>OY728159.1:1831170332-1832420332 GCA_963277665.1 Viscum album | reverse complement strand
CCTTATATATATCCACAAGTGACTATTAAGAAGAGGCCAAAAATGGCTCCTAAGCTATCCCAGGTAATTCCTAGGTGGGTGAAGCAGCATAATATAGTGACAACACATGATACAAGGATCATGAAAATGATGCTTGATGCTAATGGGGAGAGGTACTATTACTGAGTTAATGTATTTATAATATATTTTATTATATACTGAAAATTTAAACAAATTTTAATGAAAACATATGTGTAGTTTTGGAATCTATAGAGAAATCATATCAGATTATTATGAAAAATATTATTGATTTGTTAAACAAGAGGTGAACTCCCAATACAGTATGTGTTATATCAGTTTTTTAACCAACACTGTTGTTTTATCTTTTATTAATTTCTTTTTTTGGAAACAGGTCATTGATGCATACATGGTGATAATTAAAGAGAGATTTCAGCTTCGCAGTATGGATAACATTGCAGAATTGGAAAGTTGTTCCTTCATGCTGAGCACCTTTACTGTAAGACTGTAGTTTGTTTTTGAAAAATTGTTTATATTTTTTTACTTTTTCTTTTACTTCACTGTATGTTTCAAGTTAACCATGAGTACATTATTTTATTTTATTTTGTTATTGGCTTCTTGGGAGTTATTTATTCAATAAATGAGAACTTAAAGGAAAACTTTTTGAATTGGGTAGTAGTTTCTAATATGAATAACTCCACATTTTTATTCTGCCAGTTAACTCTGATAATATCTATTGGACTTTGTTAGTCATGGATTTTAAAAAACGTATGTTTAGATATTATAACTCCATGAAACCTATTAGAGGAATAAGAGCAATTGATTCATTTATTAAAGATGCAATCAATGTGGTAAGATGTTATTCAATGTCCATGAAAAATTTCAATACATTGAAAGATGTACTTCTCATTGATATTTTTTGCATAAATCATATTTTGAAGAAGTGTTCTACTATGTTCATGCAAAAAATGTGAAGCGATGTAAATGGGATATAACAATTTAGAATACACCGTAATAGGGAGATGATAGTTTGGATTATTGTGTCATCATTTATTATGTCATGGAATGTTTGGTAACAAGAGTTGTAGTGGAAGAGCATTTGACATAAGATGAAGTTACTGACCACTGGTTGTTTATGGTTTCCTAAATGATCTTAGAAGGACAATGTTGGAGGTGGGTGCTGAGAGTAGGAAGTATTTGGTTGCTTCTAGAAACATTGAAGTAAGTTAAATCAGTTATTCACTAAAATATATATTTTGTTATTTAAAAATTTCTACTACTTTCACTTATTATGATGGTTTGGGTGGGCACGGGATTGGGGGGTCAGTTGTTCACTGAAACAGATATTTGGTTATTGTTTAACAAACTTAACAACTATCATTTATTGCGATGGTTCCAGTGGTCATAGGATTAGGGGGTGGAAGTAGTTATTTTATGATTTGGATGAACATATGGATGTATTTTGTGTTTTTATGCAGGTGTTACAATATAATTTTTCTTTTTAGTATTCATTGTATTTTCTTTGAATCATTTGGAAACCTTCTATGCATAGAAGTTCCAACTGGTAATTCTTAGTGGGAATTTCCACTCAAAACTCCCACTATAAAATTTGAGCAGAAATCTCCACTATGGTTTACGTGATTTGACTGGATGGTACATAGGGGGTGGAAATATTTATTTTTTTATTTGGATGAACATTTTTATAAAGATGATATTGTTATATCATGTCATAGTATGATAGGTGTTACACTATAATTTATCTTTATACTCTTTACTGTCGGTTCTTTGAATGGAAACCTTTAGTGTATAGAAATTCCAACACTGAATTCCCATTGGATATTTCTAGTGGAAACGCTCACTATAAAATCAGTGGAAATTTCCACTTTGGTTTACATTAATTGGATGGGTGGTACATAGGGGGTGGAAATGGTTATTTGGTGATCTGGATGAACATTTTTTTAATGATGATATTTTTATTTTCTGTGATACAAGGATAGGTTTTACAATGTAATTTATTTTCTCTATTAGTTCTTTAAAAGGAAACCTATTGTGCGTAGAAATTCCAACTGGGAGTTCGCATTGAAAATTTCTAGTGGACACCCCCACTGTAAACTAAGTGGAAATATCCACTTTGGTTTACATTAATTGGTTATGTGGTACATAGGGGGGGGGGGTGGAAATGATTATTTTCCAAACTGGATGAACATTTTGATAAAGCTGATATTGATTTAATATGTGATAGTATGATAGGTGTAACACTATAATTTCTCTTTGTAGTCTCCTCTATTAGTTCTTTGGATGGAAATTTGTTGTGCATAGAAATTCTAACTGGGAATTCCCATTGGAAATTTCCATTAGAAATTTCCATTGTAAACTCGGTGTGGAAATTTCAACTTTGATTCTGTATAAGTTGCCAATTGAAATTTTCACCACTGAATACAACCACAAATTTATTTATAAAAACTGATTTTCATAAATAGTTTCATATTGTGATGACATTTGTAGTTGAAGCTGTGTATCAATTGAATTCTATAATGCTTACAATGAGGCGTCGGTCCTCAAATTTCTATTATCAGTATTATTTACAGAAATTGTTGAATTTTGTAGCATGAATGGAGGGTAATTTATCTTCAGTGCCTACTAATTACATCAATAATTATATATTAATAACTAATAAGATAAATAATAGAAGTTTTTCATAAGATTTAAAATATGAAAATATACCAAGTGCTATGAAGTGTGTTTAAATTTGTAGGTTTTGAACATATGGTATAATATTTACATACATTGAGATCTATGATAGGATCTCCATAGTAGCCAAAATTCAACAGTTTTATAGAACTTTCTTGAAATAACATTATAACATTATTTATGCATGACAACATTGAATTTAGTAGTTTAATAATATAAGAAAATAATAACAAAAGTTTTACATAAGATTTTAAATATCACAATATATGAAGTGCTATGAAGTGGGTTTAAATATCAAGGTTTTAAACCTTTGGTATAGTATTTACATACATTGAGACCTATGATAGGATCACCATGGTATCCACTATTCAAATATTCTTTATCTCTTCCCTGTAACGACATTATAGCATTATTTATGCATGATAACAAAAAATGAAGTAGTTGAGTAACATAAAAAAATAATAAAAATTCCATATAAGTTTTTTGGTCTCTTGATTTTTGATATTGTGCCTGTTCTTTATGTATTTTTTTTCCTGCCCTAGACAACTTTTGAGCCTATGAACACCTTTTCTTTTATCTTTCTTCTTTAATGATGTATTATATTGTTTTCGATGTTGCATGTTACATTCTTTTTGAATGCATTTTTAGGGAACATTATTTTTAGATTCTTACAATTCCCTAGAATAATTGTTCAGATTTGACATCCTAATCCTATATCCTTGTTAAAACTCATAAGATTCTGTTACAAGATTTATTTCTAATCATTCCAACTATTAGTAACATTTATCTTTTATTGCTACCAAATATTATTCGACATGATTAAATGTTATTTCTTCCAAGTGGATGTCACAGGCATTTCTTGTCTATATTTTACAGATATATAACTCTGGAAAGCACTGCACATCTAAAATTTCCAATCTTTTGAGTGCATGACAACACAAATATCCATAACTCTCAAATTTCATACAAGTACAACAAATTCTCACAGGCGAATTTTGGTACAATTCAACTTTAAACTCATTTGAGGAACCTTTCATTATGAAAAGATACATTATTGGGGAGACTGTTTCATTAGAAGACTTAAGGAAATAAACACCACATAGTTGGTGTTCATGTGGAAAATGATTGAATATTTTTTGAGTTTATAGACGACTTTCTTAAACCATGATTGGATGATATAGAAAATGATTGTGTGGGAGCTTTTCCCTTCCATCAAATCCCACCTTCATTTCTCGATACTGATTCTTCTCCAACACATACTCAAATTGTTGCAATAATTCCAAGAAACCAAGTTTATGATTCAAGTAATCCTCTAATACACCATTGAAACTCTCACTTAATTGTGTTCTTAGAATTCCTAATGTCAATGAAGTCTTCATAAAACAGTGAGCCTATTTTCCTCTACTTTGTACATATATTCCATCCATGTTGAATTTGTATCACCATAATTTACTTGAATTTGTTTCCATATTGCCTCAAATTTTGAATTATATGCAACCCCATACATGCATTTTTTTTAATTTTTCCATCAATGTCGATTCATCTTTCATTACATGTCCCAAGTGTTTAATTCCATTTTGTATTAAGTGCCAAATTCATAGGACATGTATTGTTTTAGGTAGGGTCAAACCGATGGATTTAGACATAGTTGCATCTTGACTAACTAAAAATTAATTTTTTATTGAGAATAACCCCTTTTAAGGGATGAGGGGGAACCCATCATGACATCATCAAGTTAGACAAGAAAAAACAGCCCCGATAAACCAAAATCTCAAGACAAAAAACAACCCACAATACAAGAGAGAAGCTCCACCCAACAATAAAAACGATTAAGTACAACTTCCACTGTCTCAGAGTTGTACATCTAGTTGTCCCATGAAAAAGTGCACGGGCCTAGTACCGATGGCCAAAGCCATACCCTCTCAAAAATCCAATTTTGAATAGACATGGTACAATGAGAAGCCATTGCCCTGCACCTCATCTGGAACAACTTCTTGTAGATAATTGGTTTCAAAATACCTTGAGCTACGGACCAATGAGGCCAAAACCAAATTTATAGCACCGATGAAAAAAACCACCAAGAAAAACAACCATCATCATTCCAAGAAAATCATCACCACATGAGCATGAACCTACAGAGCTTAGAGAAATAGACCAACATGAAGAAAACATAGAATCACAAGAAATAATTCCACAACACAATGACCAATGATGAAAATCTCTTCATTTCCAATTCAAATAACACAAGGGGAAATCAGAGAGGTCAAAACCATGCCATTACACCTTAGCTGAAATCCCTCCACCACCTAGGCCAATTCTAGATCCAAGCACATGAAACCAACATTAATAGAATCAAACATTAAACCTATGTTGAAGACTGCAACCCATCACTGTAACCGTTTCTAGAGACCCCACCACATACGAGAGACACCATTCGACACTAAACCGCAACAAAACAAAGAGGAAGATGAACCAGGGATCATGAAGTCAAGTCTTCATCACCAAGTACTAGAAGACCCAACCACACCTTGAGGGAGCATCACCGTTGAGAGGAACCAAGTGGATCTGAGCCAGCAATGCCACTTTGGGCTTGGAGCGGGATAGATTGAAACCACGGAAGAACCCTCATCAGATTCTAAACCAGACAAACCATGGGAAGCAGAAGGGGCCTTTGGGGAAGGTACATGGCACTTTGATGATGACATCACCGCAAGAACACTCATGTAGATTCCAACCTCATACCCTAAAAACGAACCCAAAACCTACAAAAAGGAAAAAATAGGATAAAGAGAAGGGGGAGGCGATGCCAAAGAACCACCAGCTCGATGTTGGGGGCTACATGAGCCTCCCCCCTCTGAAATGCTGCCATGGAAAACCCTAGAGCACCGCGATGTGAGAGAGACGCTACTCAGAGGCCCTCTGCCTCCACGATGTCTTGATATATGAAAATTGTCTCTGAATTCCCCCCATGAAAATCAAAAAATATACTAAATAACCAACTAAATGATTCTGTAGTCTCATCATATAACAATACTACACCAAAAATTATAATATCCTTATGATGGTTTACACCTACAAACACTCCCAAAGGCCTAGAATCCTTATTTGTGTTAAAGGTAGTGTTAAACACAATGAAGTCTCCAAAATTCTCATAATACACCTTCATTTTCAGATCAAACCAAAAAAAAATGTTTCAAACTTTACTACACATGTCAAGTTGCACTAATTATGAGAATGATGTGTTATCCATTGATTGTTTATCTAGGTATTTTAACATACCATCAGCATCACATAGATTCAAGTACCTATGTATTTTGAACCATAGATAATTCAGCTGGTCCACTTGTGTATATCCAAGACTCCCAGGGCCACCTAAAATCACTATTACAAGTGAAAGCAAATCACTGGGCTTCAAATCAGCTTTATCATTAACATCCAACTTGACACCTTGTGCATCACTGTTGCATCATTGTGACCACATGAAATGCATGGTCTTAAGAGAATGTAAATAATGGTTATACTCCTTAACAAATTGTGTTCACTCATATTTGTTATTGGACATATAGACAACTCCCATTCATGTTGAAAAATTAGTCCTTGTTTCTGTATGTGGATTTTTGACATTGATATCATGTTTGTATGATCTTTGAAATCCTTCTTTGCTACATGTATAAAATTTTGATGTTACTAATATTTTATCCTTTTTATTTCTATTAACAGACTACTTTCATACATGGAAACCAATAATGCCTAAATAAGAAACATAAAATGAGTAGGCTTCAGATTCTGATTTAAAAACCATCCCAATGCTTGGTCTCCATGTACTGCTTTGTTTAGAAGTTCAATCATATGGGGTGATTTCTTCTAAATTTGGAACTTCATCTCCATCGATGAAAATTTCTGCACTACACTTTGAGTTTGTAATGTTATCACTATTATGCTCCCTCATGTAACAATAAGATGAATTCTATACATTATTAAAATCAAATGAATTATGTCTTCTGCATCATGTAGAGAATCCAGATTCATCTCATGCACTGCCATTCTGAGCTATACAATTTATGTAAACAAACTATCAGATCACATTTTTTTGTAATTTGTTTGATGGGGTTATTTCTTTAAAATCATTTGTAAATTCCCATCAGAAATTTCCACTGATTTGTTAGATTGGAAAATCCAAGTGGAAATTTCTACTTACTTTCAATTTTAAATTCTATCAGCAAAATACTATATGACATTTGAAGTTTAAATTAATTAAAAATCAGAATTCACTTCTTCTAAATATTATGAAAATTTAAACTTGGAATTTAAACTGTGAATTCATAGTGAGAATATGCGGTAGATATGTCATCTTGGATTTCATTGTGGAAAGTTGTAGTGGAATTTTTAGTGCAAATTAGCAGTGAAATTTTCTACAGGCGGTTCTTGGAATCAATTCAAAATATCCACTACAAGGGAAATCTCATTCGAAATTGACATTGGGAACTTCCAATGGAAATTTCTAATGAAAAGTACAATTGCAAATTTTTATTTTCTATTTTATATTTTGATAGAGATATACTAGAATAAATTTCCAATTTAAATCATTTTTAAATTTTAAACCATTTCTTTTGAAATAATTAAAAATTTAAACTCATTATTTCAACTAAGAATTCATGGTGGAGTTTCTAATAGAAATGGTATAAATATACTTCCATAATTGCAAACCTCTTTACGAATGCCCCCTAAAATAGAGACACTCTAGTAAACGCCTCATGAAAACACCCCTACAAATGTTTTGTGAAAACACCCCTTGCAAACACCCACAAAAAATGCCCCTTTAAAACACACACTCTCTAGAAAAGTTTATGCAAAAAATAAGTAAGCCAGTGGAAATTTTAGGTTCTCTAAGATTTGATAACTTTACAGCATCAATATCGCTACCCCTGGTGGAGAAACATTTTCACGACCATTCGTTCGGTGGGAAATAAATTAGCTCACCTTAATTATTAGTATATTTATTTTTATTCTCTAGTATTTTAATGTTCCAGATATAACCAGATGAAATGGAATAAATCCAATAGAAAACTCAAGGGTTAGATTCAGGTGCCGAAACTGAGATGATTTTAATATATATCCAAGGGCCAGTGTAAAGGGTTATATAGAGGCTATAGATGCAATGGGAAGCAAAGACACAAATCCACCCTTTGAAGAAACATAGTTGCTAAAATAAAAGGTTGCAGGATGAAAGGTTATCAATGACTCAGCTAAAGTCGTAGATGGATTAAAGGATAAGGAGGAATGAGGTGTAAGCCCAACAAAAATAACATATCCACCAAATGAATCCTAATAAATTTAAGTCTATCTGTATATTGAAAATTGAGCTTATAAAATAAATGAAAAATAATTTTCATGGTAGAATAATTATATACATAATTGGATGCAAAGTCAAACAATTATAGAATAAAATAATTATGCATTTTAATTATAAATATGATTAATCATACAAAATAACATGTTCAATTTACATTTTTTGATAACAAATTCAACCCTCAAAGATCTTATGAGTCCAACAAGAGAGTTTTCACCTATCATTAGATGTAGGAAACATAAATTTTCCCATAAATATAAAAAACTCATTATATATCCATGGAAATATGATAGATATTACCATAAGAAGTATGAAAAATTGGGGGGGGGGGTGAGAGATAAAATTTTGATAAATTATTAAGAGAGCAATCTCCTGCAACTCTCTGGTAAAAAAAGATTTATAGTAGAGAAAGTGGAGGAATTGATCAGAGTTTATTTGAAAAACCAAAAGGTTCAAGAGATAGTGTCTTATATATATATATATATATATATATATCTAAATAAATGTGAGATGAATGATTTTGGTTATTACTAAAGGAAAATTTATAGGTTTGAATTCACACTACAAAAAAGATTAAATTATGATGGTTTTTAGCGATGGTTTTTCAAACCACCACAAAATGTATAATCATTTTTCTTTAAAATCAAGCAATAGTTTTATAAAATCATAATTATATGTTTTTTAAGAAACCTAACTGCAACACCCCAAGGTTTTAAAAATAAATTGAAATGCATGAAACTTTGTTTTAAGTTGATATTTATAAATAGCCTTTAAACATAATTTTTCTGCTTCTATGTTTTGAATTTTGAAAAACGGTCATCTACAATTGTGATTAGTAAGTTATTTTGAGTCTAATGGAACCAACTTGATTTTTGATGAATAATAAAATACCCTTATGAATAGTAATATGAATAATAATATGACCTTAATGAATAGTAAATTGTATTATTATTTTATTTTCTTAAGGCTTTATGATAATGCCAACTTGATTAATTTTTCAAGGTGTTAAAAAATGAGTTATAGATTTAAAATTGTTATTTTTGAATAAATTATGATTTTATTTAAAAGTTAAATTAATAATATTTAGAAAATTATTTTCAAAAAATGGATTTCATTTTTTAATTCTACACATCAAAAAATGGTTTGGGTGAATTTTTGGTATTTTTCCGAAATTCTTGAATTTTTGATGAATAGTAAAATACGATAAATTACGATAACTACTAAATACTTGTTTTACTGCATCATAGGTGATGAAATAATGATTTAAGCCCACTCGTTTTGAACTCACTTACAATTTTTACTATTTTGCGTCACATGAATCAAGACTATTCATAGTCTTGAGTGAAAATATTAAAATAATGTAAAATCCCTCCTCTCCTCCACTATAAATACCACCTTTATTCCCCTCTTCCTATTATACCCCTCAAGACTTGAGAATTATCTAAGTTATACCAAATCCCCTCCACAAGGCTCTTCCCCACGTCCTAGAGCTACTAGTCTCATCAAAAGTCCAAAACCAAAGGCCTTAAGGAGGATCTCAAGGAGAAGAGATCAAGAGGTACGAATCCTCTTCCTTTTTCATGTGTTTTCTTTCCAATTCCTTTATTTTCTTATACTCTCTTTCCGTCCACTTATCCTGGAGGTATGAAATCTACAGAATCTTATATATTCTGTATTTTATCATTTTCATGTAAAATATTCACCATCTTCCTTCCTCTCCTCTCCCACTTATTCTAAAAATAAAAACACTGTTTGTGATGTGCCGATTTACCAAAATCGTGGATGATGTGTTTGCAATATCCTTTACATCCTTCAAAGATGATAATAAAAATATTTTAATGGTTGAAACATAATTTAAAGTTTATTTTTTAACCTATTTTATGTTCTGGAATAAACTTCTATACATAACATTAAATTATATAATGAAACAAGTTCATAATTATCGGGGAATCACAAAAAATGATCTAAACAAATATCTGTAATATTTTATCTAATGAGCCACAATAATATATGATAACAAAATGATTTTTGGTATCATTATATATCCTGAAAACATATTAATACCATTTCATTCTACTTTGGGAATTTCATTTCCATACGACAAGAAAACCAAATAACAAACCGTCCATAGAAATCATGTAAAGAACGCATCCAAAAAAATGGAAGGAACAAAATGCTAACAATTAAAGGGTAAAATGATGTTATTAAATGATCATATAAGGTATTATAAACATTAATATGTTTCTATAATATATTAATAACAATATTTTAACCATTATACAAGAGTTTTAAACAATTTTGAAGTAAGACAAACCCGAGGTAAGAGAATTCCTAACCTAATTTCCATTCTTTGGGTTAACATTATACTTCATTATTTATGTGGTATTAAAATTGTTTATGTGATTAATTTTGTTAATATTATGTTGAATTATGTGTATTTAGAGTGTATATACATGTTCCATCCACTCTATTAAGTGTCACTTAAATTATATGATATTTGTAAGGGGATTTTATTTTAAAATCCTCTTTTAAAATTCCATTTTACAAAATTCTAAAGCTATGTTTTTATGCAATTACTAATGTTGTATGATTATGTTCTAGTTCATGAGATTTTTTTATGATGAATTGTGATACCTATATATCCCTCCAATTCACTGGGTATGTGTAATTTGGAGGTCGACCGTATGGTTACTCTAAGTGTAACTGCGATGGTTACACAAATTGTAAGGTAGTCATGAGTCTTACAAATTATAAGGTAGCCGAGATGGTTACAAGATTATGTAAGTAATGTCTCGAGATAACTTTCTGGTTAAATTTATTTTATATATGTTTTTTATGAAATCTCATGTTCCAAAAATTATTTTTATATGGGTGACAAGTATGTCTTTTTGAAAATGATTTCATACATTACAAGTATTCATGGGATAATGTTTTCTTTCCTTCTTTTATATCCCTTACTAAGTTTTTTGTACTCATACCAAGTTTTTAAATGATTTTCACAGATTATAAGGATTTTTAAGACAAATAAGGAAGCCAAGTTAAATTTTATGAATACTTTTCAAAGAAAACATGTTTTATTTGGAAAGTTTTAAATTTTGAAAGAAATGAATACTGTTTTTTGTGGTATCTGCTCTGTATAAACATGAAATGTTATGTATGTGTTATATCCCAACCCTCTAAAACTCTAAACTTAAAAATATCCTCAATATGATAGGAAGTGATTTATTGACTAAAATTCAAGAATATTTAATGTAATAAGGCTGAGTCCTTATACTTACCCCACCCCCACTCTCATGTTTCTTCTTCATGCATTGATGCCCTATCCCCTGTGAGTTTTCCCTCCATCCACTGATGCCTAACACAAGTCAGTATCCTTATGCACAAACACCACCTAATAATGGTGACCTCCCACTCTCTTCCACCCAACATTGACCCTCATCTCCCATATTTTTCTGATGTTTTATTTTTGACTATAGACCTATGAATTAACCGGTTCTTGTTAGATATATTTTTCATGACTTGACCCCATAAAGTAGTTTGATAGTCACCCCTATCATAGATCCATTTGATAATTATTATTATTATACTGATTCTATAATTTTTTCCCATATACTTATTCAAGTAGTTTTCTTGTAAAATTTATGAAAATGTGTTTTTTAAGAATCATAAAAAGCACTGGTTAATTTTTATACTATTTATTATAAGTAATAATCCATATAAACACACTTCAATGAGTTTTACCAAAATGGAATATCGATTTGGGTATTTAAAGAAATTATTTATACTGGACATTGAATACAATTTATATTGGTTATCTCTTACATGTTTAGAATAAAAAATATTGATTCTGGAATCATCACATGTTTGCATCCCCACCCATGTTTATATATATATTTTTAATTTGTCATAAGTGAGGTTTTGAATAATAATAGCAGTAGTTTTAATTAAAAAAATTGAAATAAAAAAACTAAGGATGATCCTAAGAATTTAATTTTGGTTTAAGATCATATAACTAAGAATTTGGAAAAAATTATTAATATAGAGATATGAATGTTTTGAAAGAAACTTTTCTCCATATGTATTAGGTTATAAGGTTCAATTTTTTACTATAGGGAAGCAGGGCTAAGCTCATATAACTATGAATTTTTTTATATTGGTTTTGATTCATGGTATGATTTTTTAAGGTGATATTTCTTTAATAAAATATTTTTAAAATGATTTTTCAATGTAAAATTTAATTTCAATTGAATGTTTTTAAGGTGATCTTTCCCATGAGTGTAATTTATATATATATATATATGTGTGTGTGTGTGTGTGTGTATTATTTTACTAAAGTCATATTTTTTTCACAATGATATTATGAATTGATTATACTTTTTTGGATAAAACATTGATTTTTTTGAATGTATATGGTGAAGAGTGATAATCTAATATATATGGATTTAAGTTGGATTAATTTACCCAAGAACGCACCTTGGTATGCTATGGATCTAGAATAATTTTAGATTATGTAATTGAAAATCTATCAATGAATTGTAGAATAAAATTTTTGTATCTAGATTGTAAATTTAGGCAATGGTTGAATATAAATGAAATATATGATCATTTTATATTGAAATAGTTTCCTCATTGATATGTATGATGGATTTTTCACGAAGAATAAAATTTTATGAAAATTAAAAGTAATAAATCTGCTATTAATGAAACACAAAGTGACCTACTAGAGGATAATTTGTTTTGAAATATGATAAATGATATATTTGGTATAATATTATAATAGATCAATTAAACCTTTAATTAATCCTAAGTAGGTTAATATCACTTAGAATTTAAGTGAGAAAAGAAATGGATTTTATGAATTATTTGAAGATGTAAATCAAGAATTGTATGAAGGATATAACAAGAATTAAAATATATATTTTCTATTCAAGTTATACCATATCAAGTTTCTTTGTGGAATTACTAATAAAGTAATGTCCGTGATTTTTCTGCTTCTTCATGTTGCATTTGGTGAATCTAAGATCCCAATGTCATTTTATAAGATGAATAAAATCATAAAAAAATTGGTATTAATTATAAAAATATATATGTATGTCCTAAATATTTCATGATTTATTAGGGAGAATATTTTAGTAAATAATAACGCATAAGATGTGAAATAAGTAGATGCAAATCTATGAGTAGTAGTGAGAGTACAAATGAATGTAACTCTTGGAAGAAGTTGAATAATAAAACTCCTATGAAGGTATTGTATTACTTTCCTTTAAAAAAATGCTTGAAAAGACTATTTATGTCATTTAAAATAATAGAAGACATAAAGTGTCATGATTTGGAAAGTAACAATGCTAACCTAATGGGTCATTCAAACAATCCAATTTTATAAAAGATATTTGACACATTATATTTAGATTTTTTATTTTGATCCTATAAATGTAAGACTGAAAATGGATTCTAATGGGTTTAACCCTTTAAGTACTTTAAGTACCAATTATATTATATGGTTAGTTTTTATGATCCCTTATAATCTATCACCCTGAATGTTTATGAAACATACTTCTTTCATCATTTCAATGATTATTCTAGGAATGAAAATTCCTGGAAATGGAATTGATGTCTACCTTCAGCCTCTAATCAAATAATTTTAATAATTATGGAATGATGGTGTTGAAATTTTTTATGCATCAATGAGAAAAATGTTCAAAATAGACATTTCTTTAATGTGTAAAATTAACGAATTTATTATACTTCGAAACTTATCTAGTTATAACACTTATACCCGTGGCTTGTCCAATTTTTAACTTTTGATTTTGAACCCCAACGATGACCTTATAGTAAAAAATTTTACTTTATGTGTCATCACTGATTTCTTGATTCATCTCATAAATTTAGGTTTAACAAGACACAATTCAATAGAGTAATTGAATTGATAAATTCTCTAAAGTTTTATCTAGTACAATTTTTTTTGGGAGAATTAATTTATGTTACTATAGAATTTAGGAAATTTTATCATTTGAAAAAAGGGGGGAAAGGGTATGAGGTACAACATCTGAAGCATTTGGATCTCAACAATGGAAGAAAATGAGTATATTTTTTAAAATTTCTTATCACGAGTAAAACATTGTACATCATAAAACCAATGTAATTATTATTAAAAAGAACATATATGACAATGTGATTTTTACACTAATTAATTAGTAGGATCATCATAATGCTATAAGGACTTGGAAGCAATGAAGATAAAGCATGATTTTTGAGAAAATGAGAATCTAAAGTATATTGTAATAGTTTTTTATAATGAAAAATCACAAAAAATATGTATTACTTTAACTTTAAATAATATAAAAGTTCTATATGGATATTCAAGTAACATTTCAAGGTGAGATGACTTGAAACATAAAAAGTTACATGGATTGAAAATTTAGGAATCACATATTCTAATGGAGTCATTTTTAACCTTAGTATTACATAAAGTGTTACGTAAAAAGGTAACTAAAATTATAGTTGAGTTGCACACCTTCTTTAAACTACTTTTTAAAAGAAATTATAAATCCAACTTAGCTTGAAAAACTTTAAGAAAGAATTGTAATGACACTTTTTCATTTTGATATGTTACCCCATTCATTTTTTACTATTATGATTCATTTTATTGTTCATTTTTTCAAGGAAGCTAAAATTGGTGGGCTGGTACATTATCGATGGATGTATCCAATTTATAGGTACATTAATATATATTTTATTTTCATCGATTAATTTAATTTTATCAAATTAGTATGTAAATTTTTTAATATGTTTCTTATATTTCTTTCATTAGAAACTTAGGTCATTTAAAGTCATATGTGAGAAATAAAGCTGAATCATAAGGCTCTATTGCTAAAGGTTACACAATGAAGAGTATCTAACATTCTATTCTAGGAATTTTGATGGAATTTATCCAAGATTCAATCATGTTGGATGTGTTGATGACATCTATAATGAATCTCAATCTGAAAAATAGTCATAAGTTTTTTTAATTGTAGGAAAAATAGTTGGAAAGGGCTCAAATTTTACACAGACTAAATTAGAGTTAATACAGACACATAGATATGTGCTTCTCAATAGTCATATTGCAGATCCATACATTAAATAATTGTGATTTCAAACAAAGAGATATTTGTGGGGTTGATCTCAAAATGATATAAAAATAACAAAAGTTGTTACTAAATATATTGTCGAATGGTTCACCTGTTGTGAAGGTAAATACTCATATTAATATTTTTAGTGTGTTTTTATTTAGTCCATGTTAAAACCAATAGATTATATTCTCTTGTATAGATCATGAATTTTTACAATCAAGTTAATATGTTGAATGATTTGAAGTTTTTGGATCATAGTTATTTAAAAATTCTAAGAGATTTGATGCCTATAATATCAACATCTTCAAGTTTCATACAAATGATCATGAATAAAGATTGAAAACTCAAAATAACAGTGTATTTACATTTTCATAGGGGGGATATTATGGAAATCTGGTTGATATCAGCAAATTAAACTATCATGGTCAATTTTTAGTTGGCTTATTCAATTTCAAGTGGGTTAAAATTCACAGGGGTATAATAAAATATGGTTTATTATGTGGATAATGAAGTAGATAAAAGGTGGAGTGTTGTTGTACACTTAAAATATAGATACTTGTACGATATGTGAGATGAAGATCAATTGGTATTTTGTGAGAGTGAACACCATCAATAAAAAACATTCAATAGTTTTTCCTTGATAATATTAAATGATAGAACTTGTTAAGGAGGGTGAAAATGAAGAAGAATTCTTATAAATAAAACTTGATAACAATGAGGATACTGAAGATAAAGATAATTAAATGTATAAATTGGTAATTCCACTCTATTACACTTTTTTACTTATAATTGTTTTATTAATTTTAATGTATACATGTTTTACTTATGATATACGTATATCCTCTAACATGTTTTAAATGTATAACTATAAAGGATAAAATATTTTCTATATCAACTCTTCATTTACATGTTTATTATGAATTTCATATATATATTTCTTTATTTTGTTTTTTTGAAATTTATAATTATTTTACTTCTATATCATTTTATGTACACTGAATGTATTATAGGTCATTTGAAATGTAGGAATGTTGAGATTTTTTTTAGATCTTAGCGAATCATCATCCTGGTGTATACCACTTATACCATCACCTATAATGGACCTAAGTGATTCCTTTATACCAAATACCACTATACCAAAGATTATTATCAGGCCACCAACTTCCCTAACTGATGTTTCTATTTTACCTTTAAATGCACCTTTGATGGGTAAGTAGTTAGTCAATCCATTTAGGGGATACTATTGGGTTAATATTACTGGTATGTAATTCATCGTGAAAAAACTATATATTTTTATTAATCATTTAATGGATAATTCCTTCATTTTTTTATTCTAGAGGATAATGGGCATACTGTCTAAGGAAATTTCCAGTCTTATAGCCTATCTTGTAGTGGTAAATTATAAACTCGATCCATGAAAATTTCATTATAATTGAATTTAAAATAATATTGGTTTTGGTCTAAATTAACATAGGAAAAGTTATGTGTTGTTTTGGGAATGTTTTTAAAGATTAAGTATATTGTTGATCATATATAAGGTGATTTTATAAAGGTAAATACAACAAGTTTTAAAATATGTTAAAAATGTTTAAAAATGAATTTTTAGTGAAAATTGTGGTTTTATATATAAATTATATTAGTTGTTCATGTTATCATTATAATTAACTTCAAATGTTTTCATTTATATGGATATAATTTAAAATTAATTTTTGATTTTAAACGTTTTTATTATGTTATCAACTTTTTTATGTTTTAGAAGATGAGTTTTCTTATTTAAATTGATGGAAAACACTTTATGAGTTATTAAAGTGTTTTGACTATATGATTTATGTATTAGTGTTTAAAATTTATAAAATGTGTTTCTGTTGAGGGATAAAGGTTTAAAAAAGTTGATATATTCCAGTTATTAAAAATAAGATTTCCAAAAGTATTATTTTAAGGAACCTATTTAAATTATCATTTGGTCATTAAGTAACTTAAAGTAATTTATTTTAGACCATGGGTGTTTTATTTTTACTGAAAAGTTGGTTAAGTATGTTTTAAACTGAGTGAAATGTGTTTTGATCCTGTAATAGTGTTCTTTTGAGTGTGTTTTGAAAACTAGTATTTTTTTTATAATTAACTAGAATGAATTTAAATTTTTAATTTTTTATTTATTTTTAAGTTACTATATTTTATTTTGAGTTACAAATTTTGAATTTTCTATCTTTGGTGGTTTAGTGCATGTTTGTATGTGTTATTTTAGTTTTTATGTTATTTTTTTTATCTGGTTGTGAATAATTTTTATTTAAGATCAAATGATTTTCTTTATTTGAAGTGAATTTGGATCCTTAAGCCATGTTTTTTCAAAATATGTTTTGTGCCTATTATGTTTTTTGGCCCTTTTCTTAATTTTTTTGGTTTTGTATTATAGGTGATATATGTTGATAGTACACGGGGGATTAGCCTTCTAATGCATGAGAATATTTAGAATTCCACCCCAATGCTTGATAGTTTTTCTATTATGGTTAAACATTATCATGGATTCTACTATAATTGTTATTTATCATGCTTATTTGTCTTGATTTCTACCTTGTTTTTGTTTTAGTTGATATAATGGTGATGTAATGAGTTTTTTGTATGATGAGATTAGATATAACTATGAAATTGGTTGTATGTAGTGGTGGTGGTGGAGTGATGTATGTGAATGGGTTGAAGGATGATGTTTGTGGATATTAAATATGTCGTCTGTATGATAACTGAATTTTTTACTGATGGTTATTGAATGGTTTTGATGTATATATGTGTTTTGTATATATTTATTTTCTGAATACACTATTTATGTTTTTTAATTGATTAATATTTATTTAATTATTGGTTATGTATATGTTTTGTATGTTTTTTATATGTGTAATATAATTTTTTTTTAAATTACATAATATATATATATATAGTCACTTTTAGCGGTGGCTTGAATAACCTGTTTCTAAAAGAAACTACTTCTAATTAATTTAGTGGTAGATGAAATAATTTTTTTATAAAAAAATTACTTTTTATAGTAGTGGTTTGGTTAAACCATTACAAAAATGAATATAAATTTCTATGATATAAACCGCTGCTAAATGAATAATGCATCGTCATGGATTTTTGAAGAACGACACTTGTACAAACCACCGATAAATTAATCCAAGTCGACGCTAATTGATTGTTTATAGTGAAATACAAGAAATTTTATAAAACCATCTCAAAATAATTTATTGGTGGTTAAAACCACCACTAATTAGAGAAATAACCATTGGTTGACCTTGGTTTTCTTGTAGTGTTATATTCATCACAATGAAGATTAGGAAGAAACATCTTTAGAGTCATTATTTTATATGATTTTTATACATGACTTTGAAGAGATAGGATTGGGATATTTTTTATTATGATTTATTAATCTTGGATCATTTATGGATAACTACATTTGTTCTAGAAATAAATTCAAAATACTTATTATGAAGAGTTTCTTTATATTGGTGCTTTATTATTCATCTTTAGTAATTGGGTGGGAATCCAAAAGGGTTAAAAGGTCTAGAAAACCATTGTACAACCAAGAGACTCATATTAAACTAAAAGGATGGATCTTGATTAGATTATATTGAATAAATGATAATAATGGATTGTGTAAATTGAATGAAATTATTCACACTAAGGACATGCTCATCCACATTGAGATCAAAGCATGTAAAATCCTATGTACCTATTATGATTTACTTTAATGTATATGAGTATGGTTAAAAAAATATCAAAGGTAGAAGTATTATATCATAACATATGAAATTTTTTGAATCTTAATCAATTTTGTAAAAGGAATTTAATTGGTAAAAAATTAAAAGAAAAAAAATCGAATAATGAATATATTCACCCAAACCCTCTCGATGCACGACTCTCATGAAAATAACATAGGCCAAGTAACCTAATCAAGACTAAAAACTCAATTAGTATGATTAACCATATAGAATGAGCCCTAAATCACTATACATATTTTAAAAAATTAATATAAAATTAATAATTTAAATATTTTTTATGTATATTTTTTATAGGAATTACAATTTGTATCAACTATGATCAAAATTATAAAACATATTTACAAAAATTATACTGATTTGAGTAATTTATATTACCATTAGATTAATTTATCTCAAGTGGGATTAAGTTCATTAAAAGTTTAATTATTTACAATATAATCATAAAATTGAAGTAGTAAAATTATATAATAATTTTTTATAACAAATATTAACTTAATATCTATAGTAGATAATGGTTTTTATCATAAATATTATACTTTTTAAATAAGTTTCAATATCCAATAACTACGTGTCTATTTATCTTCATTCTTGAGCATATATTTGGTTCCATATGATCATTAATTTTTCAAAAATCTATGACATCTATCCTAGTATATATCATCTAATCAAAAAACCTTTTGTATAAAAAGTTGATTCACATGTAAGAGAAAAAATATAAACAATAAATATATCATGAGTCATTGTGAAAGTATGATCCAATAATATTTATTTTCTATAAATAGATTTAAAATATCATAAATGTTAGTTTAAACACTATGGAGTTGTACCTAAACATTGTTTTACCATAACTGTACTTTTAATTGTGTCATGAAACATCATATTATTTTTTAGAGCATTTCATAAGTTATATGAACATAGTGATGCTAATGCAATATGTGTTCATAGTGGAAACTGATTGTTTGGATTCATTAAATTTATTTTAATCATAGAAATTAAATTAAATAAAAATTATAACATTATATTTGATATCATTTTGAGAATAAATAATAAATAAAAAAATGTATAACTCTATCACCTTACATTCTTATATCAAATAAAATACCAAATATCATGCATAAAAAAATATTAAAAAAAATATTTATCAAATTTTCTTATTTATTAAATTAATAAAAATATCATAATCATATCAAATAGTGTATTTTTTAAAAATAAAAAAGAACACATCATCCATTTAAGGTCAATTGAAATATAAATAACAAAAATAGGGTTCAATAAGCTTTCCACAACCATAATGAACTCCAATATCAAACTTCATCTTACCAAAACCTCATGTTCAACAATAAAAACAATGAATAAAACCTTTATTGAAAAATTTTCTTAAAAAATAAATTAATCGAAATGATCAATGGGTTCAAAATCATGACACTCTGTCGATGAATCAACAATTATCCATTCAGAATACTGAACACTAGTTAGAACAAATTTTTATGAAACCATTAAATATATTATATAAACCCCCCCATCCACTGGCACCCCTCCTTGGTTGGTATTGAAGAGAGGGAGTGAACCCTAAATCTTGCCTCCAATAGGCCAAGGGTTGGTGATTAAATCTGATGTTATAGAATTTATATAAATGAGACGCATTACCCTCTTGATATAATTTAACTACAAGAGACAAGATGAGATCCACTAACCAACTCCATAACATAAATAAATAAGCAATCTCAATACATGAATGTAGTGCCATATAAAATGATAAACAGCAAAAAATACCAAAGAAACAACTAGGTAGTGACCATTAATTCCAAAGGCTCTTTAACAACCACTCTAAGATAGCAACACCTAGATCAATCCCCAACCAACTCTTATGGACTTGAAAAATAGTTTATATATATGTAGGGTGAGTATGCACGTATACTCAGTAGGATCCTCTCTGAAAAATCATGTAAAAATTAAAAAGTGGCATACTAAATCCCAATTAATAAGAAAATGAAACTAAATAATTAACTAAATAAATAAAACTACATCCCATACTCACTAATGCTCGCTCACCAAGTAATACATACAAGTAATCATATCCATATCAAAACATATATGTAATAAAGGTACCATGTATCCACTTACCTATTGGTTTATCAGTCTCACACCCCAATACCAAACATCATTTATTTCCATTCCTTCTATAAGTCATCCCTCACCTTGTTCATATGCCAACTGTAACGTTTTGGGTTTTTGGAGTGGGTTAAAATCCTCACCCGTTTTGAATTTTTTGAATTGGTGGGTATATCAATTTCTTTTTCGATCATTGGAACCTAAATATGAGCTTTCCATCAACCCAATATCCTTTTTTGGATGATTTTAGAGGCTTACAAAGAGCCTCAGGTGTTCATATGGGTTTTAGGTGCATCGGAGTCCCAAAGGGCCTGTTTTGGAAGTTGTAGGTTGAGGTGCAAGGTTCGGGTAAACCATGCGGCCTCTCAGAGCAAACTACACAACCCAATTTTGTAATTTCGCATGGTTTTGGAAAATAGTGTGGGTTGGGGTGAATGAACATGTGTAGAAGTTTTTCAGTTTTTGCAGAGGGGTTCCACATGGTTTATTCACGGTTTGGAAAACATTTCACAAGCCGTATAATTAGTGACACTTAGGCATAACCTTGCACTGTAGCACACATGGTTTGCGCATGGTTAGGGATAACTCTGTGGGGCTTGGTTCCTTAGTAGCATGATCTACATGGTTTGGAAAACCATGCATATTGACTATGCAACCTCTTAAATAGATGAAATGTTAGTTTTTCCCTTCCCTCCCTTTTCCTTCCTTTATTCTTTTCTCCTATCTTCGTCGCGCACAGTAGTGTGGGTCTTCTATTTCTCCTTCCACCTAGGGTGTGAGATATCTCAACTTTATGAACTCTATTCTTCTATAAATTTTTGGTGTTGGATCCATCTTGGTAAGGTTCTCCTTAACCATGCTTATTTCCTTCTTTTCTATCACCTCACAAACCGCTAAATCTATTCGAGTCATTTTCCCCTATTTTTAGGACATTCATCAGAAATAGTGATTTCTTCCAAATATATTGGATTTATTGGATAATATCGGATGTGCATATGGATACTAATATAAGTTAGGTGATTCATTCTTTTTTTTAGATTTCACGAGTGTTCAGGGGCACGGTTTTTAGCACATTGTTGTTTTGACTAAGAGAGGATATTTTAATTTGATGTTTGTTCTTAATTAATTAATTGAACCCTTGTGGGATACCAAAATGCATGATCACTCAAGTATATAAATATTTTGATCCATGAGAGAGGATCAGACCTTAGGGAAGTTAGGTTAGGGTGTGTCATTTTGATTAAATTGATATTTTTTATTAAATTGAATCATCTATTTAATTCGAGATGTTCAATTCAATTTCATTAAATTTTTTATTTGTTTTGAATCGAATTGTTTATTAAATTGAATTGACTTATATAAAATGTAAATTTCTTGTGATACAATACTGATATCTATGGGATCATGACTGGATTGGCCTAAGGATTGAGATAGTGATGGATATCTGACTTGAGGCAATGTGATCATCAAGACGGGCTTAGTCCAAAGAATTTGGGTGGTTTTAACCATCGGTTGGATGACTCGGTCATTGGATGATGTGACTAGGACATTAGGTTATGAGAAAGGCACATGTGATATGGGATGGAATGGCCATCAAGTTTGAGCTTCATTATTATAGGGGAATGAGGTTCCAAGTTTGGTGTGGCATAGTACTGTTTGGTGATTTTCGCTCACCTGTGATGGCCGAAGAACCGCTTAGAGTCATGTGAACACATGTTGACTCTGTGATGAGGTTTTTTGACCACTCTTGTTGTAACATCCTGGGTCTGGGTGCCACTCAACGGGTGCCCCAATCCCAGTTCGCCACGTGACCTCAAGTGCATTTCCCTAAATGCTAGAGGCTGCCGACTAACAGCAAGGGCCCAAGTCTGATAGTGGGGAAACTATGCCCTCATTTTCCAAAGTGTAGCACAACAGAATAATAAAAACATATGACAACAATGGAAGTGATAAAACATACACAATTTTAAACGCACAACTGCAGTAAAAAAACCAACAGTCATACATATATATAATGATAATGCAACATGCCTCAAGTTCTAAGAAAACAACCAGAACATGTTATACAACAATATAGTACAGTACAATACAGAGTAAAACAAAACAAAAAAAAATAGCCGGTAGCATCATGAGCCTAAGCCCGGTCCCATGCTCCCCTACTCCTCAGCAGCAATCAAGTACCTGTATAGGGACCCTTTCCCTTATCCACACCTGCAGAAACGTAATCTGTTTGGGCCCAAAAGCATGACCCAAACAGGGTGTGAGAAATAATATTAGTAGGCACCCACCAAAGGCCTGTGCTTAACTGTGTGTAATCATGCAACAATAGTGTACAAAAGTAAATGCAATAAACTAATTAGTACTCAAAAAGTAACTAACTTTACCAGTTATATTGCCATTTCAGTATTCATTTAACTATTTTATTTAATAACATCCTGTTCTCAGCAGAACCAAGCCCTTAGGCCAATCAGAATCTTTCCCTCTGGCTAATATAGTAGAACCATGCCCTCAGGCTATACAGTACCTTGCCCTCAGGATAATATAGTAGAACCATGCCCTCAGGATATATAGTATCTTTCCCTCATGCATTGCCCTAAGGAAAAATAGAATCTTTCCCTCAGGCCAAACTGAAACGAAACCCTCAGGTAATCAGAATCTTTCCCTCAGGCATTGCCCTCAGGCAGAATGGAACCATGCACTTAGGCTAATCAACAATGCCCTCAGGATAATATATAACTTCCCTCATGCTAAATAAGTAACCACGCCCTCGGTCTATAAAGTAACCGATCCATGCCCAACATTTAAACATGCAATTATTTACAATTCCTCTCAAGGCAAAAGTAATGCATAAAGTAAACATGGCATACCCTCAGGTATCCTGGCCAAACGGCTAAACAGAGGAACGCACCCCCAGGGTGGTCTTGGATCCAAGCAGTGATCCCAAACAATAGTTTATTATCAAATTTAATTACCTATACAAATCTAGGTAGTTAAAATAGCCACGACCTTAGCCTCACGACACCCCAACATGGGTTCGTGGCGCAATGGTACACAAAACGCACAGCAGTTTGAAATTTAAATACTAAGCCACCTACCTTACACACCCACGAATGGTATACGCGAACGCCGATTCCAGAAACGCCCAAGAACGTCGTAGATCTGAGTTAAAAGAAAATATTCTTAAACTCAAATAACATCCCTTAGAGGAATAATTGGCAAGAACTATGCAAGGAGAAGAGAGTGCTTACCCGTGTGGTTCCAACTTGATTGACAGAAGTGGAATCATATTCCCTGTTCGTAATCAACGGATCTACAAAGCTCCGACCTCCTCCTTCAGCTCCAAAATGGCTCAAACACCTCCCCTTCCAAATGAGGAGGCTACTTCCTGTTTTAAGCCGGAAAAACAGACTACACGGCGTGTACTCTCAAGTACACAACATGTACTTTTTCATTTAACTGTTCCTTTGGTGGCACCGTCACACTATTCATCTGTCGACATGAGTACACGGTGTGTATTCCTGACTACACGGCGTGTACGGTCACGCAGCTGGTGGCTACTTTCATCACCTTTACTATTCACCTGCCGACTGATTACATGGCGTGTAAATACCCACTAAATGGCGTGTAGTAGGTTTTTTCACCTTTCGTTGCTGACATTGATACACACCCTGTGTACTCATCCTACACGGCCAAAAGTACACGGAGTGTGGAAAAGTACATGGCATGTAATCCCAAATTTTAGGATTTTCCCCCATTTTCCTTATTTTCTCAAAAACACTCAAGGAAAAGAGAAAAGAAGAAACCCATACCTCAAAATAAGAACCAGCTTCTTACAAACTTCTCCCCTTAAAGAAATTCGTCCTCAAATTTCCCTTCCAAGGGTGGTGAAGAGAAAGCTCAGAATAGCTCTGTCCACTGAGCACGTACATCAGTCTCCCACTCCCAGGTTTTTTCCTGCACTCGACCATGCTACCATAACACCCATAGAGAGGAACTAACCGGCCTCGAAGAACCTTCGTGCTCCTATCAACAATGCGAATTGGATGCTCCTCAAAGGACGCATCCACCTGATGCTCAACCTCCTCTCGCTGAAAGATGTGAGACAGGTCTGAATGATAGCGACGCAACTAAGATACATGGAAGACGTCGTGCATTGCTCAGTACCTCTATGGTAACTACAACAGATAGGAAACCGGCCCAACTCTCTCCAGAATCTCAAATGGCCCCACATACCTCGGTGAAAATTTCCCCTGTCTCCTGATCCGCCTATGTCCCAACCTCGGGGAAACACACAAGAAAACCTGATCCCCAACCACAAACTCCAAGGGTCATCTACGGTGATCAGCATAATATTTCTGACGAGACTGTGCGGTAGCCATCCACTTCTGAATCAACTGGACCTGTTCAAAAGTATCCTGCACTAGTTGTGGTCCCAGTAAAGCTACCTCACCTACCTCTAACCAGCACAAAGGGGATCAGCATGGCCTACCATATAAATCCTCGTAAGGTGCCATCTCGATAGTTTCCTGAAAACTACTATTATAGTAAAACTCGACTAAGGGTATATGCTTCTCCCAAGAGCCCCGAAAGTCTAGGACGCATGCACGCAACATGTCCTCTAGCACCTGTATCGTACGCTCTGACTAACCATCGGTTTGAGGGTGATAAGGTGTGCTCAGAAGTACTTGTGTACCCAGTGCCCTATGAAAACCCTGCCAGAAACGTGATGTAAAACATGCATCCCTATCTGAAAAGATAGAATGGGGGACCCCATGAAGACGTACAACCTCTCAGATATACAAATTCTCGAGCTCGTCAACACCTAAGGTCTCCTTGATCGGCAAAAAGTGAGCTACCTTCATGAGTCTATCCACAAAAACCCACACGATATCATTGCCACAAGGTGACCTCAACAACCTCGTCACAAAATCCATCGTGACATCATCCCATTTCCACGCTAGAACGGGTAACTATTGTAACAATCCAGCTGGTCTCTGATGCTCCACCTTCACCTGTTGATAGGTGGAACACCTCATAACAAAACCTGTTATCTCACTCTTCATACCCGACCACTAGTACTGACGTCTCAAGTCACGGTACATCTTGGTAACTCCGGGATGAACTGCCCAAACTGAAGCATGAAACTCCCACATCAACTCCTCACGTATATCCCCTGGAACCCATACTCGTCCATAGAAACGCAGTACCTCATCATCGCCTATCGTCCAACCAAGAGGAGGGTCCTCACTTGCCACCGACTCCCGTAAAACTAGGCCTTCTGAATCAGATAGCTGTCTCATCCTCACTCTATCCAGGAGGGTAGAATTCATAGCTAAAGATGAAAGATAAGTTTTCCCCTGACCTTCGTGCACCTCCAAATGCATCTTAGAGAACAAAGCCATCAGCTGCCACTCAACACTGGCCTCCTGTACTTCCTGTATCTAAGTCTTCTTGCTCGGTGCATTAGCTATTGCATTACCTTTACCAGGTGTATAGGCAAGCTCAAAATCGAAGGACTAAAGGTATTCAACCCACCTTCGATGCCTTAGATTCAATTCATGCTGAGTAAAAATATACTTGAGACTTTTGTGGTCTGTGAAAACCACAAAATGATCTCCCAAGAGATAATGCCTCCAACAGTGCAATGCATGTACAACTGCAGCCAACTCGAGATCATGCATCGGGTAATTCCTCTCATATGGCCTCAACTACCGAGAACTGTACGCAACAACTCAATCACCCTGCATCAACACTGCTCCCAACCCAATACCTGATGCATCACAGTAAACTGTATAGCTCTTCCCTTGATCTGGAAGTATCAGGACTGGTGTTGATGTCAACCTTCCCTTTAGGTCCTAAAAGGCTATCTCGCAAGCTTTTGACCAAAAGAACTTCACACCCTTCTTAGTCATACCCGTCAATGGCGCTGCTAAGTGGGAGAAGTTCTGTATGAAGCATCTGTAGTAACCATCCATCCCTAAGAAACTCCGTATCTCAAACATGTTCTTAGGCTGCTCCCAGGAAACCACTGCCCTCACCTTCTCTGGGTCTACTACAACTCCTGCCTCTGAGATGATATGACCTAGGAAGTGAATCTGGTCCATCCAAAAGTGGCACTTTGAGAGATTAGCATACAGATTATTCTCTCTCAGTGTACTCAATATGATCTCAATATGGGTGGCATGGTCGTGTCGAGTGTGAGAGTACACCAAAATGTCATCCACGAATACTACCATGAAAGAATATAGATAAGGATGGAACACACGATTCATCAGATCCATAAAAACTGTTGGAGCATTTGTGAGTCCGAATAGCATAACCATATAATTGTATAGACCATACCTACTCCTGAAAGCTATGAGAGGTATATCAGATGGTCTAACACGCAGCTGATGATATCCTGATCTCAATTAAATCTTCGAGAACACTCATGCTCTACGAAGTTGATCAAAAAGATCATCAATCCTTGGAAAAGGATATCGATTCTTAACTGTCAACTAGTTCAGATTCTGATAATCCACACAGAGTCTGAGGGTACCATCTGCCTTCTTCGCAAAAAGGACCAGAGAACCCCAAGGAGAAGTACTGGGTCAGATGAAACCCTTTACCTATAACTCCTCTAACTGCCTCTTGAGCTCCTGAAACTCTGGTGCAACCATCCTTTAAGGAGGAATGGACACCGATACTGCTCCTAGAACAAGATCAATAGAGAAATCCACCTCATGCTCTGGAGGTAGACCTGAAAAGTCATCCAAGAAGACATCCCTGAAACGATCAACCACTGGAGGGAAATCCGTCTGAAAAGTTCTCTGATCATCCAGATATAAACTCGCAATCTGGGCTGTAACTCCACCACACCCATGATGCTCTAGTCTAGCTCGACTCATCTTCACATACCATTCTCCCTTGTATAGAAACTCTCCGCCCTCTGGTGATGTGAAACACACCTTGCGACGATAGAAATCTAAAAAGGCTTGAAAGGGAACCAACCAGTCTATCCCGAGAATGACATCATAGCTCGTCATCTTTAAGACATAAAGGTCCCAAAGGAAGTGACAACCACCATCCTCAAGGGGGCACTCTTTGCAATGACACAAACTAGCCATTCTAGTCCCCAACGGAGTGTCTAGCATCATAACATCAGAAGAAGTAGAAACACAGAGTCCAAGGCTCTCCACAAAGGGCACATATATGAAGTTATGTGTAGCACCCGTATCAAAAAGCACTGAAGATAAGACAAACGATACTAGAATAATACCTCTAACTGTAGAAGGTACGAGATCCTTCTCCTGCTGGGTCTGTTGCACTGCATATGCCTGCCCAGTGCCGTGGCCCTGCGACACAACCCGACTACCTTGAGATGTCTCGCTCTGCTGCCTCTGATATCCTGGTGTTTGGCTACTACATCCATGACCACCATACCTGTCTGCATGCCCTGACATATTCCAGTTTCCCGACTAGTAAGAAGCTGCTGGTCCTGCTCCCACACGCGGAGTCTTTATAGAACCCCTCTCACTAGACACTGGTAGAAACACCTTGCAAAAGCGCTGAAGATGACCCATCTTGTCGCAAGCTCGGAAATCCACTGGATCACGTGGACACTGCAGTCTCTTGTGCCCCTCCTTACCACACTGGTAGCACCTGATCGGGACACCTGAAGAAATCTTCTAGCTAGTACTGCCACCATGAGAGAAACTCATCTGTCGCTTCCTCTTACCGATAGAAATAGTACCAGAAACTAGTTTCGAACTGCCCTGGCCCACACCACTAGATTCCCGAAGGTTCCGCTCAGTAATAAGTGCCTGGTTCACAATAGCATGTACAATAGGCAACCTGAAAACATTCACTAGTGTGTGGATGTCATATCGAAGACCATCCTCAAAGCGACTAGCCCTCAACGTCTCATTACCCACCAGAACGGGTGCAAAATGCCGAATCTCGGTGAAACGAGCCGAATAATCCATCACCGACATAGATCCCTGCTGCAGATTCATGAACTCTCAAGCTATATCTGCTCTCAGCATCTCTGGAAATAAGAAGTCATAGAAGACTTCCTGAAAATCTTCCCACGCCATGTCCCTGTGATGATCTGACTGGGTGGTAACATCCCACCACCTCTTGGAGGAATCACACAGCATATAAGTCGCGAGCTTGACCCTCCACCCTGGAGGTGTCTTAAGATGCTCGAAAATAGTCTGCATAGACCCCAGCCAAGACTCCACAGCCTGTGGTCCGCCATCCTCTGAGAACATAGGCGAATGCTGCTACTAGAAGATACGAGTTAGCTCAGCCATAGATGTGGTAGCCGGCGGTGCTCCCTGAAAGGTCTGCATGAACCGCATAAAGCCTTCACAGAACTGCGCCTCCGCGCCTGTGTCTGATATAACAGCTGGCACCACATCTAGCTCTGTTGGAGGATCCACTGGTAGCCCATGGCCCACCATCTATGGAGTATAATCATTTCTGATCTCCTGGTGAACAACACATGGTCGTCTCAGCGGCATGACTCTACAAGATCAAATGCACACCTTAGATTAAGATTGTCAAAGAATGGAAACGAAGGGACCAAAAAGGGAACAAGAGGGAGAAGGCATTTCAATATTTTCAAAACAAGACTACACAGCATGTACCTAACTTTTCTTTCCCTGCCCGGGTCCTTCTACACGACTCCCGTTGAACAAAACTACACGGTGTGTATATAATCCACACGGCGTGTATGGTGTAAATTTCCAAATGCCCGTGTCATTTATGACATGGCCTACTACTTGGCTTGAGACTACATGGCGTGTTACACCCGTACACGGCATGTACACCACTCCGTCTTCCCATCCACATAGCTAACTCTACACGGTCTGTCCTTGGACAAGACTACATAGCGTGTCCCACATGTACACGGCGTGTACTAGACGAGCTCCGCCGACCCGTGTTGTTCGTTACATGGACAGACACACAACTCACACTACATGGTGTGTTCCATACACACACGGTGTGTACATGAAAGGATTACACCGACCTGTGTTGTTAGTTACATGACCGTATCCCAGGTCAGACTACACGGCGTGTTCCGCAGTGGACATAACATGTATGTCTTAAGGTTTCCTCCACCCGTGTTGTTAGTTACACGGTAGAAACCGGGTCAAGACTACACAGCGTGTACATCCAGTACATGGCGTGTTCACCCCAAGCATTTCCCTTCCCCGTGTCCCTTCCCACACGGTCTATAACACGGGAAGGTACTACACGGCGTGTACTTAGGGTACACGGCGTGTACTCAAAAAGTTTTCTTTTCTTCCCAAACAGAAGATCATACACGGCGTTTTTAAGGTACTACACAGCGTGTATACTGGGTTTCCAGACAGTATGCCTCAGAAACTTCCCCAGAACCCAGAAAATACTGAAAAACAACACCTAAGTGCCAAATTATGATCCGTGAGGGCCCATACACCCCGTGAATCAAAGTTTGTCATCTTATATGTGTTATAACCGGATAAAAAGTCAATGTTCCACTAAATTCCGGTCAATGAGGGCCCATACTCCCCAAAAACCAAAGTTTTGCATCCATTCTATCAACATTCTCACATGAAAATACCCTATCACATAGTAGGTATTTATCAAGAAGCTATCACAACAACATGCTTCTCTAGAACCACAACTATCACAACATCATGCAATTTATAATGCACCTACATGGCATGGAACTATGCATGGCATGTGATTTCTATCATGTGCCTAATGATGCATGAGATGGAATACCCTCATCTCATCGGGTTGCAACTAAACAGAACCCACAAATAAAATATCAACAACACAATACAAGTGCGTCACCCAACGGTGAAATCAAATCAACTGTAAAACTTGAAAAATGAGAAAAATTGCAATAACTGAGGTAGACTGGCTTTTCCCTATACACGGGTTAGCTACGCCCGGGCACAACTTATTACCAACTACCATTTTTGTCCTATCCCTGACTACAGCTCCAAATAGTAAGTCAAAGACAAGAAACCCTCTGATACCACTTTGTAATGTCCCGGGTCTGGGTGCCACTCAACGGGTGCCCCGAGCCCGGTTCGCCACATGATCTCAAGCGCATTTCCCCAAACACCAGAGGCTGCCAACTAGCAGCGAGGGCCCAGGTCTGATAGTGGGGAAACTATGCCCTCATTTGTCAAAGTGTAGCGTAGTGGAATAATAAAAACATATGACAACAACGAAAGTGATAAACCATACAAAATTTTAAACGCACAACTACAGTAAAAACAAACAACAGTCATAAATATATATAATGATGATGCAACATGCCTCAAGTTCTAAGAAAACAGCCAGAACATGTTACACAACAATACAGTACAGTACAATACAGAGTACAAAAAAACAAAACAAAATAGCCAGTAGCATCACGAGCCTAAGCCCGGTCCCATGCTCCCCTACTCCTCAGTAGCAATCAAGTACCTGTATAGGGACGCTTTCCCTTATCCACACCTGTAGAAATGTAATCTGTTTGGGCCGAAAAGCATGACCCAAACAGGGTGTGATAAATAATCTCAGTAGGCACCCACCAAAGGCCCGTGCTCAACTGCGTGTAATCATGCAGCAACAGTGTGTAAAAGTAAATGCAATAAACTAAGCAGTACTCAAAAGTAACTAAATTTACCAATCATATTTCCATTTTAGTATTCATTTAACCATTTTATTTAATAACATCCTGTGCTCAGCAGAACTAAGCCCTCAGACCAATCAGAATCTTGCCCTCAGGCTAATATAGTAGAACCATGCACTCAGGCTATACAGTACCTTGCCCTCAGGCTAATATAGTAGAACCATGCCCTCAGGATATACAGTATCTTGCCCTCAGGAATTAACCTTAGGAAAAATATAATCTTTCCCTCAGGATAAACTGAAATAGAACCCTCAAGTAATCAGAATCTTTCCCTCAGGCATTTCCCTTAGGCGGAATAGAACCACGCCCTCAGGCTAATCAACAATGCCCCAAGCTAGTATATCACTATCCTCAGGCTAAATAAGTAACCACGCCCTCGGGATATAAAGTAACTGGGCCATGAAAAACATTTAAACATGCAATTATTTACAATTCCTCTCAAGGAAAAAGTAATGCATAAAGTAAACATGGAATACCCTCGGTCATCCTGGCCAAATGGCTAAACAGAGGAACGCACCCCCGGGGTGGTCCTGGATCTAAGAAGCAATCCCAAACAATAGTTTATTATCACATTTAATTACCTATACAATTCTAGGTAGTTAAAATAGCCATGACCTTAGCCTCACGACACCCCAACATGGGTTTGTGGCGTAATGGTACACAAAACGCACAATAGTTGGAAATTTAAACACTAAGCCACCTACCTTACACACCCACGAACGGTATACACGAACGTCGATTCCAGAAACGCCTAAGAACGCCGTAGATCTGAGGTAAAAGAAAATTTGATTAAACTCAAATAACTTCCCTTAGAGGAATAATTGGAAAGAACTACTCAAGGAGAAGGGAGTGCTTACCTGTGCGGTTCCAACGTGATCGACAGAAGCGAAATCGGATTCCTATTTCATGATCAACGGATCTCCAAAGCTCCAGCCTCCTCCTTCAGCTCCAAAATTGCTCAAACGCCTTCCCTACCAAATGAGGAGGCTACTTCCTATTTTAAGCTGAAAAAACAAACTACACGGTGTGTACTCTCAAGCACACGACGTGTACCTTTTCATTTAATTGTTCCTTTGGCAGCACCGCCGCACTGTTCATTTGTCGACATGAGTACATGACGTGTATTCCTGACTACACGGTGTGTAGTGTCGCGCAGCTGGCGGCTACTTTCACTGCTTTTACTATTCACCAGTCGACTGACTACACGACGTGTGAATACCCACTACATGGCATGTAGTCGGTTTTTACACCTTTCGTCGCCGACATGGCTACACACCCTGTGTACTCATCCCACACGGCCAAAAGTACACAGTGTGTGGAAAATTACACGGCGTGTAGTCCCAAATTTTAGGATTTTCCCCCATTTTCCTTATTTTCTCAAAAACACTCAAGGAAAAGAGAAAAGAAGAAACCCGTACCTCAAAATAAGAATCGGGTTCTTACACATGTGGGTAAAGGCCCATGGTAGTTTTAGTTTAGGTTAAAGTTTGGGGGTAATTTCTATAGAAAGAAATGGGGATGGTGAGGAGCCATCAGATGACAGTGTTGAGGTTATCAGTTGGGAGTTGAGGCCTGCCTGATTCCTTAAGCTATGAGCTAAGGATCCTCTCCTCCTCAGTGATCTTGAAATTAGATGAAGCAGGTGATTACTTCTTAGTGGTTGTTGAGCACTAAGGAAGATTGTGTTTACTTTATTCATGTGTTGCTACTTATTTATTTTCAATGTACACTTGCTTAGTCACAAATGTAAGTTATGTGCACATGGGTGGTACCCTACTGAGACTCATTCTCACATCCTACATAGGCCCTTCGGGATGCATGTAGACTTTATACTTTTGCATTTAGATAAAGGTCTAAGCTTAGGATATAGATATTAGTGGTTGTTATAATGGGATAGAAGGAAACAGACCCTTCGTTTTTTCCTTATCTAGAGTTTACATTTTGAGTTTTCCTTCTGTTTTAGCATGATATTATATATGTATGTACTATTGGTAAGCCATTGGTGACCCCATTATTACTTACTATATTATATGAACTATATTAGATGAATGGTATATTTTAAATTATAAAAATGGTATATTTATGTTTTTATTTATTTTCGCTGTTGTTGTTGATTATTCTTCTGCTATTGATTGTTATTATTGTGTTTCCTCCTTTAGTGGCTTACTGGTTTGAGTATGTATTATTTTTCTATAGTTGTATACCATATATATATACTTAAACCATTATTATAAAATCACCAGAGGGTATAGTCACACCTGTAAGAACCTGGTTCTTATTTTGAGGTATGGGTTTCTTCTTTTCTCTTTTCCTTGAGTGTTTTTGAGAAAATAAGGAAAATGGGGGAAAATCATAAAATTTGGGACTACACACCGTGTACTTTTCCACACACCATGTACTTTTGGTCATGTGGGATGAGTAGACAGGGTGTGTAGCCATGTCAGCGACGAAAGGTATAAAAACCGACTACACGTCATGTAGTGGGTTTTTACACACCGTGTAGTCAGTCGGTAGGTGAATAGTAAAGGCGGTGAAAGTAGCCACCAGCTGCATGACAGTACACATCGTGTAGTCAGGAATACATGCCGTGTACTCATGTTAACAGATGAACAGTGCAGTGGTGTCGCCAAAGGAACATTTAAATGAAAAAGTATACGCCGTGTACTTGAGAGTACACGCCGTATACTTGAGAGTACACGCCGTGTAGTCTGTTTTTTCGGAATAAAATAGAAAGTAGCCTCCTCATTTGGTAGGGGAGGCATTTGATCCATTTTGGAGCTGAAGGAGGAGGCCAGATCTTTGGAGATCCATTGATCGTGAACCGGGAATCCGATTCCGCTTCCGTCGATCACGTTGGAACCGCACGGGTAAGCACTACCTTCTCCTTGCATAGTTCTTGCCAATTCTTTCTCTAAGGGAAGTTATTTGAGTTTAAGTGGATTTTATTTTACCTCATATCTACAACGTTCTTGGGAGTTTCTGGAATCGACGTTCGCGTATACCGTTTGTGGGTGTGTAAGGTAGGTGGCTTAGTATTTAAATTTCCAACTGCTATGCGTTTTGTGTACTATTGCGCCACGAACCCATGTTGGGGTATTGTGAGGCTAAGGACGTGGCTATTTTAAATAACTAGAATTGTATAGGTAATTAAATGTGATAATAAACTGTTGTTTGGGATCACTTCTTGGATCCAGGACCACCCCGGGGGTGCGTTCCTCTGTTTACCCGTTTGGTCAGGATATCTGAGGGTATGCCATGTTTACTTTATGCATTGCATTTTCCTTGAGAGGAATTGTAAATAATAGCATGTTTAAATGTTGGGCATGGCCCGATTACTTTATAGCTCAAGGGCGTGGTTACTTATTTATCCTGGGGGCAGTGATATATTAGCCTGGGGGCATTATTGATTAGCCTGAGGGTATGGTTCTATTCTGCCTGAGGGTAATGCATGAGGGCAAGATTCTGATTACCTGAGGGTTTCGTTTCAGTTTGGCCTGAGGTAAAGATTCTATTTCGCCTGAGGTCAATGCCTAAGGGAAAGATACTGTATAACATGAGGGCATGGTTCTACTATATTAGCCTGAGGGAAAGGTATTGTATAGCATGAGGGCATGGTTATACTATATTAGCCTGAGGGAAAGATTCTGATTGTCCTGAGGGCTTGGTTCTGCTGAGCATAGGATGTTATTAAATAAAATGATTAAATGAATACTAAAATGGAAATATAACTGGTAAATTTAGTTACTTTTGAGTACTGCTTAGTTTATTGCATTTACTTTTGCGCACTGTTGTTGCATGATTACACACAGTTGAGCATGAGCCTTTGGTGGGTGCCTACTGAGATTATTTCTCACACCCTGTTTGGTTCATGCTTTTCGGCCCAAACAGATTACGTTTCTATAGGTGTGGATAAGGGAAAGGGTCCCTATACAGGTACTTGATTGCTGCTGAGGAGTAGGGGAGAATGGGACCAGGCTTAGACTCGCGATGCTACCGGCTATTTTGTTTTGTTTTGTTGTACTCTATATTGTAATGTACTGTATTATTGTGTAACATGTTCTGGCTATTTTCTTAGAACTTGAGGCATGTTTCATCATCATTATATATATGTATGACTGTTGGTTGTTTTTACTGCAGTTGTGCGTTTAAAATTGTGTATGGTTTATCGCTTCCCCTGTCGTCATATGTTTTTATTATTCCGTTGCGCTACACTTTGAAAAATGATGGAATAGTTTCCCCACTATCAGAACTGGGTCCTTGCTGCTAGTCGGCAGCCTCTGGCATTTGGGGAAATGCGCTTGAGGTCACGTGGCGAACCGGGCTCGGGGCACCCGTTGAGTGGCACCCGGACCCGATACGTTACAAAGTGGTATCAGAGGGTTTCTTTTCTTTGACTTACTATTTGGATCCGTAGTCAGGGATAGGAAAAAAATAGTAGTTGGTAATAATCTGTGCCCGGGCATAGCTAACCCGTGTACAGGGAAAATCCAGTCTACCTCGGTTATTGCATTTTTTTTGATTTTGAAAGTTTTACAGTTGATTTGATTTCACCATTGGGTGACACAATTGTATTGTGCTGTTGATATTTTATTCATGGATTCTGTTTAGTTGCAACCAAATGAGATGAGGGTATGAAATCTCATTCATAATTAGTCACATGCTAGAAATCACATTCCATGCATAGTTCCATGCCATGTAGGTGCATTAGAAATTTCATGATGTTGTGATAGTTGTGGTGCTAGAGAAGCATGCTGTTGTGATAGCTGCTTGATAAATACCTGCTATGTGATATGGTATTTTCGTGTGAGTCTGTTGACAGAATGGATGCCAAACTTTGGTTTCTGGGGAGTATGGGCCCTCATTTACCAGAATTTGGTGGACCATTGACTGTTTATCCGGTTATAACACATTTAAGATGCCAAACTTTTATTCGCGGGGAGTATGGGCCCTCACAGATCAGAATTTGGCACTTAGGTGTTGTTTTTCTGTATTTTCTTGGTTTTGGGGAAGTTTCTGAGGCATACTATCCGGAAACCCAGTATACACGTCGTGTAGTACCTTAAACACGCCATGTATGATCTTATGTTTGGGAAGAAAAGAAAACTTTTTGAGTACACGCCGTGTACCCTAAGTACACGCCGTGTAGTACCTTCCCGTGTCAGAGACTGTGTGGGAAGGGACATGTGGAAGGGAAATGCTTGGGGCGAACACGCCGTGTACCATATGTACATTCTGTGTAGTGTTTACCCGGTGTCCGCCGTTTAACAAACAACACGGGCGGAGGAAACATTAAGACAAACACGTCGTGTCCACTATGGAACACGCCGTGTAGTCTAACCTAGGATCCGACCATGTAACTAACAACACAGGTTAGTTTAATCCTTTCGTGTACACGTTGTGTGTGTATGGAACATGCCGTTTAGTGTGATCTGTGTGTCCGACCGTGTAACGAACAACATGGGTTGCTAGATCTCTTCTAGTACACGCCGTGTACATGTGGGACACACCGTGTAGTCTTGTTCGAGGACAGACCGTGTGGAGTTAGCCATGTGGCTTGGAAGATGGAGTGGTGTATACACCGTGTACTTGTGTAACACTCCGTGTAGTCTCAATCCGAGTAGTCAGCCGTGTCACAAACGACACGGGCAGTTGGAAATTTACACCATACAGACCGTGTAGTTTTGTTCAACGGGAGCTGTGTAGCTTAGCCGTGTAGAAGGACCCGAGCAGGGGAAGAAAAGTTAGGTACACGCCGTGTAGTCAGTATACACGCCATGTAGTCTTGTTTTGCAAATCTTGAAATTTCTTCTCCCTCCTGTTCCCTTTTTGGTCCCTTCATTTCCAGTATTTGATAATCTTAATCTAAGGTGTACATTTTATCTTGTAGAGTCATGCCACCGAGACGACCACACGTTGTTCGCCAGGAGAACGACAACGATTATACTCCAGATATGGTGGGCCATGGGCTACCAGTGGATCCTCCAGCAGAGCCAGATGCGGTGCCAGCTGTTATATCAGACACAGGCGCAGAGGCGCAGTTCCGTGAAGGCTTTATGTAGTTCATACAGACCTTTCAGGGAGCACCGCTGGCTGCCACATCTATGGCTGAGCTGACTCGTATCTTCCAGCTGCAGCATCCGCCTACGTTCTCGGGGGATGGCAAACCACAGGCTGTGGAGTCTTGGCTGGGGTCTATGCAGACTATTTTCGAGCATCTTGAGATGCCTCTAGGGCGTAGGGTCAAGCTTGTAACTTATATACTGTGTGATTCCGCCAAGAGGTGGTGGGATGTTACCACCCAGTCAGAGCATCACAGGGACATGGCGTGAGAAGATTTTCAGGCAGTCTTCTATGAATTCTTCTTTCTAGAGGTGTTGAGAGCAGATAGAGCTTGAGAGTTCATGAACCTGCAACAGGGCGCTATGTCGATGATGGATTATTCGGCTTGTTTCACTGAGCTTCAGCGTTTTGCACCCGTTATGGTGGGTGATGAGATGTTGAGGGCTAGGCGCTTTGAGGATGGTATTTGATATGACATCCGAGCACTGGTGAATGTTTTATGGTTGCCTACTATACATGCTATTGTGAACTAGGCACTGATTACCGAGCAAAACCTTCGGGAAGCTAGTGGTGTGGGCCAGGGCGGTTTGACACTAGTTTCTGGTACTATTTATGCTGGTAAGAGGAAGCGACAGATGAGTTTCTCTCATGGTGGCAGTACTAACTAGACGATTTCTTCAGGTGGGCCGATCAGGTGCTACCAGTGTGGTAAGGAGGGGTACAAGAGACCGCAGTGTCCACGTGATCCAGTGGAGTGCCGAGCTTACGGCAAGATGGGTCATCTTCAGCACTTTTGTAGGGAGTTTCTACCAGTGTCTAGTGAGAGGGGTTCTATACAGACTCCGCGTGCGGGAGTAGGACCAGCAGCTTCATACCAGTCAGGCAACTGGAATACATCAGGGCGTGCAGGCAGGGATGGTGGTCGTGGCTATGGTAGCAAGACACCAGGATCTCAGAGGTAGCAGAGCGGGACAGCTCAGGGTAGCCAGGCTGTGTCGCAGGGCCGCGGCACTGGGTAGGCATATGCAGTGTAACAGACCCAGCATGAGCAGGATCTCAGACCTTCTACAGTCATAGGTACTATTCTAGTAGCTTCTATCTTATCTTCAGTACTTTTTTATACAGGTGTTACACATTGCTTCATATCTGTGCCCTTTGTGGAGAGCCTTGGACTCTGTGTTTTCACTTCTTCTGATGTTATGACGCTAGACACTCCATTGGAGACTAGAACGTCTAGTGTGCATCAGTGCAAGGAGTTCCCCCTCGAGGTTGGTGGGGTCACTTCCTTTGGTACCTCTATGCCTTAGAGATGACGAGCTATTATGTCATTCTCAGGATGGACTGGTTGGTTCCCTTTTGAGCCTTTGTAGATTGCTATCGTCGCAGGGTGCGTTTCACGTCACCAGAGGGTGGAGAGTTTCTATACAAGGGTGAATCGGATGTGCAGGCGAGTTGAGCTGGACCAAAGCATCATGGGCGTGGTGGAGTTATAGCCCTATTTGTGAGTTTATATCTGGATGATTAGGGTACCTGTCAGACGGATTTCCCTCCAGTGGTTGATCGTTTCAGGGATGTCTTCCCGGATGAATTTTCAGGTCTACCTTAGGAGCGTGAGGTGGATTTATCTATTGGTCTTGTGCCAGGAGCAGCACTGGTGTCCATTCCTCCTTATAGGATGGCTACACTAGAGTTGCAGGAGCTCAATAGGCAGTTAGATGAGTTACAGGTAAAGGGTTTCATCCGACCCAGTACTTCTCCTTGGGGTTTGCTGATCCTTTTTGCGAAGAAGGCGGATGGTACCCTCAGACTCTGTGTGGATTATCGGAAGCTGAACCAGTTGACGGTTAAGAACCGATATCCTTTGCCAAGGATTGATGATATTTTTGATCAACTTCGTGGTGCACAAGTGTTCTCGAAGATTGACTTGAGATCAGGATATCATCAGCTGCGCATTAGACCATTTGATATACCTCTCACATCTTTTAGCAGAAAGTATGGTATATATGAGTATACAGTTATGCCGTTCAGACTCATGAACGCGCCAATAGTTTTTATGGATCTGATGAATCGTTTGTTCCATCCTTATCTGGATTCTTTTGTGGTAATATTCGTGGATGACATTTTGGTGTACTCTCACACTGGACATGACCATGCCACCCATCTTGAGATCGTATTGAGTACGCTGAGAGAGCATAAGCTGTATGCTAAGCTCTCAAAGTGATACTTTTTGATGGACCATATTCACTTCCTAGGTCATATAATCTCAGAGGCAGGAGTTACAGTAGACCTAGAGAAGGTGAGGGAAGTGGTTTCCTAGGAGCAGCCTAAGAACGTGTTTGAGATACAAAGTTTCTTGGGGCTGGATGGTTACTACAGATGCTTCATACCAGACTTCTCTCGATTAGCAGTGCCATTGACGGGTCTGACTAAGAAGGGTGTGAAGTTCGTTTGGTCATAAGCTTGCGAGACAACCTTTCAGGACCTGAAGGGAAGGTTGACATCAGCACCAGTCCTGATACTTCCAGAGAAAGGGAAGAGCTATAAGGTTTACTGTGATTCATCAGGTATTGGGCTGGGAGTAGTGTTGATGCAGGGCGATCGAGTTGTTGTGTACAGTTCTCGGTAGTTGAGGCCACATGAGAGGAATTACCCGACACATGATCTCGAGTTGGTTATAGTTGTACATGCGTTGCACTGTTGGAGACATTATCTCTTGGGAGAGCATTTTGTGGTTTTCACAGACCACAAAAGTCTCAAGTATATTTTTAATCAGCGTGACTTGAATCTGAGGCAGTGAAGGTGGGTTGAATACCTTCAGTCCTTTGATTTTGAGCTTGCTTATACACCTGGTAAAGGTAATGCAGTAGCTGATGCACTGAGCAGGAAGACTCAGATATAGGCAGTACAGGAGGCCAGTGGTGAGTGGAAGTTGATGGCTTTGTTCTCTGAGATGCATTTGGAGGTGCACGATGGTCAGGGGCAAACTTATCTTTCATCTTTAGCTGTGACTTCTACCCTCCTGGATAGAGTGAGGATGAGACAACTATCTGATTCAGAAGGCCTAGTTTTACGGGAGTCGATGGCAAGTGAGGACCCTCCTTCTGGTTGGACGATAGGCGATGATGAGGTACTGTGTTTCCGTGGATGAGTATGGGTTCCAGGGGTTATACGTGAGGATTTTATGCGGGAGTTTCATGCTTCAGCTTGGGCAGTTCATCACGGAGTTACCAAGATGTACCGTGACTTGAGACGTCAGTACTGGTGGCTGAGTATGAAGAGTGAGATAGAAGGTTTTGTTACGAGGTGTTCCACCTTTCAACAGGTGAAGGGGGATCATCAAATACCAGCTGAACTGTTATAACAGTTACCCATTCCGGCATGGAAATGGGATGATATCGCGATGGATTTCATGATGGGGTTGCCGAGGTCACCTCGAGGCAATGATGCCGTGTGGGTTGTTGTGGACAGACTCACGAAGGTAGCTCACTTTTTGCTGATCAAGGAGACCTTCGGTGTTGATGAGCTCGGGAAGTTGTATATCCGAGAGGTAGTACGTCTTCATGGGGTCCCCTATTCTATCCTTTTAGATAGGGATGCCCGTTTTACGTCTCGTTTCTGGCAGGGTTTTCAGAGGGAACTGGGTACACAGGTGCTTTTGAGCACAGCTTACCACCCTCAGACCGATGGTCAGTCAGAGCATACAATACAGGTGCTAGAGGACATGCTGCATGCATGCGTCCTAGACTTTGGGGGCTCTTGGGAGAAGCATATACACTTAGTCGAGTTTTCCAATAATAACAGTTTTCAGGCAACTATCGAGATGGAACCTTACAAGGATTTATATGGTAGTCCATGCCGATCACCTTTGTGCTGGTTAGAGGCAGGTGAGACAGATTTACTGGGACCAAAGCTAGTGCAGAATACTTCTGAGCAGGTCCAGTTGATTCAGAAGCGGATGGCTACTGCACAGTCTCGTCAGAAATCTTATGCTGATCGCCACAGACGACCCTTGGAGTTTATGGTTGGGGATCAAGTTTTCTTGCGTGTTTGACTTAGGTTGTGACATAGGTGGATCAGGAGACAGGGTAAACATTCACCGAGATATGTGGGGCCATTTGAGATTCTGGAGAGAGTCGGGCCGATTACCTATCGGTTGCAGTTACCATAGAGGTACCAAGCAATGCACGACGTCTTCAATGTATCTCAGTTGCATCGCTATCATTCAGACCCATCTCACGTCTTTTAGCCCGAGGAGTTTGAGCTTCAGGTGGATGCGTCCTTTAAGGAGCATCCGATTCGCATCGTTGATAGGAGCAAGAAGGTTCTCCGAGGCCGGTCAGTTCATCTTGTATGGGTTCTATGGTAGCATGGACGAGTGCAGGACGAAACCTGGGAGCGGGGGACCGATGTACGTGCTCAGTGGCCAGAGCTATTCTGAGCTTTCTCTTCGCCACCCTTGGAAGGGCAATTCAGGGACTAATTTCTTTAAGGGGGGAAGTTTGTAAGAACCTAGTTCTTATTTTGAGGTACGGGTTTCTTATTTTCTGTTTTCCTTGAGTGTTTTTGAGAAAATAAGGAAAATGGGGGAAAATCCTAAAATTTGGGACAACACGCCGTGTACTTTTCCACACACTATGTACTTTTGGCCTTGTGGGATGATTACATAGGGTGTGTAGCCATGTCGGTGATGAAAGGTGTAAAAACTGACTACACACCGTGTAGTGGGTATTTACACGCCGTGTAGTCAGTCGGCAGGTGAATAGTAAAGGTGGTAAAAGTAGCCGCCAGCTGCGTAACATTACACACCATGTAGTCAGGAATACACACTGTGTACTCTTGTCGACAGATGAACAGTGCGGTGGTGCCGCCAAAGGAACAGTTACATGAAAAAGTACACACCGTGTACTTGAGAGTACACGCCGTGTAGTCTATTTTTTCAGCTTAAAACAGTAAGTAGCCTCCTCATTTGGTAGGAGAGGCGTTTGAGCCATTTTTGAGACGAAGGAGGAGGCTGGAGCTTTGGAGATCCGTTGATCGCGAACCGGGAATCTGATTCTGCTTCCATCGATCACTTTGGAACCACACGGGTAAGCACTCTCTTCTCATTGGTGGTATGACATTGGTTGAATGGTCAAGAAAATATTTATCGCTTCTAGTTTAAGGAAGTTATATATCTTAGGCCATGTTTATTAGGATGATAGTACCTTGATAAATCCATGTCCATGCTCATACAAGGTAAATCCAACCATTTATATCAAAAAATAATAAATAAATAAAAGGGTTATGACATGGGTGTATGACCTTCTTTATGAGAAAATAAATCCAAAGAGATTATATTACACAATGCATGTTCATAGGTTGGTTGCCACTATTGTGACACTACTTATCTATTTATGGGTCATGATGGGTTGCTAGATCTCATTTTTGGTCTGTGAATAATATTCACTACTATCAAGATAAGGGCCTAGAGGGTCACACACAATAGCATATTCAAGAATATTCCTTATTCAGTGGAATAGGTATATTGGAAATGGTGGAACCATAACTGGGGTTCATGATTTTTCCAAGTAGATATGATCACCAAAGAAATAAATAAACTCATATTATTCAAGTTAAGTATAGAGACCCAAGCTTGATGTACATGGAAATTACATTTATTTTGTGGAATACTTAATACATGACACAAAAAATTCCCAAAGACCATATTAGTTTAGTGCCTTTGGAAACTCAGAACATAATCTTCTAATCATGGTAAAAGATCTTCAACATCTCCCATAAAGATCTTCCCCTTTTCTTTTCCTACCTGAAACCTTTATTTATATCCTAGGAAAAAGAAAACATAGAAAGGGTGAGCTCAAATGATCAGTAAGGGTAAACATGGAGAGCATTAATCAAACCATAAACATTTGAATATAAAAACATGAACATAACGTTTAAACATTAAAATCCTGAGTCATGAAATAAATCTTGACAGTACGTAAGGCATAGATCATAAAGGAATATTAATAATAATAAAATATCATGGGAATAAAACATGGAATTGTAGAAAACTATTAATCACATAATATGATTTTCATAGTATTCAAGGCATTGCTGCCAAGACCATCATAGTGGATGAAGTCCATTACTAAACCGGGTTTACTTGTTGTTCCAGCCCTGTATTACTGAACTAGATTTACCTACTGTTCTAGCCATTTATATCTCATGAGATATAAATCTTTACCCAATTCATTGGAGGGAGATATAGGTCCCAACCATCTCACAATGAAACCATTCTTATGTGTTCCAAAAAAACATAAATCATACATCATAACATAACCCAAGTAATAAAATGGGATTCTTAAACATCATGCTATCAAAATATAATCTATATAAGATAAAAGGACTTCATAAAAATAATTCCATCATAAATTAATAAAATCAAAGTAATAATAGGGATAAAAACATAACCCTATATCATCTTAGATGAATTTTTTTTTTGATAAAACAATTGAACTTAGTTCTTGAGGAAAATATCCTTTCTTCTTCAATTTTTTTCTTTTCCCAATATATCGTGTAATTTTATATGAAAATAAGTTAATTGAAAATAAACTTGAAATTTTTTAGAGGAATATTCATAGAAATAATTCTCTATTAAATCTTAAAAATCCTTTCATGTTGTATATGTAAAAAAACATTCTCCCCACACTTTTTTTCGAAAAAGTCAAAAAGTACCTCATATGGTAAAAAAAATAAATATTATGTCTATACCATGTGGTAAAAGTAAAAAAATAATAAAAATGACTTTAAAAATACATGGAAGAATAGTAAAAATTTTATGAAAATATTTTTAGAAAACATGTACATGGATGATAAATATAACCCTAGCAAATACTTACGAATAAACAATCTCAGATAAAAACGATATTGGAAAAGTTATCCATTACCTTAGGTATGATTTATTCTGTATGTGTCCAAAACTTCTGTATAGTGGGTTTAAACATATTATTAACTTGTAACAGAACCATAATAATATTTATTATATCATATATGATTCACTTACAACTTTATATTACCCGTTTATTTGTCAATTCCAAGTTAAAGCAACATTTTGGGTAATATTTGTTTTATTTATCGTATGTGTTTTGAATTATTATTTTTCATATGATTAATTAGATCATGATTTACCTACTTCAATAATCTAAAAAATTATTTATATATATATCTTATATATTCATTATATATATATATATATAATAGATAGATAAATGAAATGGAATACACCGTTCATGGAGATGGTAGACCGTATGTACGTATGAACATTGTTTTTGTTTCCTTATTGAATTAAATGGAAGTAAATAAAATATACATATATACATAAATCCAGTAGTATTATTATGTCATATATTTCATGATTTTTTATTATATATACTTTATAATCATTCTTGAATGGTTAACATGGAGAATGAATCTCATCGCGTCGTGGAGACGGTAAGCCGTACGTACGCACGAGCGACAATATCATTCCCATAGTTGTTGAAGGGTATTGGATAGTGTATCATATCTCAAAATTAGTATCATGTTATAATAATAATATATATCTATTATTTCCATAATTATACCCATCCAAGTAAGGTGGTGGTGAAAAACAGATTACACCACAATGTGGAGACGATAATTCGTGTGTACGCACGCACGATGATTACATTTTTCATAGGATGGATAGAAGGTGAAATAGGGTTGTTTCATATTTATAATAATATATCAGTATATGAGTGATACTTATGTTATTAATTTATAATGAAACAACTAAATAATATGAAGTAGAAGAAGAAATAGATTTGAAATAATCGGTAGAAGAGATTACCTCTTCCTCAATGCACCTCCTTTAAAATTACTCTTAGGGCACTAGAGTTGGTCTTTTGAGAATACCAGAACCTATAGAATGTAACTAAGGAAGTTGATAAGAGAAATGGTTAGGTTTTTTATGAGCTTAAAGGATTAAAATTGAGTTAATAGGAGAGGGAGGAGGTTCCCTTTCATAAGAGAGGACAGGGGCACTTTAGGAAACTCTCAAAAATATTAATTTATAATAAAATAAAACCCTACCCAAAAACCTCAAAAGTGTCTCTAATTATAAGAAGAGATGAGATTATGTTATAATACCATAAACAAATAAATTTTTTAAAATCTATTTTGTCAATTTAAACCTTATCTTTTTAATTAACCCTTAGTTATTCTATTAAATTTTAATTTTGGTAATAACATTCTAAATATTTAATGGTAATGAATATTTACTTATGTGGTGTTAATTGAACATAAATTGATACTTAATTATATTTTAAACCTTATAATTATCACTTTGTAATTTTTAAATATTTTTATGATTTTTAAATAATTTAATAAAATGTTATGTTTATAAAATGTCAATAGTTTTAATTTTGAAACTATTCATTTATGAGACTTTAAATAAAATTCACACAAAATATAAATTAGAAAAAAAATATTAAATACACTCCTAACATGTCATAGTCACCTATAAAATTAGTGTATCACATTAATTAGTTCATATGATATTTATTTTAATATTTTTAAAACCATTTATTTGATATTTTTATTAATAAAATAATTTCTACATCACTATTGTGTCATCATTAATGGTAATTATTTAACCTATAAAAATTATAAATAAATTTATATGATGTAGGTAATTATTTTATATTTCTAGATACTATCTATAGTCGATTTTATCGCCTAGTTATCCATATATTAAAATCAATACACTTATATAAAAAGAGATTGTCACACTTTGTCCATTTCATTGGTTTTTATCTCATTCATGTCATTTTCATAGGTAAGAGGAAATAAAGTGATTCCATTTCAAAAAATATATTATAAGGGTCTATTTTAATCATCCAATATGATTTTTATAGGTGTTAAGGTAATTTTATAATATTATTTTTACCCTTAATTACTCGATTCACCTTTATCCATGGTAATAAAAATAATTACCAAAGTTACTATACATAATGCCCAAAAATAAAATTAGCCTATTACCATAATTTGGACCTAATGATTCCAAATATGGAATCAATTTTTCAAAATTCAAAACACATAAGTTGCATTAATTTATTTAAAATTAATCATGTTGTTGATAAAATGGGTTTTAAAAGTTAAAACATTGCAAAAGATTGAAATGTTTTTAGCTATGAATTCAATGTGAAATTAATGACAATGACATACATTGTATTAAATGGTAAAAATATATTATATTTATAATTTAAAACCATTAAATATTATAATTTAACCATATAAATTATCTCAATGAATTTTTTTTAATTAAAATTTAGCATATTTTTTACTATTCATCAAAATATAAAAGTTATCAGAAAAATATAAAATATTTATCCAAAGTAAATTTTTATTTCTAGATTCCAAATAAGAAGTTTATTTTGTATAATTGAACTTATAAAATTTTCAAAAACTAGATTTAAAATGGGTGCGCCATCAAAAGGCGGTAAAACTGCATTTTTTTTAAAATATTTTTTTATCTGAAAAATTGAATTTGTTCTCATATCATGTTCTATAAAATGTGTAGAATGAATACCAATGATATAAAATTAAAAATTTGGTTAATACTATTCATAATGTCTAGTTTATATCCCATTAAATAATAATATTTAATAATATATTATTGTTTAGTGAAACTCGGTATCGTGTACAACACAAGCTATCAAGGAAGGCCGATCTTGCATGTAACGTAAGCTAAGTCAGTGTTGCATGTAGTGAAATATTACTTTGGTATTTTTTATAACATAATACAAACTTAGTTCATTTATACATTGAAAAAAATCTATACTCAATGTTGCATAAAATAATTTCTATCAAACGAACTTGAAATTGTGTGTAACACAAGCCAAGAATAGTGTTGCGTATACTGCAAGATAATATGCTGTTGTGTATAGAGCAAGATAATCTTGGTGTATCATACAATACAAGACATAAAATAAACTAAAAAGAATCTATCTCATAAAATCTCAGGGTGTTATATTAATAATAATTGGCATTAAATTTATTTATTAAATGTATTTATAAGTTTTAAGTAAATACATGAAAAGATTAATTGAATGAATGTTAGTTTAAAATATTAAAGATTTATTTAATATTTGAGGGAATTATGAGTCAAGTTAATGACTTAATTATTATCACATAATATATTTATTATATTATAAGAAAGTGATAATAATATTTATGACTCAGTATAGTAGTCATAATATTTCGTTTATAGAGTGTTAATTATTCAGGGTCTGGGGAGACAATACTAGATAATCTATTATCACCCTATAGATAGAGGATGAGAGGGATTTTACATACAATATTCATAGCATCTCTCTCTATTCTTCCCTCTCTCACTTATTAGAGAGCGAGGCTCTGGATCTAGGAGCTCAAATCAAGCTCTCTCTCATGCATCACAAGAAAGGTGATGCAGTGATCGTTGAAGCATCAAAGGAATCGTCGAAACTCCGTGATAGAACCTAGATTTTGATTATAGGAACTTCCATATATTTATTAATCATGTTTGGATGATTTAGAGTAATTTTAATTTTTATTCTTTGAGTAATTATATCCAATGACGAGCAGACATTGAGCACAATTTCAGATCAAACTAGGTATTTATGGTTTTGTTTTTTGTGAAACTCTTCATGTGAGATCCTCAGTTTAAACCTGCCAATGATCCGCTGACGTCGATGAGTTCATGTTTATTGTTGGTAGAAAAATTTTAAAAATCCAATTTTGGGGCTTCTACTGCATGCCTGGTACCTTCAAAGTAGTGTTAAGGCACAACTATGAGCCAAAAGAATATTTGAGACATATCCAAACACTAGAGGTGAAATGGGAATCATGACTAGGGATGAATATATTCAAAACCCTATAAAGTATCAACATATCCTCTAGATACTTCCCTAAAAAAACATCCACTAATCTTAACTCCTTAATCACTAATAAGTGATCTAACATCATCAAGTAGTCAATGATCACCCATATAACATCACAACCACCCCAAGCTTGAGGAAAAATGATGATGAATTCCAGTGATATTCCATCCACTTTAACTAGGGAACACTAAGATGCTAAAACAACCCACCAAGAACATAGTTCTCTTCCTCCTTCTTTGGAAAACCAAACATCAAAAGACAAACTCTTCAATTGATCACTTTGTCTTATTCCACAAAAAAATAAACTCTCAAGGCACATTACATCTTAGACAAACCAGGATATATTTCCAATTGTGAACCATGGAACTCACAGAGAACCAACTTACTCATCACTATAGGAAAAAATAGCATCCCCTGGGATGACACATGATGTTTTCCATACTTAGACTATCCCTCAGAAGTATCTACACAAATAACCTGATCTCACTAGAACTCCACCTCAGAATCCCCAAATTGGGACTCCTGTACCTACTATCCCAAAGATGATTGTACTGTCATATGATAAATATACCCTCTACCATCAAATAATCCCGTATCAAGGTGCATCATGAAAATATCATCCATAAACATCCAAAACTCACTAAAATTATACACAAAATCACCACGTGACTTCATTCTCAAAGTATCATCCACAATATTCCCTTTTCATAGTCTATAAGAAATATTTAAGTTATAATCATACAAGAATTCCATCCACCACCACTACCAAAAATTTAGATCATGTTGGGAGAAGACATACCATAAGCTCTTGCGATCTATGAAGACCACCAAATTCTCACTAATGAGGTAATGCTGTCACAAATTTAGAGAAAACAAAACCATTGAAAGATCAATATTATGGGTGGTATAGTTACATTAATGATGATATTAACAATGATACCTATAAGAGTTAACCACTCTATTCTATAAAAAAAACCCAAGACAAAATGTGAAGCATTGCAATAAACCTCAAATGTAATTCCCTAGCCTGGAAAATGAAGAATCAAAGCATTAACCGACTTCTCCTTAAAATAATTGAAAGTATCCTAACAATTTTCAGTTTATAAAACACCTAATACTTTTTAATCATAGATTTCATAGGATTCACAATCCAAGATAAGTCAGTAGAAAACCTTTTGTAAGAACTAAAAAGACCAAGGAAAATCTAAACCTTCATAACATTCTTGGGGGATACCCACAAAACAAATTTCTTAACCTTTGAAGAATCCATGGATAATTCCCAATGATACATAACATGTACCAAGAAAAAAACATTGTGGGCCTAGAAATCACACTTCAAAATCTTCAAAAATGGCTACTAACACTAAAGAAATCTAAAAATAGCTCATATATGCACCATATGATCCTCCTCAGACACAAAAAAACACAAGAATTTCATCAATTAACACTACCATGAATCGGTACAACAACTCATGGAACACCACATTCATCATGAACATGACTGGAGTATTAGTGACACCGAAAAACATTACAATGAGCTTATAATGCCCATAATGAAATATAAAAATAGTCTTCAAAATATATACATCCATCACTCACATATGATAATACCCTGACCTCAAATCAATCTTCAAGAACTAGTTAGTTACCTTTAATTAATAGAATAATCCATCAATTTATGGAAGGGGTAGAAATTATTTACTCTCACCTGGTTTAAGAAATGATAATTGATATAAAAATAAATATTCCCATTTGAATTATTCACAAACAGGAACCAGAGACACTTTGAGGGGGGGGGGGGGGGGTGGGGGTTAGTGAATTAGGGAGTGACCAAATTTAATAACTTTTTTTATTTATTAATATTCTTCTTCAAGATATTGCTCCGGGGTCATCAAGAACATCCATTTAACCTTTTTTTATCTTTTACATACAATAATATTAGACATCAAGTACACATGTAGAAAGTAAACATCGAAGGACACTATATTTTACTTGGTTTACCCTAATGGGATAATCTAAAGAAAACACACCAATTGCATGTTGTTTTTCCAAGATGTAATAGTATTCAATCGAGTAATTACATTGGATTTGGAAAGGAATCACTACTGATCCTAGGTGAAATGCATCTTCTATACTCCTGTACACTTCTCAACTGAGGAATATTTTCATTTTATAGACATGGTGTTCTCTTCATGATCTTCATGGTATGTTCTAGTTGCATCTTTGATTCAAGATAAATTACTATTGATCATGGATGATTGATGCTTATTTCTTTATTTAAAAAATATGAGATCAAACTTTCATGTGTAATAGTTGAATCTTTTTATCCCACTTGAACTTCACTATCCCTTCTTCTAGATAATAATAATTTCAAAGAGTAATAAATATTATCCATGAATATATCCTTATTCTAACACTAGATATAGTAACAATAACCACATAACCTCCTTAAAATATTCCCTCCTTCAATAAAAACAATATTAAAAACATCATAACCCTTTATTCCTCTTTTTTTTATAAAAACACAATATATATAGTTATAAGAAGGACCTTCTCTCTCTTTTTATTAATCCTTCCAGACACGCAGGTTGATTTTTCTATCTCCTTAAATATCTTCTCTAAAAAACTAGATATGATAATGCAATTCTCTTGTGTTATTATTCTTCAATAGATGTGTCTATATCATATACAACTTTATCCTCAATTTCAAACCAGGTAGATCAATGAAATACCTTTATATATATATATTCTTATTTTAAAATATTTTATTTTCCTAAAATATAACACCTCTGTTCTTTTATTATTATATTCATATGTCATTATCACATGAAATATAATATTTAAATTAATGAGTCAAAGTGAATACTTAAATCTCTACACTATTTTTGGTTATCTTTACTTTGAGAATCATTGCATGGAACTATTTCCATATTTGAGATGTGAGAAACTGACATTATGAAATTCTCAATATTACTATATGAATAATTTTCATATTAAAAAATATGAAACCCATGAGATATAAACAACATATAATCCTTAAAATAGAGATACATGATCTTTATGACTTTATTCATAATCTGAGGCATTTAAAACCAATTTTCATTTCTATTATTTTTTCTCCAATTCATTTGTCTTCTTGAATAAATTCAATAAATTGTACCATATAATTTATGAAAATACCATTTTTCTATCTACACAACTTGATTCTAGAAACAATATTCTCACCACACATAGCTCAATTTCATGGTCCCTTATAGATTTAAATTTTTTATTCCACCTGGTAATTATTATTCTTTTCCACACACTCATAACTACCGAAAAAACACAAAAGGGACATAAAAATTTCTCTTAGGAACTCAGAAAATCAACCACATCCTCTTACACAATGTGGAGTGATAAGACTCATTTTTATATATACTTTACTGCCATTTATTCATATTTTTTTCTTTAATTATTCGATAATTCACATGGTATGCGTCTAATTTTGCTGGAAAAAGCTTCATAGGTTTTCAAGAAAGAAAAGGCAGAAAAAGTGAAAGATCGGCCAAGTACATATCATGATGATGAAATTCACATTGTGTACCTATGAGGATCACAACCTAACCCAAGCCATGAATCCAAGTTGTGACCACAAAGATTGAAAGAAAAATCTACTACATGCCATGACTAGACCGGCCACGTTGTGACACCTAGTCAAAGAAGTTAGAGAGAAAGCTGCGAGGATTCTACAAAAAAGATACCACGCTAGAGTACACATTGTAAACCATGTCTACACGTTGTGTACCTAGTCAAACATCCTATCTGCGAGAACCATGTGCCACACTAGATATCCAAAATAAAATGACATGAATCAAGGGTACACGTCATGTACCATAGGTACATTTCGTGACAAAAAACGCCAATATAAGGAATAGAGCGTCAGAGAATTAAAACATAAAGAGAGAGTTATTCCTTCTCCCCTATCGATTCCCTGTGATACATTTTTACTCTTTCCCATTTCGAACTCAATTTATTCATAGTTTTTTTTCACATTTCTTTCAATTTAAGATCCATGGAGTTTACTTTCTTCAACACCTTCTTTTCCCCATTCTGAACTTAAATTTCAATTCTGATTTCTGTCTCAAGTAAGTAATCGAGTTTAATTCATAATTATCTTATGCATGTTTTCTCTTCATCATCCCAGAATCTCCTTTTTTACAATCATGTTAACCATTCTTTATCTAGTTTATTTTATTTTTTGACTATCCCTAATGAGTATCTAAATTAATTAGGGGTAGGGATTATGCTTGATGTATCTACATAATTAAATATACCTTTTAATCTAAACTTGGAAAGCCTAATTGAATTAGTAACCAGGATATGAACCCTCAGTCTATCCCATTTGTGTGAAAGTCCCTGACCATGGTATGGTAAAAAAAATGACCCTATCCTAATTGGAGTAGACTAAGTTATGACCACTAGTTTAGGAGAATTTCTGCTCAGAAAGCCAAACTTAATGCACCTAGGCTATCACTACCTCCCAACCATAGAATAGCTACTTCCTAGGTATGACTAGAAGGCTAAGACCAATGTAAATACCTGGTAATTCCATGTAAATTTTTTTCTTAAATACAAGGGAATTTTACGAGTCCGCAGTTTCTGAAGGCGCTTGATTCGGAGGCCCAGTGTGCCCGGAATCAATTTCTGAAGTTTTGTTCAGGTACATTCAGTAAACGTACGTGTGAGATTTTATATATTTTGAACCGCTGCTCGGAATTGAAATCCGAGGACACCAATGAACTCGCAGCTTCGGTATTCGCTTAAGGAGACCTTCACCGTAGTTGCATTTTATAAAGGATGGAAGTTAATTTTTGGGGATTCTTAATAAATTATATAAAAAATTATACGTGACATAATTTTTTTAGGTGGTGGTTAATTTATCCAAAGGGAGGTTGGAGGTGGGGCCCAACCCCAAAAAACCTCCCATGGGAGGATATTATGTGGTGGGGCCCACATGAGCATCAAACTCCTCAACTCCCCTTGAACCCCCTTAAACTCTTGGAACTCCCCATAAATGTTTGGGAGCCTCTTCACTTCCACCTTCCCTATTTATGGTACCATCACACCAAATTAATTAATGCCAATTAATTAATTTGAAAACGTTTGAATTTTTTTTGCATGGAAACAAATAAAATAATGGAGTAGCCATTATTTTATTTTTGGCATGGAGATTATTCTTTGGGGGGGGAGCTTGGGAGGACTCTTGGAAGAACACTATCCTCTTGATGAAGAATGCTCCTCATCTCCGAAGAACGTGAAGAAATACCTTCTACCTTCTTCAACCGGAGCAAGGAAGGGAAGCACCGCTGGCCACGAAGTACACCGAGGGCATCATCTCGATGCGACTTCACCGAGCTCTACTCCCTCCGACGTTGACGAAACTACGTCCGTCATTCACAATGCCCATCTTCCGTGACTCATCAACGTTCAATGAAAAATACGAGGTAGGGGTTTTAGATTATTTTAACGTATAAATTGTACCCTCGTTCCTCATTGTTTGTTTGGGATCATTGGTGGCCACTTGTTATAGCCTAATGCGGAGGGTGCGGGCCGAACCAACACAGCCCAACGTCCCTCCGTTGGTTTTTGTTGATTGACTTCAGAGGCGAAGCCGAAAGGGCGTGGTGCCGTCGCACCACGCCGGAGAAGAACCGTGGGGTGGAAGAGGTGGTGGCGTCGGCGACGGTAGCAGTGACCGTGTGGAGGGAGACCGGCGGCTGCTGGGGCCGCCCGGACCGCGGGACAACCGGCCGGCGGATGCGGTCGGCCCATGTGTAGGAGCCGCGATGCACAAAGGCTCCGCATAGAGGGAGACCGCGGCCCAGAACCGTGGGCCGGTCGACTGGAAGAAACAGTCAGCTACCTGCCGGCCAGGCTGGAAAACCGCGGCGCTCGCAGGCACCGCGTGAAGGAGGACCGCGACCCGCAACTGTGGGCCGCTCAGCTGGGCGAACCGGCCGGCCGCCTGCCAGCCGAGCTAGAGAACTGCGGCACCCGTAGGCACCACATGAGGAGAACCACAACCCGCAATGCGGGCCGCGTGTGCCGGATCGAACTAGCCAGCTACGGTCGGCCGAGCAGAAGAGGAGGCGGTGCCGCCAGGCAAACCAGATCGACCCGAAGCACTGGCTGGGTCCCCAGGTGAGCCGCGCCCCACCAGGCCGGGACAACCCCCTACTGGGTCAGACCCGCCGAGCCAGGTTGGGCCGGCCCGCCAGCCCACTGGGCTTGACGGGACGGGCCCGTCTTCGCTTAAATGCAAATATCTTCTAGACCGCGCGTCCGATCAACGTGCCGTCTGCAACACTAGGACCCTCGCAATGAGGCGGTCCTTTTGGGATACTCTAAGTGAGTTTTGGACAAATTTGGAAAACGTCCGGGTTTGGATCGAGCATAAATCCAACCGGGCCCCTGGAATAGAAATACCAATAACTCTCAGACCGGGCGTCCAATTGACGCACCGTCTATCGCGTTGGGTTCCTTTTGATGAGACAGAACTATAGGATACATCAATTTAGGAATTTGTGATAGTTGATGTACCGACACTTGGATCAAGGAGCTGACCCTCCCAGAATCGAGTGTGCTGTGTGTGAGAACCCTAAGGCTGGCTGCGACGACTACTGTACCGGAATCCTCCATGGGTTCGACAGCTATGGCTACTGTACCGAAATCCTCCGTGGGTTCGACATCAATGACTACTATACCAGAATCCTCTGTGGGTTGAACAATGATGACTACTGAACTGAGATCCTCCATGGGTCTGATAGTTCTGACTTCTATTCCTATATCCTGTGTGGGTCCGACAGAATAGCTGGTCCTATATCCTGTGTGGGTCCGATAGCTTAGCTGGTCCTGTATCCTGTGTGGGTCTGACAACTTAGATGAATTAGTGACTACATCTGATCATCTATATAACTCTATGAAAGATGTATACATGTGTGAGATGAGTCTTTACTTTCAATCATTTATCTTCGAGGTGATTGACTTTACTTCCTGTATGGACTGGGTTGTGCTTGGGCCCGAGATTTGGAGCTGAACTGTGATTGGTAACTTAGGTATATGTATGGGCATATACCTAAGTAGGGTTGGTTGATACTTCGTAATTGTATCTTTCATCTATAGTTTATCCTTCATGGATTCTGGGAGACCTTTGGGGGTCTCAGGGTCCCTACTGAGTATCGTTATACTCACCCCTGCATGGGCTATGCCCACACTTTGTTGTGTTGGTTGCAGACGACGGACAACACTGATCGAGGTAGTGAGTTATAGAGCTGGACGGTACCCGGAGGTGGACCACTTGGTGAGACTTACAAGGAGCGGACTGACAGACTTGGGGTGCTGAGGAGGCCATCTGTACCCACCCTTCAGGTGGGAATTTCGGAGGATGACTCAGTAGTTGCTGTTTTACCTTTCTGTAGTTGTATTAGCTTTTTAGTTGTTTGTACTTTACTGTTGGTATTGTATTTCCAGCCCCTTTCCTTTCAGCACTTTCTATTGTATACATTTTTACCTAGTATTTACTTCTAGTTGTGTACTCTGTTTTTTTTACTTATTAAAAGCAATGCCTTCCCTTTTTATCGAGATTATGCCTTTAGTGCTAGTCACCAGCACCTATCCAATGGAAGGCAGGCTTGGGGTAGTCACAACACGGGCCCTGAGGACGGGTCGTGACAAATTGGTATCAGAGGAGTCGGATCTACCGCAGAACTCAGGACTCTGATCATTATTTTCTATGAATAAATAGTGTTAAGAGTATTGAGTGTAGTTTTCAGACCAGGGAGTCCAGTGTTGGTGCGGCGGCCGACGTATCCATACACTAGGACCCTGACCTCTGATTTCCAACTCAGTGCACGAAAAAACTGATTGTATGTGTGTTTCAAGAGTTTCCTTTGTGGTTACTTTGTGTTAGCTCACCAGGTATACTGTTTTAGCAGTGGCACACCTGTTTCTTTTTAGGATGGCCCCACAAAGGCAGTCAGCTAGGGTTCTGAGTTTCATACAAGATGGTAGCCCACCAAGCGACGAGGCCTCGGTGCGGGGCCCCATCACAGTGGAGGTACCAACGGTACCACTACCCGCTGGGCCACTGATACCACCAGCACCAGTAGTAGAGAGTGCATGCTGTCTGAGTGCGTTTCTCGAGTTCCAACACCAGAGGCCGCCCAGGTTCCGGGGAGAGATGGACCCACAGGCAGCTGAGGATTGGATGTAGGCTATTGTGAGAGTTTTCAGATTGGTAGGGACACCATCCGATCTCATGGTGATCCTTGTCATGAGTCTCCTGCATGCGACAATAGGCAGATGGTGGAGCCTGATGCTCCAGGTGCATGACGAGGCATCATTACTCTAGAAAAACTTCGAGAGTCTCTTCTTCTCAGAGTTTTTTTCCAGCCACCCTTCATGCGGTGTGGATTCAGGAGTTACTTCATCTGCAGCAGAGCGGTATGACAGTAGCTCAGTTCTTAGCGAGGTTCACCGACCTCTCGTGCTACTCCACGAATATGGTATGAGACCCATTATTCAGGGCTTAGACCTTGGAGCAGGGACTCAGGCATGAGATCAGGGCTTCGATGATTACCCTCAGCATCCCGACACAGGAGGGGGTGCTAGAGTGAGCCCTTCTAGTGGAGAGTTTTCTCGCTGAGCAGTCACTAACATCGAGACCCACCAAAGGGTGACACGTAGTAGAGTCTTCTGTAGACGGTAGTAGACAGATGTCGCAGAGGTCTAAGAAGACCAGGACATCAGGTGGGAGACCCCAAGATACAGGTTCGGTTGTGTGGGGCACATGAGACAGAGCTAACTATACGAGGAGCAGGCAGTGAAATGCATGTGGCGGGCAAGGCCACATGGCTCGTGACTGTCCGAACCACCATGAAAATTAGAAGAAAACAGTAGAGGGACCTCCCTGGTAGAGGTAGAGGTTCAACCATGGTGGTCCGTCGGGAGTAGGCAGATGTGTAAGAGGAGCTGTCCAAGCAGCGGGTGGTGGACGACGTTTTGAGGCTCTACCACCACCACCACCTAGAGGTCCACCCTGACCATAGGGAGCTGGCGGACAGAGGCGGGATCAGCTGCAGGCAGTCGAGGCCTATGACCACAGTGCACCTGAGATGATTCGAGGTACTATCTGTGTCTACTCTACCCTTGCTGCAGTACTTATAGACACAGGTGCGAGTCATTTTTTTTATTTCCACTACCCTCATTCGGAGCTTGTAGATTCTGACAAAGCTGTTGGATCGATCCTTACGGCTAGAGACTCCTACGGAAGCAGACTCAATGATTACACACTGGTGCCGGCAGTTTGAGCTTACTCTAGGAGGCAAGAGCTTTGGCTGGGATCTTCTGGTAGCGGTGTTGAGGCCTTACGATGTCATCTTGGGTATGGACTAGTTATCCATAGTTCATGCCCAGATTTACTGTATTAGGCACAAAGTGCGGTGTATCCGCACGAATGGGACTAGGTTCACCTTTACCAGCGAGAAGGGAGCCTTTGCAGCGCATGATGGACTTACACAGAGGAGGGGGTAGCCGATCACACATTAGTTGGCTAGTCTCATACTCGGAGTAGTTGATGTGCAGAGTCTGAGTTTTCCTGTTATGGTGGATCAGTACGTGGATTTTTTCCCTGATGATGTTCCAGGACTACCTCCTAGTAGAGAGGTGGACTTCTATATTGACCTGTACCCTGGGATGACACCAATAGCTACTCCAGCATATCGGATGGCTCCCTCCGAGCTTCATGAGCTGTGGGTACTATTGGAGGACTTTCAGGGTAAGGGATTTATCCGACCCAGTGTTTCACCCTGGGCATCTCTGATTTTGTTCACCAAGAAGGCGGATGGGAGCTTACGACTGTGTGTCGACTACCATCACCTGAATCAGGTGACCATGAAGAACAAGTACCCACTTCTGAGGATAGAAGACCTCTTTGATTAGCACAAGGGAGCATGATGGTTCTCGAAGATAGACCTCAGGTCAGGCTATCACCAGCTCAGAGTTCGAGATGAGGATGTGCAGAAGATGGCCTTCAGGTATCAGTATGGCCACTACGAGTTCTTGGTTATTACCTTCGGCATAACCAATACTCTAGAAATGTTCATGAGTCTCATGAATAGGGTCTTCCAGCCTTACCTTGATCGATTTGTCGTAGTCTTCATCGACGACATACTGATTTACTCGACTACTGAGGAGGAGCATGCCTACCATTTGTGGGTAGTACTGGACACACTCTGAGAGCACCAGCTTTATGGTAGGCTCTCGAAGTTCCAATTTTGGATTCTAGAGGTTCACTTCTTGGGACACGTCATCTTGGAGGCTGGAGTTGTAGTGGATCTAGTGAAGATTGAGGCAGTACTGGCTTGGGAGCCACCCAATAGTGTGACGGAGGTACAGATTTTTCTGGGACTGGCTGGGTACTATCAGAGATTTGTTCCAAACTTTTCCAGAGTTGCAGCACTACTTTCGGCATTGATGAAGAAGGGGAAACCCTTCGTGTGGTCAGAGAGATTCCAGTAGAGATTTCAGAAGCTGAGGTAGAGGTTGACCAGTGCGCCCATCTTGAGACTACCAGAGGAGGACATTGGGTACGTAGTTTACTGCAACGCATTAGGGACCGGACTTGGTGTGTCCTGATGCAGGAGTGAGTAGTGATCGCTTATGGTTCACGGCAGTTGAGACAACACGAGTAGAACTATGCTACCCATGACCTGGAGTTAGCAGCATTGGTATTTACCTTAAAGATATGGCAACACTATCTGATGGGTGAGCGTTTTATAGTCTACTCTGACCACCAAAGTCTCAGGTACATCTTCTCGCAGAAGGACCTGAACCTGAGACAACAACGATGACTCGAGTTTCTCCAGGACTATGACTTCGAGATAGTCTATACTCCTAGGAAGGGGAATGTTGTAGCAGATGCTTTCAGCAAGAGATCAGGCATTCAACTGCTAGGAGAGGCGACAGAGCAGCTAGTCGCGTTACAGATATCCTTTGTGGATAGAGATAGTGCAACCTTTCTGCAGTCACTCACAGTCACTCCTCCACTTCTTCAGTGAGTCAGAGAGGTACAACATGGGGACATTGACTGTGAGACTCGACGTGCTTAGATATCCAAAGGTCAGACACTTGATGGATTTTATGAAGGTGGGGATCATGTCATCCTCTTCAGAGGACATACCATGGTACCAGTTTCACTACAGGAGGAGGTGTTGAGGGAGTTCCACACTTCCCCTCTAGTGGTACATCCAAGAGCGGCGAAGATGTATAAGGACCTCAGATGATAGCATTGGTGGCCAGGTATGAAGAAGGCAGTTGCAGAGTTTGTCTCACAATGCCTCACTTGTCAGCAAGTGAAGGCGGAGCACCAGGTTCCAGTAGGCTTGGTTCATCCCTTAGAGGTCCCAGAGTGGAAGTGGGATGGGATATCCATGGATTTCGTGACGGGGCTTCCACGTACATCCAAGGGTCACGTCTCTATCTGGGTGATCATAGACTGACTCACCAAGTCGGCCCACTTCCCACCGATCAAAGAGCAGAGCTCAGTAGAGAGCTTGAGAAACCTCTACGTTCAGAAGATTGTATGGATTCATGGTGTTCCATCGATGATCATCTCTGATCAAGATGCTCGTTTCACTTCTCATCTATGGAAGGGGTTGTAGGAGGCTTTCAGGACACAAATTCACTTGAGCACCGCCTTCCATCCTCAGACGGATGGCCGGATTGAGAGGACCATTCAGACTCTCAAGGACATGCTCCGTGCATGCGTCCTTGACTTTGGTTGTAGCTGGGAGGATCACTTACCCTTGGTAGAGTTTTTGTATAACAACAGCTACCACTCCCCCATCAGGATGACACTTTACGAGGCACTGTATATCCAGCCTTACAGATCGCCTCTATACTGGACTAACCCAAGGGAGTCAGCACTTATAGTGCCATAGATGGTGTAGGCTACGACGGAGAAGGTGCAGATCATCCAGGAGTGGATGAAGACTGCACATAGTAGATAGAAGTCCTATACTGATAGGAGACGAAGACCACTGGAGTTCGAGAATGGCGACCACGTCTTCCTATGGGTCTCACCTCGACGAGGTCTGCGAATATTTGGCTGATGTGGCAAGTTGTCTCCTTGATTCATTGGACCATTCCAGGTCCTCAGCAGGGTAGGCAAGGTGGCTTACCACCTGGCCCTTCCACCTCAGTTGCACCGGGTGCAAGACGTCTTCCATGTATCTCAGCTGAGGAGATATGTGCATGACCCATCCCACATCATAAACCATGGGGAGCTGGACGTCAATGATGGGGTGAAATTCACAGAGGTTCCAGTGGATATTGAGGATCGACATGAGTGGGTCCTTCGTGGATGGTCGATTCCTCTAGTGCGCGTTCGCTGGCAGCACAGAAACCTTCAGGAGAGCACATGGGAGCGGGAGGCTCAGATGTGTGCTCAGTACCCCCAATTTTTCCCTTATTGTGTGTTGTAGCTTACGGGGATGTAAAGACCTAATGTGGGGAGAATGTAAAGACCCTGAAATTCCGTGGAATTTTTTTTCTTAAATACATGGGAATTTTACTAGTCTGCAGTTTCTGATGGTGCTTGATTCCGAGGCCCGTTGTGCCCGAAATAAATTTTTGAAGTTTTGTTCGGGTACGTTCAATAAACATACATGTGGGATTTTATATCTTTTGAACCGGTGCTCAGAATTGAAATCCGAGGACACCGATGAACTCGCAGTGCCGATATTTTCTTAAGGAGACCTTCACCGCAGTTGCGTTTTATCGAGGATGGAAGTTAATTTTTGGGGATTCTTAATAAATTAAATAAAAAAATTATGTGTGACATAATTTTTATTTAGGCGGTGGTAAATTTCTCCAAAGGGAAGTTAGAGGTGGGTCCCACCCCCATATAACCTCCCATGGGAGGATATTATGTGGTGGGTCCCACACGAGCATCAAAATCCTCAACTCCCCTTGAACCCCCTTAAACTCTTGGAACTCCCCATAAATGTTTGGGAGCCTCTTTACTTCCACCTTCCCTATTTATGGTGCCATCAGACCAAATTAATTAATGCCAATTAATTAATTTTAAAAATTTTGAATTCTTTTTGCAAGGCAATAAATAAAATAATGGAGTATCCATTATTTTATTTTTGGCTTGGCGATTATTCTTTGGGGGAGCTTGGGAGGACTCATGGAAGAACACCATCCTCTCGATGAAGAATGCTCCTCGTCTTCGAAGAATGTGAAGCAATACCTTCTACCTTCTTCAACCAGAGCAAGGAAGGGAAGCACCGTCGCCCACGAAGTACACCGAGGGTGTCGTCTCGACGCAATTTCACTGAGCTCTACTCCCTCTGATGTTGACGGAATGGCGTCCGTCATCCGCAACGCCCATCTTACATGACTCGTCAACGTTCAACGACAAATATGAGGTAGAGGGTTTAGATTATTTTAATGTATAAATTTTACCCTCATTCCTCATTGTTTGTTTGGGATCATTGGTGGCCACTTGTTATTGCCTAATGCGGAGGGTGTGGGCCGAACCAACACGGCCCGATGCCCCTCCGTTGGTTTTTGTTGATTGATGTCGGAGGAGAAGCCGAAAGGGCACGGTACCATCTCACCACGCCAGAGAAGAACTGTGGGGCAGAAGAGGCGACGTCGTTGGTGACCGGAGGTGATGACGATAGTGGCGGCCACACGCCGACCGCTTGGACGGAGAACGACGGCCTCTTGGGCTGCCTGGATCGCGGGGCAACCGGCCGGCCGATCCGGCCGGCCCGCCTGTAGGAGCTGTGGCACACGAAGGTGCCTCGTGGAGGGAGACTGCAACCCGCAACCATGGGCCGCTTGGTTGGAAGAACCGGCTGGCCAACTGCCAGCCAGGTTGGAAAACCACAGCGCTCACAGGCTCTGCGCGGAGGAGGATCGCGGCCCGAAACCGCGGGCCGCTCGGCTGGGAAAACTGGATGGCCGCCTACCGGCTGGGCTGGAGAACCACAGTGCCCGCAGGTGCCTCATGAGGAGAACCATGACCCGAAATGCGGGCCGCATTCGCTGGACTGAACCGGCCGGCTACGGCCGGCCGGGCAGAAGAGGAGGCGGCGCAGCTTGGTCCCGCCGGGCAAATCGGACCGGCCCGTAGTGCAGGCCGGGTCCCCAGGTGGGCTGCGCCCTACTAGGCCTAGCAGACCGAAAGCTGGGTCGGACCTGCCGAACTGGGTTGGGCCGACCTGCCAGCCCACCGAGCTTGACGGGCTGGGCCCGTCTTCACTTAAATGTGAATATCTTCTAGACCGTCCATCCGATCGATGCACCGTCTGCAGCACTGGGACCCTTGCAACGAGGAGTTCATTTCGGGATACTCTAAGTGAGTTTTGGAAAAAATTTGGAAAACGGCTGGGTTTGTATCGAGCTTAAATCAAACCGGGCCCCTAGAACGGAAATGCCAATAACTCTCAGATCGGGCGTCCGATTGACGCACAGTCTGTTGCGTTGGGTTCCTTATGATGAGATGGAACTATGAGATACATCAACTCAGGACTTTTTGATAGTTGATGCATCGAAACTTGGATCGAGGAGTGGACCCTCCCGGAATCGAGCATAATGTGTGCGGGAACCCTAGGGCTGGTTGCGGCGACTACTGTACCGGAATCCTCTGTGGGTTCGACAACGACGACTACTGTACCAAAATACTCCGTGGGTTCGATAGAAATGACTACTATACCGGAATCCTCCATGGGTTTAACAACGATGACTACTGAACCAGGATCCTCCATGGGTCCGATAGTTCTAACTTCTGTTCATGTATCCTGTGTGGGTCTGACAGAATAACTGGTCCTGTATCCTGTGTGGGTCCAATAGCTTAGCTGGTCCTATATCCTGTGTGGGTCTAACAACTTAGATGAATATGTGACTACATCTGATCATCTCTATCACTATACGAAATATGTATACCTGTGTGAGCTGAGTCTTGACTTTCAATCATTTATCTTCGAGGTGATTGACTTTACTTTCTGTGTGGACTGGGTTGTGCTTGAGCTTGAGAGTTGGAGTCGAACTATGATTGGTAACTTAGGTATATGTATGGGAATATACCTAAGTAGGGTTGGTTGATACTTCGTGATTGTATCTTTCTTCTATGGTTTATCCTTCGTGGATTCTGGGAGACCTTCGGGGGTCTCGGGGTCCCTACTGAGTATCGTTATACTCACCCCTACACGGGCTATGCCCTCACTTCATTATGTTGGTTGCAGACGACGAACAACACTAATCGAGGTAGTGAGTTGTAGAGCTGGATGGTACCTGGAGGTGGACCACTTGGTGAGACGTACACGGAGCGGACAAACGGACTTGGGGTGTTGAGGAGGCCATTTGTACCCACCCTTGAGGTGAGAATTCCGGAGGACGACTCAGTAATTGCTATTTTACCTTTCTGTAGTTGTACTAGATTTTCAGTTATTTGTACTTTATTGTTGAGCTTGTATTTCTGGCCCCTTTCCTTTCAGCACTTTCTATTGTATACAGTTTTACCTAGTATTTACTTCGAGTTGCGTACTCTGTTGTTTTTGTTTACTTATTAAAGGCAATGGCTTACCTTTTTATCAGGATTACACCTTTGGTGGTAGTCGCCAACCCCTGGCCTATAGAAGGCGGGCTTAGGTTAGTCACGATATGGGCCCCAAGTATGGGTCGTGACAACCAAAGTCAACTAGTGATCCCTTTTTGCTTCATAGACTAAGAAATAAGATCTTTACAAGGTTATAATTAAAAGGCATCCTTCACCCAGATGCTCAAATTGATCCCAACCCCTCGTTTATCATTTAAAGTCATCTCAAAATAGAACTTAGACCAAAATCCCAAACAAAAGACTTCTAGAAAGGACTCCCTTATAAATTTAGAAACCAGATCCTCTCAAAGTTTAAATAGTAGTATCCATGTGGATTTGACCCCATACTCCCACTACACTACATCTTAGTAGTTGATGAATGTTTGGGAAGAATTATAAATTCAAATTTGATTCACTCTAGAGGAAGTAATGACACCATTGTTCAGAGTCCATAAAATTTCTAGTGCCATTTCTAGGGAGACAACGCCATTTTGTATAAGAACTATGGGTTTTTTAAAACTTAGGATTACCTTTCCCTCACCCTTTTATGTCTTTCATTTCTAGACGCCCTTGTGTATTCTTCTTTATCTTCAGTGCATGTACCAAGGTCCCTGGACCCGATCAAGGAATAGAGAAGCACAAGAACCTTTGGCCTTTGATCATGAGATCGAAAGGAATCTGCTTTCACTCCATTAGTAAAAAATGGTCGAGCAACATCACAATGCAGGACCCAACCCTCCAAATCATCAATTCATATTGGGAGAACACCTGATGCACCCTGAGAACACCATCATGGATTATGGCTTGCCATCAATCCATAGTGCGACACCAAGAATTATTCACCTGGAAATTCAAGCCCATATCTTTGAAATCAATCCTAGACTCATCCACATGATCCAAAACATTGGACAATTCAGTGGTCTTCAGAGTGAAGACCCACATGAACATATTTCCAATTTCATGGAGGTTTGTGATACCTTTCTCAACCAGGGAGTTTCTTCTGATGCAATAAGACTCCATGCCTTTTCTTTTTCATTAGGAGATAGAGATAAATATTGGATCAAAATCCAATATTCTGAGTTAATCAAAACTTGGAACGATCTCGCAATAAAATTTCTTGATAAATACTTTCCACCGATCCGAACTTGGAAACTCTAGAATGACATTCATAAATTTTCATGGGGAGTATGGGATCGATTCAAATAACTCATGAGGGAATTTCCACATAATGGACTTGACACTTGGATTAAAATGTAAATTTTTTATTAAGGACGCCATCCAACGACACAAATAGTTATTGATGTTGTCACTGGCGGAGGTATGATGTTCAAAACACCTTACACAGTTAGAGCTATTTTGGATGAAGTATCCCACAATGCCAGTCTGTGGCAAAGTGACCATAGACCACCCTAATGTTGAATCCACCAAGTTGATGAAACCATGCGATTATCAGCATAATTCTAAGTGCTAACCAAGAAGCTTGATTCATTTTAAATACCAACCACACAACCCCCTTCAACCCCAATCATAGAGATCCAGTCATGCGAGATGTACGGTGGACCACACCAGTATAAAGACTATAAAACATGATATGAGGAACCACAAGATTGTAATTATGTTAATTACAATCCACAAAATCAATCATTTCAGCAATAGCAACAATAATGATTTTTTGAAAAAGGCCTTCTCAACAGTAGCCTCAGAACAATCAAAAATATTTTCAGTAGTATAGTGGTCAAGATTAGTTCTACAACTAGGGGCCACCAGGGTATCCACCAATGAACCTTGTCCTGAGACCACAATAGCTGACATATCCACAAAAACCCTTTCTGATTCCCCAACAACAAAAATTTACACCCACCCATCCAAGACCACAACAACCACCTCCACTACTATAAAGTAACTTGGAGAACCTCTTGATGTCCTTCATTAAAAAATTAGATCAAAGGATAGTCACGTAGGAGATAAAAATGCAAAAGCAGCGAGCAGATTTAAGAAACATAGATATTCAAATGGGATAGATCTCAAAAACCTTATCTGAAAGATTACTAGGTACTCTACCCAGAAACACTAAGACATACCCATGAGAGGAAGCTAAGGATGTAGTTCTAAGGAGTGGAAAAATTATTATATTTCCAATAATCAAAGGAAGTAAGGCCATAGGAAGATACCAAGAAACAATAAAAAAAGTAGAAGCAATACAAGATGAGAAAGAGAAAGCACCTAGGAAAAACCAAAGGAACCCATTTATGTAGCCCCACCTCCATACAAACCACATCTTCCATTTATGAAAAGAGAAAGGTAAGGTAAGAATGAGGCTTAGTACAAAAAGTTACTTGAAATGTTAAAACAATTGTATATCAACATTACTTTTGCTGAGGCAATTTCTCAAATACATGTTTATGAAAAATTTCTCAAATAATTTCTATCAAACAAGAGAAATATAGAAGATCTAGGAATCTTATCATTAAATGAATAATTCTCTACTATTGTACAACAGAAAATCCCACCAAAGATGAGAGATCCTGGAATATTTTCAATTCTGTGTGAAATAGGAAAGTGAAAATTTGGAAGAGTGCTCTATGATCTTGGAGCAAGAATTAACCTGATGCTGATGAGTGTTTTCCACAAACTCAGACTCCAAGAGCTCAAGGAAAAAAGAGTAGAATTGTAGTTATTTGATCGTTCAGTTAATTACCCATGTGGAATTCTTGAAGATATTATGGTTAAATTTGGTAAATTCATTTTCTAGTAGACATTATAGTTTTAGACATGGAATAGGAAGGATATGTCCTAATCATTCTTGAAAGACCCTTCCTGGAAATAGGGAAGGCCTTGATTGATGTTAATCAAGGACATCTCATCTACAAAGTCAGAGAAGAATAAGTAGTGTTTAACCAGATAAATGCTGTATAAAATTCATATGATATGGTTGACTGTCATGCCATCTCTCTCGCTCAGGAAGAAGGGGAGTACATGGCTATTGAGGAAGAGACCGATGATTCAGGTTTAGAAAAGGAAGAAGAATATGAATTTGAGTAAGTCATCTTTATTGAAGCACTTACTAGAGACACCATACCACCATTTATCCCATCCACCATTCATCCACCCAAGTTGGACTTGAAACCTTTACCCAATACATTGAAGTACTCATACTTAGGAGAGTCATTCTATTTACCCATCATTATCAACATCGGACTATATTAGGATCAGGAAGAAAAATTGGTTGATGTTCTAAAAATACATAAGCAATCAATTTCCTGGGGGGTGATGGATATTAAGGGAATCAATACTTTAGAGTTCACCCATTAGATTTTACTCAAATAATATACAAAACCAAAAAGACAACTTCAGAGGTAGATCATGCCGTCAATGAAGGAGGTTGTCAAGAAGGAAGTGTTGAAGCTTATAGATGCCTGAATAATATTTCATATCTCAGATAGTGAATGGTTGAGTCCCCTCCAAGTTGTTCCCAAAAAGGGAGGACTCACTCTAGAAAAGACATCTGATAATGAACTCATTTCAACACACAACATCACTAGTTTATGGTGGGGAGATTGTAAGGACCTATGTTTTTCCAAACTAGGAATTTGAGCATAAATTTATTTTTTTTCTATTGGATGATTATAAGGTGTAAAATGGCGAGTTTTCCCTAGAATATGATCTCATATAATTTTTATGACTACTCTATTGGTCCCAGAATATGGTTTTTATCCTAATATAGGATTTTGGTGTCATTTCGAACCATTCAAATTTTTATGGAATGATTAATATTTAATATTTAATTAATTAAATATTAATTTATTCTCACATGTTTGTTCAAATATATATTTTTAATAGAGTGTCATATTTATATTTCATATCTACCATTGAGTCCAAAATGGGAAGTTTTTCCTATGCGGGGCATAAACTCAGGTTGGGTGCTGGGACTGGGCTGGGCCCCTTTTTTCCTTTTCTTTTCTATTTTTCTTCTTTTATTATTTTTATCCTTTTCCTTTCCTATATTCTTATGTACTCCCCCATGGGGGCTGACACCTTCGCACAATTGAGAGAGAAAAGGGAAGGGAGAGAGGGAGAGGGGTGGGGAGAATAGAGGTACCGTCACGAAGCTTGGGATGTGCCAAATCGTCGTGCGCCAGCTGTGGATTGCAGAAACAGGTGAATCTTTAGAAGATTCCACCCAAAGGTAGTCCATTTTTAATTTTTACCATAAATCCCCATAGATTTTTTATTTGTAAGTTTTAAACCCCTATTATTCCTATTTAGGACCCTTTGAGGGTTGATATATTACTTTTGGGGGGAAATGAGTGTTTCAAACCATTTGTAGGGTTTCCCATTAATGAATCCCAATTACATGGTGTGTAGATCTAGGAAACATGCCAAATGTTGTTCTTTTTCATTGAATATGATATTTTATAAGTACATGCTATGTATGGGGTATACATGTTGTGTATTGGGACTCATCTATTTAGATGAGTACCCTTCCAGACAGTCGTGTAGGGGAACATGGCCATGTAGAGTACACGAACAGACCCCGTGTGGGTTTCACACTGTGTAGAGGTATACGACCAGGTGAAGTACATAGCCAGGCCATGTGAGGTACATGGGTAGGTACCCCATGTAGGGTGCATGTTGTGTACATGATAAACATGCCATGTACATGGGCTTGACACACCATGTTTAACGGAAGTACACACCCAAGTAGGACCGTGGGGGTACACGCCATGTGAAAGGGCTGACACACCATGTAATCCTCATTTGTTACCCTTTTTAGAAGGTTTTCTTGTTTCTCATATCTTTATGACTAGGATTTGGAATTGGAAACATGAGTATTCCATTCTGAGTATCTTTCCACATAGATCTTAATGGTAAAAACCTTGAGGTGATTTGAGGACTCCAATGTGTCATTTCAGGTGTTTTCTTAAATTGAGAGGTTCTTACTCTAGTAATTAAATATGATTGTCTTGAAATAGTGGGACCTTGATCTGATATGATTCATGAGCTATATCTCTTTAAAGATGATTTTGTAGCTTTCCCCTTGAGTATATCTCCCTTGCGAGATGCTCCCTTCTATCATAAGAGTCCATGAGGTTAGTTGTTATTGAGGATCCCTTGTAGGATTCCTCTATTTACGTTTTGACCTAGAGAATCCCACATAGGATGCCTATATATTTCTACTATTTACAAGGATCCCATGTAGCATGCCTCTACATTTTACACTGTTATTGAGGGTCCCATATAGGATACCACTTCCTATGTACTGTTCTGAGGATCCCATGTAGGATGCCTCTATTTTCTTACTTTCAAGTATCCCATGTAGGATACCTCCTTTTTTCCTTCACTATTGAGGATCCTGAGTATGATACCTTCACTTATTTATAGACCTTGATGATCCCAAGTAGGATGCCTCTTTTTTTTATGATAAGAGGGACTTGGTGGGTGCCCTGATATTTGACTGACCCTGAGCTAGTACATTGGGTTTAAGAAGAGATGGTAGCAGGTGTCAGCTTAGAACCTATACCAAACTTGTAAGACTGTGAGTCTATGGAAATGGTGGTGGGTTTAGCTGTTCATCCACCCTCACTCCTTGTTTATGCATTCAACCCTTTATTGCAGATGAAAAAATGATAACCATAAGTTCTTCCTAGTTTGTGGATGATGAGCCTAACATGATGTGAATTTTATGTTTGGGATGCCTGGATGTGTTTTTTGGTATCTGTCTTGTTATGTTATTAGGATACCCAGATGTACTTCCTAGGATTGGATTAATTTATATATTCCTTGAGTGACACTTGGATTTACTTAAAGGAATTCCTTATATAGACTTGTAGGTTGGATGAATTTATATACGCCTTGAGTGATACTTGGATTCCCATGCAGGAATTCCTTGGATGGGCTTGTAGGCTAGATGAATTTATATATGCCTTGAGTGATAATTGGATTCCCTTGTAGGAATTCATTGAACATACTCACTGGTTGGATGAATATATATATGCCTTGGGTGGTACTTGGATTCCCATGTAAGAATTCCTTGGATGGACTCAGAGGCTCAATCAAGTTATATACTAATGGATTATTGCACTTTCTTGAGTGGCATGAAATCTAGCTCAGTGACAATTTACAAGATTTTCCATTGGTATATGGTATCCTTTATTATCATGATTAGAAGTGACTATGAGTGAACCCAATGTTAGGACATGTATCCCCCTGTGATGACGTAGATTGCTCAGATAAATTTCTAGTACTAGCCGAATCATGTGTTGTTGATTGGGATTATAGACCCATATATCAACTTAATGATGTGTGGATTGAGTGGTATGACATCCAGCTCAATGCCTTTATAAAATATGTCCAATTGATCGGATCATGGGTCCAAGGATCTACTGTGAATTGAGTTGTTTATGTTTTTCTTCCTTTATTATATAATTATGTATATGATCACATGCATGTATATATATATATGTTTATGGGGATATATATATATACACACATTCATACATATACTCATATAATATCATGTTGTGTCTAGATGATAAGGGTCACAGACCCAAGAATAACTTGTGAACTTATTTCTATTGTTTATATATGTTGATTTTATCTTTTTTGTTGTGTCCCAACTAGGTTGTGCATATTTCATGGTCATGAACTTATGATAGTAGATTTATAGGTTCATCTTTGGGATGGCCTACTGAGATTATTTCTTACCCTTGTATATGAACCTCGATGTGCATGTGGACCTTATGTCTTCTTTTTCAGGTTAAGCACAAGTCTCATGATGAATAGGGATAAGGCTCAGGGTTTCATGATTGAGCGGGATAGCTCATGTGTATTATTTTGATTAGGCTATAGTAGCTCAAAAGTTTCTAGAGATTTGGTATGTGGTCTGGCTCAGAGTTAGTATTAGATCCCTATAATTTATTATAGTTTCTTTATGTACTCCTATATGTATGGTCAACCTAGTGGGTGACCATTATTGTATGCATGACATGGTTGTTCAGATTTTTATAGAATTTCATTTATTATTCATCATTTTATTTTTAGTTTATTTATTTCTTCCATACTCTGTTAATTTTTTTCTCTAGATAATATCTAGTTATTTCCACCATGTTTACTTCAATATGAGGGCATAGTCTCTTTACATACACACACTAGGCCATAACTTTAAGTTGGTAGCATCTAGCGTATGGAGAGGTGTACTTGAGGCCTTGTAGTGAACCAGCTCCAAGCACTGGTTTATTTGATCTTTGTTTGGGATGTTACATTCCCCAACCATCTGAGATAAACACCCATTTTGAATAGGAATCAAGACCCATACAATTGATGCAATTTCCATTGGAAGTTCATACTTATCATCAAACTGATATATGATCATAGGTTGGTTTAGAATATCAAACATGAATTCCCTTCCTTGGTAATTGATGTGGGTTTTATTTAGAGAAATTCAGTCCATGATTAAGATAACATCAAATTAAATCAGAGGGAGAATAACGATATTTTTAAGAAGACATTTTCCACAAACTTTAACTTGAGAAGAATCATAAACTTGAGATTTGATCATCATACCATTAGGGGTTTTCAATAATAATTAAATATATAATCATTTAGGGTCTTAATTAACATTCCTTCATACTATTCCTAATATACAATAATTCATATAACTAAGCCCAAATAGGGAACTTCAATATTTGAGCATACTCATTACCACATCAACTTCATCACCCTATCTCTAATCTTATACTAAAACTAAAATGGTTTTAATATCCATAAATCATCAATAATTAGAGTATTTTTTCATGAAAAATCATTTATATGATGTATAAATCATGGAACCTTCTTTTAATTCTATGATACCTTAGGTTTAAACTTGGTCATTCATGGTCATTATCTATTCAAATCCTTCAAAATAGTTCATAAAAAAATTGTGAGTTATCCAAACATATCCCCTAAGAGTGTCAAACTAGGTGTATAGTAAGGTCACACTCACCGTGAACCAGAATGATAGATGATTTATACTCGAACAAATATTTTTAGGGTTATTACCCCTAGATGCATCTGTGTTAAAACCACATCCACTTATAGTATCTAGATATGGATGTTTTTCTTGGAAAACCACACTCTTTTCTTTACTAAAACTTAAAAAATTGTCCTATACATAGGATTATCCTAAGGGTTCTCAATAAAGTTTTATCATCCTAGTTTTCAAAGGTTAACTAAACCTTACCCTAATACCAATGTAACAATTGGTCCTTATAGATAGCACAAACACCCTGCCTTAACATACACTACTACAACTTGCCTTTTTATCAGCGCTAAAAACCGACATTAACAGTGCTAGAAAATCATTATTAATGTCGGCGTAGATAAAGGGGGGGGGGGGGTCCCCTTTATCAGTGCTCCGAAAAGCGCTGATAAATTCCACCTTTATCAACGCTAAAAAAAGCGCTGATAAAGGTGGTACTTTATCAGCCCTATCTTGAGCGCTGATAATGGGGCCCTTTATCAGCTCTCTTTTAGCGCTGTTAAAGGAATCCTTTATCAGTGCTCAAAAAAGTGGTAATAAAGGCACCTGCCCCTGCACCTGCACAACCAGCACCTACACATCTGCACAAAATAGCAGCACCTACACATCTGCAAACCTGCACACGAACCAAGAACCGAAAGATGACACAACGCGCACAATATTTTGACAAACAATGCTATATACATTTACTTAACATCATGAATACAAAAAAACACACTACTATATACATTTAAAACAATGTTTTACATGGTTACAATTACAATTATCCAACAAAAGTTATAAACATTAATGTTTCATCTTTTGATATCCGCGATCCCCTCTCAAAAATTATTGTCCACGGTATTTGTTTCTGAACAAAGCATCCGAACTCAAGGAAAAAAATTCACCTATATAAGAAAACAAATATTATGTTAGTAATACAATAATGAAATAAATTAAAACATTAATATGAAAGAATACATTAATATGGAAATGATAAACTCAAATGTTTTCATTCTGATAACAATGAAAGGGAATAATGTAAAATCAAAATGTTTTTGGATGATTTATCTCATTTAATAAATACTAATTCTTTATCTAATGAAAAGCTTTACCAGTCACACCATGTGTTGGATTTAGGTGTGGTTGATTTTTACACGTCAAAAATGACTCATGGATTGTTTTACTAAAGTATCAAAACAATCCGAACGTGTTTGCTCGGTTTTCCATATGTCACTTTCGTTGTTTTCTAAAGTTAATGTCAATTTGAAACTGATATCAGACACTTTTATCCATACCAGTCACACCATGCGTCAGATTGAGGTGCGGTTGATTCTTACACTTCAAAAATGACTCATGTATTGTTATCCTAAAGTATCAAAAGAATATGAACGCGTTTGCTCGGTTTTTTGTATGTCACTTATGTTGTTTTCTAAAGTTAATGTCAATTTGAAACTGATATCAGACACTTTTAGCCATACCGGTCACACCATGCATTAGATTGAGGTGCGGTTAATTCTTACATGTCCCAAATGACTCATAGATTGTTGTCCTAAAGTATCAAAAAAATCTGAACGCGTTTACTCAGTTTTCCGTATGTCAGTTTGGTTGTTTTCTAAAGTTAATGTCAATTTGAAACTGACATCATACACTTTTATCCATAACGGTCAAACCATGTGTCGGATTGAGGTGAGGTTGATTCGTACACATCACAAATGACTCATGGATTGTTTTCCTAAAGTATCAAAACAATCTGAATGCGTTTTATTGGTATTCTATATGTCACTTGTGTTGTTTTCTAAAGTTAATGTCAATATCAAACTGATATCAGACACTTTTATCCATACTGGTCACACCATGTGTCAGATTGAGATGCGGTTGATTCTTATACATCACAAATGACTCATGTATCGTTGTACTAAAGTATCAAAACAATCCGAACGCTTTTTCTCTGTTTGTCGTATGTCACTTTTGTTGTTTTCTAAAGTTAATGTCAATTTTAAACTGATATCAGACACTTTTATCCATATCGGTCACAACGTGCATCGGATTGAGGTTCGGTTGATTCTTACATGTCAAAAATGACTCATGGATCATTTTCCAAAAGTATAAAAACAATATGAATGTGTTTTATTGGTATTTCATATATCACTTGTGTTGTTTTCTAAAGTTAATGTCAATTTCAAACTGATATCACACACTTTTAGACATACCATTCACACTGTGATTTGGATTGAGGTGTGGGTGATTTTTACACGTCAAAAATGACTCATGGATATTTTTACTAATGTATCAAAATAATCCGAACACATTTTCTTGGTTTTCTGAATGTCACTTGTGTTGTTTTCTAAAGTTAATGTCAATTTCAAACTGATATCAGACACTTTTATCCATACCAGTCACACCGTGTGTCGGATTGAGGTTTGGTTAATTTTTACACATCAAAAATGACTCATGGATCTTTTTCCTAAAGTATCAAAACAATCCGAATGCATTTTCTTAGTTTTCTGTATGTCACTTGTGTTGTTTTCTAAAGTTAATGTCAATTCTAAACTGATATCAGACACTTTTAGCCATACCGGTCACACCGTGTGTTGTATTGAGGTGTAGTTGGTTCTTACACATCATAAATGACTCATGGATCGTTTTACTAAAGTATCAAAACAATCCAAATGCATTTTCTCAGTTTTCCATATGTCACTTGTGTTGTTTTTTAAAGTTAATGTCAATTTGAAACTGATATCAGACACTTTTAGCCATACTAGTCACATCGTGTGTCGGATTGAGGTGAAGTTGATTCGTACATGTCAAAAATGACTCATGGATCGTTTTACTAAATTATCAAAACAATCCGAACGTGTTTGCTCAGTTTTCTGTATGTCACTTGTGTTGTTTTCTAAAGTTAATGTCAATTTGAAACTGATATCAGACACTTTTAGCCATATAGGTCACACCGTGCATCAGATTGAGGTGCGGTTGATTCGTAGACGTCAAAAATGACTCATGTATAGTTGTACTAAAGTATCAAAATAATACGAATGCATTTTCTCGGTTTTCTGTATGTCACTTGTGTTGTTTTATAATGTTAATGTCAATTTGAAACTGATATCAGACACTTTTAGCCATACCGGTCACACCGTGTGTCATATTGAGGTACAGTTGATTTTTACACGTCACAAATGACTCATGGATAGTTTTACTGAATTATAAAAACAATCCAAACATGTTTTCTTGGTTTTCCATATGTCACTTGTGTTGTTTTCTAAAGTTAATGTCAATTTCAAACTGATATCAGACACTTTTAGCCATACCGATCACACCGTGTGTCGGATTGAGGTGCGGTTGATTTTTACACGTCACAAATGAATCATGGATCGTTTTCCTAAAGTATCAAAACAATATGAACACATTTTCTCAATTTGACGTATGTCACTAGTGTTGTTTTCTAATGTTAATGTCAATTTTAAACTGATATCAGACACTTTTATCCATACCGGTCACACCGTGTGTCAGATTGAGGTGTAGTTAATTCTTAAATGTCAAAAATGACTCATAGATCATTTTACTAAAGTATCAAAACAATCCGAATGCATTTTCTCGGTTTTCCGTATGTCACTTGTGTTGTTTTCTAAAGTTAATGTCAATTAGAAACTGATATCAGACACTTTTAGTCATACCAGTCACACCGTGCGTTAGATTGAGGTGAAATTGATTCGTACATGTCACAAATGACTCATGGATCATTGTACTAAATTATCAAAACAATCCGAACGCATTTGCTCGGTTTTCCGTATATCACTTGTGTTGTTTTCTAAAGTTAATGTCAATTTGAAACTGATATCAGACACTTTTAGCCATACCGGTCACACCATGCATCAGATTGAGGTGCAGTTGATTTTTACATGTCAAAAATGACTCATGGATCGTTGTACTAAAGTATCAAAATAATATGAATGCATTTTCTTGGTTTTCTGTATGTCACTTGTGTTGTTTTCTAAAGTTAATGTCAATTTCAAAGTGATATCAGACACTTTTAGCCATACCGGTCACACCGTGCATCGGATTGAGGTACGGTTTGTTTTTACACGTCAAAAATGACTCATGGATAGTTTTCATAAATTATAAAAACAATCCAAACATTTTTGCTTGGTTTGTCGTATGTCACTTGTGTTGTTTTCTAAAGTTAATGTCAATTTCAAACTGATATCAGACACTTTTAGCCATACTGGTCACATCGTGTGTCGGATTGAGGTGTGGTTGATTCTTACACATCAAAAATTACTCATGGATTGTTTTCCTAAAGTATCAAAACAATCCGAATGAATTTGATCAGTATTCTGTATGTCACTTATGTTTTTTTCTAAATTTAATGTCAATTTCAAACTGATATCACACACTTTTAGCCATACCGGTCACACCGTGCGTCGGATTGAGGTGCGGTTGATTTGTACACGTCAAAAATGACTCATGGATCATTTTCCTGAAGTATAAAAACAATACTAATTCATTTTCTTGGTATTCCGTATGTCACTTGTGTTGTTTTCTAAAGTTAATGTCAATTTCAAACTGATATCATACACTTTTAGCCATACTGGTCACACTGTGTGTCAGATTGAGGTGTGGTTGATTTGTACACATCAAAAATGACTCATGGATCGTTTTCAAAATGTATCAAAACAATCCAAATGCATTTTCTCAGTTTTTCTTATGTCACTTGTGTTGTTTTCTAAAGTTAATGTCAAATTGAAACTGATATCAGACACTTTTAGCCATACGGGTCACACCGTGCATGGGATTGAGGTGCGGTTAATTCGTAAACATCAAAAATGATTCATGTATTGTTTTCCTAAAGTATAAAAACAATCGAAATGCATTTTCTCGGTATTCCGTATGTCACTTGTGTTGTTTTCTAAAGTTAATGTCAATTTCAAACTGATATCAGACACTTTTAGCCATACCAGTCACACCTTGCATTAGATTGAGGTGTGGTTGATTCATACACGTCAAAAATTACTCTTGGATCATTTTACTAAAGTATCAAAACAATCCGAATGCGTTTTCTTGGTTTTCCGTATGTCAGTAGTTCATATGATTCTCTCATTAAGTTATTCTTTACTAGAAACTCAAATCATTTCTAAAACCATTATTCATAATCTAAGGATATGAAATATAAGAAAGGGTGATCATAGATTCTCAATAAGTGTAAACAGGGGAGATATCAATGATCATATAAAGATAATATAAGTAGTAGGAATTCACCTTCATTGTCCTACTTATTTACATTCTTCCATCAGGTACGCTGACCATTCGTTTCTAAACACATCTATATCATCTTGTGAATAGGAGTTTTTTGCAACAGTCATAATAGTACTGAAAAAATATAAATACACAAAGGATTAATAAATATTTTAAATTAACTAGTAATTATTTTCAAAAATACCACTTCAGGTATGCTAGTTTGTTCATGAAATGTGATCTCTTTCACAAATTTACAAACATAATAACCGCAGTCCTTTCCATTTGTTTGTTTCGGACACTTCAGAAACATCGAGAAAAATAAGTAATCTGTTTTGATATGTATTTGTATAGTGCAATATAATTATATATACCTTGATACTTGTCCATTTTTAGATCTCTTGCACCTTGTCGTCCTTAGGCCCTGGATTCATTCTAGCCTTTAGACAATATTCATACACCGCCCTATTAGAACAGAATCCTTATTAAAAGATAATATAAATTATATAACTAGATATTTAGTTCTAAAATGTTGGATCTAGTGTATTACAAATTGACAATTTCCATCATGTTTGGTCGGTTTGTTGGATATCCATGTAGTGAATCTAGAAAATAAATCTTTGGAGTATCCAAATTGACTTCAATGAGCATTCAATGCTGCCTAAAAACACAAAAAGGAATAAGTAATTATAGAAATAAAAATATAATTTATATGATTAAAATGTAGAGTTTTACCCCTGCAACGTTGGTATTAAAAAGATCCTGTCATTCGTAATTTTTCATTGAAACGTTCTGAGCAGGTTTGACATTAATTCAGCCTAAAAATTGGAATCTATTTCTTTTTGTTGTGTAGAAATGGTGTGAGGACTAACGAATCCAAATTTGTATTCATGGGAAAATCCCTTCAATTGTTTTTCATATATACACCTATGAAAAATATGAAATGTATTTATCCATAATTATCATAGTATATCAGCTTCTGTAAAATCAAATCATGAAAACATACCTCATGTATACATTTATAACTGAGGCGCCTAGCCAGTTGTATGTGATGATTTCAGCTACAGCGTCAGCACTAACAAAATCTAATGTTTCCTCTATGTACATATCTTTTTCACAAACAATTTTGTGATTATTTCCACTTTTAATTTTCATATCCATATGATCTTGCAATGATATTAAATGTGGATATAGAACGGGCGGGATGAAGGTGCTCTTAGTAGATTGTTTTGATCGGTTGGTTGATCCTTTTGAGCCGCTATTTAATTTTAGCTCCTTTCTTTTGTCCTTCTGTAATAAAATTCATCAGTTTTGCCATTTTCTAATTAAATTTTAAAGTTTTTGCTTGAAAAATGAATTGGAAATGAATACCTCCTGGTCGACATATTTTTTTACAAGATTCTACGGCCATGCAACGAATGTTCCAACATCTTTTTCCACCATATGAATGTCTTCATCGTCATTTGGCATGGTTAGCTCGGTGCTCGGCTCGTGATCTAAGTTAATCGACACTTTGACATGACCGGTTGGAATTGGTCTGGAGTGTAGCGTGTCATTCTGCATATTGAACACCGTAGCCCTCACTACAAGGCGATGGGTGGGAGTTGACAGATATAAATCACAGTCATTTTCACCCTATAGAATATCATTACAAGAAAGGTATCAGTGTCTATGTGATTCACATTTCACGGAAACAAATATTAGAACATTTATTACATCTGTTAAGTCAGGTCTTTGAGGTGAATGGCTCGCCTCAAAGCTGGTGGGGGGGTGGGGTGGGATCTTCTCGTGCGGGTTGTTCTTGAGTTATTTCTTCTCTTCGACTCTCCCCCATCAAAGTTTCTAGAAACTCTCCCTAACTTTGGAATTTTTCTTCAAGGGTGGCTAGTTTATCTCTCATCATTTTCATTTCTTTAGTTTGTTCCTCCTCTTGTTTTTTTTCTGAAAATATGTCCAGGGTGTCACCCCAAAACCCGCACCTCTGACGCGACCATACTGTTCTGGCATGCTAAAAGTATGTCCGCATCTGGTGCGGGTGTTGTTGATTTCTGTGACTATGTCAAATAGAAAATATGGGAAAATAAGTAATCATTATTATTTAATAGTGACTTAAAGCAAAAAAAAATTATATTATGTCATACTTACACATGTTTCCCACACTTTTTGTGTGTTTTCATCTACCAGTTTCCCCTCTTTATTAACATGAACCTCCTTCCATAGCACATGGAGTGGGATGGAAGTGGCTTGGGATTTTGATTCATCAATCTTCATATAAATAGAGAAACATGGTTACAGTGTTGTTTTATGTCACATAAAAGTATTACAGTACTTTTAAAATACATACCAATTGTTTTTCAATTGAAGCGTACCCTAGCCTTGCTTTACGGTAGGGGTACGCTGGTTTTTCTATCCGTTATTTATTTTCAACACTTAGTTGCTATTTCATAAATAAAAAACTTTCAATCAAAGTGATGAATACAAGCACATTAAACAATGTGTTACCAAACACAATGTACCTGAAAATTCCTCTCCACGTGATGGTTGCAAAACGCAACCCATGCTCCTTGGGATATCAAGTGTGCATAAAGAGTAGGTGGGTGTGGATTGATTTTCCTTTCAGCATCTTTCAAATGACATTTCGTTAAAATGGTGCGAAAGCCTCTATGAAACCTTCCTGTCAGTCTTAATACATATTCTTTGTGCGAGACATCTGCTATAAATGCACTCTGCAAGAGATGATGAAGAGTTAGTCAATATTTTAGTATTTTATTTTATTTTAATAAATTAAATAAATGATATTGTAATGTTACCATAATCTCTTCCCATATTAATGTTTTCAGCCCGCTGACAACGTGGTTCCACAACTCTATATCAATCAGCACGCGTTGCCGAGTGAAGATTCCAATGTAGCTACTAAACATGGCTTTGTTGGGGTTTACATGCTAGCCTCTCTTATTCCATCCCACCTAACATTTGATGCCTTTTGCTTTTTTCCTTAATTATTTTGGATAAAAATGTCAAACTAAGGCGCACCTATTTTTTTTGTGCCACTGGGGTTTCATTGCCTACCATTTCCTTGATTTCTGCATCATCATTATGTTGCTCTGAAGCGCTAGCATCGGCACTAGGACCAGCAACAATAGGTTGAGAAACCTGTTGTACCTCAATAGTGGGACCAACAACAACAGGTTGAGAAACCTATTGTACCTCAGCAGTGGGACCAGCTTCAACAGGTTGAGAGAACTGTTGTACCTCAGCAGTGGTACCAGCTACAACAGGTTGAGAAACCTGTTGTGTCTTGGGATTGGGTGCATCAGTAGGTGCAGAAGTCATTATCTACAGAAGTGGTTTAACATTAAATTTAGATCACATAAAAGCAGCATCGAATAGATTATAACATAATGTAACACAATATATATTACAATAAAAAAATAACCTGATTATTGAACTCGCTTTTTTTTAAAGGCTGAAGGGATTTGACCCCTCTATCGACTATCCATATCCCTTCATTGTGGTCTCCTATGACATACAAAACATCGTCTACATTGGGACCACTGCGAAATGATTGAAAAGTCTCAATGAAAGGGTCATCCTCCATTGAATTTTCATCTAACCCTTCATTTGTTTTGGTCGATAACAGAATAATTGACCAGTTTCAGTTTGCGGGATCTGGAACATAAAATACTTATGCTTCCTGTGATTCCATTATAAACAGTTCGTATTTCTCCCCTTCCTTACTGAAATCAACTTTCATGAATCCCAATTCATCTATTTTAACAACACTCATGTTATCAACCCCCTTGCATTAAAAAATTGGAACTTGTAATTCCATATAATCCAACTCCCATATTTGTTTGATGATGCCAATTATGACATTTTCGCATAAATTGGATTTCTGTCCTTAGCACCGGAAATATGCATCACTTCAGCCACAAGTGTAACCCCATTATTCTTCATGGTGCTATCTTCGTCATGTTCATTAGTATAAAATGTATAACCATTAACTATATAAGAATTGTAAGATAATACATACATACTTGGTCCTCCGGCTAGCCATTGAAGTCGTTCTAAAATTGACTCTGGATTTTCATCTGACTTCTTAAAAATATGGTCCTGAAACCATCCTATAAACTGTTGATTATGTGTATCTGATATCCATTTTTCAGCCCTAGATGGATTCAAATGCCTAAGAATTTCTTTTTGGGTTTCAACATACGGGTCAACGTTGAAACTATTATGCAAAACATAAAGGTGGGCCTACTCCCGATCTGTAATATTGAATGTGATAACCTATCTTACAGAAATTATTTCACCCTCAAGCCACCCAGTGTGACGATATTTTGTTAGGCCAATGCTTTCCACACCAGAAAGGTATTCGGTACAGAATTCAACTGCTTCCTCAATAATATATCGCTCTGCAATACAACCCTCTGGCCGAATTCAATTTTTGACATACCCTTTCAAAATATCCATATACCGTTCAATGGGGTACATGACCACAATAGTTGAATCTATCTCACCAAGTGGACCATCAAATGAACCATCATATCAAAAAATGAAGGTGGGAAGAACATTTCTAATTCACATAATATGACAGAAATCTCTCTTTCCATAGTTGTAAATTTTGCTGGGTCTATAACTTTACTGAATATAGCTTTGAAGAAGAAACACAGTTTCATTAATGTATGGCGGACATTCTTGAGAAAAATGCAATGTAAAGCAATAGGAATGAGATCTTTCATCAAAACATGGCATTCATTTGATTTATGACCTTTTAACTTCAAATATCTCATTGAAACGAGGTTCCTGATATTTGACAAATACCCTTCTGAAACCTTTATGCCATTCAAGAAGTTTCAAAATTGATATCTCTCATGCCTGGAAAGAGTGTAAGTAGCAGGAGGAAAAAATGTTCATTTTCCACCCTTCACTGGTGCCAACTCTTCACGTATTCTCATCTCAACCATGTCCAACCTAGCATTAATTAAATATTTTGTTTTACCAAGTGTATTTATCAATGTGACGATGACACTATCAAATACATTTTTTTCTACATGCATAACATCAATAAAATGTCTGACATACAGACAATTCCATTATGGTAATTCAAAAAAACTGATCTCTTTTTCCAACCAATTTTTGTAAGGTTTTTCGAAGCCAGTTTACCAAAATTAGTGTCCATATTTTTAACTTTCTCAAACAATTGATCACCTGTTAGTGGAGATGATGTTGTACGTTCTTCTGAACTTCCATCGAATGATGTCGTCCGAGATCGGTACTTATGTCATCGGGGTAGAAATCTATGATGTCCTAGAAACACGGTTTTTGATGAATGTTTCAACATAATTGATTGTGTACCTTGTTTGCAAACAGGACACCCTTGAGTTCCTTTAATGCTATATCCTGAAAAATTTCCATAAGCAAGGAAGTCTTTTATTGTCCCATACAACATGGATCTCAAAGTGAAATCTTCCTTTTTGTAGGCATCATACAATGTAACACTTGAATCCCACAATAATTTCAAATCTTCGATCAATGGAGCTAAATAAACATCAATATCATTACCTGGTTGTTTTGGTCCTGATATAAGCATAGATAACATGATGCATTTTCATTTCATATATAACCACAGTGGTAAGTTATAATTTACCAACATAACCGGCTATGTACTGTGACTGTTGTTTTGAAAACCAAAAGGATTCACTCCATCTGTTAGATAACGCAAGACAACGGTTTCTCAACTCGTTTCCAAATTCAAGATACTCATGATCAATTATCTTCCACTGAGGATAGTCTACTGGGTGACATAGTATCCCATCTTTAATTCTTGTATTTTCATGCCATGTCAATTTTCCTGCAGTCTCCTCACTTCCATATAGGCACCTAAACCTTGGAATAATTGGAAAGTACCATACAACTTTAGTAGGACTGGATTCATCTTTCTTGTATCGAGAAGCACCACACTTTGGGCATTATTTAAGTTATTTGTGGTCCTTGAGAAATAGTATACAGTCATTCAGGAAGGCATATATTCTTTCATAGATCATACCCATCGAGCGTAGCATTCGTTTGGCATCGTATGTTCGGCTTGGGAGCTCATTATCTTCTAGGAGCATATCATTTAGGAGAGCAAGTAGTTCCATAAAACTGGCATCACTCCACCCATTGTCTTCTTTCAAATTATACAGCTTCAGTATGACTGACAGTACTGTATATTTAGTGCAACTATCATACAATGGCATCTTTGCACAACTTTTTAACTTCTCAAACAATTTTGGGCAATCATGAAGTTCATCTTCGACGGTCCTTGTCATTTCCTCAATACGATCTTCATCATCATTCACATCTGTAATCACATCCTCGATATGGTCATCTTCATTATTCATACTTGTAATCATATTAGATGATCCATAAAACACAGTGTTATCCCAGACACTACCTACATTCCTTATTTCCTCATGTTTATTCCAACATGTATAACTCTGATCTATTCCGTGACAGATCAAGTGTTCTTCTAACTCCTTTGGACTAATTTTTTTTAATAACAATAGTGTAAACATGGACAAAGGATTTGAGAAGGGTCATATGCATGATCTTTTGAAAACTTGATAAACTCTTTCACACCTTCTTCATACTCTTTTTTCAACCGATTGGAATTCATCCATTCTTTATTTATATTCATCCTATTTGAAATCCAAAGGATGGGTATATAGGTTAGGGGAGAAGGAATATGAGTATAATTTCAATAAAAAACTAGATACTTCAAAAATGGTGTGGGCATGCTCATTAATAGAAAATCTTGGGTGGTTCTTGGGATTCATCCATTCTCTTCCTCTCTTCGATCCCCCCTGATGAGGGGTGGTTCTTGGGAGTTTTTTATAGTTCATTAGTGAGTTCTTCCCTCATACTTCCTTCATTACTATTATCCTTTATTTACCTATGATTTGGGATGATTTTAACTAGGATTTGTGTGAAGATTTCACTATATCATCTTCAAATCAATTTAGATGATGTAGATTTTGTTTGTATTGGCTAGAGGTTATCCTCGTATGATGAACACACCATGTTTTGTGTGGTTTAGGTGGTGTTGTGTTTCTCAGTGAGTTTTTAAAATATTATTCCTAATTATATTAAGGTGAATAATTAATTATAAGTTTCTATAATTAATTATTTGGGAATTGTGCCTTGAGATTGGGTCTCAATCATTGATACAAGATTAGATAAGGCATGTATAGTCTTGGTTGAGGATGAGTTGATCTTGGTTAGGGGGTTACTCCATTTTTTGAGGTAGGTGGAACCTATAATACAAAACCATGTTCCAATTTATGCATGATTTTGCATTCATGCATGAGTATATGTGTTTCAGTTAAAGGGATAGAAATCAAGAGTAACCTAGGTAAATAAATAGGGTGTTTTTGATCCACCAAGAGATAGAGTGAGGGTTCTATTGAATGTTTGTGATTTTGTGATCATCCAGAGATTATGTCTCCATGGCGGTGAGGTTTCTAGTTGTGTTTATGAGAGGATAGGGTTTGGTATGAGATTTTTATATCCCAGTTAGGTTTTCTAAGGATATTTGAGTAGGTATTAGAGTCGTAGGCCTAAAGAAGATGGATAATATAGTTTTATATCTCACATATTATAGGGAACACCCTATTAAGGATACATAAGAGTAATGGTGTCTGTGATGAGTAGGATATTCCATATAGGGATTGGTGAAGTGTGACATAGAGGATTTCCTCCTTATAATTGGATTAAGAGATCTCCAATGGGAGATATGATATGGTACCTAAGTGAGGGTCATGGTAAGAGTCTGGATGACTTAGCATAGGGTATCCAAGGCTCTTAGTGTGAGTTTCTAAGGATGGTTATTATTTAGTTTTAATGAGTTTTAATGTGGGAATTAGAAGATGGTATAGAATAGAATATCGAGTCCTAGATCAAGTATAGCATGTGGGTTGTGACATTACCATGTATATATGAGTGTGTGTTGGTATTAATGAGTAGAGATGGGTTAGGTTTGTAGAACCCAGTAGATTCCCTTATAGGCGGAATTAGAATGTTGATAGGTTGGGAATCATTTTCATGTATAACCAAGATAGTTTTAAGGAGATTATTATGCAAGGATAAATGGATGGTGACTTTTATCATTTATGGTCAGACCGACTAAGAGATTCGGACTTCATATGAATTTCACCTAGTTGAAGTATGATCATCCATGGGGCCCACCTATCTATGATGTGATTTAGCTAGTAAGAGAGGTTGGCTATCTAGATACCCTCCTTAGATTACTATTTATATGTTTTGTGGCATGATACAAGATGGATGGCCTTTATTTAAGTGATAAGGTGTTGGTAGGACCCTACTTTGAGTGAGAAGGCATTGGTCAAAGGGGATTGGTGTGTGACTTCCATGGGATCCACCTATTTATGGTGCATTTTGACTTGTGATAGAGGTTGGATATTGTGATTCCCTCCTTAGATCATTTTTTGTATGATAATATGATGTGAGATATAGAAATGGGGATCACTTAGTATTGGTTTGGTGTAGTTTTGTGAGAGGATATCTATAGATATTCCCTCCTCAAATTGTTTTTTATGTGATGTGATGGTGAGAGCCACCATAAGTGAGAGGGGAGCCGCTACTATGTTGTGGAATTAGAGGATATGTGAATCACACCCAATGTGAGAGGTTGGTGGCACTGTTATGTTATAAGAAAGGATGTGATATTTAAATTGGTATATGACCCAACCCAGAGAGAGTGGGTAGTGGGCAGGAATTGGTAAAAACCCTATTAAGGTTCTTTTTTTCAAACCCAAGGAGAATAGTGTACAATATTGTGTACAATATAGAACATACTAAACATATGTCTCATACAGTTGGCATGCCTCACCTGATGACATGAATTCACCAACACGGACGGTTCAAACCCTACCTGGCCTAACTATGGGGTAGTATCCAAAATCAGAAAAAGATCCATACTAAGGGCCACTAGATGGAGTGAAATCTTAATCTAGTGCAACAACCTTTCACAAAAAATACTATCTCTATTCAGTTTTCTATCATAAGGATATAGTGGGGAGAGCTAATCAAGATCAAACAAGTAACCAACCACATATACATGTGTCACACGCACAAGCATCACACACAAGAATCACGCCAAATCATAATTATTCTAAATATTGAAAATAAATGCAAACATAATTAATTTATGCAAATTCAATTTTACTCACCTTAAGGAGGAGGACCCGGTGGAGGAGGAGGAGGAGGCAGAGGCAGTGGAGGCAGCAGAGGCAGCGGAGGCAGCGGAGGCAGTAGAGGCAGTGGAGGCAGCAGAGGCAGCGGAGGCAGCTCAGAGGTAGCGTAGGTAGCAGAGGCAGCAGAGTAGGCAGAGGAGGAGGAGGAGGAGGAGGAGGATCCATGAAAAGAGGAGGAGGAGGAGGAGAAGTAGGCACTGGAGGAGGAGAATGAGGTGGCGGTCACGACAGAGGAGGAGGAGAAGGAGGCAGCGCAGAGAGGAGGCAGCGGTGGTGGCGCAGGGTAGGGCTTCCACAGGAGCTTGACAGGGTGTGGGGAGGAGGAGCCGCAGCAAGAGGAGGAGGATGAGAAGTAGACACCGAAGGAGGATAATGAGGTGGTGACCATGGTAGAGGAGGAAGAAAAGGATCCAGTGGCATAGGTGTAGGGTAGGGCTTCCACGAGAGCTTGACAGTGTGCAGGGAGGAGGAGGAGGACCCTGTAGCATTTATAAATCTCGCGGGGACCTTTATCAGCGCTAGAAAAAAAGCACTGATAAAGGGGGTATTTATCAGTGCTAAAATGAAACGTGCTGGTAAAGACACCCTTTATCAGAACTTTTTTAGCACTGATAAAGGTAGGACTTTATCAGCGCTTTTATATCGCTGATAAAGGATGTCTTTATCAGCGCTTTTCATTTTAGCGCTAATAAAGACCCACTTTATCAGCGCTTTTGTAGCACTGATAAATCCATACTTTATTAGCACTAATAAAAGCACTGATAAATGTATAAATTTAATAATTTGTTTATATTATTATATATTTATTTAAAGCACTGATAAATGTAACCTTTATCAGCCCTAAGAAAAGCACTGATAAAGGGATAATTAAAGTGCTAATAAATTTAACCTTTATCAGCGCTAAGAAAAGCGCTGATAAAGGGTACCCTTTATCAGTGCTAAAATAAGCATTGATAAAGGCCTACCCCTTTATCAGCACTTTTCCATTAGCATTGATAAAGGCAGGCGCCTGCCTTTCCCGGTTTTATGGTAGTGATAGTTGTCGAGTCCTGACCCTCACTAGACACAATGTGTCTACTGGGAAACTGGTGATTCCTAGAAATCTAGGACATAATGACCATTTTAAGGTGGGGTGTATGTGTTTTTTATAGTCCCTAGTTATTATAATCACTTCCATGCTTGATGGATATCACCAAGAGATAACCAACTGATTCTTTCCTCCAAACGGATGAAACTTTTCACTAGAATCCTTATATGCTATGATAGGATCCCCAAACTCTAAAGGTGTGCTAGTACTTCAACTTGATGATAAATTGAGAAATGGGATGAAAATAGCTTCTTCTATGGCTTAACTCAGTCTTACTGTTACATACACCCACAACAGAAGGATCTCATATCCTTTATATAGGCTCCTTCATGAAATGAAGGAGATTGAGAGTTGACTGCCATCACATGGAAACTGACATATGTTATGATAATGCATGCCTATTGGGTTTCAATAATCTTTAAACACTTAAATTATTATTATATATTTTTATGGACATAAATTAATTGAAACATTAATTCATAACCAATGATATACCACGTGGAAGATGTGGAAGTTACCATGCACTCATAAACATTATTGGAATATCATGAACTACGATAGAGGAAAATATGATATGTATCAAATGCATATCATAGGTTACATATCAGTTTATATCATACAATATGATATACCAATTTTAGTGCATTTACAACAATCTCCCACTTAAATTAAAATCCTATAAGGAATTTATGAAAAACTTTAGAACACTCGGTGAATCCATCCAACTCTTTTAGATATGGTTTATCAAAACCCTCCTCATTTTGGAATAAATAATTAGTATAAAATTTAAACCTTATTCTAAGGCCTAATTTTATGACCCTACAAGTCTTTGTAGCATTGAAAAAAAATATAAAATCCTAATTTCATAGATGTGATCAAAGAGATACCTTTATAAAAATAACAATGCTACTCAATATATGAATAGGTGTAGTGTTATCTTGATCAAACATACTTATATCACCATATGAACATTTTTTTGGGAGTCAAATGAAAAAATTATCCACTCGATGTAAAACCATTGGATGCCAGTGTACTGAAAAAAAGTTCCACTTGCATTTCAATGATTAGATGTTACCCCACAAGTTTGATATACCAGAAGATAGAAAGTTGAAGCACCCTACTCACCACACCAAAACACACAAATAAAACACATTGTCTATACAAATAAAAAAAACATTCAAGATTAGTGTAAAATATTAAATAAATAAGGAGAAATTTGGTTTTATGTGGTTTAGAAAATTAAGTCCTACGTCCATGGAAGAATTCTATTGCCATATTTTTTTTACTCAAACAATAAATAGATTGAAAATCAATCAACTATGATATCCAATAATATTTTTTTTGTTTCTCGTTACTAGTCTCACCCAACATTTATTATAGGGGCCAACCGTTCATCCAATTTCACAACCATATGAGTTTCATGGATGACCCACCATTGAGACTTTATGACCATCGATACCCTATATACTTTAGCACGTGGCCTCTAAATTCGGTAACCTAACTACTAATCAATACACTCCATCAAAAAAAGACACCATATAACCAGTCTAACCCCATGCTAGAGACCTATACTATCACTGCTTAGAACATCATAAGTGAAACTATCATCTAGAGTTCCTCCTTTTGGTAGACTTTTTCTAGTAAACTGAAATGAGAATCTCAATCCGAATAATATTTATCTTGAATATCATTTCAATGATCATTTACAAACTTTACAACACTTTGGAAAAAAACAATGAACCTCCCATAATAGTTCCTCCTCATCTGTCTGTTCACCCAATTCCCACTAAGGAATAGTGTTACCTTAGATTTTTTGGACTAAATACGTAGTAAAAATGTACACTAGATTTTTATTCCTAGATATCTTCTATGGATCCAACTCCTTATCATGAATAAAATTCTAGATGAAATGATATTTCAGGTCTATGTGGATCTTCCATGTATGGAATTATGACTTCTATGCTAAATCAATTGTACTCTAACCATAATAGTAGATCAATCCTGTTTTATACTCCATTATGAGTTCCTCTAATAAACGGCTAAACCCTATCACCTCCTTCCCTTATTCCATTGCATATAATGCTACCACTGGAAGTAAACTTGTCATCCAGTTCTCTTTTGTTCCATCAAATGTAAACAAAAATCCAGTGGTACTCTTCCAAGTATCTAAATCTCCCACAAACTCTATGTTAATATACCCCTATAAAATATCACCCATATTAAAGAATAAGGTTGTATATTATATTTCATTGAGACGCCAGATGATCCATTTCAAGAATTCTCAGTTTTCTTTCCCCAGATTGGACATGAAAAGAATAAAAACTTCCACAACATGTGAAATGCCTAAGCGAGTACACACCATGGTGTACTGAATCTCTTGATAACATCATAGAAATAATATATCTAAGACAAAACCAATATTCTATATTTTTTATCGTGTTTGATTCTCATTATTAAGATATTATTTTCTTATCTAATATCTTACACCTATAACCTTCCAAAAAATAATCTTTTATCACATAAATCCTCTTGATGTTCAGTTCATCTAGAAACATGTCACCCATATAAAAGATAAATAAGATGAAACTCCCATCTTCAAACAAATTTCAGTCACAATAGTGATCCATGTTTCTCCACATGAAACCTTTATTCGACATAAATTCATTAAACTTATTATTTCATTGTCTTGGTTCTTGTTTCAAATCATAAATACTTTTATTCATCTTGTGTACCAATTCCTCATTTCATTGGTCTATGAAACCCACTAGTTTCTTCATGTAAATGTCTTCATATAAATTTCCATATAGAAATACTATATTTACATCCATTTTCTATAATTAAAGACCATCATACGTAACCACACAGAGAACTATTTGGATGGTTGTATGATTAACCACCCAAGAGAAATCAATCCCCCTCTTTCTACTGAAACCCCTTCACCACCAACCTCGCTATAGTGACCCAAAATTTTCATACATTAAAATTACATATTTTTACATGAATATTCAATATATTTCACAAATAAATTCCCAAGGACTATAAAGGTTTAGTGTCTTTGGAGACTGGATACACAATATTCTTATTTCATGAAAGATCTTCAACATCTCCCATAAAGATCTTCCCACGTATTACTCTTCATAGACATACCCTACTTAAAACACTATTCATAACCCATGGAAAGGAAACATAAGAAAGGGTGAGCTCAGATGATTAGTAAGGGTAAACATGTGAGATATTAATCGATGAGAATATGAAATAATGAGACAAGTATAATGGTATGAGATCATAAACATAACTTAAAAAGTTTATACCCAATCTATCATGGATCATAAACATGAATCATAAACACGAATCATGAAAAAAATATTATCATTTCATAAGACATTAATTATAATGGTTTGTGATCATTACTAACCAATCATGAACCACATGTTTAAATGATAAGTATAAAATCATGTCATAAAATTATGGCACCATCATAGGTATAAAAATCATTTCACATGTCAAGGTTAACTACCAAGACCATCAAATCATAGTTGACCAGGCATCAAAACTTGTTTCTCATTTCATAACAGATCACTACAGGAAAACTGAATATTTGCGACGGGCGATTTTTGACGAGATCCCGTCGTAAAAGGTCTTTTGTGACGGGGCTCCGTCGCAAATAGATGTTTTTGCGGCGGTCCCATCGCAAAAAGGGTATTTGTGATGGTATTTTTCCCCCGTTGCAAATGAGTTTTCGTTTATATATAAAAAAGGTATTTGCGACGGGTCTTCGCAGATATATTAGTTGCGACGGGTCAGAATCCCGTCGCAAATGTGAAATTTAAAAAAATACTTGCGACGAAGGTATTTGCGATGGACCGTCGCAGAAAGGTTTTTCCGATGGGTATTCGTCCCATCGCAAATGGTACAGTAAAAAACATTTACGACGGGAAATCCCGTCGCAAATGTTCCCTTTGCAAATATTAAAAAAAATAAAAATAAAATAAAATTATTATTACAAATCGTATAATATTATATAAAAATAAAAATAATAATAAAAATATAAAAAAATTATATTATTATAATATAAATAAAAAATATATAAAATATAATTATGAAATATTAATATAAAATAATAATAATATGAATATAAATAATATAATATAATATAATAAAACTAATATTAATAATATAAAAAAATAATATAATAATATTATTATTAAACTATCTATATAATAATAATATGAATATTAATAATATAAATATATTATATTATTATAATATTAATAATAATAAAAAATATATAATATAATTATGAAATATTAATATCAAAAAATAATAATAATATGAATATAAATAATATAATATTATATATTATGAAATATTAGTATCAAAAAATAATAATAATAGTACTAATATTATTAATATAAAAAATTAATTTAATAATAATATAATTAAAATAAACATACATATTTATGAAAAAATAATATTAATATTATTAATATTAATAAAATTATAAATTTATAAACTTCTCAATATTAACAATAAATATAAAATATTAAAAGTAATATTACTAAAATAAGCAGACATTAAAAATAATACTAATAAGTAATAATATATTAAAAAAATAAAAACAAATTAAATCACGTAATATTCGTACCAATATGAAAGAGGAATTATAAATAGTTAATATGACAATAAACTACGAACTCAAATGTTTATTACATCTAAAAAAATCACTGGGTGGTGGATAATCTGGAGGACCTGGAGAACCTGGAGGAGGTGGTGGAGGAAACTCCATTCCTAAACTATGAGTCAGATGACGCATATACTCCATATACTCCTGATGTTGCTCCTCATAGCGACGTCTCTCCTCATCTTGCTGCTGACGCATCTGATCCTTTCATCGACGCATCTCCTCATCGTGTTGTTGACGCATCTGCTCCTGCCTCTGACGCAAATCCTCTATAATCTAACTCTGAGCACTCAGTTGCTCCTGATACTGTGAGGCAGAAGATGATGTCTGTCCACGAGCTCCTCTCGAGCTGGACGCTGACATCGTAGCAGTACCATAATAAGCTGCAGGAGTCAAATGAGAGCCGATACCAACTACTCGGCCCTTTTCGAAGCCATATTGGGTCGCCTGCATCCATGTCGTCTCATCAAAATGGTGGGCACTAGTCTGATCACCCGTCTCATCTTGACTCTCAGCCTGTGTCTGAGAGGTCGCGACCTCATATGACTCCTTAAGTTTCAATTATAAATTAAAATAATGAAAAGATTATATGCATTTAATTTGCAAACTGAAAAGAAAATAATACTGGCCACAATCTGACGTTGGCTGTCACCTCTAATCTCTCCAGTAGCCGGGTTAGTGTACATCCTCTGATAAACGCCATACGCCAAAATACCGGGCTGCTCAGCTTCCTATATGAATATAAAATAAAATGTTTATATTTAAAGTTGCATAAAATATTAAAAAAAGTACTTACTAGATGCTCTCTATGCGCATTGAATGTACGACTACCGGCTCGATGCGTCACCTCTTGTCTCCCCCGATTCTATCGACCCAATGCAGATCTCCTATGAAACCCATCACCCAACCAGTGTGTACATAATCCATCCCAAACGTGAGATGAAATATACTCTGGTCGGTGGGCTCTACAGGACTCATCAAATTCTGTCACTCAGGCTTTCTTCACAGCCGTCTTTCTCAAATTATGAAAAAATTGATGGAAACGGTCACGCATAGACACCACCCATGCCGCGTGGATAGTGGCACGCATGCTCTCATTTATGGGATACCATAAAACCTAATATAAAGTTATTAATGAATTAAATTTCAAAATAAATAATATTTAATTACGTACCAGCCAATGTTCGAACATGGCGGCATGCACATCAGCAGGAATCTGATCCCATGTGAGCCAGGGATGAGAAAAATAATTGCACAAGATAACGCTCCCCTGTCCAATAGCTATATGTGTAAAACTGTTGAAAAATAACAAATAATCAAACAATTAGAATATTAATAAATTATAATGAAAGATAACTAAAATACACAGGTTACCATACCACCGTGTGTGCACATCGAATCCAAGAGGTGGACGTCGCTCTGGGATAGGATCTAGAATCATCAGTCTGGCAAGACCACACCCCCTCTGAGTACTCCCTGTAGTGCCAACAGCCTGAGGGTCAGATGACTCAAAAACCTCATCATCCATAGGTAGATCAGCCTCCAGCAACTGAAGATGCGTTTCCGAGTCCATCTGAAACATAAAATGATTGTTATTAGCAAATAGTTGAAAATAACTATTATGTATAGATATATATTTGTTATGATTCTAACCATCATTTTACTTTGTCAATGTTCATCTTCATCATCATCTTCATAGTTTTCAATGTCAATGTCTTCATCTTCCTCATCAACATCATCAATTTCCATATTAGTTTCACTTTCATCATCTCTTGTCATTTCAAATTCAGTTGTAACATCATTGACAACATCATCACCATCGACCCTTAACTGTGGGGTGTCATCCTCGATATTCATGTCTCTTTGTGAAAAACATGTGTTTTGAGGAGTGTCCTGAAAAATTTCATTTCCTTTCACTTCAGTGGAACCACATTCAGTTTGAGTAAACTGATTTTCTCAAGATTTAACTTTTATTATACTTCGCCAATCATCCAACTCTTTTGCAGTAGCACAGTATTTTGCATAATAAATTTGATGTGCCTGATGAGCCAATAAAAATGGTTCATTTACTACAAGAAGACTTTTATGTTTAATATCAACAATTCCATGAGTCGGATGAATACGTAAGCCTCTCTCAGTATCCAGCCATCGACTTTTAAACATTGTTACATAATTCTGTCCCAAATAACACAGTTCAATAATTTCTTCAAGCATGCCGTAAAAGTCAACTTCAATACCTCTATGATGTGATCCCTTCAAACAAAAACCACTATTCATTGTTTTCTTTGGTTCCCCATATGCACGTGTATGGAAACAATAACCATTCACCACATATGCATTATAAGATTTAACTATTTTGGATGGTGGGATACTCAATATATGCAATCGACTATCAATCTTATCAGCATGTACAGATACCTGAAAATTTGTAAAACATTTATCACTATTACAAGTAATAAATTGATTTTATATGTAAAACCAAAAAAGAATGTATGTTACCAGTTTTTGAAACCAGTAGGCAAAATTTTTTTGCCGACGTTCTTCTAAGCCAGCTGTTGTAATTTGTGGAAATTGTTTCTTGATATGATCATCATATAACCTACAAATACAATATGATTAATTTACTGTAACATAATCTATAGAATAAGGGATAAGAGCACTCACTGTACAATTGGTGACATTTCTTCACAGTTGAGTAGAACATATGTATGAGCTCTATGATGTTCATCATCTGAAAGCCATCTATCATGAACTCCACCAAATCCAAGTTCGGGCTGATTGACAAATGATAATTTATTGTTCATATCATCATCAACATTCCCCTCATTCCGGCCCATGCGGTTAAATTTTAAGGGATATTCAGATTCAAAATAATGAGAGCAGAATAAAGCAATTTCTTCTTGCAAATAAGCTTCAGCAATTGAGCCTTCAACTGAAGCTTTGTTATGGACTTTTTTCTTCAATTTCTGCATGCATCTCTCAAATGGGTACATCCATCGAAACTGAATCGGACCTCCACATTTTGCTTCATGTGGCAAATGTAATATCAAATGTTCCATCAAGTCAAAGAAATCCTGCGGAAAGATTTTTTCCAATTTGCATATAATTACAACAACAGCTTCTTATAGTTTGTTTAGTGTATCATAGTCAGTTGTCGCCGCACACATGTCTCGGAAAAAATATGATATATCTGTTATCGAATCCCAAATATTAGAATTCAACAAACCTCTTAATCCAATAGGCATAAGTCTTTCCATTATAACATGACAGTAATGACTTTTTAATCCGATAATATGACCATTTTTAACACATCTGCCCAAGTTGGAAGCATATCCATCTGGAAGTCTCAAATCTACAATCCACTGACAAAATAATAAGTGACTGTCTTTGGTCAGTGTATAAGCTGCTTTTGGCTTCATTAATCTCTGTGATCTGACATTTTCAAACAATTCAAGTTCTGGTCGCCTGCAAATTTGGGCAAGATCTAATCGTGCCTTTACATTATCTTTGGTTTTACCTGGTGTATCCAAAACTATATGAAATAAATTATCAAAACAGTTCTTCTCAATATGCATGACATCCAACATGTGTCGGACCAAAAAATCAGACCAATATGGCAGATTCCAAAAAATGCTCTGTTTTGTCCAATTGTGTTCTTTTCCAAAACCATGAATTTTCTATTGGTTTATTGTCGGTCCAAAAGTGATGGAAGGTAATGAAAATACAACTGATTGTAACTCTGTACCTGAGATCATTTTTGTAGGTTCATCTCTTTCAATTCTTCCTTTTCTGAAATGAGATTTATTCCTCTGAAAAGGATGATCGATTGGAAGAAATCTGCGATGACAGTCAAAATAGCAAGGTTTTTTTCCATTCACAAGCATAAATGCTTTGTTGTCTCCCATACAGTAAGGACATGATTTTGGACCATGTGTACTCTAGCTAGATAACATACCATATGCCGGTAAGTCACTAATTTTCCACATCAAAGAATCTTTCATTACAAAATTCTGTTTCGCAGTAGTATCATATGTAGCAACACCATAACTCCACAATAAATTTAACTCATTAATCAATGGTTTCAAATAAACATCAATATTCTTTTTCGGATGTCTAAGGATTAATATTGTCAAAAAAGATATAAATCTCTTTCATCAACATCCATGGAGGAAAATTGTACGGAGTTATAAAGACAGGCCAATAGGAATACTGACTACTAAAAGATCCAAATGGACAAAAACCGTCAGTAGAAAGACCCAATCGCACGTTCCGGGATTCTAAAGAAAAAGATGGATGCACTTGATCAAAATGTTTCCATGAATCACCATCAGATGGATGAATCAAGCTTTTACTATTTGAAATATTGGTTTTGTGTCATGCCATCATTGTCACTGTGTTTTGAGACATAAATAAACACTGCAACCTGGGTGTAAGCGGGAAATATCTCAACTGTTTTACAGGAATCAATCCAGACTTCCCTGATTGAGCTTCTTTATACCTCGATTGTCCACATGTGGGACAACTATCCAACGACTCATTTTCACCAGAATATAAGATGCAATCGTTTAAAAATGCATGAATCTTCTGATAACTAAGGCCCAGATTACGAACGAGTCTTTTGCTCTCATAATAATTAGGAGGCAACACATTTCCTTCAGGTAACAGTGCTTTAACCAAAGAAAATATCTGATCAAAACAGTTATTTGACATTCCATTATCTGATTTAATAGCCATAAATTTTGCAACTGCTTCTAATTTGATTATCTTGCAACCAGGATATAATGCATCCTCAGCAGACCTGAACAACGCAACAAATTCAGATGGTGCTAACTCAGGAGGTAAATCAACATCATCCTCGATTTCTGTTTGTTGAACGGATGACCCTGCAACATCATGTACTAAATTCTAAAACTGTGATGGATCCGAAATCAAATTATTAGTATCTTCTTTGGAATTGTGTTCACCGTGTTGATACCAAAAAATATAATCTGATTGAAAACCATAACGCAAGAGATGTTTCCCAATGATGTCAAATGTCTCAAACGTTCTCAGAGCACATTTTTTACAAGGACACTTAATTGTCCCTTCTGAAACAAATTCCGGGTTTGATGATGCAAATGATAAGAAATTTTCAACACCATCAACATATACAGGATTTAAACTAGAACCGTTTGGATTTTTGTGCTGATTTATCCAAGCATGATCATCTAATAATGATTGACGTCGATTTCCTTGCTCCATATTCATATATATGTTTCTACAAAATTTAAAACCATTACTGTTGTTAAATAATTTGATATAAGAAACAATATCCTAAAAAAAGAAGATACATAATTACAGTTATTTATTAGTAATTACCAATAATTATAGGCGACACAGTTAGTTTGTAATCATCCCCACTAATTATTATTAATTTAGCAATACTTAGCAATACTTGGCAAAATGAAATATGCTTGAATAATGAAATAAAATTTTGTAGTCATCGTTGTGGAGATTATATTACTAATTATTCTGATTTGTCCGACGGCTCATCTCTTTTTAACTTTCTCCCGACTGAAATCAGTATGAAAAACTTGCTCTGAAATACATTAGAGCACATTTTTCATACTGATTTCAGTGGGAGAAAGTAGTAAAGATATGAGACGTTGAACAAAAGGTAGTCGTCAATCCGCTAGAAATTGTGCCAATTTATAACCATGTACTTGAATTTATTTGATTTTTGATTAATTTTATTAGTAATTATTACTAATTATTACTACTTATTACAAATCTCAATCTTTTTAACAGATTTTGCTTTATTCTTAACAGGTCAAATCTTAAAGGGTCGCCAATTTTCAGGTCATGCCCAATAAAAAGTTTGCGTCAACCTTGTCCAATTTAAACTCTATAATTGTCCTTACATGGTTGATCATCTCGCAAGTAGTGTTGCAATAGGATGACACAAGTAATGAGAAAGACATGACTTGTGTCGTCCTATTACAACGCTACTTGCAAGGTGATCAACCAAGCAAGGACAATTATAGAGTTTAAATTGGACATGGTTGACGCAAACTTTTTATTGGGCATGACTTGAAAATTGGCGACCCTTTAAGATTTGAATTGTTAAGAATTAAGAAAAACTTGTTGAAAATATTGATAATTGTAATATTTTATAAATTTTTTATAATTTTAATAATATTAATATTTTTTTATAAATATTAAACATATAATAATAAAATAATTATATTATAATTATTATTTAACTATTAATTTTAGAGTAATATAATATTTTATATTATATTACTATTTATGTTACTAATTATATTACTAATTATGTTACTAATTAGACATGCGAAGATATGCATATAGGATGGGTGGTTAATGAATCAATGAATATAAAAACAAACGTAATTGACCGCTCATCTACCTCAATTTTCTTTTCATTTGTATGTTGAGGTTGACAGGAAACTTCTACCTCCACATGTAATATGTGCTTTTACTATCAAAATTATAAACCTCCTCACCTCTATATTGGCGAGGAGGTTGATAATTTTGACAGTAAACGCAGATATTACATGCGGAGGCAGAAGTTTCCTGTCAAGCCTCAACACACAAATGAAAAGAAAATTGAGGTAGATGAGCGGTCAATCACGCTTCCTAATTATCCTAATTGTTTCCTAATTATCCTAATTGTTTCCTAATTATTCTAATTGTTTCCTAATTATCCTAATTGTTTCCTAATTATCCTAATTGTTTCTTAATTATGATAATTGTTTCCTAATTATGATAATTGCTTCCTAATTATGATAATTCTTTCCTAATTATGATAATTGTTTCCTTGTTTCCTAATTATTCTTAATTAAATCTAATTGTTTCCTAATTAAATCTAATTGTTTCCTAATTAAATCTACCTTGTTTCCTAATTATTCCTAATTAAATCTAATTGTTTCCTAATTAAATCTAATTGTTTCCTAATTAAATCCAATTGTTTCATAATTAAATCTAATTGTTTCCTAATTAAATCTAATTGTTTCCTAATTAAATCTAATTGTTTCATAATTTCCTAATTAAATCTAATTGTTTCCTAATTAAATATAATTGTTTCCTAATTAAATCTAATTGTTTCCTAATTAAATCTAATTGTTTCCTAATTATTTTAATATCTAATTATTTCTTAATTTCTAATTATTACCAAAACACCCCCCGGGAGTGTCGAACCAAGAGTGCAGCAAGACCCATTGTCGTGTACCAGGTTACCCCGAGTCAAGCTCGAAACACCTTGTCAGATTTTTCACTCCTAGGTACACCTGTGCCAGAGCCGCCTCTACTTGTTCATATCCAGACAAGGATTATTTGGTACAACCAAATAAACTAATTATACTATATAGCTAAACATTCTATTAAAAAAAATAAAATTAACAATTACAAATAAAATTAACAATTAAAAATAAAATTAACAATTTTAAAAAACATAAATACCTTTAGTAATATGCGCCTTCTAACTCCTTCCTTCCTCTTCTCGAAAGAAAAAATTAAAACAAAAAAAAAATCTACTCAGAACTGAAAATTAGAGAGAGAGAGGAATAGAGATCTGAATGTTATGGGGAAAAAATGGATGGGGTGTATATATATGTTAGATTATTTGCGACAGTCGTATTTGTGATGGGTTACCGTCGCAATACCTAGTATTTGCGACGGGATACCGTCGCAAATTCCTTCGCCCGCATTAAATACGGGCGGCGGGTAAAAGGACTTTTGAGACGGGACCATCGCAAATAGCCACCATTAGCGACGGGCGGATATCCCCGTCGTAAATATCTTTTTACCACCACTGGTATTGGCGACGGGGCCCGTCGCAAATACCTTCACCCGCATTAATTACGGGCGATGGGTAAAAGGGTTGTTGCGACGGGCCCGTCGCAAATGTCACACCATTAGCGACAGACGGATATCCCCATCACAAATTACTATTTACCGCCGCCGATATTTGTGACAGGCGGATATCCCCATCGCAAATTCCTATTTACCGCCGCCGGAATTTGCGACGGGTCCCGTCGCAAATACCACCCGTTGGATTCTCTTTTGCGACGAGTAAATAGTCCTGTCACAAAAAAGTATTTACCATTGCAGGTAGTTGCGACGAGTTGTAGGAGACCGTCGCAAATAGGCTTTACAGCGGCCGGTATTGGCGACAGGGCCCGTCGTAAATAACACCGGGTGAATATTTGTTTGCGACGGGGAAATTTCCCCGTTGCAAACACTATTTACTACCGCCGGGTACTTGCGACGGGTAACCTTCTACCCGTCGCAAATATGTTTCCCGCGTTTTGGCGCACAAACCGTGCCATTTCAATTGCGACAGGACCTGTATTTCCGTCGCAAATAATTGAACATTTGTGACGGGAATATATTCTCATCGCAAAAACTCTTTTCATCAGAGTTTTTGTGACGGGAATAAGGCCCGTTGCAAATACCCCGTCACAATAATCGTTCTTTCCTGTAGTGGATCAAGAATAATCAATTATTTCTTATATTGGATTAAGCACATTGACTCATTTCCCATAGTGGATCAGGAACATCGACTTGTTTCCCATAGTGGATCAAACACATCAACTTGTTCCCCGTAATTATATCATAAGATATAAAACTTTACCCAATGCATTGGAGGTCTATCTAATTTTAGTCCCACCTGTCACATAATGAAGTCCATACAAAACACTCATCATGTCATTATATCATAACCTATGTAAAATAAATAGGTTTCATTAACATTTTATGGTGTTCTTGTCATGAGGCGGCCAACAAAATAATTTTTGAACCTGAATTAAATGCAGTAGTAGTGGGAATCGGGTTTGCCTTCGGAGGGGACAGAGTTATGAATATATTTCAATTTTATTTTGTGGGTTCAATGGTTCAAAATAGTTTAGAAGATTCAATTTGGTTTGTTTTAAAACCAATTAAAGGAGAAGTGTACTAACCTTGGATATCCCCTCACTACCCTATTAAATCATTATTCAATTTTTACTCTCTTGTTTTCTCTCTTAGTCAAGTGAAATAGCACTCGATTACTCCCTCCTGGAAGTTTTATTTCAATTGAGGGATGCAGTGATCACTGAAACCTCCATTATTTCCTAGAACAATAATCAAAGATCTCAAATTACCCTTAAATCAATCCACTGCTCATGATCGCAAGTAGTGAAGAAGACGTTGGTGGCCTCTCTGTGCAATCCAGTGGAGAAGATAAGATTAATTCAAAATGAAATAATTAATAAATATCCTATTTTCTGAACAGTTTAAATTAAATCCAGAAATTAATAGAAGATATTTAAACAATTAAAACATAAAATTCATTAATAGGAGGATAGGGGAGTTTCATCAATTAAACCACTAAGGTCATAGTGTTCCATCACCAGAGTTATTACAAAAAATAAATAAAAGAAAATGACAAAAGAAGTAGATGATCTTTGTAATAGATAAAGAGCACACACAAGCATCCAACCATCGAGCATAGTGAATAGTAATCTTATTTATATAAAAACACATGGGCTTCTTTGGAACACTTTGAATTTTCCACAGGAGCAGTGGTCGATGTCGTCAACTTCTTCAGGAATGTTCTGTATTTAGTGTGAGTAATGAATTTTCATTCTTGATGCGTGTCTAGGGTTGAGGGTCTAGACTATCTTTTCTTAGCATTGAGAATTTTTCCCGACTAAATCACACTCCTCCCATGATCAAGCTTCACACATTGTGGTGGCGAAGCTCTTCAATACTTCATAGCACAGTTGAAATTTACTCTAAGGAAGATGATGATCAAAGAAATTAGACTTGGGCTTGAATTCAGTGGGCCTTGGTAAGTGGGATTGATCCTAGATGTTACTATAAATAGAAAAAAAATAACGCTATAAGTTTATTAAGCAATTATTAAATATATATGTTTATATATATATATTTAAGAAAAATTATCACAATATATATACATATATATATACACATACACAGATATATGTATATCTTTTTTTTCTTCTTATTTTCTTTTATTTACATTTTTTTCCTTCTGAGGGTTGGTGCACATGGAAAGATTCTCTGGGAGGCACGTTCTTCTTTCACTGGTTGAATGGTCATCTACAATGGAATCAATGTGGGTCAGTGTTCTTTTCTCATCATCAGTGGCATGCAGATTCATCTTCCACAAGGGTGCGACTTCTCCAATGATGCAGTGGGGGGTTCGATGGTGGATCATCCAGTGAGTTCTCTAGGTGCAGAATAGGTCTTCATGGGTCGAAATGGGAGAATCAGATTCTTTATCTTCCTCAGAGGTGTTGTCTTCAACTGGTTGAGGTCATATTCATAGCGGTGCTCAGTTCTTCTTCGCCAAATAGCAAGAATGGAAGCGTGTTCCACCATTGGCCGGAGATGGTGGTATATTGTATTTTTTTTTCCATACAACTGTAGGGGTAATAATTTTTCCCATTCAAATGGCAGTGGTGATGGTGGTAGATTGTATTTTTTATTCAAAACATTTTTTCAATGTTGAATTTGTTCCAAAAAAATTTAAAAATGATAAAATAATTAAAATCGTAGTGTCGACCTTCGAAAAAATTAATTTTGATTCATTTCAAATTCATCAATCAATCAATTAAAAATTTGATTTTCCAAAACACAATTTCTAAAATATAAAATCAAATTCATATTTAAATAATTTTAAATCAGCTTTTTAAAATAATTTTTTTTGGATTTCAAAATTAATTTATAGACTTAATTTAATTAAAAAACAAATAAACCAATTAAATCTAAAAAATATTAAATCCCTTTAAGAATTTAACTTCCAAATTAAAAAATCAAAATTATCATTATAAAATCAATTTTAATTTCAAATTTTTGGGCTTCCTAATTTAAATAAAAAAATAACATAATATTTAAAACCAAAAATTAAGCCATTTAATAATTAAAGTTCATATTCTTAAAGTTCACAAAAACATTGATTTTACCTGGGATTTCATTGAATTAATGGGGGTAGTTTCAAATAATATAAGGAAAAAATTGTTGAAAATTTCAGCTCACATCACTCCCCTACACTTGAACTATTTAACTCCTATGAAATATTAACATTGAATCCAAAAATAAAAAATGATTGTTCTACCTAACTTTAAATACACACCTAGAATTGAAGAATATCAAGGAACTCCTCTACTAAATGGTCATGCCTCATATGAAAATTTTACATGCTATTCAACTTTGATTAAAATCCAATTTCTAGTTTCATGAGTGAATGTGATAGATTTAGGTGAAATTAAAATTAAAACAGGCAGCACTTCCATCTTTCCCTCATTCTAAAAATTCCTAAACCAAAGTTCATTTTCACACCTCATTGATACTCCCTAAATGATATTTTTATAATTCAATTACCATCTTTATGGGTTTAATATCCCCCTCACCTAAATGAATTTATTTTTGAAAAATGGGCACTTTATTCTTTTTTTTTAAAAAAAATTGTCAGCCATGTATATACCGAGCACTGTGCAAAATCACTTATTTAAATATGTACAAAGGGTTACTCACACACACAATTCCAATATCTCATATATTCATTGTGGGTTCCCAATTGCCCATTTTAATTACATATTCAAAATACTTATATGAATTTATTTTAGGGAGGCTCCCTGAGGTGTTACTTAATTACTAAGGTCGGGTCACTTGAGATTGAGTTCCAAATTCCAGTGACCATATGTTATAATTATTATTCCACAATGATCTTTTTCTGTATTCAATATATTTCCCTAGTCTTTAAATATAATTTCTATATCATAGAGGTTATGTTCACTTAACAATCACTCTCATTCAGTTTCAGAATCACTGAAATCCTCTCATCCAGCATTGCATTTTAACTAGGAATAACACTAATGAATTTCAATAAAGGTTTGAAAAATCAAAACAAAAAACTATATAAAATTTATGTATATAACCAATTTTTTTGAACTTTTTTAATGTTTTTAGTATTTTTTTGAATTAAAGACATAAAATAAATTTAAAACAGAAAAAGGGTATCTAAAATATTTAGAAACAAAAAAAATTGTTTTTTTATGTATTTTTTTACATTTTTTTATTTACACTCTAATAAAAAAAACATAAGTACTATGCATAGATTCCTAAAACAGATTAAGATCCTATTTTTGTTTTTTTACTAAAACAAAAACAATGATATTTACACCCTAAAACTACTTTATCCCTCTCCCCCACACTTAGTCTAGATACTATTCTAGTAAAGTGTAGCATGCAAATTTTCAAAAATACAATTCAAAATAAAAGTATCTAAGCTAGTTTAAAGGAAAGAGAAAACCAGACTTCCTTTAGTTGATGGTAGTATGGAGGAGTTTGAACTCTTCCATGGGCTCTTTCCACAGATCTTCATATAAATGCTTCACTTTATTTCCCTTCACCTTGAAGGGGTTCTGAGAATCAACTCCCTTGAACTTCACTAAACTTGAAAAAAATAATGTTAGTCACTATAAAAGGTCTAATATTATCGGAATGATTCTTACCAATCATTAGATTCTTTCTTGAAGAGTGAAACAACACTTTGTCTCCAATTTGAAAATATCTATTTTAGGTGATTCTATTATGAATAGAATTGGATTTTCCTTTCATTGTAGGGTTCTATGGGGGGATTCTGGTCCTTCCTTCTCCAATTTCATCTTCTACAACTTCTTTCATTTTCCAGCTTTCCTAGTCTTCAGGTTTAATCCTTTGACAGCCCGATAGGCTTTTTCACGCAGCTCAGTAGAGAGTTCATTATTTCTTATAACCTACATTGGTAAGTGAGATGTAATAGTAACAAATTTGAGTGAACTATCTACACAATTCTCACCAATTCCTTCAAACTGTTCAGTATTAAAAACATATTCTAGATTAAAATTTCTTTCAAAAATAGTTTCAGCAGAATCATCCTGAGTTTCCAAAAAAATTTATAAAATTATATCACCCAAACTTTCATTCTATTTTTTTAAAAAAAATAACACTTAAAAATGGGTTATAATAAAATCATTTTTTCTTCATGAAGGTATTTCATTGAGTCTAGTATATTAAAATCAACTATTTTTTCACCAATGGTCATAGAAAGTGTTCCTTTATTACCATCAATGATTTTTTTGGCAGTTTTGAGAAATGTTTTACCCAAGATGATAAGGTAAATATTGTTACCTTTATCTTCCTCGATGTTCATAATGTAGAAATTAGTAGGGAATGGGTAACCTTATATACTTACCAAAACATCTTCTAAAACACCTAATGGGAAGGCAGTGGCTCTGTTGGCAAGTTGTACAACCACTTGGATGAGTTTAAGTTATCCTATCCATAGAGACGAGTAAACCGAGTAAGGCATAAAAATTATTGATGCTCCTAAACCACATAATTCAATGGAAAATTTGAGCTCAAAAATGGTATAGGGGATAGAAAAAATACCTGGATCTTGACATTTCTGGAGGATTTCTGGGGTTATAAGGGAAAATTTTTTTACTTAAACTTACCCTTTCATTAACTCATAATCTTCTTTTCTGGTGCACATATCTTTGATAAATTTGGAATACCTTGGTATCTAGTGGATGAAATCCAGTAAGGGGATGTTGATATCCATTTTCTTTAACAAATCCAACATCACATGTTGTAGTAACTCTTCACTGGTTTTCTTGGGTTCTTTAATTCTTGTAGGGAAGGGTGGTTGGGTTTTAAGTGGATCTTCCATCTTAGCTTTTGCTTTATCCTTCTTCGATGGGGGTGTTTCCAGTAGTACTTCATCATGTTCTTTGGAAGGGGAAATTTCTTCAACTTTAGTTGGTTATACATTTCTAGATTCTACTCTAGGTCATGATGATTCTTCACCACCTTCCACCTCCTTGCCACTCCTTAGTGTAATGGAGCTAACATTTCCTCTAGAGTTGGGAATGGAATGGGAAGTAAGCTTACTTGAGCTTTGGTTATTCATTTCATTGATGGAAGTTAGGATCTGGCCATTAGTCTTCAAAACTTTTTTCAGTAGGTCCTCCAGTGAGGATTCTTGAGCTTGCCTAGGTTGATAGCTTTATAGAGGGTTGAGAATTCTCTCTTTAAAATGGAGGGGTGATTTTTTTTTGAAATCCTTGTTGAAAGTGTGATCTATGAAATTTTTAGTTTCTAACTCTATTCTAGATGTTGGAGTACTCTATACCTCCTTGATATTTTCTTGGCTATTGCTGGTATAGGCTTTGGTACAAGGCTTCACAATTTTCTTAAACTTTAGGACCCTCATTAGTGTAGTGTTCCTAAGAGAAACATAGTTGAAATACCCAAGGGGGTATGGTAGGTGATGTATCACGAACTTTGTTCACAACTATATTTTTCACAATTGAGGTTAGTTCATCAATTTTATCAAAAAAGAGAGAGTTAGAACTATTCACTGCATGCAATCCCCTTAGGGTAGTTCTCATACCAAATTGATGAGAATTTTAAGAGATCGTTTCAAAGAGCTCTCTAACTTCAGTAGGTTATTTGTTGATCAGTTCTCCTCTAGAGGAGGCATCCAAAAGGTTTTGATCACTATAGATCAATCTATGGTAAAAGAATACCTAGAAACGATGTTCTTCACAGGCATGGTGTGGGTTGGAGTTGGTTAATCCTTTAAATCTCTACCAATACTCGTACAGGGTATCTCCACTGGCTTGTTTGATTGTATAAATCCCCTTCCTCGGCCGGACAATCCTCAATGCAGGGAAATACTTCTGGAGGAAGGCTCGAAATAGTTTATCTCATGTGGTGATCTCTCTGGGTTGGATGTTGTACAAACACTCCTTAGAAGACCCTTCAAGGGAGAAGGGAAATTCCTTCTAGTTGACCTAATCCTTAGTAGCTCCTCTAGGTTTGAATCCATTGTATATTTCTCCAAATTCTCATAGATGTATGTTGGGGTCTTTTACAGACAAACCATGAAACTTACGCAGGTGAGTTATAATTCCAGTTTTAAGCTCACCGTCTTGTTGATTATTTATTTGTAACTACTAATTGTGGTTATTGAAATTAGGTGCATACAGTTCTCTTAAATTTCTATTCAATTTGACTTGATTTTATTCTATGTTTTGGTTACTTAGAGTGACTCTAGTAGAAGAAGAAGAAGGGGATGAGGAGTCGTTCAATGGAATAGTGACAAACTCCCTTTCCACTTCCTCAATGATTCTCAAAGTTCGTAGTCTATCCGGAAGAGTTTTCTCAACATCGGGATCAAAACTAATGAAGTGAGTTGAATTTGATCTGGTCATTTGTTGAAATCATTTTTAAATTGTAGTTAAATAGAACCTCCTTCCTCCCCAATAATAGTTTCAATTTTGACGACGTTCCTATCACGGGGCGGTCAGAAAAACAATTTTTGAACCCAAATTAACTACAATAGTAGTGGGACCTAAGTTTTTCTCCTGAGAGGCCAGAGCTATGGGTGTGCTTCACTTTTGTTTTGTGGGTTCAATTGTTGAATACAGTTCGGAAAATTGAATTTGGTTTGTTTTAAAATCAATTAAAGGATAAGTGAGCTAACCTCAGATATCCCCTCGATGACTTGTTAAATCATTATTTAATTTTTAATCTCATACATTTTCTCTTAATCAAATGAAATCTCACTCGATTATTCTCTCCTGGAAGTTTTAGTTCAACTGAAGGATGCAATGATCACTATAAACTCTAGTCTTGCCTAGCCTAGTAAAGAGAGATCTCTGATTACCCTTAAATCAACCCATTGCTCATGATCATAAGTAGTTGAGAAGACTTAAGTGGCCTCTCTGTGCGATCCAGTGGAGAAGAGAAGATTAATTCAAAATAAAAGAATTAAGAAATTCATAATGTCTAAACAGTTTGAATTGAATCTAGAAATTAACATAAGATATTTGAACAATTAAAACATAGAATTCGTTAACAGGGGGAAGGGGGAGTCTCCTCGATCGACACAATCACTAAGGGAATACTGTGTCATCACCAGTGTTATTAAAAAAATAAAATAAAATAAGAAAAACAACAGATGATCTTTGAGATAGAGAATGAGCGCAAGCGAACATCCAACCTCTCGAGCACTATGAATAGAGCTCTTATTTGTAGAATAATGCCCGAGCTACTTTGGAATGCTTTGAATTTTCCATGCGAGCAACACACAACATCATCTTCTTTGAGAATGTTCTTGTCTTCAGTGTGAGTAGTGAATTTGAATTCTTGACACGTGTCGAGAGTTGAGGGTCTGGACTGTTGTTGCTTGGCATCGAGAATTTCGTCTAACTGGATCTCACTCCTCCCATGGTCAAGCTCTATACATTGTGAAGTCAAAGCGCTTCAGTACTTCTCAGCACAGTTGAAATTTTTTCTGAGGAAGATGATTGACAAAGAAATTGGACTTGAGCCTGAATTCAGTGGGACTTGGTAAGTGAGCTCGATCCTGGACATTACCGTAAAAAAAATACATCAATAAGTTTATTAATCAATTATTAAATATATATGTTTATATATATATATATATATATATATACACTTATTATTATTATTATATATATTTTTATTTTTATTTTTAAAAAACATCATAATTTATATGCAGACATATATATAAATATATATTTCATTTTCGTTTATTTTATTTTTATTTCTTTTTATTCTTTTTCTTCTTTTCTTTTATTCAGCTCCTTTTTTTTCCTTCCGAGGCTTGGCGCGCGGGGGGCGATTCCCCAGGGTGGCGTGTTCTTCTTCCGCTGGTTCTGTGGTCGTCTACGGTGCCATCGGTGTGGCTTCTCCAGCGACACGTGACTTCGTCTTCCACCGGGGTGCGGCTTCTCCAGTGATGCGGCGAGGGGTTCGACAGTGGATCGGCCGACGAGTTCTCCAGCCGCGACACTGGTCTCCATCGGCCGGAATGGGCGACTCGGCTTCTTCAGCTTCCCCGGCGGCACTGTCTTCAATAGGGCGAGGGCGGATTCATGGCTGTACTCAGTTCTTCTTCTCCAGATGTCGATCTGGTTCGTTACAACAGGCAGCTCTAGATCCGAGGAGAGATTTTGATGCCGCGGCCCGGCAAGCTCTGTTCTTGCGGAAAACAGGCGCGCGACTAGATTTGGGAGAATGGTGGCATGGGAGGGCGGTGAGGGTTCATCTCCTTGGGGTGGTCTGCTCAGATCCGGCGGGGGCGCGACATGGTTTCAGATCAGGATTTCAAAGGGGCGACCGACTCCGTGTGTGCTACATTTATTTTATACATTTATTATAATAAATAAATATTATTAATAAATGTATATTTATAATTATAATATTTATAATTAATGAATATATTTATTAAAATATGTTTATTTATATTTATATTTATAATTAATTTTATAAATATATATTTTGAATTTATTGTACCTTTAAAAATATAATATTTATAAATATATTCATATAATTATATTTATTTATAAATATATTCATTATTTATATATATATATTTATATAAATTTATAAATATATATTTTGAATTTATTATACCTTTAGAAATATAATATTTATAAATATATTCATTATTTATATATATATATTTATATAAATAAATATATTTATTTAAATATATTTATAAATATAATCATATAATTATATTTATTTATAAATATATATTTATATTAATAAATATATTTATAATTATAATTATAACTAAATATAATTATATGAATATAATTTAAATTTATTTATAAATAAATATTCATGAATATAATACATTTATTATAAATATAAATTAATAAATATATATTTATAAAATGTATTGTATTTATAAATATATTTAATAAATGTATATTTATAATAATTGTATTACATTTATAAATATAATAATAAATGTATTGAAATACATTTAATAAATATACATTTATTATAAAAAATAAATTTATTATAATGCATTTATAAAATACACTTACTAAATACATTTATTTAATAAATGAACTATATTTATAAATATATTTAATAAATATACATTTATTATTAATACAATACATTTAATAATTGTATTTAATAAATATAATACATTTAATAAATATACATTTATTATAAATACAATATAATACATTTAATAAATATACTTTTGTTATAAATACAATACATATAATAAATATACATTTATTATAATACATTTATTATAATAAGTGTATTTAATAAATATAATACATTTATTAAATATACATTTATTACAAATACAATATATTTAAATAAATGTATTTGATAAATATAATATAAATTTATTATAAATACAATACATTTATTAAATATAAATATACATTTATTAAATATACATTTATTACAAATACAATATATTTAAATAAATGTATTTGATAAATATAATATAAATTTATTATAAATACAATACATTTATTAAATATAATGTATACATTTAATAAATATACATTTATTTAATAAATACAATACATTTAATAATGTATACATTTATTAAATAAATGTATAATTAATAATAAATATTATTATATATTTATTGTATTTATTTTATTATACATTTATTATAATTAAATATTTATTATAATTAATATTTACTATAATTATATAATTATTATATTTTTGTATTTATTATATTTATATTTCTATAATTATTATAATTGTATATTTATTATATTTATTTATTTAGTACTATTATATATTTATCATAATTATATATTTATTATAGTTATTATTTTTATCATTATAAATTTATTATAATTCCATAATTTTAATTATAATAATTACATAATTATAAATATAATAAATATAGAATTATAATAAATGCATAGTTATAAATAGAATAAATATATAATTATAATTAATATATTATAATTAATGTATGTGTTATATTTATAATAAATATAAATAAATAAATTTATTATAAAAAATATAATTTATTATAATTTATTTATTCATGTATTTATTATAAATAAATAAATTTCTTATATTTATAAATATATAATTATATATATATATATATATATATATATATATATATATATATATATATATATATAAATGGGGGTTGGGGGTGGTGTGGGGTCAAAGCGCAACTTCAAGTGGCGCTTTGCCCCAATTTTGTTCAGCGCCACTTGAAGTGGCGCTGAACAAACCCATTTCCCAAATTAAAAAAAACCCTAACCCATTAAACTAAAAAAAACCCTACGGGCTAAATTACCCGTTTTTAGTGTAGCACTACAGAGGACAAAATTTTTTTCCACGCACCTCCGTTTTTCATTCCAAACATTTTTTCAACCAATTTTTTAAAAAAAATGATAAAACGATTAAAATCACAACATCCACCTCTGAAAAACTTAATTCAAATTCATTTCAAATTCATCAATTAATCAATTATAAACCTAATTACACAAAACACAATTTCCAAAATTCAAAATCAAATTGAGATTGAAAATTTTCACAATCCTCTTTTTAAAACAATTTTAATTTTTTTTATTTCAAAATTAATTTGTGGACTCCATTTAATTCAAAAATGAATTAATCAATTAAAGCTCAAAAATATTAAATCCCTTTTAGAATTTCATTTCTAGATTAACAGATCCAAATTCTCTGTATAAAATTAATATCAATTTCAAATGTTAAATTTGTCTTCTCGATTTAAATTAAAAAAAATGAATAAAATCATTAAAACCAAGTTCACAAAAAAACTGATTTTATCCAGGATTTTATTGAATTAATGAGGGTAATTTCAAAGAATAGCAGAAAAAAAATATTGAAAATTTCAACTCACATCAACATGTCATCATTTCATCATAATATAACCTATGGAAAATAAACGAGTTTCATAAAAATCTCATTGTTATAATCATAAACCATCTAAAGATGTAATAAGGATGGTATCATTGGATCATATATTTAGTAAAACATAAGTAGCATCAAAGGAAGTTATCATAGATGAAAGATTCCTTTAAAAGATCACTGAAATATTTCTTAAGAAAAATACCCTTTTCATTTTGAAATCACATATTTAAAATCCAAATATTTCTAAAATATTATAGAAAATATTATATTTTAAAAGAGCCTTAGAAACTTGTAAAGGAATCTTCAAGGCATTGAGTATGCATGATGGTGAAAAATTCCATTTATGCCATGTACGTAAAAACAAAGATTTATTTCCCATTTTTAGTAAAAAGTAAAATGTATATCATTTGGAAAATGATAAGAAGGTCACTTTTAAACCAGTTTTAGAAAGTAAAAAAGGGGTAAAAATGACATCAAACAATCATAGGTGAGTATTAAAAACATTTTTTAAAACATTTTATAGAAAACATATACATGGAATAAAAGATTCCCAATCAAATAGTAAAACATAGTCAGTTTTCCTTAAAAACATTTTTTCGATCTCTTAAGTACTTAAAATGAAGAAAGTGGAAGGAAAACATGTATTCTCTAGAAAAAACCAAATGGAAGAAAAATGAAAGGGATTTATCAGATAAATATCATATATTCTTCTCAATGGAAATTCAAGCATAAACAATCCCGATTAAAATGAGATTGAAGCATAAATCCCTTATGCCACATACATGACTTATTTTAAAGGTAGTTTTCATTTAATTTATAGTCTTGCTTTATTTTGGGTGTTTCCCATGCATTTTGGTAGAAATGGTGGGTTTTCAAAATTTGGGTCAAACCGTGAGTCCAATTCCAGATTTAAAAATAAATTTTGTTTCTTTTATAACTCTTTCATTTTTTAACATTTTTAATCCAATTCAATTCCTACTTAACCTTCCCTGACCTATTAACACCACCATGTCAATTTGGACCCTTTAGGAATCCATAATCATGGTGTATTTCAATTTTTATTTAAGGAATTGGGCCAACCCAGACGCCCATTTCCTGTTTTTTTTTTAAATTGTTTATTTAATATCTTATTCAATTTTAATGATTTTCAGTGATTCCACCTTTAAACCAAGCCCACAGAACCTAGGCGCACTCCCATTCTCTTATCCCCCTCTTTGGAACTCATTTTCTCATGGATTATATCGAAACATCTGAAGCTTTCACAGTTCGTCCAAATTTAAAAAGGTAATTTGATTCCTTTATAACTCCTTCATTATTTAATCTTTTTCCCCCATTTTAGTTCTCAATTAACCGTCTCTTCCTTATTCCAACCTCAATTGCATTTTTGACTGTTTGTAAATTCAGCTACTAGTGTATTTGGGGTGATTTTTCAAGATCCCTTAAGTAAGTGGGTCTCTTTCATTCTTCTTTCAATTTTCTTAGGATTTCATTCAATTTTCTTAGGGTTTCTTCCCTTATCCTTGAATTCCCAAATGACCAGAGGGTAGGGTTTCAAATCTAGGGTTTAATCTTGGTTTTTTGTCCAATATTCTATTTTTAGGCTTGATCTACCATCCTTGAGGTGCGGCGGTGGTGCGATTGAGTTTTCGCACAAAGGATTCAAGGTTTTAACTAATTTGGTAGGTGATTTCATTGTGTATGCAATCCTTGTGACTATATTGATGTGTTTATGGTATTTTCATGTTTATTTCATTTTATTATTGGTGCGAAAATTGGTTTTAGAGGTGTTTGTAAAGCAAATGAAATTTTAGTGCCATTTTTATGTGAAATTGGGGGGTTTTCAAAGGAATATTCTATTGATTCATTTGGGGATACCCTATAATTGCTTAGTTGATTTTATTCAAATGTATTAGGGCTGAAAATACTGTTTGGAATTTTTATCTCCTTTAGTTTATGTTGTGAAAATCTGTTTTAATGGTGTTTGTGGAGCATATGAACTTTAAGTGCCGTGTTTGTGTGAAAATGGAGGTTTTACAATGATATCACTTCTTAAATCATATGGGGTTGCCCTAAAAATGATTTGTTGGTTTTATTGAAAGGTGTTGGCCTTCCATTTCTGTTTTGGTGATTTGTAAGTGTGCACATGGTGTGCAAAGTGGGGTTTTCAAGGAGTTTTTGGTGCAAAACAATGTGAGATTTTGAGAAGTTGTTTCATTGAAAATCAAAATGTTTTATTCTGTGTTTTAAGTGGTATAAAGGGTGTATATCTACTGTATTGTTTGTGTTGAACTCTCTGTGATATTTTTATTTTAATAATCACAAATCATTGTTTTATTTATGACAATTTAGTCTTTTGTTTAATTTGTTCTAAATGTATTTATATATGTTTAAATCTTGTCTACATAATGTTTATCTATGTTAATTTATGTTTTACTGTTGACCTGGAAGTATTCTGGATTGAATAGAAACTTAGTGAGAATTTCATGTTTATGACTCACCGTTAGTTATTTTCTTGATGGACCTATGATGAACGGTCGCACCGATGATGAACGGTCGCACCGATGATGAACGTGTGCACCGATGATGAACGGTCGCACCGATGATGAACGGTCACACCGATGATGAATAGTCATACATATGAAGAACGGTTGCACCGATGGCAACGGTTGCACTGATGGCAATGGTCATACCGATGCTGATCACAAGCCACCGAAGCCGATGCTGATCACAAGCTACCGAAGCTGAGGCTGATCACATGCTACCGATACCGATGCTGATCACAAGCTACCGAAGCCGATGCTGATCACAAGCTACCAAACCGATGCTGATCACAAGCTACCGATACTGATGCTGATCATGAGCTACCGATACCGATACTGATCATGACCTACCGATGTCGATGCTGATCCAAGGACCTACCAATACCGATGCAGATTCAAAATGACCTACCGATCACATGACTCACCGATAGTCATGAAAACTGTTTGAATTTCTATTAACTCTTATTTAATTCCAACTGTCATATTTGTTGTTTTTAATGCAATTAATGATATTTAATGATAGTTGTTGGTATGTTAGGGAACCGTACCTCGTACCTATGAAAAGGTAATCATTCCTATTGCCAGTGCTCGTGGAATATAAGGAAGATTGAGCTGCAGAAAAAGTGTGGTGAAGAAGCATAGAAAAAGAATTCTTCCATGCACGCACATACATGAAAAGAAGAACACATGAGGAACTTGAAGAACACTCATACTAATCAAGAATACAAGTTTAAAGAAGAAACTGGAGTATTACAAAGAACAATTTCACATTAAAGCTGAACACCTACCCTGGAAGTGAAGAAACAAGAACTACGACACTCGGTTTTCTTGACAAAAACTAGAGAAGGACTCAGAGCTTCATTTACATCAATCCAAGGAGTCCAGAGCTTCACTCACAACACATAGAGCACTCTAAACTCATCTCTATCTGTTTAGCTCTATTGTGTTTCATCCATTTACTTTTTGAGCAGTGTGTGTTGTATTTACACACTGACTCCTGGACTGAACTGGAGGATACTAAATCCTCACTCCAAACTTCTTACACATTACTATATCCCACTGTAAATTGTAGAAGAGGTCAAGTGTGACCTGGATAGCCTGTGTGCTATTGTTTTTGTTTTCCCATGAAGAACTGTGGTAGATGTCTTAGTACCCGGACAGTCTCTGTACTGTTGTTTACCCCGATCCAGGGTGTGGATCAAAATTTATATAAATTTTTTGAGACGACTAAGTCTTGGCTTGAGACTGAACCTCTTGTTTTAAAACTGTCGTGCTTGCCTATTTTAGTTTTAACCTATATTGAATATTCCGCTGCCAATTACTTTGAAATATAAAATTGTTTTAAAGTTACTTTGATAGTTAATCTAGAAAGTGTTTGTATATATTGTAAAGCATTAGGTTAGCTTCAAAAGTTAATTAATCTTCAGACTGAATTAACTGAGAACTAATCAATCTCTTGAGAACCTAACTGACCCTTTACTCTAATACAAATTCACTACAGATTATCTTGTTATTCAATTTGGGGGATTTTAATAGAGATAATTTAAACAAAAATTGTAATTGGAACTCAATTCACCCCCTCTTGAGTATCCACTCCGACCAACATTTGGTATCAGAGGGTTGTTTTGTTTATCAAAGTTTTCAAAATACTCTGTTTTTCAACTGTGATTTTAGTTGTATCTTAGAGATCTTAAATTTCTGTTAGTTCTAAATTTTATCTCTTTAAATATATTTTCTAAAATCTAACTATGGACAATAGATTAGAGGGTGATGCTACCAACATGCCACCCTTCTTTAATGGTACAAATTATTCCTAGTGGAAGCTTAAAATGAAAATTCATTTAGAAAGTATGGGATTTGACATCTGGACTGCTATAGAGACTCAATATAAAATTCCAGAAACTAAAAGAACTACTTGGGATGAACCTACTAAAACTACTTACAATAATAATTATAAAGCTATGAATGCTTTGTATTGTGTTTTAGGAGATAAAGAATTCAATCGCATATCTGCTTTTACAACTACTTAGGAAATTTGGGATACCTTGGGTGTTTCCCATGAGGGTACAACCAATGTCAAAGAAATGAGACTGAACACCTATACCATTAAATATGATAATTTTAAAATGAAGTCAGATGAAACTATTTCTGATATGTATCTCAGGTTCAATGATATTGTCAACACTATGAGCTCTCTTGGAAAAGTTGTTCCTGCAAAATAACAGATCATGAGAATATTAAGATGTTTACCAGAAAGACGGAGAGACACATCTGTTTCCATTAGAGAATCATGTGATGTCAGAAAACTGCCTGTTAAAGAATTAATTGGTAATATTATGATGTATGAAGAAGAACTTAAAGTCAACAAAGAAGAGGATGATGAACCAAGGAAGAAGTTAGTAGCCTTCAAGACATCTGCTTCAAAGAGTAAAGATAAAGGAAAAATTCAAAGTGAAAGTGTTAGTTCAAGCAGTGATGAGAGTGGATCTAATAGTGATGCATAGATGGCTAAGATAGCCAGAAGATTCAAGAAGTTCTACAGGAATAAGAAATTCTTTAGAAAATCAAATTACAAAGGAAAATATGATAACAAAGGTCATTGGAAGAAGGACTAGAAAAATCCTGATAAGAGTGATGAGATTGTCTGCTATGAATGTAAAAGGAAAGGCCATGTGAAAGCAAACTGTCCAAAGTTGAAGTTCAAGAAGAAATATGACTACAAGGACAACAAGTATAAGAAAGATATGAAAGATACCTGGAGTGCTTCAGAAGATAGCACAAGTGAATCTGAAGTTTCTGACTCTGAAAATAATCATGCTAACATGTGTTTTATAACAAACACATCTGAGGTAACATTGGATACTCCTGCTTTAAATTCATATTATTCTGGAGTTTATTCTGATTCTGAATCTAAAAATATGTCTAGTGAAAATTTATTTGAATATTGTAATATGATAGAAGAAACATGTAATGAATTGAAGGAAAAATATAAGACCTTGAAGAAACATCATGCTTTAACCAGCTCTGTTAAATCTTCACTTGATATAGAAAAGGAAAAGAATGCTCAATTACTTATGGAAAATACTGAACTAAAATTATCTAATGAGAAATTAAGGAAGGACTTATAAAAATCCACAAATGGAAAAGATACACTCACTTAAATGCTAGGAAAGCATGTGGCACCAAAGTATACTACTGGTTTAGGCTATCATACTAGACAGAGACAATTTAATAAAACTAGATTTATTCATAAATTTGAACATAATGGTGCTAGTTCAAGTTCTGGAAATTCATATGCCTCAAATAGTTACTCACATAGTTATAGATCAAATAAAGTTTATCTTTCAAAATATATTGATTCTGTAAATTATATGAAACCCATAAGACAAATCTGGGTACCTAAAGCTTTGCTTGCTAACCTATCTAGACCCAAGAAGATCTGGGTACCAAAATCATTTTCCATCTAAATCTATTTTGTAGGAAACTTACTTGAAGAGTTCTCATAAGAAGAGATGGTACTTGGACAGTGTATGTTCAAGGAATATGACTAGGGACTACTCATTCTTTAAGAGCTTAATGAAATTTGATGGAGGCCATGTCACCTTTGGTGATAACTCTAAAGGAAAGATCATCGGCCTAGGACAGATTGGTAACACTGATTTAGTTTTAATTTCTAAAGTTTTATTTGTTGATGGACTTAAAAATAATCTGTTAAGTATTTCTCAGTTATGTGATGATGGTTTTAATGTTAAATTTGAAAATGATTCTTTTAATGTTTTCAATTCAAAAAATGTTTTAGTATTCTCTGCATTGAGAAATTAAAATGTATATGCAGTTGATTTAATTCTTTATCGAAGAAAAATGTTAATTGTTTAAATGCTTTTCATAAAGAATGTTGGCTTTGGCATAGAAGATTAGGACACTGCAACATTCATTCACTTAGAAAACTGACTAGGAAGAACTTAGTTAGAGACCTACCCAAACTTGAATTCCCATCAGAAAAAGTTTTTAATCCCTTTCAAAAGGGAAAACAACATAAAGTTTATTTTAAATCAAAGAAATAAGTTTCAACTTCTCAACCTCTTGAGTTGGTTCACATGGACTTGTATGGACCTTCTAGAGTTTCTAGTTTAAATGGGAATCACTATGTTTATGTCCTAGTATATGACTTTTCTAGATATACTTGGGTATACTTCTTAGCTCACAAAAGTGAAGCTTGTTCTTACTTTACTAAATACTCCAAGTCTGTAGAAAACCTTAGTGGACTTAAGATTAAGACCCTAAGAAGTGACCATGGTCGTGAGTTTGAAAATAATGAGTTTGAATCTTATTGCTCACACAATGGCTATAGTCACAATTTCTCTGCCCCTAGGACACCTCAACAGAATGGTGTAGTAGAAAGGAGGAATAGAATCCTTCAGGAAATTGCAAGAATAATGCTTAATGAATATGACCTACCTATTTATTTTTGGGATGAAGTTGTTAATACAGCTTGTTATATTATCAATAGAGTTTTGATCAGACCTATTCTTAAGAAAACCCCTTATGAGCTTTGGAACAATAGGAAACGTAAGGTTAACTACTTCAGAGTTTTTGGTTGCAAGGTCTTCATTCTCAATACAAAGGATAATATAGACAAATTTTCATCCAAGAGTGATGAAGTAATCTTTTTAGGATATTCACTTTATAGCAAAGCTTATAGAGTGTTTAATAAGAGAACCAAGTGTGTGGAAGAATCTGTTCACATAAAATTTGATGAAACTGATCCACATGAACCTAAAACTCCTCTTGAAAATCTTGAAGAAGAGTTGTCTGTTCTGAACCTCAGTGATAAAATCAATAAACCTGCTGTAAAGACAACCAGTTCTGGAAGTATTCCAAAATCCACTCCTAGTGAACCCGAAACTAGAGAAGTGTCTGAAATTTCTGGTCCTACCTTTACTAGATCAACTAGGATTATAAATAATCATCCTTTAGATTCTATTGTTGGTAATATTGATAGAGGGACACAGACTAGAGCTTCTATAAGAAATCAGGTTGAACATCAAGCCTTTCTTTCACAGTTAGAACCTAATAATATCAATGATGCAATCAATGATAAATTTTGGGTAATGGATATGCAAGAAGAGTTAAATAAATTCGAAAGAAACAAAGTCTGGGAATTAGTAGAAAGACCTAAGGACACTTTGACCATAGGCACTAAATGGGTTTTTAGAAACAAAGTTGACGAGTCAGGAAATATAGTTAGAAATAAATCAAGACTAGTTGCACAAGGATATAATCAAGAGGAAGTAATATACTATGAGGAAACCTTTTCACCTGTAGCTAGATTTGAAGCCATTAGGATCTTACTTGCCTATGCTACTCATATGAATTTTAAGTTATATCAAATGGATGTCAATAGTGAATTTCTAAATGTTTTTATAATTAAAAATGTTTTTGTTGAACAACCACCTGGATTTACAAACCCCCATTTCCAAAATCATGTTTTTAAACTTTCTAAAGCTTTATATGGTTTAAAACAGGCTCCAAGAGCTTGGTATGATAAACTTACAAATTTTCTTATTTCAAAAGGTTTTACTAAAGGAATTGATGATCCCAATATTTTTATTAAAATAATTTCCAAAGATATTTTGATTGTACAAATCTATGTTGATGATATTATTTTTGGATCTTCCAAACATTCTTTATGTAATAATTTTTCAAAGACTATTCAAAATGAATTTGAAATGAGTTTAATGGGAGAACTCAAATATTTTCTTGGATTTCTAATTTTTCAAAAGAAGGATGGTATTATTTTAAATCAAAGTAAATATACAAAGGATCTTTTAAAACGTTTTGGTTTGGATAGTAATAAGGGAAGTGACACACCTATGAGTACCACATGTAAGCTGGATAATGATGAAACTAGGAAACCAGTTGATCAAACCAATTATAGAGGTATGATTGGGAGTATACTTTACCTTACTTCTAGTCAACTAGATATTATGTTTAGTGTGTGTATGTGTGCAAGATTTCAAGACAATCCTAAAGAATCTCATTTGCTTGCTGTTAAAAGGATTTTTAAATATCTAAAAAATACTACCAATTTAGGTTTATTTTATCCAAAAGGACAACCCTTTGACTTAATGAGTTATTCAGATGCTGACTTTTTTGGTTTCAAGTTGGATAGAAAGAGAACATCTGGAACATGTCATATTTTAGGAAAGTCCCTAGTATCTTGGTGTAGTAAGAAATAGAACTCTGTTGCATTATCTACTGCTGAAGCAGAATACATAGTTGCTGGTATTTGTTGTGCACAGATTCTGTGGATGAAACACACTCTGTTGGACTATGGATATCAATTTGGACATGTGTATATAAATTGTGATAACACTAGTGCAATTAACATTTCTAAGAAACCTGTGTCTCACTCTAGGACCAAACACATTGATGTCATACATCACTTCTTGAGATATCACTATCAAAAGGGTGATATTTCTCTAGAATTTATTGACTCTGAACATCAGTTAGATGATATTTTTACCAAGCCCTTAAGCTCTGAAAGGTTATACTTTATTAAACAAGAGTTAGGTATGATAGATCTGTGAAAACGATCAGTGAAACTGATCTGTGAAACCGATCTGTGAAACCGATCTGTGAAACCGATCTGTGCTACTGATTGAGTTGTACAGTTTGTGAAACCGTTAGTGTTTGTGAAAACGACGTTGTTTTACTAAATAGTTATTATTGTTTATTATTATTATTGTAACCCTAAATGATAAAAATAATGACCTGTGGCTATTTATAATGACTGTTGACCTTCAATCTCCCGCTGAAATCTCTCTCCTTTTCTGAATCCCAAACCTTCCGAACCTTTCGAACCTTTACAACCGCTCAATCCTCTCGAACCTCCAAATGGCCAAGCAAAAGCGACAAATCAAGGAATCTGAAGGTTTCTATCCTATGAAACACACTCGAGGAGAATCGAGCAGCACGATTCAAATGTCAGTGAACCTGGATTTGGAAACTCGGGTTGTTACAGCTGAAAAGGAAGTAAGTTCCAAATGAGTGTTATCCAGCAAGTCTGCTCTTCTAAAAGTTTTGGAAATACAAGGATGGAAAGACTGGTTCTGTGATAATGACCGTGTATTTTAACCAAAGTTAGTGCATGAATTTTATCTGAACTTAAGTATTGTTTTGGATGGAGCAGAAGCTGCGAGAATATCTTTTATAATGAAAGGGAAAAAGGTAACTTTTTCATCAAAGCAGTGGGCTGAATGTTTAGGAGTACCTCATAATGGAAGATATGAAGATTACACTAGAAATATCCCTCCTACCACTGAATAATTTTCTTATGAGCTATCTCTGGAGATGTTGACTGGTAAGTCTGAATCCAGAAGAATAACTGTTGTTGAGTTAGATGGTGAGAGTATAATTCTATTTAAGTTTATTCAACACCAAGTCTGTACTAGAAAATGTTATTTTGCTTCTGTAAAGTATCAAGATGTTTTTCTGTTGTTTCTTTTGTTGAATGGTGAAAATTTCAACCTGTGTAGATATTTTGATGTCCATATTGCTGAGATGGTGAAGCCATCTAAGAAAGCCACAACCCTGTTCTACTCCAAGCAAATCTCTACCATGCTGAAGTTCTTGGGCTATGTTAATGATGGAGATGAGTGTATCTCATCTAGTAGTAGCTTCTGTATTAACAAGGATATTTGTAAAAGGATGAAAATCATCTATAACCCATGGAAGAAGGCTTGGGTTGCTGATGAAGAAAAGTTGTATGACTCTTTCAATCCTATTGATCATCCTAAGAGACCAAAGGGGATGATAGATCCTAGTTTAAAACCTAGAAAAGAAGTGGTTTATTCTGATAAAGAAGAGGAAGTAGTAGTTCTTAAGGAAACTAGTGAGTCCAGTAAGAAGGGAACAAAAGAAGAAGAAGCTGAAGATGAATCTGATACTAAAAAGGAGCCTGAATCACCTCCTGATGACAGGAGTGATCCTGATATGGTTAGTCCGAAGAAAAGTAGAATAGACTTTGGACCAGCTAGTCCACCTCTCAAGTTACCAGAGATAGAACCTCTTTTAGATGATGAAGAAGAAGGTGATACTGAAGAATCAAATTCTGAGCAGTATGAATCCAACAGTAAAGATAGTTCAAATGAACAATCAGTCAATGATAGTGAAGATGGTGATGAGGGTGATGTAAGTGATGGTGATAGTAGTGAAGATGATAGTAGTGATGATGATGATTATGCAAGTACTCAACCAGTGGATGGTCAAAATGTGATTCAAGCTAATCCTCAACCCCAACTAAATGAGCAAAAACCCGTTCCTAAGACTGAAAGGATAGTACAGTCAGAGATTGATGTGGATGAGGAAGTTTCTCCTGAAAATTATGGAAGAGTTAGGTTTGTGAAACCTATTTATCCTTCATGCAAAGATGCATTGGAAGAACACCCAGGTCTTGTAGTTCTGGGTTTAGATTATCCAGAGGAATATGAAGAAGAAGTGCATACTGCATGTGTAAGTGATTCAGTTAAGGATCGATTAGTTGCTGAGTATATGTAGGTGAAAATAGACAGACCTGGTCCTTCAGTTTCTCAATCTAAACCTGATCCTACAATGGCACAATCTAATCTTGATAGATTTAAATCTGAGTTGCTTCAAGCAGTTAGAGAGATAATAAAAGAGGAATTGTCTAATGCTCCTGCTCCTACTCCTGTGAATTTATCCGAGGATACTATGGATGTTTTGACTCAAAGAGTGGTAAGTATCATTAAGCCAGACCTGTACAATACTGGTGAGATGATTGGTAGGCATATTACCTCTCTGAATCAAATGCTCAAAGATTTAAGCAGTGGTTTTGTCTCTTTTTCAGGTGAGTTTAGATCAACCATCTCTGGTATGATGGAAGTGTTAAGAAATTTGGTAGAACACCTGAAGAAAGCTTATTTGAGGAAGTTGAAAGCTGAGATCACTCAGATTGTTGCTCAGGAAAGCTCCTCCAAAATAACCAAGATCACTGGTCATGAAATCAATACCTTAAAATATATTATAAAAGAAGAGTTAGCAGCTCTTGGGCAGATCCTAGATTTGGATTCCTTGAAAAAGATAAAAGACAATAGTGATCATATCCACAAAATGGTGCAGTTGTATTCAGATGATGCTACTAAGGCTCAGAAAGAGATCAAATAGAAAGTGGATCACTACTTTTCAAAGATTTATACCAAGCATGAGTTGAACCATCGGTTTAAGGTTTTGACTGAGAATTTGAGGCTCCCTCCAGTCACTCAAGGTTTCAAGGCTCAAGTCCAGCAGTTGAAGGATTTCACTCCTACTCTGGAATGTTTCATGCAAAACAAGGATGACTTTGAAAAGGCTATGGAATATGGTGGTGACATAATTCGAGATTTTATCAATTTTCTCAAACCATATCTTCATGTGCTAGCAAAGGAAATTGTTCTTCCTACTGCAGAGCCTCTCAGTTCATCAGATGTTGCTCCTGGTCAGATATCAATGTCTCAAGCTCTATCAAATATACGACCAGTCTTTCAGCAGCCACCTTCAGAAAGATCTTCTACTCATCAGCAAGTGACCTTATCACCCACTGTGCTACCAGCCAGAGCTGTCCTGCCTCCTCTCTCCATTCGGCTAGATAAACCTTCCACCAAAGCACCCTCTGGACCATCCATTCCTCCTTCTGTGAAAGGGAGAGATCCATTGCACCAAAATAAGTAGTCGTGCCAGTCATTTTTGATAGGATGTCTATTTATTGAAATTTTAACATTTGTATCTGGTTCTTGTACTCTTTCTCAGAACTTATTTTTAAGTGGCATTTTCTTCTTGATTATATTCCTTCTACTCTTCTTTTTGATAATCCCAAAGGGGGAGAAATTATGAAAGGGGGAGAAATAATGAAAGGGGGAGAAATGATAAAAGGGGTTGAAATGAATATATATCTATAACAGGGGAGAAATGACTACTTATTTAATACTATGTTGATATATTCTCTCTTTGTTTATACTCTGATGTCATTCTCTGATGATCTGTTTATCTTTTGGAATATATTATTTTTATATAGGGGGAGCATACTCGATGACACACTCTCTTCTCTCTTAATTTATGCCATTGATTTATGATTATCAAAAAGGGGGAGATTGTTGAACTCTCCGTGAGATGGTTATTTTAATAATCACAAATCATTTTTTTATTTATGACAGTTTATTCTGTTGTTTAATTTGTTCTAAATGTATTTACATATGTTTAAATATTGTCTACATAATGTTTATCTATGTTAATTTATGTTTTACTGTTGACCTAGAAGTATTCTGGATTGAATAGAAACTTAGTGTGAATTTCATGTTTATGACTCACAGTTAGTTATTTTCTTGACGCACTGATGATGAACGGTCACACCGATGATGAACGGTCGCACCGATGATGAACGATCGTACCAATGATGAACGGTCGCATTGATAATGAATGGTCGCACTAATGATAAATGGCCGCACAAATGATGAACGGTTTCACCGATTGCAACAGTTTCATTGATGGAAACGATCATACCGATGCTGATCACAAGCTACCAAAGCCGATACTGATCACAAGCTATCGAAGCTGATGATGATCACATGCTACTGATACCGATGCTGATCACAAGCTACCGAAGCCGATGCTGATCACAAGCTACCAAATCCGATGTTGATCACAAGCTACTGAAGCCGATGCTGATCACAAGCTACTGATACCGATGATGATCATGAGCTACCGATACCGATGCTGATCATGACCTACCAATGTCGATGCTGATCCAAGGACCTACCGATACCGATGCAGATTCAAAATGACCTACCGATCTCATGACTCACCGATAGTCATGAAAACTGTCTGAATTTCTATTAACTCTTATTTAATTCCAATGGTCATATTTGTTGTTTTTAATGCAATTAATGATATTTAATGATAGTTGTTGGCATGTCAGGGAACCGTACCTCGTACCTATGAAAAGGTAATCATTCCTATTGCTACAGCTCGTGGAATATAAGGAAGATCGAGCTGCAGAAAAAGTGTGGTGAAGGAGAATAGAAAAAGAATTCTTCCATGCACGCACATACATGAAAAGAAGAATACACGAGGAACTTGAAGAACACTCATACTCATCAAGAATAGAAGTTCAAAGAAGAAGCTAAAGTATTAAAAATAACACTATCACATTCAAGCTAAACACCTACACTGGAAGTGAAGAAACGAGAACTACAACACTCTAGTTTCTTGACAAAAACCAGAGAAGGACTCAGAGATTCATTTAAATCAATCCAAGGAGTCCAGATTTTCAATAACAACACATAGAGCTCTCTAAACTCATCTCTATCTGTTTAGATCTATTTTGTTTCATTCATTTACTTTTTGAGCAGTGTGTGTTGTATTTACACACTAACTCCTGGACTGAATTGGAGGATACTAAATCCTCACTCCAAACTTCTTACACATTACTATATCCCACTGTAAATTGTGGAAGAGTTCAAGTGAGACCTAGATAGCCTGTGTGATATTGTTTTTGTTTTCCCACGAAGAACTGTGGTAGAGGTCTTAGTACCTGGACAATCTCTATACTGTTGTTTACCCCTATCCAGGGTGTGGATCAAAATTTATATAAATTGTTTGAGAGGACTAAGTCTCGGCTTGATACTGAACCTCTTATTTTAAAACTGTTGTGCTTGACTATTTTAGTTTTAACCTATATTGAATATTCCACTACCAATTACTTTGAAATATAATTTTTTTAAAGTTACTTTGATAGTTAATCTAGAAAGTGTTTGTATATATTGTAAATCATTAGGTTAGCTTCAAAAGTTAATTAATATTCAGATTGAATTAACTGAGAACTAATCAATCTCTTGAGAACCTAACTGACCCTTTACTCTAATACAAATTCACTACATATTATCTTGTTATTCAATTTGGGGGATTTTAATAGAGATAATTTAAATATAAATTTTAATTGGAACTAAATTCACCCCCCTCTTGAGTATCCACTCTAACCAAAAGTTTTTATGTGACTGTTAGTGGTGTTTTTATATTCAAAGGGATGTGTGTTTCTTGTTGAAATTGTTTGAGCACAAAGGGGGAAGCCCGGGTACCTAGGTGGGAAGATATGTACTAGTACGACCAGTGATCCAGATGGGTTTTGTTCCTATTTCACTGAGAAAATGGATAATAACAACTCTAACTAAACTATATGGATGATATTTTGGTAACACTAGGTTATGGGTATGTTCCCTACTAGTGGCTCTTGCATATAAAATAATTTGTTACATGGTTACTTTACATCGAGGTACGAGGTACATAGGGCCCGAGACTATCTAGTTGCCTAGGGGTGTCCTCGGTTTTGTGATCATTTTATTTGTGGTATTTACCCTTATATTAGGGTGTGTTTGGATATACTTTAAATCAGCTAAAATTTCTTATTTAATTGTGTTAACATTCTGATAGTTTTAGTTTGAAGACTATTTTCAATTGAAAGTTGCATTATTGGAATTTATCATCATTTTCTTTACATGGTAAAACTGCATGCTTTTCAATTTGTATTGCACACCCTTTAGAATATTTGGATGGTACCCTACTGGGATTATACTCACACCCTACTTACACCCCTTGGGTGAAAGTAGACTTGATTATGTTTGACTCAGGTAAAGGAAAAGCCTCGGGTGAAGGTGGTTCGGGTTGTTAGTCCCCTCTTATGGTGCGGTGTTATAGAGACGGCTTGGGGGTGACAACCCCTTGTCGTGTGGAGTCTTTGTGTCTATCTTGCTGCTATCTTTATTAGTATTTGGGCCTCTTGTACTCTATTTAAAACCATGTATTCATTTATGGTTTTGTTAATACTTGTTTGGCGTGAAAATTTCATATTCTTATTATTGATTGTTTTTAATGTTTTATGTTTTCATACTTGGGTAAATCATTCCCAAACCTAATTTATTGATACCCAGTCATTTGTGCCAGTTCATGAGGATAGGGAAATTCCTTTGGGACTTGTCATGGGTCGAATGGTGGCATGGGAGAGTGGTCTTCGTGAGTCCAGTGAGGGTTCATCTCCTTGCGATGGTCTTCTAAAATCTGACGGGGGCGCGACATGGTTTCAGATCTGGATTTAAACGGGGAGGCCGACTCCATGTGTGCTACTATGGGGTGGTGGTATCAGTGTGGGTGTAGAGGAGTGGTGGATCCGTGGAGTGGTAGGTTGAAGGAAAATGGGTGGAGCTGCAATAAATCAACAATGAGACCATGGGTTCTGGTACCATGAGCAACAATGGTGAAGGCATGGGAGGATGATAGTACCATTGGTGATGGTAGTAGTGTGCTACCGTGGGTAAGGCCATAGTAGGCCGCTTTGTTTTTGGGAGTAGTGTAGGGGAGAAACAGAGGAATGATGGAATATAGGAGTGGTAGCACTAAGTGCGCTACTATGGACAATAGGAGGAACTGTATCTTGTTGCACCATTGGTTAGAGTTGGCACCGGATTGTATTTTTTTATACTACGGTGGTAGGAGAATTCAGACGGTAGCAGTGTTCTTGGTGGAGCACAATAGGGTGATTTTTCTCATGCACCTCTATTTTTCATTCCAATCATTTTTTCAATGCGGATTTTGTTCCAATTTTTTTTTAAATGATAAAACAATTAAAATCACATCATTAAACCCCAAAAAAATTAATTCCAATTCATTTCAAATTCGTCAATTAATCAATTAAAAATCTGATTTTCCAAAACAAAATTTTCAAAATTGAAAATCAAATTCAGATTGAAAATTTTCACAATCCTCTTTTTAAAACAATTTTAATTTTTTTTGGATTTCAAAATTAATTTGTGGAATTAATTTAATTAAAAAATTAATTAATCAATTAAAGCTTAAAAATATTAAATCCCTTTTAGAATTTCATTTCCAGATTAACAAATCCAAATTCTCAGTATAAATTAATATCAATTTCAAATGTCTGTCTTCTCAATTTAAATTAAAAAATGAATATAATTATAAAAACAAAAAATTAATCCATTTAATAATTAAAGTATAAATATTTAAATTTCACAAAAAAACTGATTTTATCTAGGATTTTATTAAATTAATGAGGGCAATTTCAAAGAATAGCAGACAAAAAATGTTTAAAATTTCATCTCACATCAAAATGTCATCATTTCATCATAGTATAACCCATAGAAAATAAATGAGTTTCATAAAAATCTCATCATTATAATCATAAACCATTCAGAGATGAAATAAGGATGGTATCATTGGATCATATTTTTAGTAAAACATAAGTAACATCAAAGTAAGTTATCATAGATGAAAGATTCCTTTAAAATATCACTGAAATATTTCTTAAGGAAAATACCATTTTCATTTTGAAATCACATATTTAAAATCCAAATATTTATAAAATATTATAGAAAATATTTTCTTTAAAAGATCCTTAGAAATTTGTAAAGGAATCTGCAGGTCATTGATAATCCATGACGATGAGAAATTCCATTTATGTTATGTATATAAAAATAAATATTTATTTCCCTTTTTTGATAAAAAGTAAAAAGTACATCATTTGGGAAATGACAAGAAGATCCCTTTTAAACCAGTTTTAGAAAGTAAAAAATCAGTAGAAATGACATTAATAAATCATAGGAGAGTATTAAAAACACTTTTTTAAAACATTTTATAGAAAACATATACATGGAATAAAAGATTCCCGATCAAATAATAAAACATAGTCAGTTTTCCTTAAAAACATTTTTTTGATATCTTGAGTACTTAAAATGAAGAAAATGGAAGGAAAACATGTATTCTCTAGAAATAACCAAAGGAAATAAAAATTAAATGTATTTATCAAATAAATATCACATATTTTTTCTCAATGGAAATTCAATCATAAATAATCCTGATTAAAATGAGATTGAAGCATAAATCCCTTACCTCAGGTATCGTCTTTCTTTATATGATTTCAAACCTCCTATATAATAAATATAGATTTATTATATATGTATTATAGAAAAATAATTATATATATTATACCATATATGATTTATTTATAACTTTTTTTTACCCATTTATTAACAAATTGTTAGTAAAATCACTATTCCTGGTGATAATTGTTTCGTTTTTCATGCATGTTTTTGTTTGGTAGTCCCTGTACTTATACTTTTATCATGGTTAAATCATCTCTAGAATTGTAATAATGATATAAATATCATATATATTCATTATCTATATATATATATATATTTAGAGTTATCCATAAAATATAGAAAAATTAATGACATCGTTAATAGAGACAGTGGGCCATATGTATGTATGAACGTTGTTTTCACTTTTCAATGAATGAAACAAAAGAAAGGTAATTAATAATTAAACTTCCTAGAATAATTTTTATATCATATATATCATATATATTCATTAAATATATCCTTATTATCATCCATTTAAGCATAAACAAAAAAATAATCACATTGTTTTGTGGAGGTGGTAGTCCATACATATGCATGAGCGACGTTATCATTTTCCAACGAATGAGAAGATAATAAGGTAGATATGATATTATAGGTCCATAAGAATAATAATGTCATAAATATCATATATAAACTTTAAAATCATCATAATAACCATCCATGAAATATGGTGATGGAAAATGAATTGTATCGTTAAGTGGAGGCAGTACTCCACACATACGCATGAATGATACTTCCACTTTCCATTTGATAAAAAAGAGGGTGGATGATGATAGTTACATAATCATAATAAAATTTTAGTATATTAAGGATATTTAATTTATTATTTTATATTGACTTCCATATATTTAGAGAAGGCATAAGAAGAATTAAATTGAAAGAGGTGAGGTAAGATGATCACCTCTTCTTCCGGAGGCCTCCTTTAGATCCTTTATTAAGGACCCTTGGAATGGTCTTTTAAGAAGAGAAAAACCTTTAATTTGTGGTTAGGGAAGTTTAAAATAAAATTGGATAGGGTTTTTTTGATCTATATGGATCAATGTGATGTAAAGAAATGAGATAAGGAGTATCCTTTTATAATGGAGGGAAAGACCACACTTGCAATTACAAAAAATGATTAAAATAAAATTAATCCATTATTAGGATAAATGATTCCAAATGGATATAGATTCAAATAAAAATATTATAAGTTCAAAATTTCACCATAAAATGAAATTTAGGTAGTTTTTAGTGTCATTTTAAACCCCATCTTTTTGTTTAACCCCTTGGTTAACAAATTCTAACCATAACCATGCTAAGGACTATTTTAATATTAAAGGGTTATAATTTTACTTATAAGATAAAAAATGGATCATAAATGAAAAATTAATGAAAATTTAGACCCTATATCATCTTACTTATCCTCTTTTAATATTTTTATGATTTTTAAATAATTTAATAAAATGTTTTTATCATAAAATACTATTAATGTCATTTTAAGAACTATTCACATAATTTGACTTTGAAAACAACATGAAAACAATGATATTAAAATATAAACATTTAAAATATATCTAATATGTTATATTAATATATAAAATTCATATAAAATAATTATTCACCAAATTTGTTTTACTTTTAATATTTTTAAAACCATTTATTTAATTTTTCAATTAATTGAATAAATACCGTGTTGGTGTTGTATAAGATTTTAAGGTAATTATTAAATCACTAAAAATTAAAAACAAATTACTATGATAAAAAAAATTTATATATATTTAAAATAAACATTTATAATATAACTTATCCTTGTTTTATACTTATGTAAATATTTTAGAGATATTAATGTCGAGAGAGTGACATTTTGTATTTATTTTTTTCTTAAATTAATATAAATTTCATAATCAAAGAAAAATGGAACCAAGTAGATATATATTTAATAATTAGATATAAATGGAAAAAATCCACTCATAAAATAGTATAAATTCAAGTTTTAGAGAAAATTTTAAAGCCTTATCCCAATATTTCAATCACATTTTACCCGTTTTACTCTTACCGAGGTGACAAATATTTATCAAGGCTATTATTCATAATGACAAAAAATAAAAGAGATCTATTTACCAAATTTAACCTGCCCAATTACAAATACGGAATACATTTTTTAATATTCAATTTCTATTAGTGGTTGAAATTCTTTTTAATATATGTGTGCAAAAAAGATGAAAACCATTTAAAAAAACATTTTTAAGTATAAAATTAGACTTATTATTATCCAATTCCTAGAAAAAACATTAGATGAATATCAATTTTTTTTATTAAATATATAATATAAAAAATCCATTAAAATAATTCACTAATAGTTATTAATTTAATTTATTAACATAAAAACATTTTGGGCACATAAAAACAGTTTTTCAGATTATATCTCTTTTACTTTCAAATGATTTTTTTAATTTTCATTTATAATCAACATATAAATAATGAATTCATTTTATGCATGTGTAAACCATACATTTTTTTTATAATTTAGTTAGTCCTATTTATACCTGTCAATCAAACGACTCAGAGATAATTATCACACTAAATAATAATATTTCAATAGTGTATCGTAGTTCGTTTAAACTCGATATTGCATGTAGAGCAAGCTATCAAAGAAATAAAATTTATTTATAGAGAACTATATCATAAAATCTCATAGTGTTACATTCCACCCACCTTAAAATTAATTTCTCCCTCCAAATTCCATAACTCCAATACAAATAATTAAGGACATATCTGTTTCATCACATCCTCAAGTTCCCAAGAAGCTTCCTCTAATTTATGGTTTCACCACAAACCTTTGACCAAGTGAGTGGTATTATTTTGTAGAACTTTCTCTCTATAATCCAAAATATTCACTAGTTATTCCTTATAAGAGAGATCTTGCTCCAGCGGTATGATCTCTGAGTTCAATATATGTGAAGGATCAGGTATATACTTATTTAAAAGAGATACATGGAACACATCATGAACTTGAGAGAGATTTTGTAGAAGTTTCAAATGATAATATACCACCCAAATATGATCAAGAATTTCAAAGGGGCTAATATGCCTAGGGTTTGTCTTTCCCTTCTTTCAAAATATCATAAACTTCTTCCAAGGATATATTCATAGGAATACCTTTTCAATAACTTCAAACTCTATATCTCATTGATGATTTTCAGAATAAATTTTCTATCTTATATGAGATTCTCTTATTTTATGCGGAATGGATTTGAATTTCTTTAATAATTCCTAAACTATCATAGGTCTCAATAGCTTTCTTTCTCCAACTTCATCCCAATATATAAGAGTTCTACACTTACTTCTATAGATTGATTCATTAGGAGGAATCTAAATGCTTGAGTGAAAGATGTTATTATAAGGAAATTCTAATAAGAAAGTTGTTGATCCCACCACCTTTAAAATCCATAAAACATGATCTCAACATATCCTCCTAGGTTTGAATGATTCTCTCTAACAGACCATCTATCTAAGGATGATATACAGTACTAATACTCAACTATATATCCAGAGCCTATTGGATACTTATCTATAACTTTGAGGTAAACCTTGGATCCTAATTAGATATAATAGAATGTGGTACTTAATACAATCTCACCACTTCCTTAATGTATAACATGGAAATCCGATCAAGAGAGAAAAATTTTCCTATGGAAATAAATTGTGCTGAATTTAAAAGGTGACCAACTATAACCCAAATAACATTATGCCATTTAGATTTGGGGGGGGGGGGTCTGATGATGAAATATATGGTAATTGTTTTTCCATTTCCATCATGTATAAGAAATGGTTGTAAAATCCCTTTACACTTATATCCATCAGCCTTAACTTACTGACATAGTAGACATCGAGATACATACTCTTAAATATCTCTTTTCATGTTGTCCCACTAGAAATTTTCTTTTATATCTTTATACATCTTTGTACTTACAAGATATATAGAGAATGATGAACTATGAGATTCATCCAAAAAAACTTTATTCAAATCTAGTATGAAAAAAAAACATACACGATTCCTAAACTTTATCATTATATCACAATCAAGGTTAAACTTAGGAACATTTTTGACCTTCTTATATACTTCCATATATTCTTTCTACACCTCTTTAATCTTTACTTGGATAAATGGTTGAATTTTCATATGAGAAAGATAGGATTTGTCCAAATTCCTCAATATTTCAAGCTCCATATTCTGTAAATCCATAAGTATTGGATATCTTTCAATCCTCACCATATATAATCTTGAATGGTCCTTTCAACTCAGAGCATCTTCTACCTTGTTTGATTTTCCAATGTGGTAATTTATTAAGAAATGATAATCTTTAATCAACTCCAACCATCTTTTCTAGTGCATATTTTAATTTTTATTCATGAAGATATACTTAAAACTTTTATAGTCTATATATATTTCACAACTTTCACTATACAGATAACACTTCCATATCTTCAATGAAAAAATTACCTTTTCCATCTCCAAATCATGAGTCAGTAAATTTTCTAATGTATTTTCAATTAGCATAAGGCATATTCTATCACCATATTATTCTATATGAGAACACATACCAATCCCTTATTTGATGCATCAATATATATAAAAAACCCTTCTCCACTATATAAAAGTTTGAGAATAGGTGTATTGACCAACCTTCTCTTTAGTTCCTTGAAATTATCTTCACATTCATATATCCAAAATAACTTAACCCTATTTCAAGTCAACTTGGTGAGTGTATTAGATAGTCATGATAAATATCTCAAAAAGTATCAGTAATATATAACCAATCCAAGAAAACTATGGATTTTTATTACTATGTCTGTTTTAGGCCATTTCTCAATAACTTCTATTTTTAAAGGATCTACTGATATATCCTCACATGAGATTATATAACCTGATAATGAAACTTTCTAAATCCAAAATTTACACTTGGTAAATTTTACATATAATTTATCCTTCCTCAGGGTCTTTAGCATAATTATCAAATGATATTCATGCTCTTCCTTGCTATTTGAATATATATAAGAATATCATCTATAAATACTACCACAAAAAGATCATGGCAATCACTAAAGAATCTATTCATCAAATCTATAAAGAAATCAGGGGTCATTAGTATGTCCAAATGGAATCACAATAAATTCATAATACTCATACCTTGTATGGATGGATATATTAGGTATATCCTTCTTAACCCTCAATTGATGATATCCAAAATGAAGTAAAATCTTAGAGAAGTAGTGAACTCATTAGAATTGATCAAACAAATCATCGATACGGGGTAAAAGATACTTGATCTTGATAATAATCTTATTAAGTTCCCAATAATAAATGAAACGATGCATTGAACCATATTTATTCTTAACAAAAAGAACAGGCACACCCCATGGTGAGGCACTAGGTTGTATGAATCCCCTATCTAGATTCTCACAGGGTTTCTTCTTCAATTCCCACAACTCAATTTGGGCCATTCTATAAGGAGTCTTTAAAATTGGTGTGACACTAGGTACGAGTTCTATTGAAAACTAAACTTAAAAATTTAGAGAAATACTAGATATATCTTCTATAAATACATAAAAAACTTATATACAATAGGAATATCATAAATGTTTAGTTTCTCCCCAACTATACAAGATAAACACCCTTCATGGATAGGAATTATGACTCACAAGATAAATGTAATTTCCATTGGAAGTTCATATTCATCCTCACATCGATAAATGATCACAGGTTTATTTAGAATGTAAAATATAGCATCCACTTATTGGTAATTGATATGAGATTCATATAAATAAATCTAATACATGCATGGAATCACATAAAATACAGATAGAAGGATAATCAAAAGATTTGTAGGAATAACTTTACCATACAATTCAATCAGAGATAAACTATAGACTTGATATGAGACCATCATACCATTATGAGTTTTCAACACTAAATCAACATTGAATTATTGTGGTGGTAATTTTATACCCATAAAGAATTTCTTAGATATAAAATACTGGGTAGATATTGAATTAAATAGGACATTATCTATTCTAGAGTGGATGATAGTGTACCTTTCATCATATCATTATCATAACCCACTTCAGAAGTCATGATCCACTACTAGAAAAATACCCTATACCAACAGTTTGAAACTATTGGTATATGCCTCCAAACCATTGGTATATCCTATACCAACGGTTTGGAGAACTGTTGGCTAGTAAGCTGTGGGGATAGGTCTATACCAACAGTTTTGGAAAAACCATTGGTATAGACCTATACAAATGGTTTTTAAAACCGTTGGTAAAATAATATGAAAAATATATACCAACATTTCCATAAAACCATTGGTATATGTATTTCAAAAAAGAATAATTCTGTTGGTTTTGATCCCAGTAACTCCGGTTTATGATTGAACGACCTAACCACTAACCTAACATGACTTTTGTGAACATAATTTCATAAATATATATATATATATGTATTATCATAAATATTTTAAATTTTGATTTATTTAATGTTCTCTGTAATAATATTCCATAAAAAATACTTGTAACTATACCAACGGTTCTCAAAACCATTGTTATAGACCTATACCAACGGTTTTGAGAACCGTTGGTATAGATTCTTTGATTTTGGGACCTATACCAATGGTTTTGGAAAAACCGTTGGAATAGGTCTATATAAGTGACCTATACCAATAGTTTTGGGAAAATCGTTGGTATATGTCCCAATTAGTGACCTATACCAATGGTTTTAGCCAAACCGTTGGTATAGGTCCATATAAGTGAATTATACCAATGGTTTTCCCAAAACTGTTGGTATAGATTTTATTTCTAGTTGTGATCGCATGAGATTTTCATTTTTCATTAGGATTGAGAGGTTTTTGATGCTGATCATCATCATAAACCTTTATATTCATGAATTGGTTAGTACAATGGCTATACTCCTTGCATTTAAAGCATTGAAGCATGGGTGGTGAAATGATTGGTATCTTTTTTTCCTCCATTTCATTAACCATAATATTTATCCCCTTTCAATATTCATAAGATTTATGACCCACCTTTTTATATTTAAATAACTTTCCAGTTCCATTAAATAAATTCCCTTGATGTTTCTTCTCATATTTATGGGATGTAGATGGCCAAAATTTCTATCCACCATGTGATTTATTTGAGTTTTCATGAGACCCGATCTTCATTTTTATCAAAACCATGGGAATGGTGGGAATATATAATTTTTATTTCTACCTTGAGTACACATCAAACAATTTTTTTGTAGATACTAAAGTCTCTTATAGGTACTACCTTTCAGAGAATTGGTTTTATGCCACTACAAAATAGATCAATTTTTCTTTTAGGGCTAATGATTAAAATAGAAGCATACCTTGAAAGTCTTGTAAAATTTTTCTCATAAGTACCAATGGATTCATCATCCTTTTGTTTAATCTTAAGTAATTTCTTATCCATGTTTGTACATAGAATACAAGGGAAGGATTTACTAAAAAATATCCTGTTAAACTCATCCCATTCCATGGAGTTTATTTCTTCCTCTTGTATCGTATTCTTAATAAGGTTCCACAATTTATCTACTTCATCTTATAAATGATAAATGGATAAGATAAATATTTCATCTTCCAATCAATAGAGAGAAAAAATACTTTCTCAATGGTTCTGATCCATCACTCAACCATTGGTGGATTAGAAGACCCACTAAAATAAGTTGGATATTACCTTATAAAAGACTTTATAATACATTATTCCCTCCTTTGATTATTTGTAAGCTCAACATGAATAATGTTTTCACTTTTTGATGGATGAAATGAAAGAAAGGTAAATAATAGTTCATATTTATAAAATAATTATTATATCATATATATTCATTGAATCCATCCTTATTACCATCCATGTAAAGAGGAAATGAAAAACAAATGGCATCTCTTCACAGTGGTGGTAGTCCACACATACGCACGAGCGACTTTATCGTTTTATAATGTATGGGAAGGTAATAAGGTAGATATGATATTATAGTCATAAAAGAATAATAATTTTATAAATATCATATATAAAATTTAAATTCATCATAATAACCATTCATGAAATATGGTTATGGAAAATGAATTGTATCGCTATGTGGAGGTGGTAGTACACACGTACGCACATATGATACTTTCACTTTCCATTTGATGAAAAAGAAGGTGGATAATGGTAGTTACAAAATAGTAATATCATTTTAGTATATAGAGGATACTTAATTTACTATTTTATGATGAGTAACACATATTTATATAAGGTATAATAATAAATAAATTGAAAGAGGTCAGGTAAGACGATTAACTCTTCTTCAAGAGACCTCCTTTAGATCCTTTCTTAAGGATCCTTGAAATGGTATTTTAAGAAGAACAGAACCTATCTAAGTTTATAAGATAATTTTATAGGGGTTTTTCAATATATATGGCTCAAAGTGGTGTAAATAAAAGAGAGAATGGGTGTCCTCTCATAAGGGAGGGAAATGAAACACTTGGAATTACTAAAATGATTAAAATATAATTAAGTCATTCTCATTCCAAATACTTCCAAATGGATAGAGATTCTAATAAAAATAGGATAAGGTAAAAATATAACCATAAAATGATATTTATATAGGTTTTAATGTCTTTTTAAACCTTATATTTTGGTTTAACCTCTTATTTAACAAATTTTAATCGTAATCATGGTAATGACTTTTTTAATATTAAAGGGTTAAAATTTTACTTATAAGGAAAAATTGGCTCATAAACTAAAAAGGGATGAAATTTTAGACCCTTTATCATCATACTTTTCCTCTTTAAATATTTTTATTATTTTTAAATAATTTAATAAAATATTTTTATCATAAAATACTATTAAGGCCATTTTAAGAACTATTCACATAATTTGACTTTGAAAACAACATGAAAATAATGGAATTAAAATATAAATATTTAACACATATATAATATGTTATATTAATCTATAAAATTTATGGAATAAAATTATTCACCAAAATTGTATTACTTTTAATATTTTTAAAATCATATATTTTATTTTTCTATTAATTGAATAAATACGGTGTCTGTGTTTCATAAATGTTTAAGGTTATTATTCAATCACTAATAATTACAAATAAATTACTATGATAAAAAATTTAATTTATATTTAAAATAAACATTTATAATTGAATTTATCCTCTTTTTATCCTTATATAAAAGTTTTAGAGATATTAAAGTTGAGAGAGTGACATTTTGTATTTATTCTTTTCTTAAATTAATATAAAGGTCAAAATCAAAGAAAAATGGAACCATGTGGATAGATATTAAATAATTGTATTAAAATGAACAAACTACACTCATCAAATAGGATAAATTAAAGTGTTAGGGAAAATTTTAAAGCCTTATCACAAAATTTTACCCCATTTTACCTTTTTTAACCTTATCGATGTGACATATATTTACCAATGTTACTATTCATAATGACAAAAAATAAAAGAGACCTATTTAAAAATTTGACCCTAATGATTAAAAATATGAAATATATGTTTTAGGATTCAATTTATACTAGTTTCAAAATTCATTTTAATATTTTTGTGCAAACCATGATGAAAACAATTTTTATAAAATTACATTTTTAAGCATAAACCTGTATTTATTCTTATCACATGAATAGAAAAAAAATTAGATGAATGTTAATTTTTTTTATTGAATATATCATATATAAATTTTATTAAAATCATTCACTAATAGTGATTAATTTAATTTATTAATATAAAAACACATTGCACACATAAAACAAAAACATATCTTTTACTTTCAAATGAATTTTTTTATTTTCATTTCTAATAAAATGATAACCATTGATTTCATTTTATACATGCATAAACTATAATTTTTTTTCATAATTTAGTTAGTCCTTTTCATACCCACCAATCTAATGGATAGGTGATAATTATCACAATAAATAATAATATTTCAATAATATATCACAATTCATTTAAAAATAGTGTTTTCATATAGATAAAGGCATCAAAGAAATAAAATTTATTTATAGATAAATATATCATAAAATATCAAGGTTTTACACTTTACTTATACATATTTCTTCCATCCACTTCTTCATTTATATGAAAAACCCATTTGTTCTAGAGTGCCTTCTTCCCTTGTAGAAATTCCATTAGCTTCTAAGTTTTATTTTCATGTAGTGAATCCAAACCATCCTTCATAAATAACTACCATTATATGGAATCATTAACATAATTGAAATATTTTTGGATATTAGGTTTCTATTTATCTATTATAATTAGATAATGAAAGTCATGACTATACCATTGAACTAGTTTTCTGACTTTAGAAGACCTCTAAAAAAATCTTATGACTCTTCTCTATCTGGGACTGCTTCTTTCAATGCTCTTACATCTAGAGATATATCATCTGATACTCCTATTCAAGACTTATATTCCCTTGATTTCTTTGGTTTATCTTCCATGGTACTACTATCTAGACCTTTAGTGATTCTATATGAATTCTATAGAGCTTGTGTCTGTCTGAAGCTTCTATTTAGATTTACTTGAATCTGTTCAGTTGAATTTTCACCTTCAACTCTTTTTTACTTCAAGTTTTGGTATTTTTATAAGAAATTATCATTAAATATCACATTTTTTATTTTGATGAATTTTATTTTATTATCATCCCAAATTAAAAATATAAATTTTCATTTCCATATCTATCAAAGAAGCATGGCTTGGATTTTTCCTTGAGTTTATCTCAATAATTATCATTAACATGTGCATATTCAAGACCCCCAAAAACATTTAGGTGATTGAGTTACATTAATTTGATAAACCAGAACTCTTATAGTATTTCATACTCCATTGGTGATGATGGAATTTGATTAAGTATGCTTCATAGTTGAACTATACTGGCCATATATCCTTGGACATTATTGAGTGCAATCTCATGCTGCATGCCTTCTCCATCAATGTTTAGTTCATTATATCAGCTACAATATTTTTCTCTGGATTCTCTAGTATAATATTCTCAAGTCTTATCCCTCTTATATTTTATAATTTTTAAAATCTCCTTCCACTATAATCACCACCATTTTTTGATCATAAGAATTTCAATTTACATCCAGTCTCATTCTCCACCATTTCATTCCATTGAACAAAAACTTCAAATACATTAGATTTGTGTTTAATAAAGTAAACCCATACATTTATCATGGAACCATAAATTAATTTCATAAATAATTGTGACCCTATATTAGATAATATAGGATAAGTCCCTCATAAATTTTTGTAAACAAACTGTAACTTCCAGATCTTGGGTGTCCATCTACTCAGGCTGAATGACACTTTTTGTTGCTTAAAAAGTATGAAACTCTCAAAATTTACCAAGCCTATATGATCCAAATACAATATAACTTTTACTAATAGAAACTTTATGTTATTATAATTGATATTCCAAACCCAAAAATACCATAACTCTGAACTTTTAGATGTTATAATTATTAAAATTATCACTCCATCTAATAATCCAACTGGATAAAGGGTATCATCATTTATGCCTCATAACAAAACTATTAAACCGTGAGTAATATTTTAAAATCCATTGTAAAAATTCATTCCATACTCTATCTCATCAACCTGACCCAAAAAAATTAAGTTTTTATATAAATATTCTATGTACTGAATGATCTTGAGATTAAGGAGACCTCCATTCTTAATTTAAACCATCACATCACCTCTCCACATAATTTTCAGAGCCTTAATATCCACTAAGTGTATCTTTACATACTTAAAAAATGTATAATTTTTCATGAATCCATTCTCTTAAATGGAGTGGAATGATGCTCTAGAATCAATGATCCATGATTCTATTGGAACATGGATACTCTATAGTAAATTATAACTTACTTCAGATACTGTATAATCAAATAAGTTTGTACTTACAAGCACTTCTCATCTAGAGTTCCCTATTATTTCCCTATAGGTTTTCTTCAGATGAACTATATTTCCATATTTCCAAAATACTATGCCCATAATATCCAACATTCCTCAACTTCATCCACACTACTTATCATCTGACCTACTTTGAATTGTATTTTGGTGAGCCGATCATCCTCTTCTCAGTACATTGATATTACTATAGAACAATTGTTGAATTTCTCTCTATTTGAGCTCTTAATTAAAGAAAATACCTCAAAAATCCTCAAATAATAAGAGAACCTTCCCAAAAGATCTACTCATGGAAGTTACCATCACTTCCCAACTCTCCAAAAGAGATAGAAAACAATAAAATTCCCAGAAATATTTTTTATAATTCATATTAATATATTAAAGCTAACTTTGAATCATATTGAATTCATTGATATGATAAACCATATGCCTATATTCTAACAACACTATACTGAACAGTCTCCACATTATGAATACCTTGTTCATTACTAAGGGATTATGACACATGTTCACCAAATTATTCATAAAATCTATCGATGTCTTCACCTATTGAATATTAAAGGCCAATTTTACAATCCAATGAAATCCTAATGAGTCAGAGTACCTTTCTATCTAGACTCTCCCATTCCACCTTATTTATATTCATGGGATTGATTTCAGTTAATGTAAGTTCTAAGTGTTTTCGAATAATATAATCCATTATCTACATTCTCTAAAATACAATATATTTTCTATTAAACATATCCACCCAAAACTTTCCATTATCGTACACAATTATTCCAATTTATCTAAAAAGTCCCACTAAATAAAAAAACATAAAATGGAAAGATAAATATACTTGAGTTGTTTTTTGAGTGTAAAACTGCCAATATCCGAACCAAGTTTTGATACCATTTTTTGGTATTCAAATGTAAAGTTGATCCACTAAATGAAAAACCAAAAGATGATAGCATAGTGAAAAAATAATCTCTAGTTGTGTCCCACTGACTATATATTACCCCATGAATTTTATGTTATAGAAGATAGGAAGTCAAATCACCATACTCACCACAAAAAAAAACACAAATAGAAAACACACACTAAATAGAACTCAACACAAGAATTCATAATTAGTGGAAATAAATAAATAAATAAGGAACACTTTGGTTTTATATGGTTCAAAAAATTAAGTCCTATATCCATGGGGGAACATTGTTTCCATATTTATTACTTGGATGATACAAAGATTATAAAATAAATTAGATATGGTATTTGATTAAGATTTTTTTATAATTACTATATATTGTACAAGTGGTCCCACACCAAATTTATAGTGGGGATGAGATAGTTATTCGGTTGTACCACCATTCGAGTTTCACAGATGACCCATTATTGATCTTTGATGATTTTCGGTAACTAGTATCCTTTGACACATGATCGCTGAAGTTGGTGAACTGACCACTATTTAGTACACACCCATTAAAAAAATACATGGTCTGACCATCCTACCCCCCATGAAAAAGACCTCAACTACTGCTACTCATAACATCAAAATCAAAAAATTCACATGGATTTCCTCCTTGTATAATTTTTCTAATACACTGAAATGAGTTTCATAATCCTAACACATGTCCACAATAAGATGTATCATATAAATAGTATATATACCTATATAATCCCTTTTCCCATGACATAAAGTGACCAATGGAAATGTAAAATGTCAATCTAGTATAAGAAAACTCATAAATCCATAAATCTCTAAAATATACAGACCTATTTGAATGAATACACACATTCCATTCATTCATGTAGTTGAGGAAATAACATGTCACTCAAAAAATAATGTCCATGAATTTCCTTAGTCTAGTTCAATAAAGGTCCCAAATGTATTAATTTGTTATATTAGTGGAAACATCCCATATTTTCTAATATCTAACTATAGAAACCCAAGTATTTTACACAAATTATTACATGATTTTTAACATAAATATCCAAAAAACACAACCCATGGATCGAGAGGCCGAGTGTCTTTGGAAGACTAGGCATATAAAACATAAAAATGAAACTAAAATTAAAATATATTTATTTTAGTTTCTATAATGTACTCTTAGATCCCTTGATCTTCTAAAAATTCATAGGAAAACCTGAGGAATACATAAAAGAAAGGGGTGAACTAAAAATCCCAATAAGGGAAGAAACATGATAGAGAAGCATAACCTATGAATAAAATGACATATCATGATATTATAAGAGGAAAAGTCCATGAATGATCACTTGGAGGAATGACATAGGTATAAAATAAATATAATTTCAAGGCATTATAGGAATGTGGAAGCAACATAGAACATGACATAAGCATAATTCATGGGTAACTGCCAAAAAACATCACATTGTGGGCATAGTCCCATCATGGATTAGGTTTACTCCCTAATACCATACATATATTCTCTTGAGAAATTCACATTACCCAATGCATTGGATCACTATCACACCATAATTTTCATTTTCAACCTTTGTTTTGAACTATATTTTGGTTCTTGATTTTTCTATCATATTTCAGGTGTTCTGGATTTAAATTTGGTGTTTTGGATGTTCTTGATTTAAATTTTGAGTCATAGAAGTTTTGGGTGGTATTTAGCCTTGTTCATTATTAGTGAAGGTATGTAGGGGAAATGTCTTGGTGGAGAGTTTTTTGTAAAACCCCTAGCGTCACTTCTCTATGGGGTTTGTTATATGGATGGTTTATCCCTTTGAGTTAGAAGAGTTTTTAGTTGAAGTGGGTGATGTTTTTCAGATTTTTTCTAGGTTTCACGGTTAAGTAACACAATTAGTTTAACCATGTAGTCTAAGTATCTAGGGTTCACACAGTTTAACTAACCATGAAACCTAAGTGTGTAGCTTGTGCAACATTAGATAGTGTCAAATTGTATGGTTTGTACACAGTTTGTTAAATTGTGTGAGCTAACTGTGAAACCCACTTAGGAAAGGGTATTTTGGGATTTTATCCTTCTTTTTAAGTTGGGTTTCTACCATTGGACACCCCACTTGAAATACCCTAACATGGATTCCTTCCATGGTGGTATTTGTCACTTCTAAGCCCCTCAAAGTGGGATTCAAGGTGGTTTCTTGGTGATTCTTCACCTAGATTGAAAGGTTAGAGCTCCTATCTCTTTCTACTTTGGTTTTCATCCATTTTAACTTTATTCTCTAACACTAGTGGCCATTTTTGGATGATTTGGATACCTAGGGTGGTGCGAATTGGGGTTTTTTCTTCTTCTTATGGTTCCTTGTAGATCTTCTTGCTTATTGGAACCTTTATAGAGTGGTTTCAAGCATGTGTTATTGAAGAATCATGAGTTTGAGGTAGGGTTTCCTTTACACTTGACTTTAAATTTAAGATTAATTGGTTTCTTACTTTTTTCACCTTACTTACATGTTAAATATTGTTGTTTGATCTTTGGATAAATTTTTTGGTGTGGAAAGTGGTGATTTCTCCATTATTTAGTGATAAATTCCATTGTTTTGTTTAATATTGCACACCAAGCATTCGATGAAATGCCCACTTGGATTTTGTGGTTATTTTTTGACATTTAAAGTATTATTTGTCTTTGAAAATATATTTGTGACATATAAATTTTGGTTTTAGGTTTCTCAAATGAATTTATAAATGGTTTTGGCTCTTGAAAATAGAATGGCATGTGATAATGGTGTGTGTCCTTATTGGTACTTTGATGAAAATAGTTTTAGTTTGAATATGTTGTGAGAGTACTTGAATTATATTTTAAAATGATTTTGGAATGGAACATGGCGTGTTTTCACCTTTTTTTAAAATTTAATTTGGTTCTTTGATAAGTGATTGTTTTTGTGACAAGAACTTGAGGCCCGTTTAACACTTTTATAAAAGTGGTGAAAATGTTTATTATAAAAACTATCCTTGGATAATTCTATTACCAAGTTTATGTGAATGGATAATATGTCCTTACTATGGAATCCTTAAGACCCATTTACTTAGTGTGGAAATGGGAGATCCTCAGTGTGGAATCCTCTGTGATTTATGTGTTTTAAGGTAAAGAGATTAATCTTTGGAGTGACTCAGGTGATTCCTATTGTGTAAATTATTATTATATATGTTCATGTGATTGGATGATTGACTGGAATAGGTTGATTCACCCTCTTCTTTACATCTTTTCATGGGAACCTGATATAGCTATTTAATTTTCTGAGAATGAATGTTACACTAGTTAGATTATGCACTAGCTAGTGGCCCATAGCAGGGGGATATTTTTTATTACTATGGGATTATTCCCCTCAGTCTATACCATGTTGGGGATGGAAAATCATATTGGAAGTTATTGATTTCATCAAGTGAGGCATGCTTTATGGGATGATTCAACGTGTGTTAATATGTTCTGGATTATTCATGAGCTCCTAGGTTTTCCCATGTCTATTAGAACTTAGTTATATATGGAGAATGAATGTGATTCATTTTTGGTTATATATCCTTATATAATATCTCCCATTTCCCTTATGGTATGATTGTTGCGATTATTTATTTACCAGTGTGACTTCTTGATAAAAGTGATGAGCCGTTTTCAAGTGTTTTGAGAAAAATGTTTTGAAAATGTTTTTACACTCTTCCTATTACCTTTTTAAAAAGGAAAAATCTTACTTTCTATTTGAAATGCATATAGTTCATCCTTGTAAAAGAGTGTGGTTTTAAATTATAGAAAGGGCAATGGAATGTGTTTGGTTCTTTTGTTTTTATTATGTTTGGGATACTAAATGGGAGTTAGACTAGAGGTCTTCATGAGATCACAGGGCCTAGAAATCCATGTGGAGTTGGGGACATAATCCTAGAAGACTATATCTGATGGTGGAGTGTTTGGAATACAACTTCCAACTATATGGTCAAGTCACCCATCAACACTAGTTCCCTATTGTGAGCTTTCTAGGTCTTCCTTGATTCTGAAAAATATTTTGGAAAATCTTGTTTTGGAATTGTGAAAATTGTATTTTAGTGGTAATGTTTGGATTTTTGGAAAGTAGAAAAATAATTTTTAGAATCAACTTTAAGAAAGGCTTTAGAAAAATGGATTTTTTTAAAATTATTCTTTGGGGTGAAACAAAAATGGTTTAATGAGATTGAATTTTTATAATTAAAACCTAGATTTTGTTCATTTTTTTGTAAATCAAAAATTTAATTTAAAGGAAGTTTTGAAATTTTTTTTAATGAGAAATAATGGGTTTTTAACCAATATGGAATGGGTTTGTTGAGCTGCTATTTCTTTTTCAATGCTATGAGTTGAGATTTTTAGGGGGGTAAAATGGATTGACATGTGAAGTTGGAAAAAGTTTTTTATTAGTGGTTATTGATATTTTTAACATTTTTATGAATTTTTAAAAAAGTAAAGTGGATTGAAAGTGTGAAAATCTTGGGTGGAGTGTTTGTTTTGGAAAATGGGAATTTTTTGTTTTGACCTTTATTATTTCCATGGGTATTCACATGAAAAAATATGTGTGGAAAGTGGATGGATGATGATGTGGGTGGATGAGTCCCCAAGGTGGCATGAGAATGTGCATATGTGAGTCTCCATGGAATACCATTGGTGAGTGTGAAAATCCACCAAGATTTTTTTCCTTAAAAAATGTTTTCAAGTGAAAAATTATTGTATTTTGAGAACTGATGTTGTGTAGTGTGTTCTATAGTTATTTGAAAGTGTTGTTTATGTTGTGTTCTGAGTTTAAAATCTTATTGGTGATTCATTTTTGAAGTGGTGTTTAGCAGGATTCTAGAAACATTTTTGGGAATCATTGAGTTGGTTTTGATTAAGCTCTTGGATTTATTATTTCCCAATGTATTCCCCCCATAGAGATTTTATGGATAATCTTGGTGTAGATATAAGTGGTTCCCCATTAGTAGAACCTCTAGTTGAACTACCTAAGAATTTCCTTCTTGAGTTTCAGAAGGTGAATCCATTTCTCTTTTATGGTATAGTAGATCCTATTAAAGAAAGAGAGTGGATGTAGAATATTGAAATAAATTTTAGTTTCCTTGAGTTTACTAAGTCATTGAAGGTGGATTTTTCTACCTTCATTATTGAAGTAATGATCTGGAAGTAGTGAAATATTCTCTCTATAATAAAGCTTTGGGAAGATCATACCTGATAATTCTTTAAGGCTTTATTGATCAGTTAATATTTCTCCAAGACAGTGAAGGTGAGAAAGGGGATAGAGATGTGGTGTTTATAGAAAGGTAATGGATTAGTGTTGGATTACTTCTATCATTTCATGGATCTAGTCCCTTATCTATTGAAGTAGGTTGAGGAAAATTATATTAAGGATCAACATTTTGAGTTTGGGATTCATCCTGATCTGTTGTCGAAAGTGTCAGAGTTTAATATAACTTATTTTTTCAATGTGGTGAGTCAAGAAGTCCGTGTTGAAGATGTGATGGTGGGAGTGCTTGAGGTAGTATTCCCTCTTCAAAAAATTGGAATTTGGGAGGGTAGTTTCAGAAAGTAAGTGCAGAAGTGGCGTAAATATATTGGTGCTAGTCATGAGATTAAAAGGCCTCTTGATTTTTTATCATCTTATTCTGGGTGTGGGATCTTGGTGTTTCATCAATGAATCAATCCAGGTCATAAAAATTCATCATGTTTAAATGATATAAAGACCTATCATGCTTGTGGATGCCTAGTTCACTTGCAATGGTTTTTTGGGAAGTTTCTAGGAAGTGATGTGGATCCAGTTTTCAGGAGTGGTACACTGTTCTGGGCTCAGTTTAAGGTCCCTTATTATGTATGATTACTTGTTTTAATGGTTGTATATCGTGGTGTTTTTTGGTGTTGCATTTTATTTAAATTTTAAAAGTTTATGTTTTTGATTTCCCTGTAAAATTCTGTTTCAATGGAATAATTATTGGAAATTATAAATTATGAATCCTGATTAGGGATTAACAGCTCTTGACTGTGAGGCAGTAGATTCTTCTAACATTAGGGCTCTGTCCATAGGACTTAGAGTGAAGATGGAATGTATTCAAGAACCCTATGGGTGTTAGGGACCATGTTCTAGTTATTTTATTCTACGTGGTAATGAATACAATTTAAGGTTCTCTGTTGTAGTTCTTGTTTTCCCCGTTGTAGTGGGGGTTTGTTGATCGATGTGGGGGAAAGTTTCCAAGTTGTCTTGTGCTGAGTTTCCCATGTTGGTCGGTTCATAAATGACAGGGAGACATACTACGAGTATCGTTGAGGTTTCTTCTAGTTTTGATTAGTTTTAGATGATTCCTTATGATGGGGAGTCCATTTCTACCACCCATGTTGAAAGTTTAGTTTGGTTTTGGATGCGGTTTGGTAAAAAATGGTTTCTTTTTGAAGTTACCGAATTTTTAAGTTCCTTTTGGTTTGAGTAAACATTGGGATATTTGGAGTGTGTCTAATGATTTTTTGGAGGTTGTATCTTGAGTTTTCCCTCCGTTTTTTGGCAATGGTTTGGTTTCCTTGATTTGTTTCAGCCAAGAGGAATAATTTTCATTTGAAGGTGGTTGAGGTTTTCCTGGTTTAAGAGGTTTAATCATTTGGTTATGGAATCCTTAGTCTTTGATCGATCAACTAGAAGATTCTATGACTTTATGGGGGTGAGAAGTTTTAATGGTGGGGAGAATTATCACACCCATATTTTCATTTTCATCCTTTTTTTGAACTATATTTTAGTTCTTAGTTTTTCCTTCATGTTTTGGATGTTTTGGATTTAAATTTGGTGTTTCAGGTGTTCTTGATTTAAATTTTGAGTCATGAAATTTTTGGGTGGTATTTGGCCATGTTCATTGTTGGTGTGAAGGTATGGGGAGGAAATGGATTGGTGGAGAGTTTGTGAAACCCCTAATGTAAATTCTTAATGGTGTTTGTTTTATATATGGTTTATCCTTTTGAGTTAGAAGAGTTTTGGGGTGAATAGGGTGATGTTTGAGGGCTTTTCTCTAGGTCACATGACTAAGGTGCATGGTTAGTTTAACCATGCAGCCTAAGTGTGAAGGGGTCATACGGTTATGTCGCACGGTTTAACTAACCATTCAACTTTAATTTTGAAGCCCGTGAATCTCTAGACAATGGTGAATTATATTTTTTGCGCACAGTATGTTAAACTGTGTGTGTTAATCATCAAACCCACTAGGGAAATGATATTTTGGGATTTTATCCTTCTTTTTAAGATGGTTTTCTACCCTTGGACACCCCACTTGAAATACCCCAACCTGGATGCCTCCCATGATGGTTTTTGGCTCATTTAAGCCCCTCCAAGTGGGATTCAAGGTGGTTTCTTGGTGATTCTTTACCCTGATTGAAAGGTTAGGGCTCCTCTCTCTTTATACTTTGGTTTTATTTCATTTTTCATTTCTTCTATAACCCTAGTGGAAATGTTTTATCTGATTTTGATACATATGGGGGTGATAATTGGGGGTGGTGGTTCCTTCTTAGGGTTCCTTGTGGATCTTCTTGCTTCTTGGAACCTTTGTGGAGTGGTTTTGGGCGTCCTTGTTGAAGTGTTGTGAGTTTGAGGTAGGTTTACCTTTTCACTTACCTTTAAATTTAAGATCCATTGGTTTCTTTCTTTTCTCACCTTCCTTACATGTTAAATATTTTTGTGTGATCTTTGGAAAATTTTTTGGTGTGAAAAGTGGCGATTTATCCCTTATTTTGTGATAAATTTCATTGTTTTGTTTAATATTTCACACCAAGTGTTCGATGAAATTCCCGATTGGATTTTGTGAATATTTTGTGGCATTTAAAGCATGGTTTGGATTTAAAAATATATTTTTTAAATCTAAATGGTGGTTTTGGGTTTCTCAAATGAATTTATAAATGGTTTTGTCTCTTAAAAATAGAATGGAATATGATAATGGTGTGTGACCCGATTGGAACTTTGATGAAAATGGTTTTAGTTTTCATATGTGGTGAGAGTACTTTAATGTGATTTGTAAAATGATTTTGTAATGGAAAATTGTGTGTTGGTAACTTTTTTTGAAAGTTTATTTGGTTCTTTGATAAGTGATAGTTTTTGTGAGAAGAACTTGAGGCTAGTTTATCACTTTTATAAAAGTGGTGAAAATGATTATTATGAATACTCTCCTTAGATAATTCTCTTTCCATGTTTATGTTAATGGGAGATATTTCCTTTCCATGTAATCCTTGAGATCCATTTACTTAGTGCATAAATGGGAGATCCTTAGTGTGGACTCCTCTATGATTTATGTGCTGTAAGAAAAATAGATTAATCCTTGGAGTGACTCAGGTGATGCATATTGTGTAAATTATTATTATATATGTGCATGTGATTGGATACTTAGTTGGCATCGATTGTTCCACCCTCTTATTTACATCTTGACATGGGAACCTAACATAACTATTTAATTTTTTGAGAACAATTTCTACACTAGTTAGATTATGCACTAGTTAGTGGCCCATAACAGGGGGTATATTTTGTTATTATTTCTATGGGATTGTACACCTCAATCTATACCATGTGGGGGGTGGATAAGAATATTGGGAGTTACTGATTTAATTGATTAAGGCATACTTTTTGAGATGAGTCAACAATCATTAGTATGTTTTGGATTATTCACAAGCTCCTAGGTTCACCCATTTCTATTGTCACTTAGTTATCTATGGATAATGAATATGATGAATTATTGGTTAGATATCCTTATATAATATCTCCCATTACCCTTGTTGTAGGATTGTTGTGATTATTTCTTGAGCAGTGTGACTTCTTGATAAAAGTGATGAACTATTTTCAAGTGTTTTGATAAAAAGTGTTTGGAAATGTTTTACACTATTCCTTTTCCCTTTTTAAAATGAAATCATCTTCCTTTATCTTTGAAATTCATAAAATTCCTCCTGAGAAAAAAGAGTGGTTTTAAATTTTAATAATGGAAATTGATTGTGTTTTGTTTTAAAGTGGAAAATGTGGAAAAAGATTACTTTTATATATTTTATTTCAAACTTGAAGTTGATGTTTCTTTTATTTTAAAGGAAGTGCATTGGGAATAAATTTATTTGGGTGTGCCTACTGAGTTTTAATAGTCACACCTATAGTTTCTTCTTGTTTTTAGCCTTTGTTGAAGGTTTTAGTTTGGTTTTGGTCTCCATGGGTGATGTTTGGTTTGGTATCAGAGAGTTACCCTTGGGGTCACATGGATATGTGTGGTCGTTAGGTGTAGTTTGAGTTTTGTTGTATAGTTTTTTGTATTTTCATATTTTGTATAAAAGATTGTTCGGTTTGGTTATTTTTATATTATTTGGGATACTTTTTTTGTCTTTACATTGGTTAGTTTATTTATTTATACTGGGTGAAATCGTTCCCTTATCTCACTATTGATGCTCGACACTAACTCCCAGCCCATGGGGATTGGGAACGCCCTTTAGGCCTTGTCTAGAATCGGCTTGGGTGACCGGTTCAGGGTTGAACACAATTGGTTCATGACAATAACTGTCTGGGTACACCCATTATAACATTTACATGCATATGTGTGCCACATAATGGAATCAAACATAGGGTATAAATATTAGAAACACCCATGGAAAGAAATGGGCTATATAATCTTTTCTCATATCACAATCAAATGATATTTCATAAAGCTTCCAAATAGAATAAGGAATTAAATATTTTTGATGTTAAATAAATAAATAGTCCCTAAATATGGCTTTTATTTGAAAAAAAAATTTACGGTAAAGGGTAGATAATTGGGTATAGAAATGAACCTTTAAAGTGGTGTTTTAAGGAATCAGTTAAAAACTTTTGGAGAAAGAAAGAATATGGATTTTCCTATGAAAAATAAAGGTAACCCAAAATGGTTATACCTAAAATATTACTTTATTTAATGAAATAATTAATAGTAAAAATACTATTAAAGAGGGTTACATAAAAGGATTAAGGGATAGAAAAGTTCCCCTTAATCAATACTGATTTTAAAGAAAGCGTTGATAAATGAACTTAAGGAATGTATAACCTCATAAAAGGAAGTTATAATGAGATAATTATATATTTAATATACATATATATATAATTTATAATCATTAATTAATCTAAAATAGAGATATAAAGTGAGTTATAGAGAGAAATGTATAACCTAAAGAAAAGAGGGCATTTCAGAGAGTTACCTTACTATAGTTCCAAAATAATTATGCACTTTCACTTAAGGTTATAAATAATAAAATTAGATTCATTAATTAATCAATTTATAAAATTATCCATATATATTAAATTTACTATAATTATATTATATTCATTTATAACCATTTCAATGAGATATAAATTTTAATTTTTTCTGTTTCGAGGGCGTTTGTTTAATGGTTCTATGGTCGAATCACTTATGTATAATAATAATTTTTTTATAGAATGGTTAAATAACTAAAAAAGTTTGATCTAAAGGTTTTAATATTTTTATATAAGTTAAAAATATTATTAATACACATTAGTATTCACAAGTAATTATTATTTGGAGAGTATATGTTTCATAGCTATATAGTTTGTTCATTTAAGTGGGTTTTATGACTATGATGAGATTACTGTGTCTCCTTTAATATTATGGATATATATACATTATAAAATGTGACATAAAATAAAATATAAATATTAAGATCATTTTAAACCGTATTAAGTGAATTTAAAACTACCATGAAGGTGGTGGAGAAAGATGAAGTATGTTATTCATGGAGATGGTGCACCCACCATAATATGAACAAAATTTTCATTTTTAAAAGGGAGGAGGTTAGATAATGGATATTAAATTAAAATAATAAAATTAAAATATATTTATGATACAATATTAATTATGTAATTTTTGATGGGGTATGTGAGGAGAAGGTAGAAAAAGAAAATAATTTAAAAGAGACAGATTGAGAATATTACATCTTAAACATCATCTCTTGAAATACACTTTAAGGCTCTTTGGTTTTGACTTTTTGTGAGACCTGAACCATGAGGACATGGGGAAGGGGGTTGGGAAGAGAATTGGATATAAATTTAGAAACCTATAAGGCTTAGAATGCATGAGGAGAAGGGGTGGTAATTATAAGGGGAGGAGAGGGGTTTTTTAATATAATATTGATTAGTTTATTATTTTAGACCAAGATAACCAATAATTAGGAATCTTGGGAATATATAGAGTAATTATGTTATGTAATTTAAATACAATGTTCACTTATATCACCCAAAAATATTTTTTATTTATTTTTCTTATAATTGAAATTATCGTATTTTGACATATTTTACTATTCACAAAAAATCAACTATTTTAGAAAAATAACAAAAAATTACCCCAAATATTTTTAGATATATAGATTAAAAAAATAAAATCCATTCTATGAAAGTAATTTTATAAATATTAGAAATTTAATTTTAATTTAAATCCTTATTTATTTGAAAAATACCTCCAAAGCCATTTTTTTAGTATTTTTGAATAACCCAGTTTTTGGTTAAGTGATAACCTTACAAATTCTGATTGTTGATATAAAAAAAACAAAGAAAAAAATTATAAATTAAAACCGCTTCCAATTCTATAAACCCATTTTTTATAAAAAACACCCAAACAAAGGAAATAAACCACATAATACGTATTCAAATTTTAAAAATTAAAATTTCTAAAGTAGTGAAAAATTATGACAACCAGGTCACCATCAAGCCTAGAATTGACCTAGAGAATTCAACCTTGACACTCTATTTACCACCAACATCAAATCGACACCACCATAGATGAACCTAATCATCAAATACTATAACATCCACCACCATCACTGTCAAACTAGACCGAACCATCACAAAAAATATACATTTCTTGAACAAAATAACTAGAACTACAAAAAAAATAACAAACATATAAAACCAAAACATTTACATCCATTGGAATTTAGAAACTCACAAGATGAAAAAATCCCCAGAAAATAAAAAATCATCAGATGAACATCACTAATGACCTCTAATGAGCACCCAGAGTCATCCACCGAAAAACCTTCATTGAGAGTTGAAACAAAAACACTTACCAAACCAAAATTAAAGGAGAAAACCATGTTAGTAAAACCTCATGTAACACTATAATTATTAAAAAAACACATATTAATGTCTCCTAGTGAGCCACCATACCAGATTTCACTATAGGGGAGTGATGGAACCTAAAACCAGAGCAGAGATAGAAGCAAACCAAGCTTCAACAGTGAGCCATGACCAACCGAGACCATATACCCATGCGTTAGAACCTATCAGTATTATCTTCAACCAGTAAAATCCCACCATGATAAATGCTAAAAACACCTGAAGTAATACTTAGAAAAAGAATAATGGTCAGAGAGAATCTAATGAATAATGTGCCTAGAACATTGTTGACCACTCTCACCTTACATCCCAAAACCTATTTGCAGGCCACTGAACATGTATGATTGGGAGAGGAGAAAAGGATCATGGGGATGCATTATATAGAATGTTTCATAATCCCTCAATATAAAACTACACCATTCTCTAGTACACTAACTGGTGCACCACACCAATAAGAAATATCATTACACAAAGCAGCTTAAATAGACCATCAATGAAGAAAACATGACTGAAACACCATAATCTACTTTTAATAGATAAATAATCAAAGCCATATGAATAGAAATGAATCCTACAAATATGAAACCTAAGGGAGGGAAATCCACTCGAATGAAAGAAAAAAGGGGTAAAGGAAACCCTATATCATTAGGGAAACACAAGGTAAGGGATTTTATCTCAATTTACATTCCATTGAGACTTATTTATTATTATGCACCAATTCACTTTAATGTAGTGTATATACTGAACCTTTGTATTTTAATATAATGATTAACTCATAATTAATGGTATTTTAAGTTTCACTTTAAATTATCTCCCCCAAGGGGTTTAACTTGAAAATTACGAAGTGGTAAAAGTTATCTTTGCAATCTCACTTTCTTTTGTGATTATTAAATTTTTTCTGAAAAAAATTACTTTATTGTAATCATTTTTCATTTTAAATTTCCTTAAATATTCACATTATTAGGTGATGGATATTATTATTGCCTAAAACATATACCATTTTTACATATGATGTTTACTTTGATATTTATTTGATTAATTGGGGAATTATTGACAAATTCGTATCTTTTATTCGATATGAATATTTGATAAGGAACATTGTTTATTGATTAAACCAATTACTTGATATAAGAAATAATTTGGAAAGGAAGTTATGGGTGGGAACCTTAATTTATATATCCCTTCGCTGCATCAACAAGTTCTCATGAGACAAATAAGTTGGAAAAATTAAAAGGGTTTATACCTATACTTTTAAACTGTCTTATAAAAGGTCTTGATGGTATAAGTTTTCATGGTTCTCAAACATAAAATCTAATAATTAAGCATTTAATTTATATATATTTTAGTTATTATTGTTATTATACATGATATTTTCATATGATAAAATCTATGGATGCATTTCATTCTCATTTTATTGATTAAATGACCTGCGTTTCAATTATTTACCTTGCCATATTGATTATGCCTTATCCAGTTATTTAAATGGATCATATTCTGAGTTATTTACCTTTTTATGTTGATTTATTCTAATTGATTCATTATTTATTCCACTGTACTCACCCTTATTGAAAATTTTATCTCACTCTTATTATGTTTCCTTTCCCTAGGTTATGAAGAGGAATCATTTGAATAAGTTTCAAGGATGCTAATATTTTACTTATGTTATGCTTTATTTGATTTTCCCAATGTATTATGGGTATCATGTATAAAATCTAGTTTTCCAAAATAATAAACTATTTAGTCCTTTAGGTTTTTAATTTTATATATATACTAATGTAATGAAGTAATGCACTGGCTTTGGGCTTCTAAGGTTGGGCTGTTATAGTTGGTATCAAAGGAGGTTTACAACAATCTTGGAAACTAGATTTAGGAAGACATAGATTAGGGAACATATCTCTAAAGTATATTTTGAGGATAATTATAGAATAACATACTAGAATTTTGGTAACTTAGATATTATGTGGGTCTTCCTACCAATACATCCCTATTTGGATACTACAAGTGGTCATGGTTCTGACATAGATGTACATAGGGGTAACAACTCTGAAAAGGTACATCGAGCCTAATTTGAGTGTAACCTCATAAAAAACAACAAGCCCTACTGTACACCTAATTTGATACTCCCAAGGGATATTCTTAGAATAAATCAAATTTCTTTAAAAACCATTATAAAGGATTTCAAAGTAAATATATCCCCAAAAAACAATTTTTTATGATTATGAGATTAGATACATGTAATTTTTTCAATATATGTTATGTATTAAACTAGTTTTGGGATTATACATTATGTTGCATAATGTTATGATCTAATAAAATATATTCTATTATTTAGAAATGGATCCTATAAAGAAGAATGGTATCAATACTCATAGAAAATTTAGAGGTTTCCCTACTAAGAAAGTTGTTATAGCTAGTATTAGAACTAAGCAAGTTATGGATATATTAGGGTAGCTTAATCAGGTTATGACACATAAACTTTCTAGAATGGAGAAAACTATTCCACAACAAGATTCTATGATTTTGTATTGATTTATGCGATATAGGATCCTATATTTAGCAAGATTACTAATCCAATTATAGTTGAGCAATGGATTAAGTCTTTGGAAAAGATATTTATGGCATTAGGATGTGGTGAAAAGGAAGTTTTTACACTTGTAGTGTATTATCTGAATGGAAATGATGATAAATGGTGGTCATTAATCTATAATACTAGGGAGGAAGAAGAAATAGAAATCATGTAATGGAAAACTTATAAGGATACATTCTCCAACAAATATTTCCCTCATCAACACAGAACTAAGATGAAGAGGAAGTTCCTTAGGTTAATGAAAAAAGAGGAAGAAAGTGCTATAGAGTATGAAGATACCTTTATAAGGTTATCTAGGTATGTAATGGATTTCCTACTTTCACACATGGATTTTTGTTTTCATCCTTTATTTTGGAGAACCTTTTGAATCTTGGTTTTTCTCCAAAGTTCCAGGTGTTCAAGATTTAAAATTTAAGTCATGGAGGTTTTGGGTGGTTTCTGGACCTATTCTTAGTTAGTGTGAAAGGTATGAGGAGAAAGTATCTTGGAAAATGAGTTTTTAACACTCCCAGTGGAACTCTTTTTATATGGTATGTTTGTTGGATGATTTATCCCTTTGATTTAGATGAGTCTTGGGATGAAAAGAGTGATTTTTGGGGACTTTTTCCAGGTCGCACAGTTAAGTCACATGATTAGTTTAATCATGAAGGTGAGTGTGTAGGGGATCACACGGTTTGTTTATGGTTTAACTAAGTGTGAAACTTAAGTGTGTAGACTATTTAGCACTAGATAGTGGGAGATCATGTGGTTTTCACTCGGTTTGTTAAATCGTGCTAGCTAACCATGTAACCCACTTGGGAAAGGGTATTTTGGGATTTTCTCATTCTTTTTAATTGGTATTTCTTACCTTATACTCCCCCATTTTAACCCTATGACTTGGATGCATACCATGGTGGTTTTTGTCTTCTACAAGCCCTCTCCAAGTGGATTTCAAGGTGGTTTATTGGTGCTTCTTCACCCATATTGAAAGGTTAGCGATCCCCCCTCTTTCTCCTTTTCATTTATTCCATTTTCCCTTCCTCCTATAATCCTATTGTCCATTTTTGTCTAATTTGGATATCTAAGGTGGTGTGAATTGGGTGTTTTTACTATTTAGGGTTCCTATTGGTAGATCTTGGATCTTATAACCTTCGAATAGAGGTTTCGGGTGTGCATCATTGATGCACCAAGGATTTGAGGTAGGTTTCCATTTTCACTTGCCTTTAAAGTTTGAGATTCATTAGTTTCATTCTTTTTTCACCTTCCTTACATGTTGAATATTGTTGTATGATCTTTTGATAATTTTTTTGGTGTGAAATGTGGTGTTTTATACCTTGTTTAGTGATAAATTGTATTGTTCTGGGTATTTTGTGCATTCCATGTGTTTGAGAAAATGCTCGGTTGGATTTTATAAGTTATTTGTGATATAAAAATCATAGTTTGGATTTTTAAATAAATTAGTGATGTGTGAAATGATGTTTTGGTTCCCTTGTATGTGTTCCCCAAGTGGTTTTAGTTTTAAAAAGGTATGTTTATTATCTTTCAAATGTGGTTTGGAATGTGACAACGATTAATGACCCATTTGGCATTTTTATAAACATGGTTTTGGCTTGAAAGTGTGATGTGAGTGTTTAAAAATAGTTTTTTAAATGATTTTGAAGTGGAAAATGGCGTGTTTACACACTTTTAGAAAGGTGTATTTGGTTTTTTTAAAGTGATGGTTATGTGGAAAATGCTTAAAGGTCCGTTTGGGAATTTTTTAAAAATAGTGGAAGTGTTTATCATGAAAACCATCATAGGACAATAAAGATACTTTGTTTATATATGAAAATTGAATGGGTGGGATATCCTCACTGTGGAATCCTTGTGACCCATATACTTTGTATGGAATGAGAGATCCTCATAATGGAATCCTTCATGACTTATGAGTTATATGATAAGAGATTGATCCTTAGAGTGGCTCGAGGTGAGGTATACTGTTGAATTATTATTATATATGCATGTGATTGGATGCTCGATTATAATCGGTTAGCTCATCCCCTTTTTATATGAGACATGGGAACCTGACATAGTGAGATAATTTTCCAAGAACTATTTCTACACTGGCTAGATCACGCACTAGCTGATGGCCCATAATAGGTGGATATATTGTGTTTATTAATATGGGATTTTCCCATTAGTCTGTATTGAGTTAGGGTTGCTGGGAGTATTTAGGGTTCTTTGATCTTCATCATATGAAGCATTCTTTTCATGGATGGGTCTCATGTATTAGTATGTTCAAGATTATTCACGACCTCCTAGGTTCACCCATGTCTATTAGTACTTAGCTTCTTGTAGTGATGATTGAGATACTTGGAAAATCTTGTGTATTTATTTCCATATCCATTATTATGTGATTATTATAGTGCTCTCATGTGTGGTGTCTTAATTGCAAAGTGATGAGTTGGCTTCCAAAGGTATATAAAAATGTTTTTAAATAAAAAGTGTTTTATACTCTCTTATTCCATTTTGAAATGAAAACATCACTTTCCCCATTAAAACGTTAATTCTAATTTAATGGAAATGAAACTGGATTTGGAATGAAAAAGGGAAATGGACCATGTTTTGTTTTAAAGTGAAAAATGTGGAAAATCTCACTTTGTATATTTTATTTCAAATTTGAGGTTGATGTTTCTTTTAGTTTAAAGGAATTTCATTAGGAATATATTATCGAGCTAGCCTAATGAGTTTTAATACTCATGCCTATAATTATTTTCTATTTTTAGCTTGTGGTGCAGGCCTCAACTTCTTCTTGATCTCCATGGGAAATAGTGGTTCTTGGTATCGAAGAGTGACCCTCAGGGTCACATGGAGATTTTTTGTTGTCAGGTTTCTATTTGGGTTTTATTGTATAGTTTTTTTTATATTTTCCATCTTTGTATAAAATATTTTTAGTTGGATATTGTTGTATATATATTGGGATGATTTGTTTATTTCTTCTATTTAGTTTATTTATTATTGGGTGAAATTGTTCCCTTTGTTCACTTTTTTGATGACTGAAACTAGTTTCCAAACCGTGGGGATCGGGAATGCCCTTTGGGCCATGTCGTGGATCAGCTCGGGTGACCGGTTTAGGGCCAACCTAGGTTGGTTCGTGAAAAAATGGTAACAAAGTAGATTGGATCTTTAAGGGACCTTTTTTAGAGTGCCCTTTTCTACTTGGTGATGTCAAGGTATATGGACTAGGATTTTCAGTACCCTAGAGGTAGGAACGATAAGAACGTCATGAACCCTTACTCATTCCAAACCTTGGGTTTCTATAGAAAGCCTGATTTTGTTGGTTTCTTTGGTCTTTTTGGATTTTTTGGTGTTTGGGATATGAAAAGGGAGTTGGGATAGTGGTCTTTATGAGTTATCAGGGCATGTAAAGCCATGTATAGCCTGGTATATGGTCTTAGAAGGCTCTCTATGATGGTGGTGTGTTTGGAATATGGCCACTAACCATATGGACAAGTCACCCACCGACACTAGTTTCCCTTGTGAGTTGCTGTGAGTATTTATTGATTCTGAAAATTGTTTTAAAAACCCTTATATTGTAATTGTGAAATAAGGTTTTTAGTGTTAGTGGTTGGATTTTGGAAAATGGGAAAAGTATCTTCATAATTAGACTTTTGGAATACTTTAGTAAAATGAATTTTTATAAAATTACATCTTGGGGTAAAATGGAATGGATTTAATGAGATTGGATATTTATAATAAAAACATGGGGTTTATGGAAAATGGTTGTCTGAAAGTGGATGTTTGTTTCAGAATTCGTTTTAAATAAAAAGGGTTGTATTTTTAATCAAATTATTTTGATGAAATGGGAATTGTGATTTTTTGAAATTTTTTTTCTATAAAATGAATTAAAAAGGGTATTTTGAAAGGAATCCATGGGATTTATTTTAATGAAATGAAGATTTGGATTTATATGTGGAGTTTGAAAAATGGTTTTGAATTGATGGTTGGTGGAATTTTGAAAAGTGTTATGACTTGTGAAATGTGAATGTTCATTTTGACCTTTGGTGTTTCCATGGGTTATCACATGCACAAATATATGTAGAATGTGGTTGGAAAGTACCCGAATTGGAATGGGATGTTGGATGCCTGGGGTGTCATGAAATGTGCATGTGTGAGGATACATGGAATACCATTGGTGAGTGCTGAACCCACCAAGTTGTTTTCTTTGAAAATATTTTTAATAGGAAATTTGTGATATTTTGGAATATCGGTAGTTAGGTGGTTTGTTTTCCCGTGATTTGGGAAGTGTTAATTATGAGGTGTTTTGAGTTTAAATTCTTCTTGGTGTTTTAGTTTTTAAGTGATGTTTAGTGGATTTATTGAGAATATTTTGGGAGGTTTTGTCTTGTTTCCTATGTGGTTCTCAATGTTTATTATAGGTGATTTTTGGTTTAATAGTTGGTTTTTATAGAGATATTGGTTTTATTATTACCCAATTTTTCCCCCATAGAGGTTCGATGAATGTTAGTGGTGTAGATACTGTTCGTTCCCTATTATCAAGATTTCTAGTTGATAAACCTAAGTATTTTTTTCTTGAGTTTCAAAAGTTAAATCAACTGCTCTGAAGGATACCCCATCCCGTTTTATAGAGTAGAGACATTTTTGGACTCGACTCAAAGTGACTTCCTATTGTGGTGTTTGCATGAGTTATATCAGCTGTGATTGATGGTATTTTGTGTGTTTCTTTGGGTTACTTGTTCATTTAGTTCCTTGTTCAGAGTAAGGAAGCATGGTGTGTGCATCTTACAAGCCTCTATTTGGGTAAATGTGTGTTGTTTGAGGAAGTGAGTTTCATGGTGTGTCTTGATCTTATATTTTTTCTTAGAGTTTCATGTAACCACATGTGGCCCCAAAAGAAGGAGTTTCAATTAGGGATTAGAATCTCTTAATTGTGAGGTAGTGGATGCTTCAAACATCAAGGATCGATCCAAAGGCCTCAGACTGAAGTTGGCGCATAGTTAGAAATCCCAAGGGTGTGGGGAGTTTGGATAAGCTCATTCCTCTACTGTTGAAGTGATTTAGTTCCTATATTTCTCTTTTGGTATCCATTTTGTTGAAAATTCCATCTTGTTTCAAAGTTAATGATGGACTTATCCCTCATTCAATGTCTGTGATTGTGCCTTCTTGGTTAAAAATTTCAGATCAATGTCCTTGCGTAGACTGACCATGTGAATCGGTTTTGGCTTTGGTTTATATCCATATAGAGGTAATGATTCATGGGTAATTGTCAGTTGTGGTTTTAATGTTCTAATAATTGGTCCCCTTCCCTCCCCTCCCCTTGTGGTGGGGGTTTCTTTTGGTCTGTGCGGGGAAGTTTTCAAGTTTGTTTAATATCGTTAGTTCTTAATGGCGGGGAGACCCACCATGGGCCTCATTGAAAATTCTTCTATGAGAAATCAGTACAAGGTTTCTTCAAAAAGTGGGGAGTCTGTTAGGGCCTACCCCTATTGGTGATCTGTTTCGTTTTGGTTTTTGTGTTAGTCCGGTTGAAGTGGATTTCTTTTGAAGTTGTCTGATTTTTGAGTTCTATTTTTGTTTTAGGTAAATGTTGGGATTTTTGGAGGGATCCCAAGGGTTCTATTAAAAGTATGGTTTTGAATGTTGTGGATATAATTTCCCATTGATTATTAAGAATTGGTTCTATTTTTTCGGTCTATTTTAGGCTAGAGGCATAATTTTTGTTTGACTTTGTCGGGATGTTTTTAGATCTAGGAGTTGGATTTTGTGGTTTTGAGAATACTTAGTCATTAATTGATCAACTGGAAAATTTTGTGTCTTTTTGGGGGTGGAAACCATTATAGTGGGAAGAATTATCTCACTCGGATTTTTTTTCATCATTTATTCTAGATAACCTTTTGACTATTGGTTTTTCTCCCGAGTTTCGGTTGTTCCAGATTTAAATTTTAAGTCTTGGAGGTTTTATGTTGTTTTTGGACCTATTATTGGTTAGAATGAAAGGTATGAAGAGGATGTGTCTTTTAAAATGATTTTTTAACACTCATAGTGGAACCCTTTTTATAGGGTATATTTATTGTATGGTTTATCCCTTTGAGTTAGATGAGTTTTGGAATGAAAAGGGTGATTTTTGGAGACTTCTTCTAGATCGCATGGTTAAGAAGCATAATTAGTATAATCATGCAGGTAAGTGTGCATGGGGTCTCATGGTTTGAACATGGTTTAAATAAGTGTGCATCTTAAGTGTGCAGCCTGTGTAGCACTAGATAGTGGGAAATCACACAATTTGCACACAGTTTGTTAAACCGCATGAGCAAACTATGCAACCCACTCAGGAAAGGGTATTTTGGGATTTTATAATTCTTTCTAATTAGGATTTATTACCTTAGCCTCCCATATTCAAACCTTATGACTTAGATTCCCCCTGGTGGTTTTTGCCTCCTCCAATCCCCTCTAAGTGGATTTCAAGGTTCTTTCTTAGTGATTCTTCACTCGGATAGAAAGGTTAGTGCTCCTCCATCTTTATCCTTCGGTTTTCTTCCCATTTCCCTTCCTCCTATAACCCCAGTGGCCATTTTTTTCCAATTTGGATATCTAGGGTGGTGAGAATTGGGTTTTTTTTTCTTGTTTAGGGCTCATGGAAGATCTTGGATCTTGGAACCTTCATAGAGAGGTTTCAGGTTAGTGTCATTGATGCGCCATGGATTTGAGGTAGTTTTTCCTTTATACTTTCCTTTAAAGTTTTAGGTTCATTGGTTTCATTCATTTTTCACCTTCATTAGATGTTAAATATTGTTTATGATCTTTGGATTTATTTTTTGTTGTGAAAAGTGGTGGTTTATACTTGTTTAGTGATAAATTGTATTGTATTGGGTATTTTGTGCACACCATTTTTTTGAGAAAATGTCTGATTAGATTTTATGAGTGATTTGTGATATAAATAGAATGTTTTGGATTTTTAAATATAATTTTTATGTGTTAAATGATTTTTTGGGTTCCCCAAGTGGATTTGGTTTTAAAAAGGTATGTGTATTGGCTTTCAAATGTGGTTTGGAATGTGATTCTGGTTAATGGACTGTTTGGAATTTTTAAAAAAATGGATTTGTCTTGAAAGTGTGATGTGAGTGTTTAAAATAGTTTTATAAATGATTTTAAAGTGGAAAATGGTGTGTTTACACCCCTTTAGAAAGGTGTATTTGGTTCTTTTAAAGCGATGGTTTTGTGAAAAATTCTTAGAGGTCCGTTTGGATTTTTTTTTAAAATGGTGGAAGTGCTTTTCATGAAAACCCTCATAGGAAAATCAAAATTCCTTATTTATGTATTAAAATTGAATGGGTAGGATGTCCTTGCTGTGGAATCCTTGTGACCCATGTAATTTGTATGGAATTGAAGATCCCAAGTATAGACCCATTCGTGACTTATGAATTATATAGAAAGAGATTGATCCTTGGAGTGGCTTGAGGTGAGACATTTTGTTGAATTATTATGATATATTCATGTGATTTGATGATCATTTGGCATCAGATGGCTCACACCATTTTTACATGAGACGTGGGAACTTGGCATAATGAGATATTTCTGATAAGGATTGTGGAACTAGATATATTACACAGTAGATGGTGGCCCATAGTAGGTGGACATATTGGCTTTATTGCTATGAGATTTTCACCTTGGTCTATCCTGGGTTATAGTGGATGGGAGTATTTATGGCACTTTGACTTTCATTGTGTGAGGCATGCTTTCCAGGGATGGGTCTCACATATTAGTATGTTCTAGATTATTCACGATCTCCTAGGTTCACCCATTTCTATTAGTACTTAGTTTCTTAGAGTGATGATTGAGATAATTGGTCACTCTCATATGTTTATTTCTATTTCCATTATTATGTCATTATTATAGTACTCTCATGTGTGGTGTCTTTATTAGAAAGTGATGAGTTGTCTTACAAAGGTTTATAATTTTTTTAAAGAAAAAGTGTTTTATACTCTCTTATTCTATTTAGAAATGAAAACACCACTTTCCCCTTTAAAATGTTAATTATACTTTAATGGAAATGAAACTGGATTTTGAATGAAAAAGGGAAATGAACCATATTTAGTTTTAAAGTGAAAAATGTGGAAAATATTAATTTGTATATTGTATTTCAAACTTGAGGTTGATGTTTCTTTTATTTTAAAGGAAGTTCACTGGGAATAGATTATCAGGCTAGCCTACCGAGTTTTAATACTAACACATAAATTTATTTTCTATTTTTAGCTTATGGTGAATGTATTAGCTTGGTCTTGATTGATATGGGTGATAGTGGTTCTTAGTATTAGAGAGTGACCCTCAGGGTCACATGGAGATTTTGTGTTTTCAGGTTTTAGTTTGGGTTTTATTGTATAGTTTGTTGTATTTTACATCTTTGTGTAAAATATGTTTAGTTGGATATTGTTGTATATATATTGGGATTATTTGTTTATTTATACTATTTAGTTTATTTATTATTGGGTTAAATCATTCCCTCTATTCACTTTGTTAATACCTGACACTAATTTATAGCCCATGGGGATTGGGAACTCCCTTCGGGACATGTTACAAATTAGCTTGGGTGATAAGTTTAGGGTCAAACCAGGTTGGTTCATGACACATAAGAATTATGGAATACAATATTGATCACTTTTTTTAAGGTTTTAATCTAATTCTATGAAGGGTTCTAGTGTCTCAAAAATTTTCTTTATACGGTGAAATAATTTTATGTGATATCAAGAGAGAGAAAGAATTCTATAAGTCTTATGGATTCAAAGGGAATCAATATGTGAATATGACAAAATAGAAAATAATGGATAAAGGGAGGGGGGGATTTTACCACATATGATAAATGTGGAAAGAATCACCCTTGGAAATTCTTTAAAGGATTGGGATTTTGTTATAAGTGCAGAGAAAATGGTCACCAGGAAAAAGAATGAAATGGTAAGAAGGAACATTCTTCTATTCAGTGTTACAAATAAAAGGAGATGAGAAATACACAAACAGATACCCCAAGAATCAAGATAATATACCTCATAAAAAGCTAAGGGGTCAAGGTCAAGTCTATGTTATTGAAACAACTGAAGTGGAATGATTAATGTGATTCTGTATTTTGATATATAAAATATTTTGTGAAAGTATTTTATTGATTATTTTATCATCATATAATTTATGAAATATATAAGTATTTTACTACAATACTTTATCATTAAATATTTTAGATCATATGTTTAATGGTACCAAGAAAAGTGATTTGGTAGCAAGTTAACTTTTTTGAAAAACACATGGTTGAGGGAAATATAATCCTTAATATGTTCTTGATGTTGAGATAATGATATTGGATAAATTTATGATTTATATGGATAAAGTAAATTTGATACTACTAACTACCATGGAAATGATTCTAAAGTTTTGTATCATAATACTTGGAAGGTTCAATATGTTAACCATTTATGAAATGATTTAAGTTTAACCTTGAATGTGGTTTTAGAGATTGATTTTTCACTTCACCATATAAAACAACCTATTCTAAGAGATAAAGTAGAAATAGTTCAAGGTATGGCCAAAGGATAATATTGTGCTTATAGAAACTTATCAAGTAAGTGTATTTAGTTATATTCTTAGAGAATGAAATAATTCCTCAACTCTAGGAAAAATGGTCTTAAAACAAAAATGTTGTTCTACTATCTTCATTTTTTATGATATCAATGACCTTTATTCACACCTATGGTTTATGGTTTTGTGGTCAAAAACTTTCTTACGAACATGTTCTCTATCACTCTCCATCAGAACTTGATAGTTATATTTTTATTCAATGTCCATGTTTTCACTAATGTTCTCCTATTTGAAAGCCTAGTTTTGTTGTGACATTCACATTTCCCTTACCTTATTATTAAGAAGATTTTTTATTAACACTATTTACAATATGGGTTTTTCAAAAATAGTATTTTAAAATATCAAACCCTCAATTACCGAGATTAATTTTAAATTGTGAGGATGTAATTTAATTAAGGTGGGGAGAATGTAATACCCCAGAATTCTAAAGTAAGAACATTGTATTTAATAGCGTGTATAACACGTAACACCAAGAATAGAAAGGAATATAACATCCCAAGACTTTATGATATATTTAATATTTTAAATAAATCTATTTATAGCTTTTAATTCATGAAACAATGAGTTAGCTTTTGACTTTGTTCGGTAGTTTTCATTACACACAAGACTGAGTTTTATTGAACAATAATATATTAGAAAGATATTAATTATTTTTTATAATAAGATACAAACTAGTTGTTAAATTTATGGTTATGAAGATGATTAAATACATTATAGAAATATATTTTTTAATTAATTAGTTAGTAATTAAATAGAAATTAATATCAAAACAAATTGAATATATAGGAAATGTTTTATAAAGAACCATTTTTTTACTTCCAAAGGAGTTTTATTATAATAAATTAAATTAATTACTATTAGTGAATTATATTAATGAAATATATATATATATATATAATATACATTAAATCAAATATTTTTTATATTTATCCAATATATTTGATAGGCATAATATAAGAACAAACCAAATTTTACACATAAAAACCTATATTTTTATAAAAGTAGTTTTACAGTCTTTTAATAAAGAACCTATTTAAAATATAAATTTTGGAACTTTTATAAATTTTATACATGAAAATAAACTTAATTTTTTAAATCATAATTCCTAAATTATCTTAGGGTTAATATATGGTATTTTTTCTATGAAGTTTCATTTTTTGATGAATAATAAAAAATACTGAATTTTAATTGAAAACTACTTCTTCATATAATTTATTTATAAGGATAAATTATATTTTAAATTTGTTTTATAGTAAAATTATACTAATTATAAATCAATTAATACAATTTATTTTATCATAATCAATTTAAAATTTAAATTTTATATAAACATATTTCAAACTTTTGAACATTTTTACTTTTAAAACCTGTTTTGTCATCTCATCCGTGGGATTAAATTTAAATTAATTTATGAAAATTATATTAATTGAATTTGAAAAAAAGGATTAAATATTTGGAATCATTTAATTTATCATTTATAATAATTTTAACTTAGTTTTTTTCCAAAAAATATAGTGAATTCAGCTAAAATTAATTACAATGATTAATGTAAAATTAAGCTTAACAAGAGACTAAACCTTAAAATGAAGTGAAAAAATGACCTATAAACATGTAAAAAAACTTTTTTATAGAAATATTTATACCATATAATCCCTTTTATTAATTTTTTTCATTATTTTATTCACATTATGTAAGGGAGACCTCTCAATAGTGTTTACTTTTTTATATTTACAAGAATACAACTCCTCCTCCACTATAAAAGGCACTCACCCCTCACATTTATTAAAACCTATAAAGAAATTTGGATCATCCAAACCCAAAAAAATAAGCTCCCAAAATACCTACCCTCATCCTAGAAGCCTCAATTTGGTCATAAATCTAACCAAGGAAGTCTTTTGGTATAAACCAAAATGAGTTACCTGAATAAGAGGTAACATTCTTCAACGATCTATTTTATTTCATTTACTTCTCCAACCCTTAAATTATTTTTATATCATGATATTATAATAACCTAAAAATATTAAATATAATTATATGTTTTTATTCTAATAGTTCTACTACAATTTCACACACATCCTTTAAATGGGATACACAATCGTTGTTCGTGTGTACGGCAGACTATCGCCTCACAAACCAATGTCATTCATCCTTCCATTACCACATTTCATGGTTATAATAATGATTAATTTATAGTTTATATATGATATATATGATATTTAATATTTATTTATTATTTTTTAATTTTTTTATAACACATACCTTTATGATTTCCATTTTTGGGAATATGATAACATTGTTTGTGGATGTGTGGACTACCGCCTCCTCAAAGCAATGAGATTCATTCACACTTTACATGGAATGTATTAAAGATGATTTTAATAAAAATATGAAACATACATGAAATAAATATTATACTAGAATTATAATATACACATATAACATTTAATTTTCATTCTTTTAAATATAACAAATAAAGTGAAGTAGTGTTCATGCGTACGTACGACCTACCGTCTCCATGAACAATGCATTTAATTTCTTATCTCCAAATATTATAGATTATTATATATACATATATAATAGTTATATATGATATTAAAATAATATTTTAAATTATTTATATTATTAAATCATAATATAATTAATTATAACAACAAGTAACAAGTCAAACCATACTAAAAAAACTTGGTAATTAACACTCAAAATAGTGAAAATAATGAAAGATTGTTAACAAAAGGGTAATAAGATATTATAAGAAGATAATATATGATATTATAAATATTATTATGGTTATGGTATAATTTAATAACATACTTAAAATTATTATACATTAGTTTAAAGGATGTTCGCCTAAAAGGAAACACAAGGTAAGGGATTTCGTCTCAATTTACATTCCATTGATACTTATTTGCTGTTATGCACCAATTAAATTTAATGTAGTGTATGTACTTCCACTTTGTATTTTAATATAATTATTAACACATAATTCATGGTATTTTAAATTTCTCTTTGAATTATCTCATCGAAGGGTTTTATCTTGAAAATTACCAAGTGGTAAAAGTTATCTTTTCAATATCACTTTCTTTTGTGATTGTTAATTTTTTCGAAAACAATCACTTTTTTTATCATTTTGCTTTGGAAAATTTCTTAAATATCCACATTATTGGGTGATGTATATTATTATTGCCTAAACCATATACCATTTTTATATACGGTGTTTACGTTGAAAATTATTTGATTAACTTAGGAATTATTGATCAATCTGTATCTTTTATTCAATAAAGATATTTGATAAGGCATATTGTTTATTGATTAAATCAATTATTTGATATTATGAATTATTTAGAAAGTTAGTGATGTATGGTCCCCAGAATTTATATATCCCCACGATGCATCAACAGGTTCTCATGAGGGTGTCTACATGTAATTTTAAACCATCTTTTGAAAGGTCTTTACAATATAGGTTTTCATGTGCCTCAGACATGAAATCCAATAAGTAAGCATTTAATTCATAGTTATTTTAGTTATTATTATTATTATCCATGATATTTTCATATGATAAAATCTATGGATATATTTCATTCTCAGTTTATTGATTAAATGTCCAGTGTTTTAGTTATTTACCTTACCATATTGATTATGCCATATCCAGTTATTTAAATGAAACGTGTTCTCAGTAATTTACCTTTACATGTTGATTTATTTTAATTTATTCATTATTGATTCCAATGTACTCACCCTTATTGAGAATTTCAGCTCACTGTTATTATGTTTCCTTTCCCCAATTTATAAATAGGAATCCTTTGAATGATTTTAAAGGATGCTTATCTTTTACTTATGTTATGCTTTATTTTCTGTTCCCAATGTATTATGGGTATCATGTATGTAATATGGTTTTCCAAAAATTCCAAACTATTAATTACTTTATTTTTTTAATTTTGTATCTATTCCAATGTAATAAAGTAATGCACCAGCTCTGAGATTCGGGGTTTGGGTAGTTATAGTTGGTATCAAAGGTGGTTTAACACCAACCTTGGAAACTAGATTTAGGAAAACAGATTAGGAAACATAACCCTAAGGTAGACTTTGAGGATAAGTATATAAGAACATCCTAGAATGTTAGTAAGATAGATATTATTTCTGTATTCCTAGAAATATATCCCTATATGGATACTACCAGTGAACGTGGTTCTGGCATAGAAGTACATAGAGGTAACAACTTTGAAAAGGTGAATCAGGCCTAAATTGAGCATACCCGATACAAAATAATGGGCCTTACTACACACCTAGTTTGAAACTCATGGGGATACACTTAGGATAATTCACATTTCTTTAAAAACCATTATAAAGGATTTTAAAGTAAATATATCCCCAAAGAAACCATGTTTATGATTATGAGATTTGATACACATAAATTTTTCAATTTATGTTATATATTTCACTAGTTTTGGGATTATAAATTATGTTAGAGAATATTTTGATCTAATATAGTATATTCCATTGTTTATAAATGGATCCTAGAAAGAATAATGGTATCAATACTCATGGAAAATGTAGAGTTTTCCCTACCGAGAAAGCCAATATAGCTGGTATTGGAACTGAGAAAGTTATAGATATATTAGGGAAGTATAATTAGGTCAGGACATGTAACCTTTCCCAGATAGAGAAACCTATTCCACAATGATTTTTTATGATTTTGGATTGCTTTATGCAACAGAGGCCCCCATCATTTAGTGGGACTACTAATCCAATTATAGCTGAGCAATGGATTAAGTCTTTGGAAAAGATATCTATGGAATTAGGATGTAGTCAAAAGGAAAATGTTACAATTGAATTGTATTGTATCAATGGTGATACTAATCAATGGTGGTCATTAATACAGAATAATAATGAGGAAGAATAAATATAACTCATGGAATGGAAAATTTTTAAGGATACATTCTCTGAAAAATATTTCCCTCGTGAACAAAAAAATGAAGTTAAGAGGAAGTTTATTATTTTAAAGAAAAATGAGGAATACAGTATTATAGATTATGAAGCTATATTCAAAAGGTTATAAGTATATACAAAGGATTTCATACACAACATAGTATTAAATATTGATCAATTTTTTGAATGGATTAATCCAAGTCTTTGAAGGGTGCTAGTGTCTCAAACATTTTCTTCATATAGTGAAATAGTTTTATGTGGTATCAAGAGAGAAATAATTATCCAAGTCTTATGGATTCAAAGGGAACCAAGATAATAATAGTAAAAAAGATAATGTATAAAGGGAATATGGTAAAGAATGATTTTCACACATGTGATAACTATGGAAAGAATCTCCCTTCTAAATTCTTGAAAGGATTAGGAGTTTGTTATAAGTACAGAGAAAAAGGTCACCAGGAAAAATAATGAAAAAGGAAGAAGGAAAACACTACTATTTAGTGTTATAACTGAAATTATATTGGGTAATATGCGAAAACATTCCCCAATAATCAAGAGAATATACTTTATAAGAATCTAAGGGGTCAAGGTCAAGCTTATGTTATTGAAACAACCAAAGTGGAATGATTAATGTGATTCTGTATTTGGATGTATGAAATATATTGTAAAATTATTTTATTGATCATGTTCTCATCATATTATTTATGATATATATAAAGATTTTACTATAGTTCTTTTTCATTAAATATTTTAGATCAAATGTTGAATGGTACTAAGAAAAGTGATTCAGTAGTAATTTAAACTTTTTAAAAAACACATGGTTGAGGAAAGATAAGCCTTAATATGTTCTTGATGTTTAGATAATGATGTTGGATAAAGTGACAATTAATATGGATAAATAAAATTGAATACTACTAACTACAATGTAAATGATTCTAAAGTTTTGGATCATAATACATGGAAGGGTCATAAGGTTAACAATTTATGAAATGATTTAAGTTGAACCTTGAATGTGGTTTTAGAGATTGATGTGTTACTTCACCATATGATGCAACCAACGCTAATAGATGAAGTATAAATAGCTCAAGGCATGACCAAATAATAAGATTATTCTTATATAAACATATCAAGTAAGTGTATTTACTTATATTCTTAGAGAGTTAAAGAATTCCTCATATCTAGGAAAAATGGTCTTGAAACAAAAATGTTTTCATATTATCATCATTTTTTATGATATAAATGACCTTTATTCACAACTATGGTTTATGGTTTTGCAGTTAATAAATTTTACATGAACATGTTCTCTATCACTCTCCATCATAACTTGATGATTATATTTTTCTTCAATGTCCATGTTTTCACTAATGTTCTTCTATTTGAGAGCCTAGTTTTATTATGACCTTCACATTTACATTCCCTTATTATTAATAATATGTTTTATTAACTCTATTTATGATGTAGGTATTTAAACAATAGTATTTTAAAATATCAAACCCTCTATTACTGAGTCAAGTTTAAATTTTGAGTATGTAATTTAATTAAGGTGGGGAGAATGTAACACCCTAAAATTCTGAAGTAAGAACATTGTATTTAATAGCATGTATGAAATGAAACACAAAGATTAGAAAAAAATATAAAATCCAAAGACTTTATTATATATTTAATATTTAAATAAATCTATTTTATAGCTTGTAATCCATGCAACACAGAGTTATGTTGTGACTTTTTTTGGTAGTTTGCGGTATACATAAGACTGAGTTTTACCGAACAAAAATATATTATTAAGATATTAATTATTTTATATAATAAGATAAAAACTAGAAATTAAATTGATGGTTATTAATATTATTAACTAAATTATGGAAATATATTGTTTAATTCATTGGCTATAAATTAAATATAAATGAATATCAAAACTAATTGAATATATAGGAAATGTTTTATAAAGAACTATTTTTATGACTCCAAAGGAGTTTTATTATAATAAATTAAATTAATTACTATTAGTGAATGATATTAATGAAATATATATATATATTATATTCAATCAAACATTTTTAATATTCATCTTATATATTTTATAGATATAATATAAGAACAAACCCAATTCTACACATAAAAACAAATATTTTTATAAAAGTAGTTTTACCACATTTTAATGGTGAACCTATTTTAGATATAAAATTTGGAACTTTTATAAATTTTATATGTAAAAATAAACGTCATTTTTGAAATTTTAATTCCAAAATTATCTTATGGTTAATTTTTTGTATTTTCCTATGAAGGTTCATTTTTTGATGAATAGTGAAAAATACTGAATTTTTATTGAAAATTTCTTCTTCATATAATTTATTTATAAGGATAAATTATATTTTAAATTAAAATTAAATCAATTATACATCAATTATTATTATTTATTTTATCATAATAAATTTTAAAATGAGATTGTATATAAAAAAATTTCAAAATTTCAAACTTTTGAACATTTTTACTTTAAAAACCCATTTTGTCACCCCGTCTGCGGGATTAAATTTAAATTAATTTCCACCAATTATGTGATTAAAATTTGTAAAAATGGATTTTATATTTTTAATAATCATAATTTGTAATTTTTAATAATTTTTAATTAGTTTCTCACCAAAAATAATAGTGAATAAAGTTAAAATTAATTACAACGATTAAGGTAAAATTAAGCTTAAGAAGGGACTAAATCTTAAAATTAAGGGCCAAAATGACCTAGAAACAAGTAAAAAACTATTTTATATTTATACCATATTATCCATATTATATATTTTTATTCATTATTGGATGCACATTATGTAAGGGAGACCTCTCAATATCGTTTACCTTTTTTTTACAAGAATGTCACTCCTCCACTATAAAAAGGCACTCAACCTTCCCATTTATTCACACATATAAATCCATTTGTATCATCCATAACCTACCCAAATAAGCTCCCAACATCCATAACATCCTCCTAGAGGAATAATTTTGTGAATAAAGCTAACCAAGGGAGTATTTTGGTATAAATCAAAATAACTTACCCGAATAAGAGGTAACATTATTCAACGATATCTTTTGTTTCATTTAATCCTCCACCCATTAAATTTTTTTTATATCATGATATTATAATAACATAATTATATTAAATATACTTATATATTATTATTATAATAGTTATACCAACAATTTCACACATATCCATCAAATGGGATATGCAATCATTGTTAGTGTATACGGTGGACTACTACCTCGTAAACTGATGTTGTTCATTCTTACCACCTTTAAAGGTTATAATAATAATGTATTTATAATTTTTATATGATATATATGATATTTATGATGTATTTATGATTCTTTATTTTTTTCATAACACATACCTTTATGCTTTCCATTTTGTGGGAATACGATAACATCGTTTGTGGATGTGTTAACTACCACCACCTCAAAGCGATGTGATTCGTTCACGCTATACATGTAATGTATTAAAGATTATTTTAATAAAAATATGTGAAATATATGACATAAATATCATACTAGAATTATAATATACATATATATCATTTACTTTTTATTATTTTAAATACGACAAAGAAATAGAAGTAGCGTTCATGCCTATATACGACCTACTGTCTCCATGAACGATGCATTTCATTTATTTTCTCCAAATACAATGGATTATTATAAATAAATATATACTGGTTATATATTATATTTAAATCATGGTTTACATTCTGGATATTATTAAATCATGATCTAATTAATAATAATAACAAGTAACAAGTCAAAACATACTCAAAAAACTAGGAAATTAACACCCAAAATAGTGAAAACAATGAAAGACTGTTAACAAATGGGTAATAAGGTATTATAAGAAGATAATATATGATATTATAAATATTATTATGGTTTTGGTATAATTTAATAACATTCTTAAAACCATTATACTGGAGGTTAAATTACGTTCACCCAAAAGGAAACACACGGTAAGGGATTTAGTCTCAATTTAGATTCCATTGTGACTTATTTGTTGTTATGCACCAATTCACTTTAATGTGGTTTATATAATGCCCATTTTTATTTTAATATCACAATTGAATAATTATTAATGGTATTTTAAGTTTCAATTTGAATTATCTAACTCAAGGGGTTTAGACTGAAAATTACTAAGTGGTAAAAGTTATCTTTCCAATCTCACTTTCTTTTTTTGATTATTAACTTTATATTAAAAAAAAATCAATTTATTGTAATAAATTTTCATGGTAAATTTTATTAAATATCCACATTATTGGGTGATGGGTTTTATAATTTCCTAAACCGTATTCCATTTTTATATATGACGTTTTCTTTGATAGTTATTTGATTAACTATGGAATTATTGACAAATCCAAATATTTTATTCAATATGGATATTTGATAAGGCATATTGTTTATTGATTAAATATATTACTTAATATGAGTAATGATTTGGATAGGAAGTGATGGGTAGGTCCCATACTTTATATAGTCCCTCGAGGCATCAATATATTCTCTTGATATAAATAAGTTTGTCAAATTAAATGGATTTCTACCTATAGTTTTTAACCGTCTTGTGAAAGGTATTGATAGTATAGGTTTTCATGTGCCTCAGATATTAAATCCAATAATTAAGAATTCACTTCATAGATATTTCAGTTATTATTATTATTATCCCTAGTATTTTCATATGATAAAATATATGGATGCATTTCATTCTTAGTTTATTGATTAAATGACATGTGTTTTAGTTATTTAACTTTTCATATTGATTATGCCTTATCTAGTTATTTAAATGGCATGTGTTCTTAGTTATTTACCTTTCCATGTTGATTTTTTCTTATTGATTCATTATTTATTCCAATTTACTCACCCTTACTGATCATTTGAGCTCACACTTATTATGTTTCCTTTCCCCAGGTTATGAAGAGGAATCCTTTGAATGAGTTTCAAGGATGCTGAGGTTTTACTTATGTTATGATTTATTTTCTTTTATCAATGTATTATGGGTAACATGTATATAATATGGTTTTCCAAAAGTTCCTATTCAGTCCTTTGGGATTTTAATTTTGTATCTATGCCAATGTAATAAAGTAATGCACCAGATTTGGGCTTCTGGGGTTGGGACGTTACATGTTATTTATATAATACTAAATTAAAAAATACGACATGTTTATATAATTATAAAGGAAATTAAATTGATAAAATTTTGGGCCGTAACATTATTCCCCATTAAAAAATTTCACCCTTGAATTATCATTTCACCCACTAAGATAAAAACAGATAAGGTTAATTCTATTTTAATTTTTCCTATAATTCCTATGCCACCTCCTCGTACTTATGGTTTTTCTATAGCACTTTAAATATGGGAGTTGTATTTTTTGTATAGAAATTTGTCTCTACGGTCCAAGATCTTAACAAGATGCTCCTTATAAGAGAGATATTTTTTATAGTTACACCACCTCTGAATTCAGTATATGTGAGGGATTTGGTTTGTACTTTCTCAAGAGGGATATTTGGAACATGTCATTTATTTTAGATAGGGTTAGTGGTAATGATAGTCGATAGGCAAAATATCCAATGTGATCAAGAATATCAAAGGGGTTGGTATACCCAGGACTTATCTTTCGTTTCTTCTCAAATATCATGAATATATTCTATAGATATATACATAGGGTCAATTTATCTCCAACCTAAAACCCAAGTATCCCTGATAGTTATCAACATAGCTCTTTTATCAACTATAAGCTTCCCTAATGTGTTATTGAATGGTTTTAAAATTTTTTTATAATTTCTTCAACCATTTCAAGTCCTAATAGCTTGTGTCCACAATCTTCCTCCAAACATGTAGGTGTTCTAGATCTCTTCTCATAAAGGTATTAACATGGATCCATTTGGATATTTGAGTGGAAGCTATTATTTTATGAGAACTCAACCATGGGAAGATGGTGATCCCATACTCCTTTGAAGTCCATCAAGAAATCTCTCAACATGTATTCAAGTGTATAGTTTACTCAGAATGAACAAAAATTTAGGGGTGAAAATCCATACTAAAGTTCAACTCAGGGTTTAGAGCATGTTGGAGACTTTTCCATAACTTAGAGGTAAATCTCAGATCTTGATTATATATAATCTATGGTGGTGTTCCATGTATCCTCACATCTTATTTGATGTATATCTTCACAAGTTGGTTGAGTGGTAAGCCTCTCAAATTTCAATGAAGTGAGTAGTATTTGTAAGATGATCTAATATACCCCATATGGAATTATTTTCTTTGGATTTATTTAGAAGACCTATAAAAAATCTATAGTGATGTTTTCCCATTTCCAAGTTGGTATGGGTAGTGGTTTTATCATTACCATATAATTTTTCCTTTATTCTTTCACATGTTGACATACTAGGAACTTTGATGTATATTCCATGATACCCTTCTTCATATTGTCCCACCAATAGTTCTCTCTAAGATATTGGTACATATTTATGCTCCCTGGGTGGATGGAGAAGGATGATATATGTAAATAATTCAATATCTCTATCTTTTTCTCTAGATATGATGGTACCCATAGTCATGAATCAAATCATACAACTCCCTCCTCATCAATTTTTAACTCTAAGGATTTCCCTTTTCTTATAGTTTTCATCTTCTTCTATATTTCCACATCATCTCTTTGAGAATCCTTAATGTTCTCTATAATATAAGGTTGATCAATCATCTAGGTAGGATTTTATTCATTTATTTATGACTTCCATGTACATCCTTTTTAATTCTAATAAGATTATATGCCTCTCAATTATCATCATGGAAAAGGTTGCACAATCCTTTATACTAAGAGAATCTTCCACTTTATCTGCCTTCCTTGGATGGTACTAGATTGAATAGTCATATTCCTAGACCATCTCTAACCATATTCACTAGCATATATTAATCTCCATTTGGGTGAATATATATTTTGGGACCATATGGTCCATATATATTTAACACTTATTTCCACAGAGATAATGTCTCCAAATATTCAATATGAAGATCATTACAACCAACTCTAGATCATGTGTTGGATAGTTCTATTCATGAAATTTCAACTATATTTTGGATGAGGCTATTAATTTATCATTTTTCATCACTACACATCAAAATCACTTCTTTGAATCATCATTATACACTATTAAATGTTCCCCACTTGAGGGCAGTGTAAGTACTAGTGCAATGCTAAGTCACTTTTTTAATTCCTGGAATCTCTCTTCACATTCATTAGTCTAGGAAAACATCACTCCTTTATGAGTTAACTTGGTAAATAGGTTTTAAAATTGTGATAAGTTCCTCACAAATCATTTACAATACCTATATTGTCCAAAGAAACTATGGATATCCATCATAGATATTGGTTTGGGAGACTCCTTAATCGTTTTTTTCATATAAAGACCCACATATTTAGCTTTACTGGTGATAATATGCCCTATACTTCTATTATCCATAACTCACATTTATTATAATTTGCATATAAATTCTTTGCTTTCAAAGTATTTAGCATAATACTCAAATTCTCTTCATACTCCTCCTTTATTTTAGAGTATATTAGAATATCATCTATCAATACCTTCAAAACGTTATTGAGATAATCTCTAAAGACTCTATTCATTAAGTCCGTGAAGATTTATGGATCATTAGTGAATCCAAAGGGCATCACCATGAACTCATGATATCTATTCATGATTCTAAAGGTAGTCTTGGGAATATTGTCCCTCCTTAACTTTATTTAATGATATCCTGACTAAAGGCCAACCTTTGAGAAGTATTAGGCCCCATGCAGCTATTCAAATAAGTCATCGATCCATTAAAGAGAATACTTGTCCTTTATCATGATCTTGTTGAGTTCAAAATAATCAATTCATAGGCACATTTAAACGTCATTATTCTTGAAGAAGAGGATTGGTGTGGTGAAGAACTTGGATTTATAAAACCCTCATACAGATTATATTATAACTAATTCTTTAATTATTCCAACTAAATGGTGTCTATTCTATAAGGAGTTTTGGATATGGGTAGAGATTTAGGTATAATTTAAATTGAGAACTCAACCTCTTGGTCAGGAGTAATATGAAGAAACTCTTTAGGGAATACATCATTATAGCCCCTCATAATGGTATTGTCTTTAAGTATGATTCTCGTATTTATTTTAATTATTTGATATAAATATGATTTCTTTTAATAAAATAATATCCATAATTAAGAAAAATATCCCAAAATAGATTTATACTCCTCCTTACACTTTTAAAAAAATATAATTATGACTTGGTATATGAAGAGTGATTTCCTTCTCCCAATATTTAATGTTGGATTTATATAAGGACAACCAACCCATTCCCAATATAGCACCAAATTCTAATAAAGGAAGTATGACAATATTTGATGGGAGATTCAGTCCATAAATATTGACCGGGGAGGATTTAAATACTTGGGATACAAAAATTTGTTTTTAAACTATTCTCATAGATATCTCAAACCCCATGTTTTGAGGTGGTGTTTGAAAAATTCTATAAATTTTCATGAAATTAAAGAATGTGTAGAACCAGAATCAAATAGTATGTTTATTATTCTTAAATTAATAATAAACATAACCATAACCACAACATTGTTAGGATCAACCTAAATATTAGTGATAAAATACCCCTTTATGTAATATCCTGAATTTTATAAAGATAATAAAAACACCCTTATTGATAAATTATAAGCGTCTTATGTGGAAAAATTATATATCAATGAAAATAACTTAATAAATGTGTTAAATTCTTTGCGTAAAGGTAAAATCCCAATTAACACTTTGAAGCATTCAATTGAATATTTTCAGAGTTGGATGCTAAGTTGGTGTGAGATTCCATGACCCGTAAATCCTCAGTGAAGACAGAATAAATTATTAAATATGTTGTCTTAATAGCATGAAATTTATTCAAAATAATTGAATAACTCCAAAATAGTGAATTGTATGATAAATCTAAGACTATCCTTAGGTCTATGATATGGTGTTTACACTAGTTGGGGTATAACATTTTTAAGTATCAAACGTTTAGATGCCTCACTCATGAAAATAATTTATTGAATAATTTTTATTATATTTTGTTTGAAAATAGTTTAATAACTCCAAAATAGTGCGAATTATGAGAAATATGATACTACCATTAGGTCCGGGATTTGGTGTTTACCCTAGGCAAGGTATAACATGTGTAAGAATCAGACGTTTGGATAACTCGCTCATGATAAAAAACTTTTTTTAATTAATTAATTATTATTTTTTAATTAATAATTAATTAATATCTCCCAAATGGTGTGTCATATGAGAAATTTGAGAACACCATTAGGTTTGGAAAATGGGGTTTATCGTAGAAAGGGTATAATATTTATACGCATTGGACGTTTGGATAAGTCACTCGTTTTTTAAATTATTTAATATTTATATTAAATCATTATTATTTTTAATTCATAAAAAAAAAGAAATTACTATTCATCATCCCTCCCAACGCCAACAACTCCCTTTGTAACACTGTAGGTTTTTCAAAACTCTGATTTACCAAAATTTTGACAACAATTAATTTATTAAATTCCTAATAAATGTAAATCAATGACTCTGTCATAGATTTTAGGTTGAATTGGTGTTTAAATTGAGTGTTTGAATGTTACGTCGAAAACATATGGGTTGAGGTTTTCATAGCCGATCGTTTTGGTTTTTGGGTCGATTATGTCAAAACCAAGTGACCTTGAGATTCCTTGCACATGATTATTGAAGTTACTATGATTGGTTTGGAATCCCTGGCTTGTGGATGTTCTTCTAGTGGGGTGTCGACTTTTCTCCTTCCCTTGTGTGTTTCTCCCAGGTGACTTCGTATTCTTCATTTTTTTACTTTAATTTTATTATTTTCTTTTCTTTTCCATTTTATTCAATAAATAAAATTATGAAAAAAATAAATATTTTAATATTAAATAAAATGATAATCCTAAAATTATCAATTTATAATTCAGTTATTTTTTTGTATTATCAAAAGATAATTATTAAATAAATTAAGAATGAATAATTATGTGAAATTATCAAATGATAATTATAAAGAATTATAAAACTATAATTTCATCAAATTATTGAAATATGATTATAAGAGTTATAAAATGATGATTGCATGAAATTATGAGAAATTACCAACTGATAATTTTTGTGAAATTACAATAGTACAATTATTGAAGGATAATTTCAAACACATGCATTGTTTTTAAATTATAATTTCAAAATTATCCATGATTCATAAATTATCATCAAATGTGATAATTTAGATTATAATTTGAAAATTATCTAGGAAATATAATTATCATCAAATGTGATAATTTATATGATAACTTGAAAATTATAGAGGTGAGATAAATTATCATCGCATGTGATAATTTAAATGATAATTTTAAAATTATCTAGGAGAGATAAAATATCATTACATAAGATATTTTAATTCTTTATGAAATAAAATACCTAGTTTTGGTTCCAGGAACCCTTGACATACCTCAAGCATCAATGTGTTGACAACTCGAGGCTTTGACGTGTCACCTTTGATAATAATAAAATCGTGAAGAGGTATTCTCAACTTTTGAGGTTTCCAATCCAGCTATCGAACCACATAGGATGGTTTATCTTTTCCTTGACATCAGAAATACTGAGGTAGGAAGTTCCTTTCCTTATTAGGCTTGTATTTACACTTATTTCCTTGATGATTATATTTGTTGAAATTTTTATTAACCATGACCAATTTTGATTGCATGTGAATGTGTGTGTGTATCCCATAAAAAATATTGTGATTACATGAGTCACTATTGAAAAAATGACCTATACCAATTGTTTTGGGAACTGTGAGCAACCGAGGCGTCGGTATAGCTCTATAGCCTATACCCACGGTTTTCTAAACTGTGGGTATAGATTTTTTCCACATGAATGTTTTGAACCCATAACTTGATGATCAACCACCACATCTCACCAACCCAGCTAATTAACTTATTGATATATATATCTATATCTGACTATATGTATTAATCCAAAGCTATATAGAAAAAAAAATCAATCAACGAGTTTCAAACCCACAACTTTCACTTCAAATGCACAACACCTTACCACTCTAGCCACCAAAGCTACGTTAATACATGTCTATATTTACGTAAATATATTAATATAACTTTGTTACCACCAAACCAACTAGACTTACAGTTATAAATATATATATTATCTTATATATATAGTTATAAAACATGGGTTTAAAAAATAACGTGTTGGTTTCTAACCCACGCCCCTACTCCGCCTCTAAAATCCCTTAACACTATACTAGTTGCACTTATATTTATAGAGTTATATATATTATCTTATATATCGATTTATAAAATGTGAGTATAAATTAAAATTCATGGGTGAGATTTGAACCCATGCTGTTTATACCCCATTGAACTCACTTACCACTACACCAACCACCATTATATTTATATGTATATATATTACCTTATATATATATATATGTATATATTTTCACACACAAAATATAAGGGACCCTATACCTACTGTTCATTAAAACCATGGGTATAGATGTCAACTATACCCATAGTTTTACTGAATCGTGGGTATAGGATTATATAGAATTCTATACCCACAATTGATGAAAACCATGGGTATAAGTGTCACCTATACCCATAGTTCAATGTGAACTGTGGCTATAGGTTTTCCCACAGCATTCCCACACAATTTCTAGGCTTCCCACACTTACATGAGTACTCTATACCCACAGTTTAGCAAGAACCATGGGTATAGGTTAGAAAATTTCACATATACCCACAGTTTATGAAAATAATGGGTATAGGTGGGTCTATACCCATGTTTTTTGGGAAAGCTGTGGGTATAGACCCATTTTCCAGTAGTGAGTGATATTAGTGTAACTTTTATCCATGTATTATTATGATCACATGTTGTTTTTTATGCTGCTATATACTCAGGTTGATATAATATGCCTACTTGTGTTCTCGCCCTGTATGTGTATTATCATGACCTGTTGGTTGTTAGTGGTATTTGAGACAGGTGGACCATCGTGACATATTTATTCCCTGGTGGGGGAGAATGCTTGATTGCAACGATAGTGATGCGGGATCTAAGAATAGGGTAGAGGTACAAGGTATCCATGGAATCATGTCAAGGGTGTGCTCAAGGTAGCCTTGATGCTAAGTTCCATTCACCACATGATAGCCCGATCGATGTGAGTACTAGTTATTCTCATCTAGATGATTCGGGTGACATGTCCCTTTTGAGGGTTGATGATGTCAAGTATCACCTCCATGACACCGTGAGGACTTCTTACAGGGGTTGGTTTTCTTAATCTGAATCATTCATTCCAACATGAAGCCGAAGTATGTATGGCCAGGGGTTGTGGTAGCTTGGTTAGTGCACTACTGCTCAGTTTTGGATTGTATGTTTATGTGCTTCCTTCATTTTTTTATTATGGAATATACTTCTATACTTGATCACATCAGGTTAAGGATGCATTGGTGGTGCCCTACTGAGTCTTGTACTCACACCCTACTCAGGAATTTCAATGCACTGGTAGATTTCATGAGAGACCCAATGAAGGGAAAGGGCCCTATGGTTGATGGATGAGCTGGTGGAGAATAGATCTAGGGAAGACTAGGTTTGACACCAGATAAACCAACATTTATTTTATTTATCATCTATTTTATTCATTCTAAATAATCTTTCCACATTGGGAGATTCTTTTATTTCCATGAAATGTATGTCATTTAATTTTCACATGATTAATCAGATTATTTATTATATTTTCTTTATTTATGATTGATCCCATGACATTATACTGAGGGTATAGTCTCCCCAGTGATGGAATTAGACCCTTTCTACTAGTTAGAAACCTCTTTTATATGGGGAGGTGCGTATGAGGTTATGTGGCATTCCGGCTTAGACTCGGTGGTTCAGGTCAGGATGTTACAAAATGGTATCAGAGAATTAGGAATCACTAACTTGTTTCTTTTCTTATCTTGGTTTGGGATGGGGTAGAATGAAGTTAGGATGGTTATGAATCAGGTATGGGAGCTATGTCAGTGCCTGGCTAGCACTGTACAGTGGACCTCTGAGTTTCCATAAAGTGGGGAACTTGTTTTTAATTTTTACTATTGATTAAAATCATCTCAGGTGATGTACATGATGTTTATATGTGATTTATGAGATTTTTTTATGTTCATGAATCATTAATAGGAAAATATGTCCACATTCCATATATATACTTATTTTTGTGTTGCATAGTAGTTTATTAATTAAATTCCTTGATTTGTGCTATCTGTTCAGGATAGCTTCTCTTGTGTGATATATCCATGTTTCCATGCTATGTGATATATCTTTATTGGAATTAATTATTTGAATATAACATGTTGTTGTGTTAGTATATATGTGAATACTATGACTAATGTGTAGATACAGAGACAATGATCAGTGATTTGAGGGTTATATCTTGGGTTGATGGTAGTCTCTTAGTAAAACCTTATGTGATCTCATAGACTAATTAGGGTTTATCCTAATGACTTTTTTTCTTTCTGAAGTGTTTCCTTCATGTTATATATTATTTTTCCTTAACATGGTTTATGAAACTACTAGGGAAGTAGGAAAAAATAATTCTAAAAAGGAAGAGGTTTCAACTTTACCACTGGACATGTAGGAGAATGCAGTTGAGCCTTCTCCTACAATTGATCTGTGGTATAGAAAGCTAGGCCACTTCAACTAGAATTATTTAACTTACTGTTTGTACTAGGCACATGAGTTTATAAATATGGTTGAATATGAATTGATTTTAAACTCTAGATTTCTCCATCCTTATAGAGCATCAGAGGCTCTTAGGATAATGAATAATTCGTTGTGATATTTTTGGGAATCTTCAACCTAGTAGAGACTCTAAAGAACTGACACGTTAAGTTGAGATTGAGATAATGTTGGGGGTGTTTCCTTTTCAATACCCATATCATATGGTTCCAAATTAGATGAAGGAGATCATGTTTTAGATGGATGACTTGTAGATAAAAGGATTCATAAAGACAAGCACTTCACCACAGGGTTCACTTATATTATTTTCCAAGAAGGCAGATGGTAGACTTTAGCTATGCATTGATTACTGGAATATGAACCAGGTGATGGTGAAGAATCGATATCCATTAAATTATATTATTTATATTTTTGATCAGTTATGGGGATCCTATTGGTTCTCCAAGATTGACCTTTGACTAGGTTATCACCAGTTATGAGTTAGAGAGAAGGAAATTCCAAAGATGACATTTTGGAGTAGGTATGAACTATATGAGTACTTAGTGATGTTTTTTTGGGATGAAAAACCCACAAAAAATGTTCATGGACCTCATGAATAAGACCTTCAATCCATACATAGAATCATTCATCTTGGTATTTTTTGATGATATCCATATTTACTCACCACACCATATCAGACACCTAGATATACTCTTGAGTATGCATTGAGCACACAAGATTTATTCCAAACTATTGAAGTTTGAATTATGGACACAAGAGGTGAAATTTATAGCACATGTGGTGTTTGAGATAGGTATATCTATAGAACTATATAAAGTTTAAGTAGTTATGTCCTGGAAATGTTCACAGAATGTGTTTGAGATTAAGAGATTTCTGGGTTTATCAGGATTTTACCAATGGTCTATCAAGGACTTCTCCCAGCTATCAGCACCCATGACAGCACTGACCAAGAAGGGAGTGAAGTTATAGTGGTCAGAACAATTTGAAGAAGTTTTCCTTTATCTAAATATAAGGTTGATGAAATATCCATTACTAACAATCCCTGAGCTTAGGGTTTGGTTGTGCAATGTACCATGATACATAAGGTGTTGGTCTGGGAGTAGTAATGATGCAAATAGAATAGGTAGTAGCTTATGGATATCATCAGCTAAAACCCCATGAGAAGAACTACTCTAAACATGATTTGGAGTTGGAAGTAGTGGCCCACTCGATGAAATGTTGGAGACACTATCTCTTCAGTGAGATATTTTTTGTTCACATGGACCACAAGAGACTTCTCTATATCTTCAAATAGAGGGACCTGAATATGAGGTAGAGGCATTGGGTTGAGTATTTTTAGAAGTTCAATTTTTGAGATGTCATTATAAATCTATAGTTAAGATTGCTTAGGTGAGAGTAGTATTAGGATGGGTGACCTCCTATAAAGTATTCATGTTAAACCCTTGGGTGCGATCACACCAAAATTTATGCACCATATCCCATTAGAACTCTTCTAGTTTTGTATCCCGATGCCTTACCTATTAGAGAACGAAGGCAGAGTTCCATCATCTAGGTGGGTTGTTGCAACCTATCTTGATACCTATGTGAATGGGGGAGGATGTCAATATGGAATTTATGATGGGGTCACCTAGGACCCCAATGAATCGGGATGCAACATGGGTGATTTTCAACCAGCTAAAGAAATATTCTCACTTCTTACCTATTATATAGAATCACTCATAGAGGAGTTAGGAAGGTTATATATCTAAGAGATCATGCACCTGAATGGATTCTCTTTGAGATTATTTTAGATAGATATGTACGTTCTACATTGTTCTTTTAGAAGGGCTTATAAAAAGCCTTAGGGTCTCAGCTGAGATTGAGCATGGTGTACCATCCCCAGACTGATGGAAAGTATAAGATTACTTTACACATATTAGGGGATATGATTCATGCTTGAGTGATTGATTTTTGTGGAGAATGGGATGAACACATAGCCTTGATTGAGTTCACATACAATAACCATTATCAGGATTTGATTTAGTTTGAACCTTATGAGGCTCTTTATGGGAGGATGTGTCACCCAACACTATTGGAATGAGGTGGGTGAGGTAGTAGTTGTTGGACCTAGTATGTTTCAGGAGACCTCCGAGAGAGTTCAGTTGATACATAATATATTTATCACCACTCAAAGAAGACACAGATCATATGCCTACCGTAGGAGGAGACCCTTGGAGTTTGTTGTGGGATATCAGTTTTTATTAAGAGTGACTCATCGGTTAGGGAAAAAATATATGGGAAAGTATAGAAAGTTATCACCATGTTTTTTTGGACCCTTTGAGATTCCCAAGTGGATAGGGGCAATGGAGTATCATTTAGAACCCCCTTCTTTCTATCGATGTATGCCCGACATGTTCCATGTGTCATAGATTTGAAGGTACATACAGACCCTGTACAAGTTATTGATTGTGGGGATGTTGATTTGGAGATAAATTCATCTTATAGGGAGCATCTGGTTCAGATTATAGATTAAAGCGAGAAGGTATTGTAAGGAAATATGGTACCACTAGTCCATTTTCAGTGGAAACATGGACAAATCCATGAAGAAATGTGCTATTGTGAGTATGATGTTCAAGCTCAATGGTCTGAGTTGTTCAAGAAAGAAAGCTATAGATACTTCTTGAGGATGATAATTTCATAGAGGGGGATAATTGTAAAATCTGGAATTCTAAAAATATAATAAAAAAGTATTTTTGATAAATTATAAGTGTCTTATGTGGAAAAATTGATTTATAAATGAAAATAACTTAATAAATGTGTTAAAGGTTTTGTGTAAAGGTAAAATAATAGTTAACACTTTTAAATATTCAATCAAATATTTTTAGACTCAGACACTAAGTTGGTATGAGATTCTGTGGCATGTAAATCCTCAGAAAGGATAGAATAAAACTATTAAATATATTATCTTAATTATACACAATTTATTCAAAATAATTGAATGAATCCAAAATGGTTCATTGTATGATAAATATGAGATCATCGTTAGGTTTGAGATGTGGTGTTTACCCTATTTGGAGTAAAAAATTTGTAATCATTAGACATTTGGATACCTCGCTCATGGAAATAATTTATTTAATAATTTTTATTATATTATTTTTGAAAATAATTTAATAACTCTAAAATGGTGTGTCTTATGAGAAATATGATATCATTATTAGGTCCGGGATGTGGTGTTTACCCTAGACAATGTATAACATTTGTATACATGAGATGTTTGGATTAATTGTTCATGATAAAAACCTTTTTTATTTTTAATTAATTATTTATTCTAATTTTTAATTAATATATCCCAAACGGTGTGCCTTATTAGAAATATGAGACTACTGTTAGATCCTAAACATGGGGTTTACCCTAGTAGGGGTATAATTTTTATATGCGTTGGGAGTTTGGATAGGTCATTAATTTTTAAAGTTATTTAATATTTATATTAAATAATTATTATTTTTAATTCATTAAAAAAATAAATTGTTGTTCATCATCCCTCCCAATGCACAAAACTCCATTTGTAACTTTGAAGGTTTTTCAAACATCTAATTTACCACCGTTTTGATCACAAATAATTTATCAATTCCCTAATAAATGAAAATCAATGAGTCTATCATATATCATAGGTTGAATTAGTGTTTAAATTGAGTGTTTGAATGTTATGTTGGGCACATACGGGTTGGGGTTTTCATAGCCGATTGTTTCGGTTTTTGGGTCAATTCTGTCAAAACCAAGTTACCTTGAGACTGCTTGAACACAATTATTGAAGTTCCAACAATCAGTTTAGAATCCCTAGCTCATGGATGCTCTTCCGATGGGATGGTGGGTTTTCCTCTTCCCTTGTGCGAATCTCTCTGGTTACTTCTTCTTCTTCATTTTTTTAATTTAATTTTATTATTTTCTTTTCTTTTCTATTTTAGTCAATAATTCAAATTATGAAAAAAATAAAATGTTTGATATTAAATAAAATGATATTACTAAAATTATCAATTTATAATTTAGTTATTTTTTTTGGATTATCAAAAAATAGTAATTAAATAAATAACAAGGAATAATTGTGTAAAATAATCGAATGATAATTATAAATAATTATAAAATGATAATTTCATAAAATTATCTAAAGATTATTATAAGAGTTATAAAACAATGATTACATGGAATTATGATAAATTACCCAATGATATTTTTTGTGAAATTACAACAGTACGGTTATTGAAGGATAATTTCAAACACATGAATTGTTTTTAAATGATAATTTCAAAATTATATAGGAGAGATAAATTATCATTGCATGTGATATTTTAAATGATAATTTTAAAATTATCTAAGAAATATAATTATCATTGCATGTGATAATTTATACAATAATTTAAAAATTATCTAGGTGAGATAAATTATCATCACATGTGATAATTTAAATGATAATTTGAAAATTATATAGGAGAGATAAAATATCATCGCATGTGATATTTTAATTAATTTTGAAAAAATAGATAGTTTTGGTTCTAAGAACCCTTGACATGCCTCGAGTATCGACATTCCAACAGCTCGATGCTTTGACGTGTTTTCTTTGACGATAATAAAACTGTGAAGAGGTCTTACCAACTTTTGAGGTTTCCACTTAGGCTATTAAACCACATAGGATGGTTTATCTTTTCCTTGACATTGATAATGCTAAGGTATGAAGTTACTTACCTTCTTGGGATCACATTTACACTTTTTTCCTTAATGATTATATTTATTGGAATTTTTATTGACTATGTCTTATTTTTATTGCACGTGAATGTGTGTGTAGCCCATAAAAAATGTTGTGATTCCATGAGTGTTATTAGTGTAGATTTTATCCATGTTTGATTATGATCACATGTTGTTGTGTATGCTACTATATACCTAGGCAGATATACTATGAATACTTGTGTGCTTGCCCTGTATGTTTATTACCATGCCTTGTTGGTTGTTAGTGGTATTTGAGATAGGTAAAATGTCATGACATATTTATTACCTAGTGGGGGAGAATGATTGATTGAAACGATAACAACAAGGGACCTAAGAATAGGGTTGAGGTATGAGGTATCCATGGAGTCATATAGAGGGTGTTCTCAAGGTATCCTTAATGCCAAGTTCCATTCACCATGTGATATCCTGGTCGATTTTTGTACTAGTTTGTTGACCTACTTTGTTTAATGATAAAAAAATCATGCTTATTATAATATTAATGAGTTTCATGTATTCTTCAAGTATCTTATAATTTGATATAGGTGATGAAATTTTTCCCATTGAGATTGAGACAACGCTGAGGATGATTCACCATTGAGACTGAATCAACACCAGACAATGATTCACCACTAGGATTTCATACAATCGGAAAGGAATTTTGACAAAGTATGAGACACTGTCAATAATTACTCACTGTTATCTATAAGTCACCATCAAATGCGTCATACTACTGATTTAGAAAAATGGTAAAGTATGAGACACCACCAGCTTGACCTACCATTATAGAAGTCACCGCTAGAAGAATGACTCACTGTCAGCCTAATACACTCCCAGAACAAGACACCATTAACCTAAGATATTTCTAAAACAAGACACCTCTAGTATTGAGTCACTGTTCCAATACTCACCGCCACTATTTCTCAAAATTATATTTTTAAATTTAATATTTATAATGGATATATTATTGAATTTAATACCATTAATTATTCTAATGAATGTTTCTTATTTCTTTATAGAGATGCATTAAAAATGTGTGTTAGACATTCTCTATAAGGAAGTAAAGGATCTAGATATTCCTACATGCTGCTGCTTCCTATTAAGAAGAGAAGCAGACTCCATCATGCATGTACACACACACACACACAAAGAAGTGAGAGATAACATACTGAACATGTACATATCTAAACCTGATTACAAGAACACAAAGGGCTTACATGCTACATACTTCTACATTCAACTAAGGAAGCCAAATCTCATTACACATCCAATGATTTCCTGTTTTCAAAGAAAAAAGTGTCTAAGACACTTTGTTTTACAAAAGTTTTAAGAGCCCGAATCAAGTTTCATTTTCAAAAAACTTTAAAGGAGTCATGATATTCACTGTATAATAAATCAATCATCTCAATCCCTTCATACTTTTAGATTTCTCATTTTTTTATTTCTTTTTACATTACGAGCAGTGTGTGAATTACTCTATTTATTTCACAAAACATTGTATCTTGCTATAACTATAAGATGAATAGATATATTATAAACTATTTTTACACTTGTTTCCCATGGATAATTATAGAAGAGGTCTTATGTGACCTGTTATATTTTTTTTACTCCCACAAATAACAATAGAAGAGGCCCTGTGTGGTCTTTACAATTGTATAATGTTTTTAAAACTTGATCTAGGTTATGGATAAACTATTTATTTATATAAATCTCTTGGTGTAAGGTTATCAAAAAGTGGAGAGGATTGAGTATCTTCTTGATACTGAACCTATTGTATTCAAAATTCCACAACCTATTTTATTTTGTTTTATTTTTAATTTTTTCTTTAAAACTCGAAATTGTTTTAAACTGTAAAAAAAATTAATACTTTGATAGTTAACCTTAATTAGTGTTTTTATAATATTTTAATTAAATAAATTTATTAAAAATTATTGATTAATATTATATATTATTTTATCTAAGACCTGGTCAATATTCTAAGAAATAATTTGAATGATTGAATCTTATAATGATATGATATTTTGGTTTACTAGGCCATTTTTTTAAAGTAATTGGGGGAATATATTTTAATCCATTTTTAATAAAAAAATTATTAGGTACTCAATTCACCCCCCTCTTAAGATACTCACCCAGATCAACATTTGGTATTAATGGTGTAATATTTGGCATCAAAGTTTTTCTAAAACTTTTCAAATGTGATTTTTGTTAATCTTTAAAGATCTTAAATTTTTGTCATTTTTAAATTTAGTTCTTTAAATGGATAATAGAAAAAAAGCTATACTACCAATAGACCTCCCTTTTTCAATGGTAAAAATTATTTTCAATGGAAAATTAAAATGAAAATTCACATTGAGAGTATGGGTTTTAAAATCTTTATTGCTATAGAAGATAAATATGAGTTACCTACTACTGCTAATTAAGATTGGGATGATAATACAAAATTTTCTTACAATACTAATTGTAAATAAATGAATTTATTTTATTGTGACTTAAGATATGAGGAATTCAATAGAATATTTATCTACAAAGATGTATATAAAATTTGGGATACTTTATATATTTTACATGAGGAAAAAACTAATGTTAAAGAAATGAGATTGAACACATATATTATTAAGTATGATAACTTTAAGATGAAGCCTGATGAACCTATTTATGACATGTACCTTAGGTTCAATGATATTTTGAATATAATAATATCACTTGGGAATCCTGTATCTAACAAGGACTGGATCATTCAACTGCTTATATGTTTACCTGAAAGATGGAGAGGTACATCTGTGTCAATTAGAGATTCCTATGATATCAACAAGTTAGTTTTCAAATATTTGATGGGTAAGATGAAAATGTATGGAGAAGAGTTAAAGGTCAATCGAGATTATGATGAATAACTAAAGATAAAATCTATATCCTTTAAGACTAATGCATCTAAAAAAAAGGAAAAAGAGAAAGTTAAAGATACTAGTTCAAGTGACAGCGAGTCACCACCAAATAGTGACGATGAGATGTCTTATATAGACAAATGGTTTAAGAAAATTTATTGGAAAAATAAGTTTTTCATAAAGACTATTTATAAAGAAAAGTATGATACAAAAGTAATGTGGAATAAAGATAGGAATAAGGATGAAAATGATGTTTTCTGCTATGAGTTTAAGAGGAAAGGTCATGTAAAGGATGAATGTCCAAAGTTGAACTAAAAAAAGAGATATGATGAAAAGTAAAGAAGATATAATAAATAAATGAAAGAAATATAGAGTTCTTCAAAAGATAGCTCCAGTGATTATGACTCTAATCCTGAAGAAAAAGATGACAGATTCAATATGTGCTTTATGATAGAAGTCACTGAGGTACCTACTATATCATCTGTACATATTTCTGATAATTTTGAAAATGAAAATAATGATTATGAAATGTCTCAAGATGAAATGTTTGAATACTATAGTATGTTGTAAGAAAATTTTATTGAGATTAAGGATAAGTACAAATTTCTTAAGAGACAACATGCTTTATCTATAAACATTAAATATGATCTTTCAGTTGAAAAGGATAAGAATGCTCAATTGTTGAAAGATAATACTGAACTTAAAATTTCAAAAGAGAAACTAAATAAAGACCTAAAAAAATTCACTAATGGTATAAAAACTTTTATATATATTTTAGGAAATAAATTTTTAAATAAATATTTTATAGGTCAAGGATATCAACCTAGACAAAAGAGAGTAGTAAAGAGTACTTTTTTACCTAAGTCAAAAACCAGAAAGTTCTACTACTACATAATTTTATAAATTTCCTAACAAAGTCTTTATTTAAAAAACTTATTCAGTATGTTTATAGGAAACATATTAAACAATTGTGGGTTTGAAAATATTTAATTATTAACATCTATAGACTCAAACAGATCTAGGTACCGAAATCATTTCTTGTATTAATTCTGTTTTGTAGGGAAACTATTTGAATACCTCCTGTATAAGTCTATGGTACTTTGGAAATTGTTGTTCAAGAAATATGACAAAATATTGTTCATGGTTTCAGATCCTTATTAAGGTTGATGTTGGTCGTGTCACCTTTGGTGATAATTCTAAAGGAAAAATCATTGGCCTTATCCAAATTGGTAATAGTAATTCTATTTTTAATTTCTAAAGTATTATTTGTTGATGACTTGAGATATAACCTACTTAGTATTTCATAGTTATGTGATGATGATTTCCATGTTAAATTTGAGGACAATGCATGTAATGTTTTTTATTCTAAGGATGCTTTAATTTTTAATTCCTTAAGGAATGATAATGTTTATGTTGTTTATTTAAATTATTTAATTTCTCAACATTTTTACTTCTTGAGTGACTTTATAAAATATTTTTGTATTTTCCATGGGATACTAGTCCATTGCAATATTCAATCATTTATAAAGCTTACTAGGAAATGGTTAGTCAAGGATATACCTAAACTAGAGTTCCCAAATGATAAAGTTTGTAACCCCTATCAAAAAGGGAAGCAACACAAAGTTTTTTTAAAATTAAATAAAATTTTTCAACTTTTAAACCTCTTGAGTTGGTTCATATGGATTTATTTTGACCATCTAGAGTTTTAAGTCTCAATGGGAAGCACTATGTCTATGTATTAGTAGATGACTTTTCTAGGTATACTTAGTTATTATTTTTAGCTCATAAGTTTGAATCATGTTATTATTTCACCAAGTATGATAGGTATATAGAGAAATTAAGTGGATTTAGAATTAAGAAACTAAGAAGTGACCATGGCCATGAGTTTGAAAATCAAGACTTTGAATCTTTTTTCTCAAAAAATGGATACACTCATAATTTATCTACTCCAAGGACCCCTCGGTAGAATGGAGTTGTTGAGAGAATAAATAGAACTCTTCAATAGATGTCCTAGACCATGTTAAATGAGTATGACTTACCTATCAATTTTTGGGAAGAGGCTGTGAATACAGCCTGCTACATCATAAATAAATTTTTAATTGGACAAATTTTGAAGAAGTCCTCTTATTAAATTTGTAATAATAGGAAGGCTAACATTATTTAATTTAGAGTTTTTGGTTGAAATGTATTTATTCTTAACACTAAGAATAATCTTGAAAATTTTTCCTCCAAAAGCAATAAAGGAGTTTTCCTAGGTTATTTAATTTCCAATAAAGCTTATAGAGTTTTCAATAAGAGGACTCAGTCTGTGGAAGAATCTATCCATGTCAAATTTGATGAAATAGATCAACATGAGCCTAATACCTCCCTAGAAAACCTTAAGGACGATTTATCAACTTTGAAATTAAATTCTAAATTGTTACATTCTATTTTTAAATTGTAATAAAAATAATATAGTTCTAAATAATTTCAAGAACTTACAGAACTTAAACTTATAAAAAAACCTAAAGTGAACATCCATACCTTTTCTAGAGATTTTATAACCCTTGAGTATCACCCCTTAGATGCTGTTATAGGATGCCTTGATATAAGTACACATATAAGACCTTATCTTAGGAATTAAGTTGAACATCAAGTATTCTTATCTCGGCTAGAGCCTAAGAACATCAATGAAGCTATTAATGATGGATTATGGGTGTTGGAAATGTAAGAATAATTAAATCAGTTTGAAAGAAACAATGTGTGGGAACTTGTAGATATACCCAAGGACACCATGAATATAGGAAATAAATGGGTTTTTAGAAACAAGGTAGATGATTCTAGAACAATATTTATAAATAAATCAAGAATTGTTGCACAAGGTTATAGTCAAGAAGGAATAGACTATGTGGAAACCTTTGCACTAGTTTCTAGATTTGAATCCACTAGAATAATGCTATCTTATACAGATCATCTAGATTTCAAACTTTATCAAATGGATGACAAGAGTGCATTCTTGAATAGTTTTATAGTTGAAGATGTTTTTGTTGAACAACCCCCTAGTTTTCAAAATTCCCATTTCCGAATCAAGTTATCAAATTAACTAAAGCTTTATATGGTTTGAAACAGGCTTATAGAGCTTGGTATGACAGTCTCAATAATTTTATTATTTCAAAAGGATTTTAAAAAGGTATAGATGATCCTAAAATTTTTATAAAATGAATTTCAAAATATGTTTTAGTATTAAAAATCTATATTGATGACATTATTTTAGGATCTTCAAGAAATTCTCTATGTATTGTTTTTTCTAGAATTATGCAAAATTAATTTGAAATGAGTTTAATGAATGAACTCAAATTATTTCTTGGATTTAAAATCTATAAAAATAAATATGGAATTATTTTAAATCAATATAAATATACAAAATATATTTTAAAATTTTTTAACTTGTATAACACTAATAGTAGTGATACTCCTATGAGGACCACCTGTATATTAGATCTTGATGAAATTGGAAAACCAGTTGATCAAATTACAGAGGTATTATTGGAAGTCTTACCTACTTGAGTTCTATTCATCATGATATAATGTTTAGTGTGTGTATGTGTGATCTCTTTCAAGCTAATAAAAAATATTCACAATTGGTTTTCGTGAAAATAATTCTCAAATACCTCAAGTATACAACCAATTTTGGATTGTTTTACCCTAGAGAACAAGAATTTGATCTAGTTAGTTATTCTGATGCTGATTTTGGTTGATGTAAGTTAGATATAAAAATCACATATATAACATGTCACTTTTTAGGAAATTATCTATTTTATTGGTGTAGTAATATGTAAAATTCCATTGCACTATCCACTACTGAAGCTGAATACATAGTTGTAGGTTGCTTCTGTGAAAAGATTTTGTGGATGAAACACACATTACTAGACTATGGATATTAATTCTGATATGTCCCCATAAATTTTTACAATAAAAGTTCTATTAACACTTATAATAATCCTATTTCACATTCCATAATAAAACATATTGATGTAAGACATCACTTTTTTAGAGATCGTTTTCAAAAAGGTGATATCACTCTTGAGTACATTGGTGCAGAACATCAGTTAGCTGATATCTTTACAAAGACTTTGAATTATGAGTGAATTAATTACATAAAACATGATATAGGTATGATTAATTTTGATTAAGTTTAATTTTATAGCAACACACCGTTGGGTATGTGTCATGACCTGTCCCTTGGGGCCCATGCTGTGACTACCCAAAGCCCACCTCTCATAGGCTAGGGGCTGGAAACTAGAGCAAAGTAGGCATATCCCACAAGTGGGAGGAATTTTCCCAAGTACCAGTACACTCGAACCCACCACCAAGAAAAAGTGTTGAAACCAAAAACACTGAGAAGACATTACAAACTAAAATTAAAGAGGGCCAATATACAATCCCAACAAAAGAAAAGTACAAGCTCCTAGAATCCATTTACCAAATACCCTACCTAAAGGGTAGGTATAGAAGTTGTTGAAAGTTGCTGAAGTGCACCTCATCTATTGGGTCTCCCTCTAAGAACCACCAAGCCCCAAACCACAAAGTACTCCATCAATTTTTTTGATCATCTTCACAAGAAATGACACGTGCGGGTGAAGCCTGTGCAGGGGTGAGTAAAACAATACTTAGTAAGGACCTTAAAACATAAAGGAAAGATCACAAAGGAAAGTACACACGAAGTATAGTCACTAAGGAAGGTACACAAGAAGTATGATCACTAAGGATGGTAAACTAATTATAGACACTGAGGGAGGTACACACAACGTACACTAAGTACACCACTAAGGTAAGTACACCAAGTATGATCACTAAGGAATGTACACACCAAGTACGCTAAGTTAACCACTAAGGTAAGTACACGAAGTATGCTAAGTACACCACTATGGTAAGTACACTAAGTATAATAAGTGCACCACTAAATTAAGTACACAAAGTATGATAAATACACCACTAAGGTAAGTACATCAAGTATGATAAGAACACCACTAAGTTAAGTACACCAAGTATGGTCACTAATGAAGGTACACACAAGTACAGTCACTAAGTACACCACTAAGGTAAGTACACCAAGTACGGTTACTAAGTACAACACTAAGGTAAGTACACCAAGTACGGTCACTAAGTACACCACTAAGGTAAGTACACCAAGTACACTAAATACACCACTAAGGAAAGTACACACGAAATGTATTCAGCTCACACAGGTATAAGTCTAAAGTATGAAAATAAAGACTATCAAATGTAATCATAGAACACCCAATAATGTTGATTCACTTATAAACATTGAGTCACATAGACCCGCTGAGTCACTTAGACCTATTGAGTCACTTAGACCCATAGTCATAGTCTTATCATCACAACCAACCACATGATTACTGCTCATAGCGTGCTTATTCCAAGAGATATTACTCTTAAATCCAAATTTAGTAAGTCTAATTCCATGAAAACTTAGTTAGAGTATCTTAAAAAGGGACACATCATCTAGAGGGTCCCAAAACCATAAACGAATCGTCAATCAGACATATAGTTTGAAATTTAAGGGCATTTTAGTGAAAAGGGGACATTTGGGTTTGGGTCCAGTCCAAACTGGTCAGACCGACCCGACCAGGCTTGGGTCCTTCCGACCCAATGCACCAAGTTGACCCAGCGCACTAGGCCTAGCCTAGAATGGCTGGGCTCGGCCTAACCCACTGTGTTGACCCGACCTACTGTTCCGGCCCGACCTTAGGCCGGCCCGCTTGCCTAGCTTGGCCTGCTAGAGCAGGTCGGTGTGGTCCACCTGAGATGTGGTGGGCACCACATCCCCACCTACCAAATGTGACCAGCCACCATGTTCAATGTGATCGATCGCTACATGCCCCACCCATGACTGATGTTGCAGGTCTTCTGCCACAGTTTAGCTGGACTGCAGTTCCTAACCGCGTGACGTGGCCCACCGCCCATAGCGGTTGCTGCGGGGTCCTTTGCTACCAGCCTTCAAGCCGAAAGCCCTTTCCTCCACTGCGGCCCACCTAGCCATGACCTCCCATCACCACCATGAACCACCTAGATGCAGCCTTCCACCACCACCGGCTCCCTTGCTGGCGGTCATTCGCTTGGCCCGACTATGTCATCGGGTCGGTGTCACTTCCACCGTCAGCCACTCCACCAGTGGCCCTGTATCGTACCGAACCTACCATTTCATCTTTGTGGGAGGTCTCTATGGTGTCAGGTTCTTGATTTTGGGTTGTTGCTCCATGAGTTGAGGGCCCAAAAACCGTTCATTTCCAGAATCAAGAGATCACTAAGAGTGGAGGAAAGAGGAAGGCATAAGAACACCCAAATAATAATCCAAGCCTTTGTTTGTGTCGGGATGAATGCGTTCTTGTTAGTAGGATCATGAAGAACCAATTTAAAATCACTAAGATTTAGTTCCCATTTAATCATGAAGAACTAAATGAGAATCACATGGATCTAACCCCTTTTTTAATCCCCACAAGGTAATCCCTATCCCACAAAAATGATCGACAAGAGGATCGACCTATTAGTGGGCTGATCCATGTAAGTCGTTTAGAAAAGAATAATGGGGGAAAGGGAAATCTCACAGAAATAATAAAACCCCTATCTTGAGGATTGGATCGATCACTGGTGAAGAACGGAGCTGCATTACCGTCGTTTGTCGATCCTCAATTTGAAATCCATTACCATTGGAAAGATCCTTTGAAGAAGAGGGGGTGTTCGCTATTGTTGGTGATTCATCATTCATCACCACTCATTATTTACCAACACCATTCCTCCAAAGCCTCATATAAATATCCAAGATCATTCCCTAATCCCGTATCCTTGTTATGATATTAATTGGAGAAACATGATTCAACATTTCTGTTACACTGAGTCACAACATCATTATGCTGTTTCATTTAAGAAGGGTAACAACTACTTAGTCATGACATCACAACATCATTGAATTGCAAAATAACATCAAAATAAAATATTTTAATGACATTCACATCCAAAAAATAATGTTTTCTCTCGACCTACGTCGGTTAGGTTAGGACCCTCCTAAAGAAAACATACTCTCATGAGCTCAGTGGTGGTATCCAATTTCCAATTTGAGTTACTATTTAAGAGTTATTGGGATTTTAAAATAAAATAATTTTTATTTAATTATTTTATTTATGGTTATGTGAAAAAATATACTTTCTATAGTTGACCTGCGCCAGCCAAAGTTAGGCCATTCCTAAGGTAATCTCGTTGTTCTGAACGCAACGGTGCCCTCAGATTTCTAATCCGGGAAATCTTTTGGAAGTTATTCCACTTTTTTGGAAGAACAACACATGCATGCACAAAAAAAAGTTTAACATATGTTAAGAAATTCTTCCGGGCACACTGGGCTTTGTAATTTCACATCGTCTTAGCGCCTAGTCTCAAAATTTTCCCAAGTAGTTCATAAAATAAGAAATCAAGAAAAATTAAGTCATTATATTCTCCTCAACTTTAGGATTTACGTCCTCAAAATCCAAACCAAGGGTTACACAAGGGATGAGGGTACCGAGCACAAACCCGAGCCTTCCACTCCCATGTGCTCTTCTGAAGGTTCTCATACTGTCTTAGAACATGAAACAAAGGAATTAATTGTCCACAAAGGATACCCTCTTTTAGATCCTCGATCTCCTTGACCAGGATGCAGATGAGCATCACGATCTGAAACTATCATTGATGGAAATCCACAGTGTCGAACTATCTCCGTTTAGTAGAGGTGTACTAAGACCTCTACTAAACTATACCCCCATATAACTAGAAGGTGGTCCGACTTGGTGAGTCAATGAATAATGATCTGATTCAAACTATCACCCAACTTTCATATTGGAATGCAAGCCCAGTTTCAACCTGTTATGTCTTTCACGGTGTCCCGACACCGATATGCATATCCCGATGCATCTCGCCACTCCAAGAATCCACTAATTCCATGAAGAACCAGGCCTCCCTACACCACATATAACAAGATTTATATAGGTTCATCCATCCCTGGCTCTCATCACACTACAAGCAGCCAGAATCAGACCTAAGAATCGGGCCCTTAACCCCAAATCAAGGTATTCAGCCTCCCCACATAAAGAGTTATCAAGGCTCAAAGGGAATGTACTGTCTATAAGGTATGGTATGAGACTTACTCAGAACCTACTCCCTGAACATCACTAGTACTAAAGTGGGTCCCCTAAAAAAATTTCATGCTCCCCACCTTTCATATGTCCATCAAGAGTGTTTCCTATAGACATCTAGGCATGCAGGGCTTCATAGTTGGTATTCTAAAGCTGTGTCTCCATGACTCAAGGTGTTAACCATTGAACAAAGATAATCCACTCTGACTCCATCCCCCAAGGATAACTGTATTAAGGCCAACTACTCTGATGCATCATTCTGTAACTAAGAACAAGGTCTCCTATTGAGAGCATCTACTATCACATTCCCCTCCACAAGAGTATCAACAATTTCAAATTCATAGTCCTGGATGAACCTTACCCAACACCTCTATCTCAACCTCCACTGTATCCACTATGACTACATCACAATTTCATGGAATTGATGACTCATAAAACCCACTACACCGAGGGTTGGGATACCAATTGGTGAGTAATTAACCACACCCTCCTATGTGTGAGTCCATCCTATGCTGCTTAGGTTTCCTTTTCACTAATAAGGAAACATTGTTCCACCACTATGTACACTCCACACTCTTCACCTAAAACAGTCAATATGGGCATGAAGCGAGGGTAACTATTCCATTCCAAGAATGATGTCATAAGGCCTCGATGCTGCTACTAAGAGATCCCAACCGTAACTCTCACCTCTAAGAGTTGGGCCACATTGTCGGCACTAGTGTGTGATCATTATGTCTCATCTAGTATGAGTCTCCAAGCGTGAGGATCAATTCCATGGTCCAACTAGAATCTATGATCCCTAAACAAGGTCCATGTAAAGAAATGAATGATTAGAACTCATGTCTATCAACCTGGCATCTAAGATAGAATAGTCAAAGACTGTTCCTCAAATCATTTCGGGATCCCTTGGGTTAGATGCCTCGACCACATACAGTAATCCCCTCCCCTGTCCCCTAGATCCCAGATCCTGGTGCGGACTACCTGGGGTAGTGGTGGTAACATGTCGAAATGTATACCACATCCTGCTTCTCTTCTATCTCCTCTACCACATCTACTGCCCTGCGGATCTATCTGTTCTTTCTTGACCACTGCTGAAACATTTCTGGCTGAATTTGCTCAGCTAAGGGACTCTCAACCACAAAGGTTTTCTCTATCTACCTAGCATAGGTATGAGTGATTAGAGGGATGAATCTAGATTAGACGTCCCTAAGATCACCATGATCAAAATTCCAATCCCTAAAGCACTAGCTACATATATTATCCATCAAGTACCTGAGAAGGTCGGTATGCATTGATGAATATTCAGACACCGACATGTCATCTTTCCGAAATTTTATAAGCTTCTAGACACACATAACCCTTAGCTTATAAGGGGAGAACTCTTCTATAAAAATTTCTCAAACTCAATCCATGGAAGAGTAGCCTCATCGTAAGATCGGGTAACTAATCCCATCATTAACCTGCTAAGCCACATAGAAGGCTCTATTATAGGATCACCATCTAATCTGCTGGTGTCCTAAATAGATGGAAAACTTAGGTCACCGCCTCAATCCCATCCTCAGCCGCCTATGTATTGGGCTCACCTTGGAACTTGAGGGGTCTCTATCGCTGAAACTCATGAAGTTCACTCAGCCCGTGTATCTCATCTGCTCGTACTATGGGTACCATGAGTTACTCCAAAGGTTGTGGTATAGTTGGTGCACCACCTGAAGGTGCTATCCCTAGTACAAATCCCTATATCGATGTCTCTCTACTAAGCAGATCATCCTTGTGATCACACAATGGGATCCTGGCTGGTTTTCTACATAGAAGCATCTTGAAGTAAAACATGATGTACCATGGTAAAAAGAGTATACCTGTGTGAGTTGACTTAAGAAGGACATGAGGACACACACAAAATCCTATAATATGCATATACCATTTATTTCCCTACAACCAGTGTTTTCATGTACTAAGTCGAAAAATAGGTGTCTAGAGTCCTAGTGTATGGATACGTCAGTCACAGCACCAACATTGGAGTCCCTTGCCTAAAATTTTAACTTGAAACACTTAACACTATTTCTCCAAACCAACATCACAGACTCCCAGTCCCAATGTGGAACCAAACCTCCTTTGATACCACTCTATCATGACTCGTCCCCCGGGGCCTATTCCATGACTACCCCAATCTTTCCTCCCATAGGCTAGGGGATGATGACTAGTGCTAAGTAGGCATATCCCAAAAGTGGGAGGCATTTTCCCAAGTACCTATACACACACACCCGCCCCTAAGAAAAAGAGATTAAATCGAAAACACTGAGCAAATAGTACAAAATGAAAGTAAAGGGGGCCAGTATACAATCCCAACAAAAGAAAAGTACAAGTTCCTAGAATCCATCTACCGAATAATCTACCTGAAGGGTAGGTACAGAAGCTGTCAGAAGTCGCTGAAGTGAAACTCGTCTATCGGGTATCCCTCCAAGAACCACCAATCCCAATCCCACTAACTAATTCTTCAATGATGTCAATCATCTGCACAAGACATGATATGTGCGGGTGAAGCCCGTGTAGGGGTGAGTAAGACAATACTCAGTAAGGACCCCAAACCACAAAGGTAAGACCATAAAGGAAAGTACACATGAAGTATATTCACTATATAATCTATACACAAAGTATGATCACTAAGGATGGTACACTAAGTACAGACACCAAGGGAGGTACACACAAAGTACGCTAAGTACACCACTAAGGTAAGTAGACCAAGTACAATCACTAAGGAAGGTACACACCAAGTATGCTAAGTTCACCACTAAGGTAAGTACACCAAGTATGCTAAGTACACCACTAAGGTAAGTACACCAAGTATGGTAAGTACACCACTAAGTTATATACACCAAGTATGCTAAGTACACCACTAAGGTAAGTACACCAAGTATGCTAAGCACACCACTAAGGTAAGTACATCAAGTACAATCACTAAGGAAGGTACACACAAGTACGGTAACTAAGCACACTACTAAGGTAAGTACAAAAAGTATGGTCACAAAGTAAAACACCAAGGTAATTACACCATGTACAGTCACTAAGTACACCACTAAGGTATGTACACCAATTACACTAAATACACCACTAAGGAACATACATACGAAATGCATTCATCTCACATAGGTATAAATCTAAAGTATGAAAAAAATAATATCACATGTAATCACATAACACCCAGTATTATTGAGTCACTTAGACCCATTGAGTCACTTAGACCCACTGTCATAGTCTTCTCATCAAAGCCAGCCACATGATTCCTGCTCATAGCATGCTTGTTCTGGGAGAACTTACTCTTAAATCCAATGTATGTAAGTATAATTTCATTAAAACCCACTTATATTATCTCCAAAAGTACCACCTTGTCGTGAGGATCCCAAATTCACAAATGTTTAGTCAATCAGAAATACAGTGAGAGTTATTAGTGTTTTAGTGAAAAGGGGTTGGTGGGTTTTGGGTTCAGTCTGACTGGGTCAGATCAACCTGACCAAACTTAGCCCAGGTTCTACTGACCTGACCCACTAGGTTCATCCTAACTCGTCAGGTCCTGTTCAACCCACTGGGCCCAGCTCGTCCTGGACCACTGGAGCAGGCCGATGTGGTCCACCCAGGATGCGGTGGGTGCCACATTCCTGCATTTTGAATGCGGTTGGCCAACACATGCAATGTGGTCAGCCACCACATTCCCCACCCGTGATTGATGCTGCAGGTCTTTATCTGCAGTCTAGTTGGACCATGGTTCCCAGTTGTGTGACACGACCCATCTGCCGCGTTCGCCATGGCTCGCCGCCGGCCACCTGCCGCGTCCGCCATGGATCACCGCTGGCCACCTGCTATGTCCTCCATGGCTCGCCACTAGCTACCTGCTGACGTCCCCTATCCATCACCTACAACGTTTTCCATGGGCTCCTCTACCATCGTCCTTCGAGCTGGCGGCCCTTACCATCGTGGCCTCCCGCTGCCGCTGCGGTTCACCTGGCTGTGACCTTCTATTACTGGCTACTCTCTTGATGGTGTTCGTCCTCTTAGCCTAACTGCACTTCCAATTCGGTGTCACTCCCACCTTCGGCCACTCCGCCAACGTCCCTATCTCGTACTGCACCTACAGTCGCATCTTCATGGGAGGTCAGTATGATGTCAGGTTCTTGATTTAGGGTTGTTGCACCACAATTCGAGGGCGCAAAAATCGTTCATTTCTAGAATCACGAGATAATGAAGAATGGGGGGAAGGGAAAGGCACAAAATACCTGAAGAACGATCCAATAATTTTTCCGTATCAGCCCAAATGATTTCTTGTTAGTAGGATCAAGAAGAACCAATTTAAAATCACTAATATTCAGTTCCATTTAATCATGAAGAACTAAAGGAGAATCATAAAGATCTAACCTATTTTTAATCCCCAAAAGGTAATCCCTATCCTGTAAGAATGATCGACCCATAGATCAACATGTTAGTGTGTTGATTGAAGTTCTTAATTTAGAAAAGAAGAATGAGGGAAAGGGAAATCACACAAAAAGAATAAAAACCCTACCTTGAGGATTGGATCAATACCTGGTGAAGAATGGAGTTTCACTGCCATCATTTGTCGATTTTCAATCTGTAATCCATCATCGTTGGTGAGATCCTTCAAATAGGAGGGGGTGTTCTCTATCATTGGTGATTATTTGTTCGTCACCTCTTTTCGTTCACTAATGCTATTCCTATAGAGCCTCAGAACAATCTCTAGGATCATCCCCAGATCCCGTATCCTTATCAGGATATTAATTGGAGAAACATGATGAGCATTGCTGTTATTCTGAGTCACAACATCATTTCTCTATTTCATTTAATAATGGTAACTATAGCTTAGTTGTGTCATCGTAGTGTCATTGCGTTGCCATGTAACATCAAAATAATATATTTTTATTAAATATTTTAATGAAATTCATGCCCAAAAATTAACTTTTTCTCTTGAACTGCGCCAGTCAAGATTATGCCACACCTAAAGAAAAAATACTCTCACGAGGTCAGAAGTGGTCTCATATTTCCAATTTGAGTTACCATTTAATAGTTATTGGGATTTTAAAATAAAATAATTTTTATTTAATTATTTTATTTACGGTTACGTACTAAAATATACTTTATACATTTGACCAGCACCCTCCAAAGTTAGGTCTCACCTAGGGTAATCTTACAGTTCTAAATGCAATGACACCCTCATATTTCTAATCTGGGAAACCGTTTGGAAGTTATTCCACTTTTTTGGTAGAACCGTGCACACGCGCACAAAAAAAGTTAAACATTTTTTGAGAAATTCTTCTGGGCACACCGGGCCTTGGAATCGCATGCTGTCTCAATGCTTAGTCTATGAATTTTACCAAGTAGTTCCTAAAATAAGAAATTAGGAAAAACCGATTCATTACAGTATGCCACACCGTTGGGTATGACACACTGTTGAGTATGACACACCGTTGTGGTTATATCACCATTGTGGTTTTCCCAGCATTATGGTTGTCTCACCATTATGATTGTCTCACCATTGTGATTGTATCGCCATTTTGGTTTTCACACAATTGTGGTTATCTCACTGTTGTAAATCTCACATCACTGGATTTCATGCATTTGAAAAAAAATTCACTTATAACTTGTTGAACTAAAGAGTTTTTTATTCATATAGCTTATTTTATTTATGTAACCCAATACGAATATTGTCTAACTTATGAGTTTTATTTTCAAGTATTATTTGTATTTTTATTTTTCAAATACCTAAATTGAATTTGGTATAAAGTAAATTTTTTTTCTAGTTCCAACACACCTTATTATAATGCCCTTTTATTCTATCTGAAGACCAGTGAAGCCCTTCATCTTTCAACCTTCAAACCTTCAAAATTCCCTTTATGTTCGACCGAGTAAACCAAACTGATCTACATGGCCAAAGTATATCAAACCTTAATTTATTCTCTATATGAGTCACATCCTTCTAAGAAGAAGAAAAAAGAATCAAGTAATCGAGTTTCTGTAGCACCGGTAAATCCATGGCTTTCAAAAAGAGTTGTTGTACCCAAAAAATAATTTGCAGCATCATGGTTACTTTTGAGTAAGTATTTGGTACTCAAAGTACTCTAGAACCAAGGTTGGTTAGATTGGTTATCTTTGAATGAGATACCATTTTATCCTAATATAGTTTAGGAGTTCTTATAGTATGTTGATTTTGGTTTTAATAATAAAGAATAATATTGGATGATAACAAGAATCAATGGTCACAAAATATCTTTTTCATCAAAAAATGTTCAAGTTGTTTGGGTGTTCTATATGAAGGTGTATTTGATGACTATCAAGGAACCATTATTGAAGACAATGACTTTTTTGTTTATTAATATTCTTTAACTGAACTGAATGGTGATGGAATAACAATAAGACCATTTGATTCTAATTTGGAAGGGGAATGAAGACTACTCTTTAAGTTTATACAACACATGTTATGCACCATAAAAGGTGATTTTCCAACTTAAGGTATCCAAATGTCTACTTATTATATATTATGAAAAGATGATATAAGATCAATCTGTGTACATATCTTATGGTTCATTTTTCATAAACGATCAAGCCAAATTCATGATCTAACTCCCTGATCTATCCCAAGATGATTTCATCCTTGCTAAAGGCAAGAGGCATAGTTGTTGATGATGAATAAATATTTGTAGACTGCAGTTGTTTTTGTATTTCTAAAGCCATTTGTTCAAGGATGAGAATCAGTTGGAACCCCTGAAAGAAGCAGTGGGTAGATGATGGTGAGAAAATCTATGTAGATTTTAACCTTGTGGATCATCCATCCAATATAATGGATCTTGTGGATCCAAGTTTAGAACCTGATGAGGTTGATGAATATTATTATGAGGATGAAGAAGAGGTTATTGCCTCAAAATAAGAAGCGGAGAAATAAATTTTAGTTGATGAGGGGTGTGACCTCATTCCATCTCCCAAATCACCTCCTATCACTTATGGTGCTTCTATCATGCCTAAGTAACTTCCCAAAAGAGAGAAATTAGTGAAAAGTGATGGAGAATAAATTTAAGTTTTTGGAGAGGAACAAAATATAAGTAGTTCAAAGTCTAATGATGATTAAGATGAAGAAGAAGATGATGACGAAAATAGAGAAAGAAATGGAAATGGAAATGGTGATGTTGATAATGGTGATGAAGATGGTTTGGATCCTTATGGTTCCAATGGGAAGATAAGAAGTTCCTTCTCCCAAAGAATCTATTTCTAGATCTGAGGAAAGACCTAGTCTAGTTTTTTAAATGGATATTGCTGACAAAGAAAAGGAGGATGCTTTTATTGAGGGGGAGCAATACCCAAGTTAAAAAGGTTATGATAGAGATGTTTCTTCATCTACTGCTAGTGATCAGATAGATTCAAATATAGCTGTTTATGAGAAAGTGAGGATTAGTGTTGTTATTGAGAAACATGTGGCTAATAATATGGTAAATGTGCCTCTAGTTGGTGATTAGTTGAAAGATGTCGCTGCTTTAGATAAACCGTCAGTTGATGAGCATATAGAGGATGCACATTATGATGAAAAAAAGGATAGTAGATACCTATGTTAGTTTACCTTCTATAGTGGTATCTATCACTACTACTTCTTCAGTAGTTGAGATTTTTAAAAAACCTTCTGAGAGATGGATTTATCCCATGATAGAGGAATGGAATTTATAATTTGAAAAGGTTGGTAGTTTACCAAAAAATAGCGAACCATCCATTCAAGAAGAAAGATATCCTGAAGGATCGATGTTATATTAGGTTGATGTTGATTGTTTATTAGATAGTCTTTTTAGTAAGAGAACCTGCTCCTGTTATCCTTTCAGTTCCTATTGATGTCATCACCAAATAATATTTGGAATCTTTTAGTAAAAATATGTTGTTTGAGTTTGATGTGAAACTATGGAATTGACCTCCTCAAGTGCCTCTAATCAATGAGAAATATTCAATATATATATTTTAGTTGGTGATTAAACACATTCAAACAAAAATTATTCACCACATTCAAGAAGTTGAAATTAAAAATAAGAGAATAAGTGGTGAGATGGAATCTATGAAGTCTATACTTGAAGGAATAAAATCTTCCTTTGCAACTAGTATGGATGCCCTATTTTAGAGTGCTGAAAATATTACCTCAATAGTCTCTTGCTCAATTTGTCCTCTAGTTTTTGTTGAATCTCTTTAATAATTGATCAAAGAAGAAGTTTTTTTGTGTCTAGTGGACCTTTCATTGGTGAACCTGTCATTCATTTGGAAATTTTGAGGAAGTTTGAGCAAGGTACTGAACATGATCACATGATGATAAGAAATTATACCAAGGATATGAATTTATATAGGGAGACTGTAACCAAGGCAATAAAATATTATCTCTTGAGTATTTATATGGAATATTTCATGGATTCTAATTTCATTTTTTTTCTAAAAATTTGAGGATGGCACTTGTTACCCAGGCTTTTAAGGAGAAAGATAGACAGTTGAAGGAGATGAATCTAGCACTAAATTGGTTTATGGAAGCGAGTTCCATGGATAGAGGTGGTCATATAATAATGGATTTTACAAACCTCGTGAAAACATTTCTCTATGTCCATGGTATGGCTATTGTGGCTTATGAATCCATTCCTATTACCCCCCAGGAATCTCTTAGAAGAGGAGTTACCAGGAATCTAGCTGCACCTCTACCATCCATATTTCAAACATTCCATCTTCCTCCTGCACAAGAAATGAGACAACTCAGGACAATTATTATTATAAAGCCTCAACCTTCTCATGCTATAGCTGGAATCCAAATAGGTGTTCAAACCACCTTACCTTGAGCTTCTTTAGACCGTTTTGTACTTACTGTCTCAGATCAAGAGACTGCCAAGGACAAAGGAAAATAACTCCTGGACTGTTCTTCCTATCCTTGAAAGTTTTTTTGAATTATACATTTTTATGGGTTTTTTTTTGTTTTTACTATAACTTTTTCTTGATTTTTTTGGGTATTATAATGATATTATTATCCTCTATTAATCTTTTTTTCTTACTATTTCAACTTTTATTATTCTCCTTTTGATAATCCCAAAAGGGGGATAACTTTAGTATGAAATTGTATTAACTCTAGTATTTCTTTCATTTTATTTGATACCACACTAATATATGTGTACACTGTTATACTTTCTCTTTGATATTCAGTTTTGATCTTCCATTTGATGCCATGAATTGTTTACCTTTGATGCCAGGATTTTTGATCATCAAAAAGGGGGATATTTTCGACCTCCTTGTTTTAATGATCTCAAAATCATGCTTATTATAATATTAATTAGTTTCATGTCTTCTAAAAGTATATTATAATCTAAGATAGGTGATGAAAATTTTCTAATTATGAGTCACCATTGAGGTTGAGACACCGCTGAGGATGAGTCATCATCGAGACTAACTCAACACTAGATAATGACTCACTACTAAGATGTCATTCTGTCAGAAAAGAATTTTGACAAAGTATGAGACACCATCAACAATTACTCACTGTCATATTTAAGTCATTGTCAGATGTGTTATACCACTAATTCAGAAAATTGGTAAAGTATGAGACATAACCATCCTAACCTACCAACAGAGGATTCACCGTCAGAAGGATGAATCACCGTTAGCCTAAGATACCACTAAAAGAAGACATCGTCAGCCTAAGACACCCCTAGAAAAAGACACTGCCAGTATTGAGTCACCATTCTAGAACTCACCACCAATTTTTCTCAAAATTATATTTTTAAATTAAATATTTCCAATGGCCAGTTTATTTATTTTTTTCCATTAATTATTCTAATTATTGTTCTATATTTATTAATAGAGACACATTAAAAATGTGCGTCAGACGTGCTATATGAGGAAGTAGAGGATCCAGATATTCCTACCTGCTACTACCACATACTAAGAAGAGAAGATGACTCCATAATGTGTGTATATATATACATGAAGAAGTGAGATCTCACATAATAATCTTTTACAAAGATTAAATTTATTGAAAGAACATAAAGATATTACATGCTACATTATGATACATTTGACTAAGGAAGTTGAAGCTCATTATGCATCCAGTGATTTCCTGTAGTCAATAAAAAAAGTGTCTATGACACTCTATTTTACCAACGTTTCAAGAACCTGACTCAAGATCCATTTTCAAAACACTTTCTAGGAGTCACAAGATGCACTACATAAAAAAACAAGCATATCTACCACTTCATATTTTTATATTTCTCAGTTCGTTTATTTCATTTTACATTACGTGCAGTGTGGGTTTCTCTATTTATTTCACAAAACACTGTCTCCTACTATAACTGTAAGATACATTAATATATTCTCAACTCTTTTTACACCTATTTACCTTGAAAAAATATGGAATAGGTCATGTGCGACCTATTATATTTTTTGTACTCCCACATATTATAGTATAAGAGGCCCTGTGTGGTCTGGATTGTTGTATAATTTTGTAAAACCTGATCCAAGTTGTGGATAAAATTATTTATTTATATAAATTTCTTGGTGGTAGGTGATCACCAAGTGTAGAGGACTAAGTATCATCTTGATACTGAACCTCTTGTATTCAAAATTCCACTACTTGTTATATTTTTTTTATTGTGAATCTATTCTTTAAAACTAAAAATTGTTTTAAACAGTAAAAAAAATTAATACTTTGATAGTTAACATTAATTAGTATTTTTATATGATTTTAATTAAATAAATTAATTTCAAAGGATTGAGTAATATTTTATATTATTTTATCTGAGACCTAATTAATATTATAATAAATAATTTGATATATTGAAACTTATAATTATTCTTTATTTTGGTTAACTGGGCCATTTTTTTAAGTAATCGGGGGAATTTATTTTAATCCATTTTGAACAAAAAATTTTATTGGGTACTAAATTCACCCCCTATTAAGATACTCACTATGACCAACATAGTTATTCTTGTCCTAAGTATCTAGGTGACATGGTCATTTTTAGGGATAGATGATGCTAGGTATCACCTCCATGACACCATGAGGACACCGTACAAGGACTAGTTTTCTTCTTCTAAATAATTCAGTTATCTTCCAATATGGAGCTGAAGTAGGTACGAATGGGGTTTGTAGAAGCTTAGCTAGCACACTACCACTCAGTTTTGGATTGTATGTTTATATGTTTACTTAATTTATTTTTATCATGGAATACAATTTTATATTTGAGCACATCAGGTTAATGAATCATTGGTGGTGTCCCACTGAGTCTTTTACTCACACACTAATCAGACAATTCGATGCACTTGTATTTTTCATGAGAGACCTTGTGAAGGGAAAGGGACCTATAGTGGATGGCTAAGCATGTGGATCATAGATATAGGTTAGACCATGCCAGACACTAGATAACCCTACAATTCTTTTATTTATTATATATTTTTATTCATTCTAGATAGGATTTACACATTTAGAGCCACATTTATTTTCATGATATGTATGTCATTTACTTTCCACATGATTAATATGATTATTTATTATATTTTATTTATTTATTAATGATCATATGATGTGATATTGAGGGAATAGTCTCCCCTATGATAGACTTAGACCCTCATTACTAGTTTTCCACCTATTGTATACGGGGAGGTGCGCATGAGGCTATGTGGAATTCTAGCTCAAACTCAGTGGTTCAGGTTAGGATTTTACACCTTACTTTCTCTCTAGGCCTTGAGAGTTGTTTTAATTGATTTTTTTTGAAAACCCTTTGATTATGGAATTTTATTTCCTATTGCTCTTGTTTCTTGCAGTTAAAATACTAGACAACTATATGAGTGTTGATCAAAACCTTCTTCTCTTTCATCAAATTAGTAGTCTTATTCATCTCCCTTTGAAATTAATTATCCAGATTCTCCTCCTTTCCACACTTGAAGGATCTCCTCTTTCTCTTGAGATAGTTTTTAGGATTCTTCTTCCCACATTTTTGACACATGGGCAGTTCATGTTTCTTTCCTCTATGGAATTTATTTATCGATCCTCCTAAATTAAAATACATTTTATTATTTTATATCTAGAACCATGAGGCCACTAGGATCCACTAATCTTGATCTTGATCTTAAAGGAACAACCAATAATCTCTTCATATCTACAAAAGTCTTAAATCACCAAATATTATTGTAAACGCAACTTCAATACACTAAAGAAGTGGTCCACCTTACTTTCAATGTTGATGGAAAATAAAAAAGTGTATCATGAAAGCCTTGTGAATTTGGCCTCATAAGAACCAATAAACTCATACTCTTTCTAATTTAGTCCAAGGAATTATCTATCTATTTTAAGATAAAGATTTTAGGTAAAATATTTATTGAAGAATGTTTTCTTGAATCATTCACATTCTATGGATTCAATCTCTTCCTTGAGCTTCATATTGTTGATTAGTGTCCACCACTGATCAACTTCTCTATACATGAGATAAACAACCAGTATGACTTTACCTTATTTATAGAATTATACGATAGAGAATATCTTATCAATGGAGTTAATCTATTATTCTATGATGAGAGGATCGGAAGATCCATTAAAGGTAGGAGTCCTTTGTCACATAAAGTACTCAACCAAAACTTTACCTTTCTTAGAAGGAGGGATTTCCACATGATTCAAGTTATTATTCACAACTTGAGTCAGTTAAACTAGTACTACCATGAAGTTATCAAATCTCTCTCCTATTAGGTTAGGTATCTCATTATGGAAATCATCACATTTCCTATCACATTGGTTTTATCATAATTTATCTTATTTCCCACCATTAACTAAAATAAAGGGAAAAAACAAGGATGCTAATACTTAACCTAATAAAGAGTTTGTGAATTTACCAAACCATTTCCCCCAAGAGTATTAAAATAGGTGTGAAACAAGTCCTATTTTTCATGTACCATGTACAGATTGAGTTAATACCCAATGATACCTTTTAGGGTTATTAACACTGGGTATATATATTATAGAGCAACGTCTACTTATAGTATCCATATAAGGATGTAATTTCTTAGAAACCTATTGTTATATACTTCACTAAAATTTAAGGATATTTTTATATACTTAGACTTATACCTTGAATTTTTACTAATGTATTCCTATCATAATACCAAAAATATTTATAACTTTATCTGATACCAACTATAGTGGCCAAGTATTTTACACAAATAATTACATGATTTTTAACATAAATATCCAATAAACAATACCTAAGGACTAAGAGACCTAATTTATTTGGAATAACAGGTGTATAAAGCATTGAAATGAAACTAAAAGTTAAACATATTTATTTTAGTTTCTATAATTTAATATTAAATACTTTTTAGATTGTAAAACTATATTTGAGAACCTGTGGAATACATATAATAAAGGGGTGAGCTAAAAATCCTAGTAAGGTAATAAATATGATAAATAAGCATAACCTATGAATCAAATGACATATCATGATATCATAAGAAGAAAGGCACATGAATGATCACATAGAGGAATGAAATAAGTATGTAATAAAAATAATATCAAGGAATAATAGGAATTTTTCAGTAATATAGAGCATTACATAAGCATAATTCAAGTCTAATCACTAAGACAACATCATATGGTGGGAAAAGTTTCACCATGAATTATGTTTACTCCCTCACCTCATACATATAATATCATGAGACATAAACATTACCCAAAACATTGGAGTACTATTTGGGTTCACCCATAATAACATATACATGTATATGTGTGCCACATAAGGTAATAAAATATATGAAATATGTATAATAAATACCCATGTAAAGAAATGGGCTACATAAACTTTCCTAATATCACAATCAAATGAGATTTCATAAAGATTAAAAATTGATAAGAAATTAAATATTTTTTATGTTCATATATAAATAAATAAATATAGGTCTAAAATAAGGTGTTAATTTTAAAAAAACTTCATAGGAAATAGTAGATAATTGGGTATATAAATGAACATTTAAAATGGTGTTTTAAGAAATCAGTCAAAGAATTTTGAAGAAAGAAAGAATAAAAAGTTTCCTTTGAAAACTAGAGGAAACCCAGATTGTTTATCCCTAAAATATTAATTTATTTAATGAAATAATTAATGGGAAAAATTATTTAAAATAAGGTTACATAAAAGGATTAATAGATAGAAAATTTCCCCTTAATCAGGTTTGATTTTATAGAAGACATTGATAAATGAACTTAAGGCATGCATAACTCCATCAAAGGAAGGGAGAATAATATATGAATATATTTAAGGTACATATATATATAATTTATAATCATTAAATCATTTCAAATATTGATATAAAGTTATTTTGAGAGAGAAAGGTCAAAACCCAAATAAAAGAGGGTGTTTCAGAGAGTTCCCTTACCTTAGACTCAGAATCATTCTGCACTTACACTTAATGTTTTGAACAATCAAATTATATTCATTAATTAATTAATAAAAAACATTTTATTATACATATCTAATTTAATATAATTATATTATTTTTATTTACAACCATTTAAATGATATATCAAGTTTAATTTCAATGTTATGTGGATGTTTGTTTCATGGTTCCCTCGCCAGATCACTTGTGGATAATTATAGAAGTTCTTATGGAATAGTTTCATAGCTAAATAAGTGTGGTTTCAAGGAGTTAATATGTTTTTATAATTTAAAATAATTCTTAATACACAATGGTATTAAAAAATAATTATGATTTGGTGAGTATAGGTTTTATAGCTATACAGTTTGTTCATTAAGGTGGTTTTTCCGAACATAATGAACTTATTAAATTTTCTTCAATATTATGGATATATAATCATTCCATAATGTGAAATAAAATATAATATACATATTTAATTTTTTTTCAACCATATTAAGTGAATATATACCTACCATGAAGGTAGTGGATAAAAATGAAGTACGTTATTAATAGCAGTAGTGCACCCACCATAATATGAACAACAATTTCATTTTTAGAAGAGAGGAGGTTTGATAATGGATATTAAAATAACATAATAACATTTAAATATATTTATGACACTGGTGTCATTATTTCATATTTACGGGGGATGTGAGGAGAAGGTAGAAGAAAAGAATTTAAAAGAGATAAATTGAGAATATTAGCTTTTTAATGTCGTCTTCTGAAAAGCACTTAATGAACTTTGGTTTTTTCCTTTTTGTGATACTAGAATTGTGAATACATGGGGGAGGGGGTGAGATAATTGTATATAAATTTAGTAATATCTAAGTCTTAGAATGTGTAAGGAGAAGGGGTGGTGAGGGGTGATATTTAAAAGGGTAAGAGATGGGTGTTTTGGAATTTAATATTGATTAGTTTATTATTTTGGATAAAGAATAAAAATAGTGATGAATATTGTGACTATATATAGTAATTATTACATGCGAAGTTTAGAAATGGTCATTTACAGCACCCATGACTCATTTATGCATGTATTTTTCTTATAACTCAAATTACCATATTTTTCTGTATTTTACAATTTACAAAGAATTCAACTATTTTAGAAAAATATCAAAAAATCACCCTAACCATTTTCAAAAATTTAGAATTAAAAAATGAAATCAATTTTATAAATATTATAAATTTAATATTTAATTAAAATCCTTATTTATTGAAAAAATAAAAATTTTAATATTTTGATTATTTTTTTGATCCAATGAAAAATTACTTATGGTCTCATAAAATTATATTATCATTATAATAAAAAGTAATATTAATTTTTAAACCTATTTAATGAAAATAAAATTTATTTTAAAATTTTATATTTTTTATAAAAATACAAAAAAACATATATGTTTTACAAAAATACAAAATTATTTTATCAATTTTTAATAAAATTTATTTACTTGTATCATGATAAAAATATTTCATATTTTCATTCTTATGATACCAAAAAATTATTTTACACTTCTATAGGTTAGGATAGTATTACAACGATCATGTAGCTATTCTTAATGGTTAGATTGCAATTCGGATGATCAGATTACTATTCTAATTGTCAAATTACTATTCCAATGACCGAATTTGCAATGGTCATATGAGTTCCCTAGTTTATATAAATACCTCATATTTAATTCATTCTTCAATCAGTTCTATTTTCTTTCAAGGTTATATATTTTTTCATTTTCAAAATGAATATATCATTACTAAATATTTTGTTTCATTTCGATAGTGTTGTTCATGAGTGTGATTATTCTCAAGGATCAAGCAGATCCAAACTTTTATATTATAGTTATCTTATTTTCTATTTTTTCCCATTGTAATACTTTCAATTATTATGGACATTTTTATTCTATAAATGTAATGTTTAAATTATTGTAATAAAATGTTATGGGTTCTGTCATGTAGTGTGTGCTCTTTATATAATACTAAATTATTAAATATGAAATTATTATATATTCATAAGGTAAATTCCATTAATAAACTTATAGGTAATTACACCAATTGATGACATGATTAACAACATACCCAATTGTACCCTGATTATCTAAGTCTCAAGGCTTTCATAAGAAAGGTATTAAAGTATGAAGGTTCTCATGTTAGGCATATCTCTAACCTTAGGAAATGAGGATTCATAATAATAATACACCCCTAATTATATCAAGGAATTTATGACTTTATATGTGATATAATTTGGTGGATCAGTCTAGATAATAATTCTCAACTTATTATCTTATGATTCTATTCTTTGTATCTCATATAAAACTCTTTGTATCATTTATAAGATTCTACTCATTATAATATTAAAATATCATAACAACCCATAATAATTCATTATTATCATAAATTATGGACAACTAAAAGTTATAAATTGAAGGGATAATTATCATTTCACTTCATAAATAATATGCAGAAAATGTGAAAGAAATAATAAAGTGAAGATTTTCTTTTTTAAAACATGATACATTTTATATTTATTTAAAAATACTTAATCAAGACATACATAAGATCCTTCCTAATATATCATATATGAAATACCACTGAATCAAACTTATGTTTTTGATAATTTTAGGGGTTTTATTAAACTCATTAAATCTCTATGTAATTCCTACCAAATCTCTATTTGACCATCAGATAAAAACCCTCCCACTAAACTATTTAGCAAGTAAAATATATAAATTAATCAAGTTTGAATAATTATGATATTTAGGAACCATATTCCTAATTTTTTACTCCTTGAATATATTCAAAAAATTTAAATCCACAACATAAAATGTTATGACATTAATTAATTTTTGTTTTCTAACTAAAATTATTTCTAATCTCACCATCATCTTCTTGGAACCCATTTAATAAAAATTTTCCTTAAAATAAGTTAGTAACTACTAAAAATATTTACATTAATTTTTTACTAACATAACCTAAGCCTTTTAAGATATAATGTAAAATTCAATTTTAATTTTGATTGGAATAATCTTTTATTTTTAATTTTGAAATTATATTAGTCCAATCATACTCCCAATAGCACCTTAAATATAATTTTATCTTTATATTATAATTCTAAGATACACAAAATCCTTTGTGTTTATGAAATAACTATTATTTCTTTTTAGTAGAAATATTTAAAAATAAACCACTATTTCCATATCATATATGATATTATATGTTTTTAGATAATTTTATTTTAAAAATAATACTTTATTATTTAAAATATTCCATTTATGTTGGTGGAATCTCAATTCATCATATTTTTAAAAACATCTAGATAAACTCTTTTATTTAGGATAAACCATTTTTATCCTTATCTCCTTTTCAAACATGTTACAAAATATAATTAATCATAAACCTAGTTTATTGAATTCATCATGTAATATTTATTATAACAATTTATTATTAATAGAAAACTTATCTTATAAAATAATAAAAATGAGACAACTATACACATCCTTTAAAAGAGTCCATTCAATATCAATAAATTCCTTTGCAATAAAATATTTAATATATAAACTCTTTAATCCATCACTAAAATGAAAAAAACAATCTTTATCAATTATTCCCTAGATTTTTAACTATTGTATACTCACAAAATTAATAAAATATATAGTTGGTATTATACACACTTTAAAATAGAGTAATTAATTTCTACAAAATAGATACTTGACATGGAAATTATATGTAGTTTCCTAAAAACCTTTAGCTATTCCATAAAATTCATCCTATGGAATTGTTATTCCTCCTTCCTAATACCTTATTTTGGTTTCAATGACCTTGGATTACTACTAAAAGAATTTTTTTTGGAATTTACAACCAACGTTTCTTCTTCTAGTTTTAACTTTTACCCACTTATATTGTCGACGCATCACCAAAACCTAGATATAATATGTAATAATTCATATTTTCTAAAAAATTTAAGAAAGTATAGTTAACATTTTTTAAACTCATTCACATTTTTGAAACATTTCCAAATAAATGATTCTATTACTAGAACAATCCTTAGAGAATACATTTAGTCTCACCTAGTCATTACCATTCTCAATAATATTGAGTATATGAGAAAATACTAAAGTTAATTTGGTCATTTTTCATCCAATTACTTAAAAATATTAGGTGAATAAATATACGCTTCTCATAATAATATAGATTCATTTTTTAATTACTTCAACAGTTGGTCACTTAGGAAGGGTTTACTCCAACACATCAAATTTCTCTTAAGAACTTTTCTTAAGTTACTAGTATCAAAAGTTTATTACATCATCCTTATACTTTTAAAGGGTTAATAACAAATATAAGTTTGATGATGATGATGGTATTTATCTATAACAAAATATTTCATCAAATCAGTACCATGTTTTATATACCTTCATCAAGGTCCTTTAATGAAATCACTCCCACTAAATTAATTACCCCATGCATCATTACCTTTAGTGATACAAGATCTATATATCAATAAGATTCAAGTCCACTATGGATTTTATCACACTGCATAGTTATTTAGTTATTTCATCTTCACAGTCATATCATATAGTAATATTATATAGTTGAGTGGATAACTCATTACCCAATCTATCATATAGATAAAATCAACTCTATTCCTTTGGTAACCTAATCCAATTATGAACCCCATTCAAGTGTATCCTAAAGTTAATAGTTAAATATGGGAACCTAATCCTATTAGGGTCACTTATACCTAGTATGCCTTATACATTATAATACACAGGCACCCAAATATGTCATGAAACTACCTAATTAGATGATTTTAGGTTGTTAGTCTCAAGAAAGATACCATGAGAAGGGAAGGAGGTGAATTAAGGTATGCTGATTTTATTTTTAAACACTTTGAAAATGATCATGTTCCATTATTTTTAAGAACAAACTCTCTCTTATAGTGAATGTGAAGTGAAAAAATGGAAACAAAAAATTTTACTTGGTTCACCCAAATTGGGACAATCTAAGGATCATGCAATAGTGATATACTGATACACTTAAAATTCCAAGCACATTACTTATATTTTACAAATTATAGTGGTTTCATTGTCCCTATATGTTTATAACAGTCACAAAATAAATATAAAATTTACTATTCTTATCATAGGAATAAACTCACTACTCTTATCCAAAATTTATGTGTCTTACATGAACAAAAAATGGAAATAATACCACCGATCTGGTAAAATTCAACTACACTTTCATCTACCTAATAAAACACTTAGAAACTCTAGTGAGATAGCTTATTAATACTCCCTTCACTTCTTTCTAGATTTCTAGTGCAGTTCTATAATCCTTATTATTCTATTATAAAGTCAATATTTAATCTATATCACCTCCTCTTTATTTTTTTCATATAGGAAGACATCTCTCTTCTATATGTTGAGAGAGTCTCCATGTTAATTTTTTATTTTATTTATCCTATTTTTTATTTGTAAAATAGTTATGTGATAAATATTTTCCATATTTGAATATGGAAACCTCACAAAGTTAGTAGTATAATTTACTATTATATTGAATTCTAACCAAATCTATCCAATATTCTAGAAATAACTAGATCCTCATTCGTCAGTTGAATCCTATATTTAAATTCAATTGAAAACAGTACTATATTCTTCACAACATGGATTCATTCTTGATATCATGATGCTTAATAAAACATTAGATCCACCAAATCTACAAAAATATTGCATTTAAATCCCTATGATATCATGACATAATCCCCCTTTAATCAAAATTTGATATTATCTATTATAGTTGGACAACCTATCAATCTTATTTTATGATTAACAAAGAAAATCATAAATTTCTATTGGTTGACCCTTCACTTGAAAACATATAAGGTCATGAACCTTATGTATCACTTATATGATTCAAAAATTATAATTATGTATTAACTCTTCATAGAAATGACTTACATATCAGGTTTATGAACCTTACATACCACAATGCATGTTCCTACTTTTTATGCATTTTTAACCTTTAGGAATAAATGAATCTTATGAATTCGAAAGATTTTATAAATTTTATATATTATATAAGAAATAACTCATATGTATTTGTTTGGTGACCTTTATGTATTCTAATACATTTATATGTTGGTCCATTGACCTTTGAGTATACATGATGAAGATTCTCCAGGACTTTTCCTCATTTAAATACTTTTTAAAAAGTTAATTTTATATATAAAGGGGTACCTCTAGAAATCTTTCATTTATCAGAGTCCAAACTAGATGAATATTATGTATAGTTATGGTGACCATTATGTATACATGGACTTTATTGAATTTTTAAACTCTGAATTTTGATGACCCTTACATATAGGACTTTATAAAATTTATATAAATCCATTCAAAACTATAATATCACTAGAATTATTTAGAAACACCTACATACTTCAAATTACAGACCCCTGATGACTTTTTAGACTTCCTTGAAGGCTCCTTCAATAACCTTGTCAACAAAACAACCCAAGAACCACTCCAAGGGGATTTTTGATAAAAATACCCCCTTTGGGTTTGTTTAAAATACTAAAATAGATTATACATATTTTTATATGAAAACTTCAAAAATGAACATAATTGACTGGAAACACATTCCAGACATCTTACCTTCAGATATCACATTAATGATTCACTAAACATAAAATCTAAGACCACATGTGTCAATCTTGTTATAAGAAACAAGATTTAAATGAAAATATCCTCATGAAAATACTTCCTTGATATTCATGATCTTCAATACTCTTCCAAGCTACTTCTCCCACTAAATAAAAATCATAATACCCCCTTTATGAAACATCCAACCAGGATAAAAACCTCCTTTTCAAAAATTAAGAACAGTCCCAACCATATTCATCTCTAATCGTATATAAATTCTCCTAATAAATTCACAAACAACTTCTCCCCCTTTCCAATGAACGTAAAGAGAAATTCTCTGAAAGTTCACAAGATATAGTTAAGACTCCAAACATTTAATTTAATAGAGTGACTATACCTTATTATAAATAGAAAATACCATAAATGAGTGGAACTTCCTTCTCCAAAACATTTAGTTAGATGGATAAGGTTGGAATCTATGATCCAATCAATTACTTTCAAAATTATACTTATGTAGCACCTTCACCATGATGACTATGACCTAATTTTTCATTGACACAAAATATAACTTCACCGTCCCCTTTTCAAACTTCTAACTGATGAAATTATATTTTATCTCAATGTTATTTATCCTTAAAGGATGAATATTATTTTTATAATATTGATAATACTTGAGTTATCACACTTTATTGAAAGACGATATTTCACATAAAGTCCGACATCCTCAATTTGCTGCTTCATTCATAGAAACTGAGTACATGCTTGAGTAACTAAAATATATTCAATTTCTGTAGTTATAAGTGAAATACAATCTTTCTTATTTCCTATCCAAGAAATGCATCAACCTCTATGATAGAAAGCATCACATGATTTTGATTTCTGATCATTCGATAAACCAACCCAATCATACCAGTATATCCCAACAAAACCATTTATGATGTTTTGTGATAAAACAACATGAAATCCTCCATGATATTAACATAATGAATAATTATTTTTCAATTATAGAATGTGGATTTACTTGGGACATATTTGGTACCATGAATATTGACATGTGGAAAACACAATGTTAGCACACGTTGATGTTAGGTACAATAGGATTCCAATTATATTCCTATATTATTTTACATCAACCTTCTTGCCACTATCATCTCTTGAAAAATTCATCTGGGTAGCCACTGGTGTTTTCATTAGATTAGAATACTCTATTTAAAATCTCTTAAGGATAAATTTTTTATTCTTTTATTTAGAAATAAATTTATCATTCTTTCTTTGAGTCACTTGAAAACTAAGGGAAAATTTTTACTCTCCAATCATGGATATTTTGAATTTACACCTAATATATTATGAAAATAGATCACATTATACTTAATTAAATCCTCTAAAAATTTTGTGATCCACATAAATGAGAACCAAAATCCTTTGATCATTCTCTTTATTGATTTGTAGATTGTGATCATACCCAAATAATTGGAATACAACCTTTCTCAAGTATTGATCAATCTTAGAGTACGAATCTCTTGGTGCTTTATTCAGCTCATGCAATAACAAGAACATCATGATTTTATATCCATTAATAAGAAAACCATATTTTTTTTGTTCAATTTACACCTATTCCTCAAGTATTCAATTAAATAATTCCGATTTAGAATATATTTAGTGTAACTTAAATTATCCCTGCATTCACATCACCGAGAATATATGAATAGTTTTTAATTGGGATACAAGTTAAAATGTCTTAGAAATATAGATCCTAATTTTTTTTGGAATACCCCTTTCACACTAGCTATGTCTATTTTTTCTAATTAACCTCACCATCTTTATTGAGTTTATTAAGGAACACTCACTTTGTTCTAATTAGTTTTTTGTCTTCCAACCTCAATATAATTTCTAATGTTTGATTCTTTTCAATTTGGAAATGCTCTTAATTAATCTCTTTGGCCCAATTAAAATATTTTTCATTCTATTTATAAAAATTACCCACTACTTGAGATAATAAATAGTCTTGTATAATCTTTATCCTCAGTGTTTTCATTAGAGTTATCTGGTTACTAATAATATTCACTTTAATGATTTCATCATTTATTATTTCCCTCTTTGTAGCTCCTAAACCTAATATGTTTTTCTCATCATAGAAACATTATTCTAAATATTATATATCCATATGTTTCCCCTAGTATACACATTTTATTATCACTTTACTTTGATATTTCAGCACTATTTTTCCTTGAAAAATGCTCATTGGATATAAGAATTATTATTGAAAATAACTGTATATCCCGAGTCCCATAATTGGGTGACACTTAGAAAATTGTTACTAAGGAACTTAAACAATAATATTCCCACATTACTTAATTATTTTCATCTAATTTTTGATTTTTAGGATCCGATGATCTTTAAACCTTCATCACTAAAAAATATGACTATAATTTCTTTTTCATACTTGATCTCCATGTTTTTTTGTTTTACATCATATGTGAAGTGCATAAAATATCAAAGATACCTCTACTAGCTCAATATATTACTTTTAAAAAATATCTATAATATTTTCCTTCTTGGATTTTCCTTTCTTGATCTATTTTCATTGATTTTCTTCATTCAGGTGCGAATGGTAATATTATACCCCTGGATCCATTGAATCATCCTCATATTACAAGTCTGTGAACTGATTATGAGTTTTTATCCCGCTTGATGACGTTTCCAACTTCTTTGATCTCCTTATCTAGGAATAATTTGGAACATTTATTTATACCCTTGATGATAAATTCATGGATTTGTGTCAATAAAATTCACATGAAAAATAATAGATGTTAAAAACATATCATGTATAGGAAATTCTAATCATATATTTTTGTCACTCTTAAGCCTTTAAATATCTTTATCTATGGAACACACATATTGTGTATTCCCCATATTCCCAAAATATTAACATAAATTTTGTTGTGTATTATTGAATTCCTTTTATACTCTTTTTTCAACCTTTTGGGTCTCTTCTGAGTCATGAAAATCAACCTTCTTCTAGGGTCTGGGTTAATGTTGTTTTGTATCTACTTCTACTAATTTTTTCTTATGATCAAGACCCTGAATAGAAATGCATTTATTTTTGAAATGATACACTTTTGAGAAATTTTATAATTTTTTTCATTCCTTATTAACTTCTTTGGGAGACTATACACATGAACTTCCCTATATCATTATAGGAGTTAGGAGTATCTGTTGATCATAGAGATTTTTTTTCATCTTCATGACTCTAACTTTGATCTCCTCAATCCTTTTGATAATATTTTTCAACTAATTGATCAATCCATCAATCATATGAGACTTCTATCCGATATTAATATTGAGATCAAGTTCATTCTCCATGTTTTAGATATTCCTATATTTGAGTGTTTAAATCTTAGATTTAAAATCAAATTTTAATATTTTTTCTACTGAATATAATGTTTAGAATCATGTACCACCCAATTGGATTTCTCTATTTTGGTCTTTTAAGTATCAGTTTCTTAAAGATTATCTTTTTCTTCAGCCTTGAGGTCTAATATTATATTAATTTAAGTATTTTCATAATTGTTTTACTCCAATTATGTTTTGACTGTGAAACCCATAATAAATTTCTCATTTAGGTCCTTATAGTCCTCAATTACCTCTGCTTCTATTTCTTCTGAGTAGAAATCATATTATTAAAGAAAGTTATTATTTTTAAAGAATTTATGTTGTGATATCCTCTCGACTCTCATGACCTCAAATAATTTTTTCATGGTTTTTTCATATTAATCATCATCTTAAAACTTATTTGGAAATATTTCTATGAGATGTCCAACTTTTACACACTAAAATCAAGTAAGTTTAAGCTTTAATTTGAATTTTCCTTTTTTTATTTTGAGATTTGAGGAAATTAGAGAAAAAAACTCATAAACTTCCCCATCCTTAGGATCATCCTCCAAAGTGAATTAATTTTTCACCTTAAACACTATTTACTAATAATTTTCCTTTTCTAAGGACTCATTATCATTGTTCCTCATCTCGTATTCAATGAGTGTGTTTTGAAGACTATCTATAATCACTATCTTTGGGATTTTTCTTTGAGTATAGAGACCATCATCTTGAACCACAATATAAATTTTCTCAGGATCCTCTTCATGATTTTTGATATCATTGAGTATTTTTTTGATTCAACACTTGTCCTCTACAATTATGTTTACACAATGAAAGAATGCATCAAAAAACTTATTAAGTTTCATTTTCAATTCATACTTGTTTGATAGAACCTACAATTTAAATTAATGTACCTTTGAATCACCTTCATATACATTAATATGTTTCTCCCATTAGGCATGCGAGGATTTACAAGACATCACCTTCCTATATATTTCATTACACAAAGCTCCTCCCAATGCATCAAATCATTTGGTGATAACTTTAAGACCCCTTTAGTATTTTTCTAATAACACTCCTTTATCCATGATGATCGAGATCACATCCATGGAAATTGTATAAACATCCATTCAAAATGATCAAAATTAGTGTTTCATTTGAATCTTCAATAATTGATTTTTTGTCTTCTGAATATCATAATTCCCTTATGATTAGAATTCATTTCCATTTCTTTAGAGAGAGAGAAATATACCAAAAACCCTTAACTTTGATACAAATTATTAATACCAGTAAATATAAATACCTTGAGAGGGGTGGGGGGAGTGAATCATGGTATATCAATTTACTTTTCATGACCTTTTCCAATGATATTTTCCCAATTTTATTAGGATCACTCTCTCCTTAAAAGTAAATATGAAGTGAGAAAAAAAAGAAAAATAAAACTTTACTTGGTTCACCCAAACTACAATAATCCAAGTAAATACAATGATAATGTGTTGATTTAACTAAAACAATAGTCAAACCAATTTTATTTTAGAAATTAGATTTATCACATTCAACCTAATAGTTTTTAACCCTCCTATAATAAATAAAGAACTCACTAATCCTCCAACAAAACTGATGTGTATTCCATGAATAGTAAATGAAAATAACACTACTGGTGATGAAATAATGAGATTCTCTTTCATTAACCTAATGAAACTCATAGAAATACTAGTGTGATAAATACCGATAACTCCATTCTCTTCTTCATGACTTTCCAATATAGTTTTGTAATCCTTATTATTCTTCTCCAAACCTGATGTTTAATATGTATCACCTCCTCTATTTTTCAAATAGAAAGATATCTATATGATGTGTGTGAAGAGAGTCACTACATCCCTTTTTTTATTTTATTTATATTTAAATTTTTTATTTATTAAATAATCATGTAAGAAATATTTTCCATATTAGAATATTGAAACTCTATAAACTCAACAACATGAATTTCTCTAATATTGAATGTCAACCTAATCTTCCTAGTATCTTAGATGACTCTTACACATTGGTTTGGTATCCTTTACATATATAGGGACCCTACCAAATTATATAACTTTATATTTATATAACCTATAATACAAAACTTTACCAAAATCATAGAAATATGCTCAAAACTATAACATCTCTAGAATTCTTTTAAAACTCCTCTATACTTAAAGTTAAACATACCTTATGGATTTTTATACTTTTTTGAAGATTAATTTAATAACCTTATAAAAAAACACAACCCAAAAAGTAATCCAAGGGGATTTTTTTCAACATAGGTATTGACATTTTTTTTCTTTGAAAGAAATCTAAATATTATTTTTAAAGGGGATTTAATCTCACCATATTATCTAATATATTTACATTACTTATATCAATGCTTCTAATGATTTAGTTTCAAATATTATTCTCACACCAAACTAATATGGTCAAAATATATTGATTTATAACTCTTTACAAAACTCATAACTTGTATTACTAACCCAAATTAAAAGTAAACTATATTTACACATATCCAAATCCATTCCATGCATAAGGTACATGAAGCCCATTCATGTAAAGTCGTATAATTATATGAAATCAATAATCTCCACATGAGTAATTTGATATCTATAGATAGAAAACCCCTATATTTCTAGAGCAAGTCATAAGACTCCAAGCCAGTGAGAAGTCCAACAAAAAGTCCCTCTATCCAAGGATAATTTACTTAATAGATCTATCAATTCCATAATAATTCTTACCCCTAATATGTACAAATCATAATTAACTACTTAATTCAAGCTCATAACTCAATTCAATCCAAATTAATGGTAGAATAAAACTAAATCCATTATCATACCTAGAATTTAACTTTTTAGACACATGTATAATAATCTGTTGAAGCAAGTTGAGAATTTAAACTAAAGTATACACATATATTAAAAATATAAATATTATATATCTATGAATAAATAATGGGATAAATTTTAAATTAAATGCACACATATTTAAACAAGAGATAAATATTTATGAAAATTTCATAATTAAAGATAAAAATAAACACTTTATAATTTATCTAACCATATGGGAATTCCATATTTTTGAATATAAAAACATTATTTTCATTTATTAATATGAACTCTTTCATATTATTAATTATATAAAAACTACTTTAAATATATGATATTACATGAAATATAAACATTTTATATTTTAATTTATATTATGTAAACTATTTACATAATCAAAATATCATGTATAATTTAAGCCTTAATAAAATAAATCATCAAAAAAAATTAATGTGGTTTAAATAATTTAATCAAATAAATATTTTAATTCAAAAAACTCATAATTTTAAATATAAAATCCTTTTATATTTGGAATTTTTTTTAATTTATAAACAATTTATAAATCAAACTTATAATTTTAATATAAAAACTTTATATCTAAAATACAATTCATCAAATATAGGTTTCACTAATTTAACATACATAATATTCATATAAAATCCATAAATATTACATCCAATTAAATTTTTATTGTCTCATATTTTATTCCACAATGCATCCTTAACAATTTATAAGTATTAACTAATATATTATTTAATCCTTAAAAAATATTCAAATTATATAAAAAATTTATATATATGAATATTTAAAATAAATACAATAATAAGTAAAAATTTTATTTATTTTCCATACACTAGTTATAAATATGACCATTTCATATTAAATTTAAGCATGAAAATATCATATTTACAATGGCCAACACTTATATTTTACAAACAATTTATAAACTGTAGGAAATTTTATATAAAAATATTTTTTCATTTTTTTATCTATAAATCATAAGTTAAGATTAAAATATGAATTATCTAATGTCAGACGACCAATTTTTATCTACATAGAGAAACTTGAAATCATATGTAGGAAGAAACTAAAAAATCCTATGCATATGTGTATGTTCCTTACATGGGTATTGTAACAGTACGATTAATCATACACAACTCCAAATCGTAAGGTGTGATAGGGTCTATACTAACATTTAGTGTTTTTTACATAGGTTACCAATAATCCTTATATAGGTGTTGAAGCAACGTGTGGTTCCTTGTATAACTCCCTATTATAAGCTCCAAATTAGCATGGTACAGCTATTTAACCCATCATGGGATGGTTTCCAATCCTTATAAATGATACAAGTTATATATAGTGATAAGATATGAACTAACAATTAGTCATTTACCCACCTTACATAGATGGATTTGATGAATCTTACATAGGGGTGAATCGAAATCGATGATATCACATATAACACAATTACGATTCGATTCTATATTTTCATGCAACCCAATTTTCAATCATAACCTATAATATATACTATATTTTATATTATTAAACATATAAAAAGCATAGGTTTTCAATGTATCAAACCATATGATACAAATCAGTTATAACCTATAACTAAGAAAAATAAAATCGAGCAAGTGATCCAAAGAAAGATATTTTTCCATGTCACATCGTACATTATGATATGTCATTTCACCAATTACGATGGACATGTTCTTTGTAAATTTAATAAAAGAACATGTTTATTTGATGATGAACATGGCTTTGATACCATTAATAGGTTATATAGAACCATCTTCTAATCATTGTAATGGAATAATCCCAAAATTTTTCATCATATATCATTATAAATCAACATGAAGTATAATTAACATAAATAACAACATACATACCTAAAATTAGCAGATCTTTATCATTACTATGCTTGATGGAGTGCACTTTATTGAGATCATTAAGTGAAAACAAATAGACTCTCACCTCCAAATGGATGACACTGACCAATAGAATCCTCATACACCATGAGAGGATTCCCAAACTCTAAAAGTGCATTAGCACTTTCACCTTAGTGGTAAATGGAGAATTGGGATGAAGAGAGAATTGGATATAGATTTAATCAGTTATACTATTACACACAACCACACCAGGAGGATATTATATCCTTTATATAATATTTTTTTTGAAATGAAAGAGGTTGAGGGTTGGATTACATCACATTGAAGATGACATAAATTATGATAATGTATGTTTATTGGATTTTAATAATCATTGGAAACTTCACTACCATTTTTGATAGAGTTTGGTTGATTAATATCACCAAGTGAAATCCAATTGGTTATCTTCTCTAAAGGGATGGATCCATATACTAGAATCCTTTTATGTTATGAGAGGATTCCCAAAATTGAATTTGTGCTAACACCATCACCTCAATGATAAATTGAGAACTAGGATGAATATACATTTGGATATATCTAAACTTAGTCATATTGATACACACACCCACAGTAGGAGGATTTCCTATCCTTTATATAGGATTATTTAAGTAATGAGTAGGTAGAGGGTTGGATGCCATCACTTGGAAGCTGATATTTGTTATGATAATGTATTCTTGGAATATTTTAAAAATAATTGAACACATAAATGATTATTAAATGTTTTTATAACCATAAATGAATCAACCTGTTAATTCATAATTGAAGATATACCATGTAGAAGAAGTGACAGTGGCCATACTGTGGCTATACAGTCATAACCATTATTGACCAATCATATATTGTGATAGATGAAACTATGATATGAATCACATTAATATTGTAGGTAATGAATCAGGGTATATCATATAATATGATGCACCTATTTTAGTGTATTTATAATACTATAGACTTTAAAGGATTCTTGGATTAACACTTTCCTCTTGTTGAGTTTTCATATAACAATATCTTTCACTAAATAATTCATATAACTCTATATGAATCCATATATGGGGAGAAATACTGAACTCTAACATGTTGGGATGAAGCTAGAGAAAGGAAGCTATTGGGACTAGAATTGGTAAAAGAGATGATTGAGAAGGTCCAAACTATTTATCAACACATAAAATCATCCCATAGTCGATAAAAGAGTTATGATAAAAATCATTGATGGAACTTGGATTTTGAGGTTGGGGATAAATCATTCCCTAAAATATCTCTATGGAAGTGAGCTATGAGGTTTGGGAAGATGGTAAATCTAATTCCTAAGTATATAGGCCCCTTTGATCATGTTGGAGTTATGGAATATCGACTTTCCCTTCCCCAAAACTTGTATCAATTTCCTGATGTGGTTCACATATCTCAATTGGGGAAGTACATACCAGATCCTCTATATGAACTGAATCTAGAGGTGGTATAGTAGAAGCATGGTTTCTCTTATAAAGAGAAATGAGTGTAAATCGTGGATTATAGAGAAAAAGTGCTATAAAGTAATACCAATCATCTTTTCAAAGTACTATAGAGGAATCATAAGTATAAAGAGGAAAAATGGGAACCTAAGGATATAATGAAAAATAGTATGCTCATATATTTATGTCTTAGGGTTTGAGTTGAAATTTTGAGGACAAAATTTTTGAATGGGGGAAATATTTAATGGCCTATAATTTTTTAGATATAAAAAATTTCCCTCTTTAATATATATATATATTATAAATTATTCACATGGAAAACACCATTTATATCATAAATATAAAACATTATATATGAATAATAAATATACTTTATAAAATCGAAAACAATAAAATGGGGAAATAAGCATAAGAAAATAATAAAAATATAACTTTATATCTTGGTATGTCATAATCCCTTAAAATTATCACAAATGTAAACAAAAATGTAAAAAGAAAATAAACTATTAGAAACAAGATTGATATTATGAAATATAAATAAATTTTATAGAAAAATTTGTTAATGAATAATAAAGGAAATGAGTAGTATTTATAGGAATTTTAGAGATTATATGATAGTTTGAATAATATATGACCATTGGGAATAATAATTGGCCATTAAAATGTTAACCAGATTGATGAAAATAGTAAAATAGCTAAAAAATAAGCATTTAAAATGAGTAAAAATAAGTAAATATATATATTTTAATTATATAAAAATAATTCTCAAATCAAATAACTTAAAATAAAAATAAGTATAAATTTTAATAATGTATGTTTTAACTTATTTAGTAAAATATAAATTTTTATGTTAAAATTAAATTATCTAATTTTGAAATTTTTTGGTTAAAATATATATAATAATTAATTATCAATAACATAAGAATTAATAAATAATAACAATTGAGAATTTGATCACTCATAGTAAAAGAAATAGTATTCATTCTAAATTGAATTGATTTTCCATGTATTAAATGATTTTATTTAAATGATAAATAAATAATATTTATATATTTAATTCTATAAAATGGAACTATTTTTTAATCAAAAAATTAAAATTAAATTATAGTGATTTTTTGGGATTTTTCTAAGAAAGATGATTTTTTATGAATAGTAAAAAATTTCATTTTTTACTAATACTATAACTCTTAAGACATCATCATGATATAAATATGAGTTAAAATTTTATAATTTTTTATAGAATTTAAATTTATTTAAAGAGTAAAATAATATATTTAAAAATAAAAATTTCTATTTTTTGGGTCCTGAAAATTATTTATAAAATAAGAAGACACATTCATGGATTTGAAAAAGGGAGAAAATTAAATCAAAGTCAAGGTTAAAGGAAGAATTCTAAAAGAAGATGAAAAATTACATAGGAAGCAACGCCATGAAGGGAAAATTAATTTGCAGAATATCGCTCTACATGACAGTCCACCACTCCATGAAAGCCTCACAAATAAAAAAAAGTTCGTGGAAGGGGTGGATCTGACAGCACCTGCGAACAACATAAAGTTATTCGTGAAAATGGGTGGTGATATACACCCCCGTAAATGATTTCCCATGAACAAAGTAATTCATGGGAAAATCCAGTGTCACTGGCTTCTGTAGATGAAATAAAGCTGTCTGCCGAGCTAGGTGGGGGATTTAGGTGACCACAAAGGTCCCCATTAACTAATTCCTTCACAGGCTTCTGCAAAAGAGGATCATGGCCCACTATGGATGATTGAATACACTGGTATTCAGTACCTATGATTCTCTATAAATAGAACCCATGGGGAACCAAGAAATAAGTTCGGAGATCAAGAGAACTATCAATAGATTGATTGATCAATGAAGGCATGGAATAAGAGAGCACCACAAAAGACAGACTTCTTCGATGATTCCTCATAAGAAAAACCATCTCATAGCATTAAGGAGAAAAAAACTAATTGTCAGAATATGAACCCAACATCCTTTGAAGATATAATTCCTATGATGCACAGAACCAAGGACCCATTTGTAATCAGGCATCCCGCATAAAAAAATAATATGTGGGAGGAACCCTATCCCTCATAGAAAATAGCTACGCGGATGGAACTAAACCCCACGTAGCAAATTACTACACAGATGGAACCTATCCCCATTTAGCAAAACACTATGTAGATTGAACCCATGCCCACACACCACTGGGGTATGAGGACGAATCCCTCACACACATAGCAATATGCAATATAGTGGATACCCCATCCTGCTTGAGAGAATGTTGTGCAAAATGAGGTATATTAGGATGTTCCATCCTCTGGCACCAGACATATCCTCCCATTTCCATCATATCATTGGTAGTCCCTCTATGATATAGTCCAATTACATTAGACAAAAGCCTCTCCCGAATCCACCAGACCCATATTATGATACCATTGGGCACATAAGTGTTCCCTTTTGAGTTTACATACCCAAGGTAAGAAGAGTCAGGCGGGTAATCCCCATAGTAAGGTGGATCCCTAGAAACCTAGGTTCTAACCTTGGGATACTCACATTAATCTCCCCATTTTAGGGATTAAGGGGAGCCAATGTCTTTTCCCTTTGATGAGGGCCAGTGAATAGCATCTTCCCCCTTTCCCTAGAATTGAATCTAGGGTACTCCTCCTAAGGTAGTCCCCTGTCCTTTCTTATAGGAGGAGACACTCTTACTCCTCTTCACCTTAGCTTGGGATGTATCCAGATAGGTCTCCAAACATGACTATCCCAGATATGAAAACAAGAGAGGAAAAATGAAAACTCAAAGCTCTATCTCTCCCTATTTAGGCTCTAGCACTATCCATCAGCGAATGGGGAGGGTCATATGATCATCATATCTACTAGTTCACCTTGTTTCTAAAACCGAGCATAACTCACATGGGCTTAGAGGTCGGTGGTGATCATGACATCCATATGATCCCAAATTTCAAACAGGTATTCTCCAAAGATATAATTCCTAACCATAAACTAATTAGAGAGATTCCATATATAATCCCAATATAAAATCTTAAAAAGAGTTATCCTATTTAAATGAGCCTTATCTCGAGATGAAATCCCCAATCATGCCCCCTTAATGGGAATCACCCATGAATAAATCCCATCCAGAAACTCAAATGGTCCTCCTATGAAGTTTAAATCACAATTTTTTTCAGAACTATGTGATATTTGACTCCCAACTATTTGGGATGCGTAGGAAGCCTTCATAAGGTCCAAAACCAACACTCAAATTCATCCTTGTTGGTCCACCTTCCCAATAAGATCATGCCCCCGCCTGGGAGACCACATACCTTCTAGGTCCCTCGATCCACCTCTATATAAGTCCTACACTAAATATTGACTAGGCACCCTCTTCCTAGGTGTCCTTGTAACATGACGTTAAATTTCATAGTATAGGATTACATATATTCTTGACCCCTCTTCTAAATCCTACCATGCAAATAAAGTGGCAAATTATAAGCAAGCACAAATTTATACTAATTCTTGCCAAGGATGTTGTGCAAACAAGGTGAAACATTATAGTAAGATGAAAATATCTACCAATGCGCATGAAGCCCATCATCCAAAAAGGGAGAAAAACCACTGATAGGTGTTTATCGCCACTAATGAATATGAAGCCCTCCAGTCAAATATGGTGGCAATTAAATATAGACAAATTCAAATTCCTACTCCTTCATATCAAGCCCATTAATCAAATATGATGGAAATAAAATAAACACAAAGTCAAATTACTATGTATTCATATCAATCCAATTAAAAAAATATAGCAGTAAATGACTAGATGAAAATCCTTTCTTGAAAATATGAAGCCCATCAGTCAAATATAATGGCAATAGGAGAAAACAACTGGCTTATCCCAGTTATAAACTAGGGATAGACTCGTTCGTTTTCCCTAACATAGGAGAACTACCAATACCCACTGGAAAAACATGGAGGATCAGAGTAGGCACATATTCTTACTCTGACATCAAAATGAGCATATATCCCCATTCCATCCAAAGATGTATCTCAACACATCCTGTCAATGATGGAGGATCAAACATCAATTCCTAATCATATCCTCTAAACCCGTTAATACTTAATCATGTACACAACAATAACAAGGAGTTAGGCTCACAACCTCATATCCCTAAGTGTAGTGAATCATCCACAAAATAAGGTGGTCACTTTAGAGAAGACCTGCATCCATGCTCTCAGGAGGGTCATTGGCCACATTCCATGATTAATGGACTATCAGATAAAAAAACTCATTATAACTGGGGAACACTGGTCCACCACGGTGGACACTCTAGGGAAGTCATATATCCCTATCATAACTCAAGATGTTCCTCAAAATGTCCTGAAGGAATTATAGGAACCACTTAAACATGAACCCATATATGAATGTCATTACCAATAGTAGGAATCCCTAGTCGCCTATAACTGAGCTCTTGAAAATGAAACACACCAAACATAACTAGAAAATGAAGAGCACATTAATGACCTTACTCTACTAGAAGCTAGAGTTATTGATGCCATAGAAAACCTATAAATGGAGGATTAGGATCCTACCAATCTGTTACCAAATTATAGAAGTGGTAGTAGCAATTGGAAAATTCCTCCCTGTAATATTATTACCAGCATCTCTGAAGGTCCTACCCAAAGCATGTACCATGAAGGTTTACTTCATGGGAAAGAAATGATCAATCATGAGAGCCTCTATCATAATGAGAGTCATGATATACTTCTTCTTGGATAGAAGATCAAAAAGAAAGAAGTTCATCCCCTTACTATTTTCTACCTTGAAGGTCCTCCCTAGGGTATACGTTGCATAAATTCTTCATGTAGTCGGACATTTGGCTATGATGGTAGTCCTCTCCACAATGGAATTCACTACGAAGATCCTCCCCACAATGTCATAAAATATTAAGAAGGTCCTCCCCTTACTGTAGTCTTCCCTAACGGTCCTCCCTAGTGTATATACTGTAGAAATTATCCCTATAGTCGGACATCCGGCTATGAGTGTAGTGCTTTCCATGATAATAGTCACTATGAATGTTATCCCCACAATGATATTAGGTTGAAATAAGGTCCTCCCCTTTCTAAAGTTCACCCTAAAGGTCCCCCTTAGGGTATACACTGTAGACATTCTCCCTACAATCGGACATCTAGCTATGATGGCAGTACTCACCATGATGGAAGCTGCTAAGAAGGTCCTCCCCGCTACCAAACTTCACACTAGCAATTAGGTCCTCCCCTTGCTGAGTTAATCATGAGGAAGTACTCATATTCTGAGGTTCTTAGAAAGATGGGGTCAGACATGTTAGAGACTCTATTAGTAGAAAGCAACATCCTCTCTCAACCAGAAGATGGTCAAGGCCATGATCATTCTTTGAGCCACCTCCATACCATTCAAATATCAATTAGATCCCTACTAGCCCCACTACTTGTGATGAGATTTTCAAGAAGCACCCAAATTGGGAATATCAAGTAAAGGAGTCTATGGAGGAAGAACAAATGGATATGTTACCTATGAGAAGTAAATTATCTAGGAATGGAATAATAGTTATGTTTTGGCCCACCTCCATTTCTCAGTTTGACATACCAAGAGAGTTGTTAAAAGAATGTATACATAACATTCATATAAATATTTGGAAAACTCTCCTCCAAATAAAAACCGAATATTTTACCAATTATGGGTATGTAGACTATGTAAAAATAATGGGAGAGATTCATCACCGAATTGACCCAGAATCCCTTCCATCTATATGATGACCACAATCACAGGGGTGAAAGAAATATCTTGAAGTGACTATCCTCAATGTGATGCATATGTTACACCATCATATTGGTGATGACCCTTCTGAAATTCATATCTGGGAATGGGGATAGCATATAGATTTTCACTTCACCACACTTATCATCACTGTAATGTCATTATCCCAAGATGGAAATCAAATGAAATCCCTATTTCTGAAAGTTGACATGCTCTAAAAGAACCAGCCTAGAGTAAGTCTCAAAAGTGTCAGGCCTGATGAGAGAAAACCACTGAAAACTCTTGAACTAGGAAATCAAGAACATTCAACAGGCTTCTAACCTAATAGAATCCAATCATCATGCATTTTTAATGTCCTTAGAAGCAAATAATTCACATACAGAATCGAAACCATATATGATTCATACTTTACTGGAGATGTGTGAGATCAAGAAAGAGGAAATAACAATAGAAACTACCACAATATGGGATGAGTCGCACCCCATAGGTATGGGGGTATTTTTAACACAAAATTACCCTGTAAGGCCAACAAATCCAGGTTAAGGCATAATAATAAGAGAGCAAGAGCAACCCCAGCCCACAGGTCTTGGGGAATTTTTACCTCAACCACCCACCCAGCGGATATCAACCTTTTCCCTCTTAGGGAGAAAAAACCTAGAAAGGTCTCCCAGTTCATCCCATCTCGTGATCTAGTTCCCTTAAAGGAGAGGCTCATAACCAGATTTCATAAAGGTTCCCTCCAATTCACCCTTCGTCAAGAAGTCCAAAGAGGATCCTGAAAAGGGAGGTAGAGGTCCCTAAAATGGAATAAATAATCCTCTTATTATCCAATATCTTGTATACCACCCACAATTCATTATGCATCAATGAATATAGTGGACATCAATCCTACAGACCACACCGAAAATGATGTAAACATAGAAGAACATGGCGATAATGGTTCCATTAGAAATTTTATTCACACCACACATGAAGGTGTGCATACTCGGTACCAAAGGGCTACCCTAAATTTAGGCACTCCCTCAATCAATCCCTCATTACCACCTTTTAGAATTTCCAATAAAGAGAAGAATAAAATCAAGGTCACACATGACCTACCTCCTCCTCCCCATGAGAATGAGCCTCTTTTGGTCATGGAGATATTCTCTTGGCAGGAGAAAGAAATGAAAGAGTTGATGTGAATAAACACTGAGCTACTCCAAGGAAGCTATCCCATTGAATATGATTCCTAGGTAATGCCTCAATGTACACTTCCAACAGGTGTTCCTCAACCATAAGGGTTTATCCTAGAAAATGAAGAAAGGTCGATACATCTACCCAATATAGCACTCAGGCCATCAACCTACCTAGATCCAATCATGGAAAAACATCAATATTTCCCTCCATTAAAGAAACAACCAGAACTGATTTAGGAAAATCAAGAAAGGATTCCCCTGGTCGGGTATTTGCCTCAAGTAACAGAAGATCTAGCACTTCCAATAATTCCCCCGGCTATGCCCACCCATGACCAGGTTCAATAGGACACGTATCAAGGGCTCATTAATACCATCGAGTCATTGGAAGCTCAATTATAATCTAAGGAAGGATGAAATGATCTGATATAACCAAAATGGGAACCTTACCCCGATTGGTTGAGAAATACTTCGCCACCACCAAGTTTCAGGAACCCCGTGTTCCCAATATTCAAGGGACTATGTGACTCAGAACAATATCTGATGAATTATGCATCTTACTGTGATCCCATGATGGGAACCCCAGAGCAACAAGAAGTAGTAAAAATTAGATGCTTCATGCGTACCCTGCAAGGGTTAGCCTTTGTATGGTAAAACAGTTTTCCAGCTCATTTAATAACTGGATGGGAGGATCTTCAGTGATAATTCCTTTTCCAGTTTAGCTCAATGTTTCCAATGACAATAGTCACCAACCTCATGAACTGAAAACAATGGGAGAATGAGAGAGTCTCATATTTCATTTCCAGAAGGAAATACCTAACTTACTCTTTGAATCATCCACTCACCCAAGATGAGATACTTTTTATGTGCATCGATAACCTCCACGACGATCTATGAACATCAATTATCCTGGTGAAATATACAAGTGGGTATAAGGATATCTATTCCCTTTCCAAAAGTATAAAATATTCCTTACAAAATACTAACCTTAGGTGTCAGATATCCTCACCATCCCAAATAAAAATAGTGGAAAGAGCTGAAGTGGATTCCGTTATGCTTAATCTACCCCTACACCCGCTCCAGCTCCTAGGACTGCACCAAATCATGGAGGCCCCCTAGATGTCAACATCCACCTCCACCTCAATAAGATGAGTGGATAAGACCTAGGAGAAATTAATTCAAGGAATAGAGGAATAAAGTATACCCATTCCAAGTTAACCAAGTTCATGGATACTTTACAGCCATCGTGAATTTCAACTTGCTATGTATACCAAATCCAAAAAAGGCTGATGAAATAGGTCTCGATGACCTAATAGATTATTATCCCTTCCATTGGATATTGGAAAATGCCATTCTGGAATGTTTTATCTTCAAGGAATTCTTAAAAAGAATGATAGACATCGAGCAAGTCAAGTTGGGACCATCGCTATCATAAGTGGAATATGTTTCCACCTTCGAACCTGATAAAGGAGAATAGTGGAAAACCGTTGTTAGAAAAATGGAATAGAAGTTCGATAGTTGTATGACTTGAAAAATCGTCAACCAAGCTCATGGAATACTTTAAGCATAGTTGAAGTAACTAACTATTCCCCTGATGAATTCTAATACAACACATCCAATATCCTCATACCCATAATCCTCCAAGAGTAGATCGTCTAAACAGTAGTTCAACCAGAAAGGTAGAGAGAATGTGCAAGAAGAAGAACCTGCACCAAACCAAAAGTTGACTTTGACACTCTTAGATTTTATACCATCAGATCTAAAGAGATGGGAATTTCACCACTAAATGGCACCCCCAGAAGTAGTCAATCATGTGGAATCATCATCAGATGAGGAACTGATCTTCATCTCCATTAATGTCATTTAGTTAATGGATCCCTTCTCAAATGAAGAGTATGCTTACGAACCTAAGTTCCCCCCACCAAATCATGGATCTAGAGGAATATACCACAGAAGCCAAGGATATCAGGGAAGAAATAGCTAGGGAAGAAATAAGATTTATGGCCATTCCCCTTCTCAAATCGTCAATATTGTAGAAACTCATAAAAGAGCCCTTCGGTGGACCCTACGGGAACAAGAAAATCCCCCTAATCCTGTTGGAAGAAACTCTAGTACAATCATCCTAGAATATCCATAAAAAGAGGAAAAAATTATAATCACCCATGGAATATAGGCATATCTTCCTGGCTAAACCCCCAAAGCATAGAAGCACCACCAGCTACTATCTCAGCGGCCAGTCCGTCTACATCTAATGATCAATCCCAAAAAGTGCTTGTGAAAGAGCATCCCATGTTATGAATCACGAACATTTAGATCATAAATATGACATCTTGAAACACTTATACTTGATAATAGCTAAGATATCAATCCAGGATGACCTGAATCTATCAACAAACCTTAGGGAAGCGCTTATAGAAGCTTTTCTAAGCCCCCAGGAGTTTGAAGTCGAAGTGGCCGCCAATGGAGTCTATCGGACAGAGACTGATCCCGATGAATGAAAATCTATTATCTCCTTCACAGATCAAGATGAAGATGATATTATGCAAGAACAAATTATACCCTTGTATGTATCTGGTTGGATAAATGGTGTCGATATCTGAAAAGTATTTATTGATAATGACTTTGGAGTTAATATCATCTCACTACATACACTTTATCAGATAAACTACAATGTGGATAACCCAACAACCTACACCACAACCCTATTAGGATATGAAAAAAGTGATCAGAATCCATTGGGAAAAATCAAGTTTAAAACTTGATTTGAAGACCTCATAGTTGACTCATAATTTTATGTGGTTTGAAAAAAACATAGCCTTCAACATCCCTGCTAGGAAGGCCCTGGTTGCATCAACACACTGAGATTCCCTCATCATACCATTAGTGTGTCAAGTATTGAATTAATGGAAAAATGGGACATTTCATGCTGATAATGCCCCATTAGAATCTTGAAAATTACACTATATTGATGCAAGATTCTATGAGTATAAAGGGAATCAAACCCCAATCAATGGTGTTGATTGGGTAACCACCCCAAACGGTTTGGAAATGGTTGCAGAAGACCCCTTCAAGTATCTCAATGAAGAATACGTACTACCCATCAATCAAGTTGGGTGTATCAGTTCATGTTAGAATGCATATTCATCAATCCTCATGATATTATTCATGGACACAGATCCCAATAGTGTTATAAAATATGATGAACCCCAAGATAATGGCAACTGTTCGAATAGAAATGCCATCAATCTGCTCTTAGAGCTTCAGATAATCCCTGCCTCACCCATTGAGATAGAAGGGGACATCTCATCATCCAAAGAAGGGGAATACATTCCTATATCCCTCACTTCATCCTCTCTAAATAATTCCTTACTTTCATCCAAGACAAAAGAATTAACTTCATCTTTCAAGTACTGAGATCTTGACTCTTCTCTTAACCCTAAAGATATTATCTCAAGAATTTTTTCTCTATTAGAATAAGAAGAAAAAGATAAAGAGGAGGAGGAAAAATACCTTAGAGAATCCCATACAGCATTCGAGGAGGGTGTCTCTACCACCATTGATGAACTCAGGTAAATAAACCTAAGTACTGAAAAAGAATCAAATCCCAATCTGATTTGCATGACGTTGTATTCTAAAGAAAAAGAAGTATATACCTCCTTCATAAGGTAGAATCAAGATTTTTTATCCTAGAACTATATAGAAATGTTAGGCCTTGATCTTGAGTTGTCTACTCACCACTTAGTCCAGCCATAACATCATCATGGCTACAAGCAAGCCGCTAGAAGGATGCACTCGACACATGCTGCCAAAATAGAGGCCGAAGTCAACAAGATCATTAGATAAAAAATAATTTGGAAGGTCTAATATAACATAAGGATGGAAAATATCATCCTATTCAAAAGGAATAATAGAAAAATTAGAGTCTTCATTGATTTCAAGGATCACAATCAACACTGTCTGAAAGATGACTTCCTAGTCCCAATTATAGAACCACTGATTGATGCAACGAATGGATATCAAGATCTCTACTTTATGGAAGGATATTCCGGATATAATAAAATCCAAATGGCCCAAGAATATTAATAGGCCACCACTTTAAGGGACCCTAAGGATTATTTTTTTAATAGGGTAATTCCATTTGGTTTGAAAAATGCTGGTGCTACATATGAATGTTCCATACATCGTATCTTCAAACCCTTATTGGGAAAGCTCATTGAATGCTATGTTGACGACCTGGTGGGTAATTTATGAAAATGATTAAACTGCTTGTCTGATATTGAAATCATCTTTAACAAACTAAGACAACACAGTCATAAAATGAACCCCTTGAAATGTGTTTTCAGCATTACCTCAAGGAAATTCCTCGACTTCATTATACGCCATCACAACATCGATGTCAACCCAAAGAATATAAGGGATATCATTGGCATATAACCTCCCTGAAACATCATTGAGTTGAGAGGGCTTCAAGGAAATATGACCTACATTCGTCACTTTATAGAAAACCTTACAGGAAATTGTTTTCCCTTGGTTGATGAAAAAGGGGTTGCATATTAATGGACTGATGATTGTCCGGAGGAATTCAAAAATATCAAGAAGTATCTCTTAATCCCACCAGTGTTAATTCCACATATCAAAGGAATACCACTCATTTTGTATGTGACTACCTTGGAGTGATCCATAAGTGCCTTCCTGGAATAGAAGAATGACACTGACAGTGAAAATAGTCTCTACGATCGATGCTAAGAATCATTATTAAAATATCTAGAATAGTTGTTTATAACTGATTTTCATAGTAAAAAAGATAAGGTACTATCTATAGTACCAAAAGGTTCATTCTATCTCTCATAACAACCCACTCAAGTATATTCTTAGCCATCCCATGCTAACAAGACTTCTATCGCATTGGGCGATCATACTATAGCAGTTCAACATATGGTTTGTGACTTAGAAATCCATCAAAGGAAAATAATTATCAGAATTTCTAGTAGAAAACCCGTCTACAAAAATGACTTCATTAGATGCTAAACTACCTGATGAAGAGGTTTTCTCTATTCAAGAGGACCTCAAAACATGGGTGATGCATTTTGATGGCGCGTCTAGAATTCCAAAAAGAAAATGAATGGAAGAAACCAGAATCAATAAAGCAAGGCTGGGATTCATACTCATATATCTAAAAAAGGTATTCATGGCTTACTACTTCCTACCATCGAAGGAGTGTATGAATAATGAAGTAGAATACTAAACTCTTAATATAGGACTGGAACTAGCACTTCAAGTACAAGTTGAACATTTGAAGATAAAAGGAGACTCAGAACTGGTCATCAAGAGAGTCAATGACAATTATGATATCAAAAAGGAAGATCTAATACCCTTATTAGATCAAATTTGAGGGTTAATGGTGGAATTCCCTTCATATATGACATTAAATCATGTGCCCTGTTAGAAAAATGCACAGGTCGATGCATTAGAAAATGAAACCACAAATCTGTTTAATCCAGAATGGGATGAAACAATCATCAACATTTCCCATCATTGGATGGTCTAACCATTTATTCAGGCCAACATGGAATAAATCAATGAGATTAGTCCTGTCCCCAATCCATATGGTCATACCATCGGCTCGATGAAACCCATTGTGGATTACCTTCAAAAGGGATAACTCCCATCATATAGGGCCAGAAGGGAGAAAATCCAGAGACGAGCAATCAACTTTGTTCTGTATAATGTCACAAATCAACAAAAGGTCCTCTATAAGTCAGGCCTTGATGTGGTTATTCTTAGGTGCATTGATGGAGAAGAGACTACTGATGTCATGAAGGAATTGTACAATGGAGCCTGCAGTTCACATCAATCAAGACAAAACGTCCCTCATCAAATTTAGAGGCTTGGATACTATTGGACCACTATGATGATATATTTCACTAAATTCTCCATGAATTTCCATTCCTATCAAGTTCATGCCAATTTTATCCACCAACCCTCAGAGTTACTTCAAACAGCTAAGTAATCCTATCCATTTTCCATATGGGGAATGGACATTGTGGGACCATATCCCTTACTATTTCCAAACAATTAAAGTATATTCTCACAACAACCAACTTCTTTTATAAATGGGAAAAATCTATACCCCTCAAAGAAGTTGGGGAAAGAAGAATTGTAAGATTTGTGAAATCCAATATCATCACTAGATTTTGTGTCCCTCATACAATACTGATAGAAAGAGGTACTAATTTTTGATATTCTAAATTGGATAAATTATATTAGGAGTATAGTATCAAGACTAACCATTAATCCCACTCTCATGTAGTGACCAACAGATAGATAAAGGCCTACAATAAGACCCTATCCAATATACTCTAGAATATGGTGGAAAAGGACATGAAATCATGGTAAAAAACTCCTTTATGCTCTATGGGAATATCGGACCAAGACCCACACTGCCACCCAAGTAACCCCGTATTCATTAGTATATGGGATGAAGGAGGTTCTACCCATTGAAGTTCTGTTTCCCTCACTCCACGTGGCCATCTATGATCAACTATCCATAGATGAAAAATCCTAGAAATATATGGATGAATTAGAGTGACTCTATAAAAATATATTGATACCTTACATCATTTGGAGGTTTACCCAAACCAGATTGCATGAGCCTTTAATAAGAAGGTTTTCCTCTAATATTTACTCAAAGGATAAATGGTGTTAGTACTCAGAAATACGATGATACTAAAAAAGAAACCTCCAAAATTGGAACCAAAATGGGAGGGATCATATGTAATTCATAACGTAAACTCTAATAGATCCTATTATTTGATTTCATTGGACGGAAAAATCACCACAACTCCCACCAATGAAAGGTTCTTGAATAAATATTTCATTTATCTAAAGTATCCAAGATCCTAATCACATGAAATTAAACTGTATGATAATATGTCTTGCTTGCATGACATTAAACTACATGATAACACATCTGAATCACATGATGTTAAACTGTATGATAATACATCCTGATCACATGAAAATAAAATATAGGATGAAACTTCCTTGCTATATGACATTAAACTGCATAGCATGAATGTCCAAACCAAACGATGCCAAACTGTATGGAACCTGTCCTCATGACACGACGTTAAACTATGCTACCATCATCCTGACCACATGATGATAAACTATGCATATGGTCCACACTCTATGGCCTTAAACTAGGATTTATCATTATAATCTCAAGATGTTAAAATGTAGGATACAACTTGCCTTTTAACTCACATAGAGTTATCAAAATACTGATCACATGACATTGAACTTCATGTTAATATGTCCTGATCACATGATGTTAAAATTAATGATAATACATACTGATTGCATGAAATTAAACTACATGACAATAAATCCTAATTGTATGATGTTAAATTGCATGATAATATGTCCTGATTGCTTGATGATAAACTATAGGATGAAATGTACTTACTAAACAACATTAAACTGCATAACATGAATGTCCAAAACACATGATGTATAACTCTATAGAACCCATCCCCACAACATGATGTTAAACTGTGCTTCCATTATCCTGACCACACAATTATAGACTGTGCTTATGGTCCACACTCTACAAACTTAAACTAGGAGTTATTGTCCTAATTACAAGTTGTTAAAATGCAGGATACAACATGACTTTTCCCTTACATCAAGTGATGAATGTCCTTATCACAATACGTTAAACTACATGGAATATATCATCCTAATTACATGACATTAAACTGCACAAAGATCATTGTTCCAATCAATGATATGTCACTCATGATTCAGATCTATGTGGGAGAAAGATGAAATGCCCCTATTCCAACACGAGAGTTAGATTCACATAGGAACTCTATTTCTCCAGAACTATGTGTGGCTTGATTATCATTTTAGAGAGACACATAGTGACTCCTAGACCTTATGTACTGGCCCTAACCATCATAAAAAATACCCCCTCCTTGAGTATGGACCAAACCAATACAAGGGGGGTTCTTCACAGAACTACATATGACTAGATTATCATTTTTCAATGAGATACGTAGGGATGAATCAATCTTATATTTTGGTCCAGCTACCACATGATAAAAAATGACTCTTTTGTACACTTAACTTCCTCTGTATATAATAATAACCCTTGATATTCATTTTTTCTCATACCGAACATAGATCACATGAGATTAGGAATTATGGTAAGGGATTCCCCCATACAAACAAAGATTAAAGGTACATGATATGACCATCACCTCAAAATAATGGTTAAAAATTCTCCCTTCCTATGCATGGGTTAGACCAGAACAAGGAACATACTTCTTGAACTACATGTGACTTGATTCCTGCCATTATAGGATATGTATGGATGCCTGGATTCTACATCCTAGTCCAACCGCCACCAAAAACAAAAATTCTCCTTTCCCTATGTAAAGATAAAACCTATGCAAGGAGTTTCCTTTAGAACTACATGTGTCTTGATTCCTTCCCTCATGGGATAAATAGTGACAACTGGATTCTACAACCTTGTCTAACCACTATAAAAAATGATTTCCCATTTCATGCATATGGGTCAACCTTGTGCAGGGAAGTTCATAGAACTACATCTAGATTGATACTCATCCCAATGAGAAACATAATGATACCTAGAACTATAAACTCGGGCCCAACTATGAAAAAGGACCAAAAGTAAAATGCCCCTATGTCCTTACCATACGATGTTAAATTTCATGGTATGTCAAGAACTACATGTGGATTGATTCTTAGTCTAATGAGATACATAGTGGCGCCCTAACCTTGTGCCTGAGTAAAAACATGTGAAATAAAAAAAATTACCCATCTTCTACACATAAATATAGATCCATACATATGATTTCAAATCCTAGATCACACAAAAAATACATGTTAAGGATTCAAAATTCCCCCTACATACAAGTCATATCTATATAGGGAAGTCTATACTTCATGACTAATAATGGTATGAATATTTATTGTATACCTGGTCTCACCCATTCCATCCAAAAAAATCTATCCTTCAGGAAATTTTGTATCTTCATAAACCTCACCAACCATAAAAAATGGAAGGTCAATGTCTTGATCACACCTTTATATGACTATGCACAATATGCCTCAATGGATCTACATAAGTTTCCCACAAAAAAGGTTGGTCAACCAAAGGTAAATTCATCCTCAAGAGAGGCCTTTCCAAATTTCATATGCTCAATGTATTCCAAGAGTCATATCATTTCTCCCGATCTGAGAATCCCCAGAGTCAATGCTTACACATTCCTCCACCTTCATCTAGGGAATTCCATAATATCCTTGCCTGATTATCCCCTAATTACTAATGGTTTTTATGAAATTTATTCCCCACAACATGGCATTAAACTATTCTACTAATATCCTCACCACATGATGTAAAAATTCATGACCAAATTTTTCTAATCTCATGAAGTTAAACAGTATGATAAAATTTCTTTGTTGCATGATGTTAAATTTCACAACACAATATCAAAATGCTCTCACCTGAGATGAAATTTCTCTTTACATTAGTCACCCACCATACCATGTTACAGAACTACGTACGACTTGATTCCTTTAGATGCAGGATACATAGAGACTCTGGGATTTTTATCCTGGTCTAGCCAGCCCAAAATTAAAATACGACCCCCATGTGTATGGGATAGACTTACACAGGGTTATTTCTATATGGAAATATATATGGATTATTTCCCAACCAATGAGATATGTAGTGATTCTTGGATATTATGACCCAATCCCAACCACTAAACAAATAAAATATCCCCTCCTATTCAGGAAAACTAAGTCAAAGTAGGGGATTCCCAAACAGTCCCTATTTGTAGGACCATTTCAAGAATAATCCCATTTCCTCCTCTTTCACATAGGGTCATCTACGTCTTTACCACATGATGATAAAATTAATGGAATCCAAGTCCTTACCATATGATAATAAGCTTCATGGCATCTAAGTCCTAACTACGTGACAATAAAATACAAGGTACCCTAAGAACTAATTTTGGCTTGATTCCTATACATGAAGGATAAGTAGTGACACCTGGATGATAGATCTCAGGCCTGAACACCCCAATGAAAATAAATATAGAAAAATTACCCTCTCCCTGCATATAGACCAAGCCTATATCAGGAATTTTCTATATATGAGTCGAATCTATATAGGGAATTCCCAACTCCATGGGTAATCACAGCCTAGATGTTTATAATATGTCCAGACACACCCTTTCCGTCCATTAAACTCCATGATTTAGGTGATTTTAGATCTTCTAAAAACTCTCTGGACATCATAAATGGATGGTCAATATATTGGGGACACCTTTGTTTGACTATGCATAATATACCCCAGTGGTTCTGTATAAGTTTACCACAAAAGGCATGGTAACCAAATAAAAATTCATCTTCAAGATAGGCCTTTACTACTTCCATACACTAAATGGATTCCAAGACCTGTATCATTTCTCCCAATCCAAGAAACCCCAGAACCATGGTTTACACTCTCCTTCCCCCTCACATCTTGGGCATGTCAGGACATCCTGGCCTAATTATTCTCTAGTTAATCAGGGCTCCTATATCAACATTCTAATTGCATGAAATTAAAACGACATGATACCCAACATTCATACTTGGGCCTATCCATAGTAAAGATTACAAATACCACTTCTAGACATACAGTTCAGACCTACATGGGATGTTTTGAGACATAATAAAGAATATTTCCCCCATGTTCCTATACATGAAATAAATCTACATAGGGGAAAGTCTAATATGAGTCCCAACTCATTGGTGATCTCATACACAAGACGAAAATGACCTATTTCTATGTGTGAACTAGATCTACATATAGAGAGACCTTAAAAGAACTATTTATGGCTTGATTCCTATTATCTTAGGATATGTAGTGATGCCCGAATCACATATCTCAGTTCTATCCATGAAATAAAATTTTCCCCTCCTTTCACGCGTATGGGTCAGACCCACATAGGGAACCTCCTTACACCTATATGGGGATAATGTATTTACATATTCCTCAAAAATTATAGCTTGAAATTCCCCTTCTATGTTCAGGAACCCCCTTTTCACAAATTATTCTCTATTTTTATAAATTTTTGAATCCCCATAACTATACCTAGCCATCGTAAATGGAAGGTCAGTGTCCTGAGGACACATTTGTTTGATTATGCACAATATTCCATGGTGGCACTACATAAGTTTCCCACAAAAAAGGCCTATAAACCAAATTAAAATTCATCTTCAAGAGATAATTTTTATACCTATGTACACCCCTATGACGTTTACGTCCCACCTCACTCCCTGGTTTCATAAACCCCCCAGATTATAGTTTACATTTTTTCTCCCCTTTAATGCCTGAAGGTGATAGAACATTCCTGGAAATACTACCAAGAAAAGGGTGATTTTTTACCCCCTTAGTCAGAGTAAAATGAATTTAAATCATAATTCTCAAATTTCTTGGTTGTATGATGTTAAACTACACCATTCTTCAACCCTATTTTACAAAATTCATATTCCCATGGGAGTGGTATTCTTATTCCAAGATGATACAAATTCCCTATTATTTTTAGACATCATTCCCTAAATGGGACACCCACTATGGTATTACAAAGAAAAAAAATCCATATTTCCATAAAATTAACCGGCCATTGGAAATGGATGGTCAGTTTTTTGAGGAAACCTTTGTTTGACTATGCACAATATGCCCTAGTAGATCTATATAGGTTTACCACAAAAAAGGGGCCTATAGACCAAATGAAAATTCATACTCAATGCCTTGTTTGATTCTTTTATTGATCGATGAAGCTCTGATATGGATGTAATATCAGCATCTATTCCAACCCACAATGACTCTACCTCCCCAGCTGCATTAGATCTAGCCTTTTACTCCTCCTCTACTACCTGATTCCCTTCTTTAACTACTGCCTTAGTGGTCATAAATTCCTACTCGAGTCAATGTAGTTACTGACTCATTCGTTCCACCTCTTGGTGATGTTGCTCCACTGAGGCCCTCTACTCTATCAGTGCACCCTGTCGCTTTGCGGTCGTCTCAACATGTTTTATGTCTTCATTAATAAAGATTTTCCTAGCCACAACAAGATGAGATATGGAATCCAAAAAAGAAATATGAGAATCGAGAATCCTAGTTCTCTCCCTGTTATTAAACAATTTCTTCACTATATTATATATGCCAAGATAATCAAATCCCTCGTACCAAAGAAATAAAAACTTGTGGTGTAATTTGGGTAGTTTCATTGGAAAGTCTACAAGGGGGGTCTGAGAAGTCAACTTCCAAATGTCCTTCCATTATTTTTTGCGGATAGTGATAAGATTATCCAACTTCTCTGGATCTACCTTAGATTCACTCTCATAAGGTGGGATGTATTCAAGGATAAGTTCCACTAGAGAGGGCCTTAGATCTCACTACTAAAAAATAGCCTATACCAATAGTTCGGAACCATTGGTATAGGTCCCCAAAATATTAGTATAACCTATACTAATGGTTTGGAGGGCCTTTGGTTTATTTTTTGTAGGGATAGGTAATGTAAAATAAATTACACAGTAGAGGTTTGAATCCATGACCCCAGACTTATATATCAAAGACCTAACCACTATGTTACAATTATCTTTGTGAATATATTTGGATATATATATAAATAATATATATATATATATATTTAGTTGATGATATTTGAAAAAACAATTCATAAAAAATAAGTGTGCCTATCCCAATGGTTTTCAGAACCGTTAGGATAAGCACCTGAATTTTTGGGACCTATACCAATGGTTTTTTAAATATTTTGAAATAGGTTTTGTAAAAAATATCTATCCCAACAATTTTACAAAACCATTGGGATATCCTTATATTATATGTATCTATCCCAATGGTTTTACAAAACATTGGGATACCCTTTTACTATTCCAATGGTTTTCCATAACCGTTGGGATACCCTTATATTAAATGGATCTATGACAATAGTTTTATAAAACCATTAGGATACCCTTGACCAATCCCAATTGTTTTCCATAACCATTGGGATACCCTGACATTACATGTCCTATCCCAATGGTTTTGTATAACCGTTGGGATATGACCCTCTATCCCAACATTTTTTTTCAGACCGTTGAGATAGGGGTGTTGTTATAGATAGGATTTCGAGAAGTGTCTATAGTCCTAGTATGGCTTGACTCCATAACAACCAACTCCCTCGTAATGATGGAAGGTTGGGATTTCATGAAACCATTTGTAACAATAGGGACTGACAGTTGTGATCTTGAATTCAAAAGATTGAAATAGTGGGTATCTAAATCCCAAAAGTAAAAAAAGTGAGATAGTTTGAGGGGTGGAAAACTTACCATCATTCACTAAATAATTAATGTATCTGGACTCAATTATGTCATCACAACCTGATAGAGTAAGTAATACATACTCAATATGAGAATGGACCTCAGGTTTGTCCCAAGACACCTATGGCATAAGAGCATGCTCAGCCGGGTCGGTAGATTCGAGAAGATCACTCACTGAAATTGTACCAGTGAGAATAATCACCACGGATCTAAGGAAAAAAGATAATTCTGATTCCCCTTGGGTTAGAGTCTCTCCCTCCTCCATAGTTATTTCCCCCAGGGGGGAGGTATCAGTATACTCAGTAGATAAAATTCTGAAGACACCCACTCTGTGAGGGAAGAATCCATTTGACCTAGAATAGTTAATCTATCGGGATTTAAAATCTCCATGATATTATTAGTTAATTGGGGATCCACACCCAACCTAGTTTCCACCAATAAAATTACCTTAGTTGTTTCTATAGGGGTAGTATCAACACGATCAGCTGAAGTTTCAACTTCTGAAGAACCTCTCACTATTGAGATAGGGGATATTTGATTCTGAAAAAATACCCCTAGGTCTAGGGATTCCCCCAACATCCTTGAGTGTCCTAGATTCCCTATCATGTTTAGCCGTAGCTAGTGGGGGTATCTCCCATACCTCCAAAGTAGGAGCTTTATATGTCTAGGAAATACATGCATGATTACTTATCGTACCTACACCAAGTTGTGAGCACAATTAGTACTCAATAATTAAATGTCTCAATATTAATTAAAAGGCAACAATCACATATTTTTCTTTAAAATTATACGTGCTGATAGTTGAGATGCCTAAAGGTACTTCATGGTGGTCCATGAGGATGATATCCTAGGAGGATCTGAGGATGGGGCTAGGGGTGGAAATGCTCTAGTTGGATTTTAAAGGACCACCTCCATATGTTCCATGGTTCTAGGAGACCCCTCTCTAGTGACTCTTACATCCTAAGAGATTCCTACCCTAGCTACGATACCCCTAGGAGTGTATTCTGAGGAAGAAACCACCTCCCAAATTTCCCCAGATCCCTATAAGAGAAAAGAATAAGGGTATAAGGTCATAAAAAGGAAGGGTCAATGTGAATAATCATAACTACATATTCGACATAATCAACCAAATCTATTATCAACACCATGTATTCTACCTGGTCAGACCAATAAACTCTATCCTTGGAAGACATGAAGAAAGAATCCATCTATTCTAGATGCCTGGTCACTTCGTGTGGATTCTCATAAGTTGAAATCTACATGAGAGGAATAAAGGATCAAAAGACTGTTAGTCTAAGGGTGTAACACTCCGAGCTTCCACGATACACTTCTCTTTCAATAATGCAATAGCTTGCATTGTACGCAAGTTCGAGATTCTAACACACCGTGACTAATAAAAATAGGCATTATGAATAGTAATACCCACCTTTTGAAATTATATATATTTTATATTTCAAAATAGACTTCATTTTTGGATTCGGAATATCGAAATTAGCCTATGTTGAATTTTTGGTATTTTTCTGAGAACTTCCAATTTTTTATGAATAGTGAAAAATACTTAAAAACAACTTTTTTAATAAAAATAATTTATAGTGATAAATTATAATGTTAAGTGGTTTTAAAGTATAATTATAATATATTTTTACCATTTATTCAATGGTGATAATTATAATTAAATTCACTTTGAAATTGGACATAAACAATTGTCAATCTTTTGATATATATTGTTTCTTAAAAACACGCTATTTGTTGTGATAGTGGGAATTAATTATAAAATTAATTAATGAAAATTATATTCTTGGAATTTTTTAAAATATACATTATTTTTGAATTCGAAATTTCAATTATATATTAGGGTGAAAGTTTGGCATTGTTCTGAAAAACATCAATTTTTGATGAATAGTGAAACCACTAAGTGGTAGTTAAAAAACTGATTTTTCGTTTAAATGAAACATTACCACTTCTGTGATTTTATTTTCAAAAATCCGACATACATGGTTGTCATTAGTAATTAAAATGTGGTTCAATGGGATTAAAATAATTTTTTGGTGAATAGTATCTTTTATGTTTAATTAATTGCGATTAAAGGTAATTAATGAAATTTAAGGTAAAAATGATATTATAAAAATATGAAAATATCTTTACACTTGTCATAACCTTATTGGATGAGTCATGGCCAACCAAGAAAATCCATGGGTCAACTTGGGGACCCCATGGAGCCACTTGGGTAAGAAAATGACATTAATAACTTTTTATTTAAAGTAAAAATAAAATTGTCACAAACATGTGTTGTTTTACTAAAACAATTTTTATAAGGGGTTATAAAAGTCATATTTTAGACTATAAATATTAATTGGGAAGCTAAAAAGATTTAATACATCATGATATTTTTTTTATAATTTTAAGACATTAAATAAATTAAATTATTTATGACACCATGATGATGAAGCGATTACCTCATTAATTAACGATTTAAATAAAATGAAAAGATAATGTAAAATCTAAGGCTTACACTTGTCAGAAACCTATTGGATGAGAATATTTATAACCTTTATTACCTTAGCCTAGAAATATATCATTGTGGGACCTTTTTAATCTGAAAAGAATTTAATAATAAAGTAACATTTCAATCTTTCCAAAAGTGCCCCTCCTCTCCTCTTATAAAAGGCCCTCACCTCTACCACCTTATTCACACCATCAAAGCCATTTGGCTCGGAAAAACTCTGCCCAAATACTCTCTAAACTTCCCTATCTTACTACTAGAATCTTCACTTTGGGCATAAGTCTTCCCAAGGAAGCCTTTGGCTCAAATCAAAAAGAGTTACCCGATTTAAAGGTAATGTCTTCACTTGTGTTATTTTGTTTTATTTTGCTTCTCCAACCCCCTAAAATATTTTTATTCCTTTCTTTTGTATCAAAAAAAGTATATTAAATATACTAGGATGTTTTTATGATAAGTATTTGATTTAAACTTACACACACCATCATCTAATGGTTAAAGAACATACTGTTTCTGTGGGTGGTGAAATACTGCCTCACGAAACGATGTTTGTTCAATATTCTTTTAACACCTTTAATGGTGGCCATTTTGATGACACTATTTTAATATATAATATATATATATATATATTATGTTTATGTTTTCCTTATGATTATTTATTTTTCATTTATGGCATACCTTTATGATTTCCATTATGGGTAAACGCGATAATTTCATTTTAGGAAGTGCAGACTACCGCCCCCTCAAAGTGATTTGAATCGTTAATGCCATATGTGGGATGTATAAAGGATGTATTAAATGGTATTATACATTATATTATACTGGAATTATATTATACCTTTATATAATTATAATTTCATTCCATTAAATATGAAATAAAAATGAAAGTAGCGTTCATGCGTACGTATGGCTTACCGTCTCCATGAACAGTGCATTTCATTTCTTACCTATAAATGTTATGTAATATTATAAATTCATGTATATAATGGATATATATGATATATATGATATCTAAATCATGAATAAAATTCTGGATATAATGGATATTTCACCACATGAATAACTTGTAATTATAAGAAGTTTATTTTTGACTCAAGTACCAAAGATCGACAAAACAACCGTTATTAACTTAAATAATTACATAATGTTCATAACATGGTAATAAGTGATATAAAAGGAATAATGAACATTAAAAGGTTCTTAATCAATTATAAATTAACTCTAGTTTATTATTCAGGAGGTTAAAGAATGTTCAAGTCAAGTCGGACATGAGGTAAGGGAACTTCTTAACCCAATTTCCATTCTTTGGGTTAATCTCCTACTTTCAAATTATGTCATGATATTATTATGTAATATCTTGTATTTTTAATTTATTTATGTGTAATTATAGTGTATACACATAATAGATCTATTTTATTTTTAAAAAATGATCTTTGTAAGGGACTTCTTCTCAATCTCCATTCATTGAGGCATATTTTGTTTTATACACAAATTTCTTTTATAAGGTGTATAAACACCTTTTAATTTTACTTTTATTCAAAAGGAATCTTTTTATACGAACCATTTTTACTAAACGACAAAAGGAATGTTTTTTCTTATGTATGTGGCGACAACAACTTCACCACCGCCGTGACTATTATTTGAGTTTCGGCTTCCTCTACAAGCCATAACTTTTTTTTAAATGAAAAATATTTACAAAGTTTTAATTTTCTTTTATTTTGGTATTGAAAATGGTTTTTATAATGTTTTTATTATATCAATGTGTTGTATTGATATCTTGTGATTGAAATGTGTAAATTTTATGTTTCCTTTATGCATGTTTTATGTGATACAATTATGTTATTGTTTATGATATGTTTAAACCTGTTCATATGAGGAATGCATTGGACTTAATAAGTGATGGGTGGAGCCCGCTATAGCTCCTCGATGCATCGGTAGGTCTCATGAGACAAACTAGTGTCTTGTCACGAGGCCTTGATAAAATCTTATTTGTAGTCTTGGCACGAGGCCTTGGCTACGTGGTTATGATAGTCTGGAATTATGCATTCCATCATTATGAAAGTGGTTATTGATATTGCATGTGATTATTCGAACAGTAGAATATCCATGTGAATAAGTAAATGGCATTATCTCATTTTAGTTTTTCCATATTATGTTGAAGTTCAAGTTTAAAAGGCTTTTTTATTCCCACATTGCCTTAAATGTTTATGTTTATTTATGAAATCTTCTGCTATATTGTTATCTTTAATGAGCATCTGAGCTCACCCCTTCCAATGTTTTAATTTTTCTAGGATGTGAAGAAGTATATTATGAATGATCTGCAGGGATAGTATGAGGGGATATGAAGACAAGATGTTGTTGTAGTTGTGTCTACTTTATGTTGTAATGTAATACTTATGAATGTATCTAGTGTTTCTAAGGCTACTAAACTAATCGGTCTTTCGAGACTTTGTCCTTTGTGATCATGCCAATGTTACACAATAATGCACCGACTCTGGGTAACTGGGGTCGAGGCGTTATAGTTGGTATCAGAGGCAGTTTAGTACTAACCTTGGAAGATAGATTTAGATAAAATCTGATTAGAGCACATAGCCCTAAGATAGACTTTGATGATTAGTATAGAATAACTTCCTAGAATTTTGGTATTATAGAGATTTTTGTGAGTTTTCCAAGAAATACATCCCTGTCTGGATACGAGCAGGTAGAGGCTGCTCTGGCACAGATGTACCTAGGGGTAAAACCCAAAAACACCGCTTTGAGCTAGACTCGAACGGGAACTAGTTTATGCCATTGTATAGAAATGGCGCCCAGTAGAAGGAATGTGAACTCCATCAATACGTATGATCCAAAGAGTAATAAGGATCATATCTTTCATGGTATTAAGCCCAAATTTAGAAGGGAAATAGTATCCCATGTGTTCTCAACATACGAAGAAATAGTATCATGTGTTAATAAGATAAGTAAAGTATTCTCTGAGTCTTATGGCTTTGAAGGGAAGAAAGAGAAGAAAAGGATGGAAGAGAGAATGATGGATAAAGGGACAAGGGAAAAAAATAATTTTTCAATATGTGATAACTATGGGAAGAAACACCTTGTAACTTTCCTGAAGGGAATGTGATTTTTTTATAATTGTGGAGAAAAAGGACACCAAGTGTGTGACTAAAAGGGTAAGAAAAAGGTTTCAAATGTACAAAGCTTCATCTGCAAGAAGTGGGGACACTATGCAAACCAATGTCCAAATCATCAGAGTATGCCCCAAATGATGTTATTGGATAATAATCATGTTATGATACTACCATAGATGAGGAGGAATGATTAGAGTTCTTATGTTGTTATTAAAGAATTTTGTCATTTGAGTGTTGTATCGATGATGTACTGGTTATAATAATTATGGAGTATATAAGGATTGTACTGCAGTACTATTTCATCAAGGACTTGAGATTGTGTGGAACCAAGAAAAGTGACTCCACAGTAGGTTAAATTTTTGGAAAATATATGGTTGAGAGAAAGATAAACCATAATATGGTTCTAATACCGAGATAGTGATTTTTGAATAATACATGATTGATTTGGATAAATTATATTGGATATTATTAACTTCCTTGAAACTGATTAATGATTTGTATACATTTTTGGATAGAAGGAGTATATCTAGTATTCTATAAGGAATAAGGCATCATGGTAATTTAGGATGTTGTAGTGTTTTAAAATAATACAAGATGAAGGTGTTTATATGTTGTTACACGGAAAAAAAGGATCTTCATTATGTTTACCTTATAAAATTTGGACTGTGAGTTAGACAGAAGTATTTTGGATAACTATAAAGGTTGGAATGGATTAAGTAGAACCTTTTATAGTATTGTTTAAGGTTAAAAAATTTCTGAATATTATTTTTGGAATATTATAATACTATAGTTTTATGAAAAGGACAAACTGTAGGTCAGGGGATAACTCGTCGCGTCGGACAAAGCTGTAGGAATCGAACCCACAACCATAGTGCGACAAGGCTTTATTACCTACCACTATCCTACAGGAAGTCTCTGGTTATTATAAAATAGTTTTCCTAATCTAAATGATATGTGTTAATATTTTTAACCTTGTACGATTAGGATAAATATAATATTTTTTAGTTCTATTATCTTTTTGAGTGAAAGATGAGTTTGTGGTAGAAATTAATTGAAGGTTGAAACTCTACCTGTCAAGCATAAATATATATATACCTATCTCTTATTCTATGAATAAATTAATTATTAAAATTTATTAATGGGATATTAATACAAAAAATGTGTTATCCTAATACCTTATGTCTTGTTGAACTGATAATATTTTAAATCAACATAGATTGAAGGCTTTGAGGCCCTCAATTTTACACTTGTTTGTGATTGATGACCTCAATAACTCCCTAAAAATATTTATGTTTTTCCTCCAATTATATGTCTCTAATTTCCACCAATGTTCTCCTTATCGAGATCATAATTTTGTGGTGACTTTTTCATTTCCCTTTCCCTCTTATTAAGGCTAAATTTTATTAACCTTATTTCCGATGTGGGTTTTCAAAAAAGGTATTTTCTATTTTCATCCCTTTATTTTAAAAGAAAAATTTCAAATTGTGAGGATTCAATTTATTGAAGGAGGGGAGAATGTAACACCCTGAGCTTCCACGATACGCTTCTCTTTCAATAATGCAATAGCTTGCATTGTATGTAAGTTCGAGATTCTAACACACCGCGACTAATCAAAATAGCCATTATGAATAGTAATACCCACTTTTTGAAATTATATATATTTTATATTTCAAAATAGACTTCATTTTTGGATTTGGAATATCGAAATTAGCCTATGTTGAATTTTTGGTATTTTTCTAAAAACTTCCAATTTTTTATGAATAGTGAAAAATACTTAAAAACAACTTTTTTAATAAAAATAATTTATAGTGATAAATTATACTATTGAGTGGTTTTAAAATATAATTATAATATATTTTTACCATTTTATCCAATGGTTGTCATTATAATTAATTTCACTTTAAAATTGGACATAAACAATTGTCAATCTTTTGATATATATTGTTTCTTAAAAACACGCTATTTGTTGTGACAGAAGCAATTAATTATAAAATTAATTAATGCAAATTATATGCTTGGAATTTTTCAAAATAGAAATCATTTTTTAATTCATAATATCAATTATAGCTTAGGGTGAAATTTTGGCATTGTTCTGAAAAACTTCAATTTTTGATGAATAGTGAAACCACTAAGTGGAAGTTAAAAAACTGATTTTTCGTTTAAATGAAACATTACCACTTCTGTGATTTTATTTTCAAAAATCTGACATACATGGTTTTAATTAGGAATTAAAATGTGGTTCAATGGGATTAAAATAATTTTTTTTTGTGAATAGTAACTTTTAAGTTTAATTGATCACGATTAAAGGTAATTAGTGAAATTTAAGGAAAAAATGATATTATAAAAATATGAAAATACCTTTACACTTGAACTACCCTTATTGGATGAGTCATGACCGAACAAGAAAATCCATGGGTCAACTTGGGGACCCCATGGAGCCACTTGGGTAAGAAAATGACATTAATAACTTTTTATTTAAAGTAAAAATAAAATTGTCACAAACATGTGTTATTTTACTAAAACAATTTTTATAAGGGGTTATAGAAGTCATATTTTAGACTATAAATATTCATTGGAAATATAAAAATATTTCATACATCATGATATTTTTTTATAATTTTTAGACATTAAATAAATTAAATTATTTGTGACACCATGATGATGCAACGATTACCTCATTAATTAACGATTTAAATAAAATGAAAAGATAATGTAAAATCTAAGGCTTACACTTGTCAAAAACCTATTGGATGAGAATATCTCGAACCCTTATCACCTTATACTCGAAATATATCATTTTGGGACCTTTTGAATCAGAAAATCATTTCATAATAAAGTAACATTTCAATCTTTCCAAAAGTGCCCCTCCTCTCCTCTTATAAAAGGCCCCAACCTCTACCACCTTATTCATACCATCAAAGACATTTTTCTCAGCCAACCTCTGCCCCAATACTCTCTAAATTTTCCTATCTTACTCCTAGAAGCCACACATTGGGTAGAAGTCTTCCCAAGGAAGCATTTGGCTCAAATCAAAAAGAGTTACCCGATTTAAAGGTAATGTCTTCACTTGTATTCTTTTGTTTTATTTTGCTTTTCCAACCCCCTAAAATCTTTCTATTCATTTATTTTGTAACAAAAACATTATATTAAATATACTATGATTTTTTTATGATAATTATTTGATTTAAACTTACACACACCTTCGTCTAATGGTTAAAGAACATACTATTTCTGTGGGTGGCGAAATACTGCCTCACGAAACGATGATTATTCAATATTCTTTTAACACCTCTAATGGTGGCCATTTTTATGACACTATTTTCATATATGATATATATATTATTTTTATGTTTTCCTTATGATTATTTATTTTTCATTAATGGCATACCTTTATGATTTCCATTATTGGTAAACGCGATAATTTCATTTTAGGAAGTGCGGACTACCACCCGCTCAAAGTGATTTGAATCGTTAATGCCATATGTGGGATGTATAAAGGATGGATTAAATGGTATTATGCATTATATTATACTGGAATTATATTATATCTTTATATAATTATAATTTCATTCCATTAAATATGAAATAGAAATGAAAGTAGCATTCATGCGTACGTACTGCTTACCGTCTCCATGAACAGTGCATTTCATTTCTTACCTCTAAATGTTATGTAATATTATAAATTCTTGTATATAATGGATATATATGATATATATGATATCTAAATCATGAATAAAATTCTGGATATAATGGATATTTCACCACATGAATAACTTGTAATTATAAGAAGTTTATTTTTGACTCAAGTACCAAAGATCGACAAAACGACCGTTATTAACTTAAATAATTACATAATGTTCATAACATGATAATAAGTGATATAAAAGGAATAATGAACATGAAAATGTTCTTAGGAAAGTAGAAATTAACTCTTTTTTATTATTTAGGAGGTTAAAGAACGGTCGAGTCAAGTCAGACATGAGGTGAGGGAACTTCTTAACCCAATTTCAATTCTTTGGGTTAATCTCCTACTTTCAAATTATGTCATGATATTATTATGTCCTATCTTGTATTTTTACTTTATTTATGTGTAATTATAGTGGATACACATAATAGATCTATTTAATTTTAAAAAAATGATCTTTGTAAGGGACTTCATCTCAATCTCCATTCGTTGAGGCATATTTTGTTTTATACACAAATTTCTTTTATATGGTGTATAAACCCCTTTGACTTTTACTTTTATTCAAAAGTAATATTTTTATACGAAGAATTTTTACTAAATGACAAAAGGAATGTTTTTTATTACGTATTCGGTGACAACGACTTCACCGCCGCTGTGACCATTATTTGAGTTTCAGCTTCCTCTACAAGCCATAACTTTTTTTAAATGAAAAATAAATACCATGTTTTAATTTTCTTTTATTTTGGTATTGAAAATGGTTTTTATAATGTTTTTATTTTATTAATGTGTTGTATTGATATCTTGTGATTGAAATGTGGAAATGTTATGTTTCCTTTATGCATGTTTTATGTGATACGATTATGTTATGATTTATGATATATTTAAACCTATTCATATGAGGAATGCATTGGACTTAATAAGTGATGGGTGGAGCCCGCTATAGCTCCTCGATGCATCGGTAGGTCTCATGAGACAAAATAGTGTCTTGGAATGAGGCCTTGACAAAATATTATTTGTAGTCTTGGCATGAGGCCTTGGCTACATGGTTATGACAGTCTGGCATTATGCATTCCATCATTATGAAAGTGGTTGTTGATATTTCATGTGATTATTCGACCAGTAGAATATCCATATGAATAAGTAAATGGAATTATCTCATTTTAGTTTTTCCATATTATGTTGAAGTTTAAGTTTAAAAGGCTTTTGTTTTAGTCACACATTGCCTTAAATGTTTATGTTTATTTATGAAAGTTTCCGCTATATTGTTATCCTTACTGAGCATCTGAGCTCACCCCTTCCAATGTTTTAATTTTTCCAGGATGTGAAGAAGTATATTATGAATGACCTGTAGGGATAGTATGAGGGGATATGAAGAAAAGATGTTGTTGTAGTTTTTTCTACTTTATGATGTAATATAAGACTTATGAATGTATCTAGTGTTTCCAAGGCTACTAAACTAATCGGTCTTTCGAGACTTGGTCCTTTGTGATCATGCTAATGTTACGTAATAATGCACCGACTCTGGGTAACTGGGGTCAGGGCATTACAAAGGGGATCTTTTTGAAGAATTTACCAGAGGTCTTCTGTTAACAGGCTGGTCCTCAAATTATCCCAAGTTTTCCAAGCCTCAAAAATGCTACAGTAATGGGGATGGGTAATGTAGGAAGTCCCCCCTAGGGAAGTGATTCAGGTTCCAGTAGACATAATCAATTTCTCTACATCTCCTCCATCCAATAACCCTCTAGGAAGGATCATTTTCAATACCCTAGGGGTGAACGAGGAATCTTCCCCACCTCGGTTGTGGGAGGAGGGTTAGTTTTTTCAGCATCCCCAGAGGAATGACTGTTGTTATCATCATCATCGTCAACTTCTTTCCTCACCATGGAAAGTAATCAATAGGAATATCTACAATGATTCTGTCAAGCATGAATCAACCCTTTGATCTCTTGAAGGTATATATTCACCCTTTTAGGGTCATCATCATAAGAAATACCCACAGGCACTGACACATAGCCGAACCAAGTTAAAGATACATCTTTCTACCAAATAAAGCACTATAAAGTGCAAGGAGACTGTGTGTGAAAATACTGAACACATTTGAAAGAATCCCATTGTATTTATAACATGGGAAAATTTATTTTAGAAGGGATATCTTGATCTTGAGAAGTGGTGATGATAGTTGGAGGTGCTGAACCCCAGGACCTAAAAATATTCCTAGGTGGTTGAAAAACAAGGGATTTCATTTCCTGCTTTGTAGGCCTCAGATGGTCATATTTTTTCTTCTATTTTCCCTTGGACTCAAGTGACTTTCAAGCCTTGATAATGTGAACAAGTTCATCCAGTTGACCTATAGGGTATGATCAGATCTTGGTCTCTATATAGGTTGTGGTAAGGGTAGGTTGAAAATCCATGAAAGGAGGAAGTTTGATCTGACGTTGAGTATCCTACCAGGTGAACATCATCCAAAATTGATGGGATATCATCAAATGCCTCTCATAGAGAGTTCTAATGAGGGTCAGGGTAAACTTTATCTAGATATAATTAAATTGGTGAGAAATTATACAAGGTTCATATCCCTCACAGATAATTTCCCCATCAATCTGACTAAATATAATACCTTCCCTTAGGTAGAAAAGATATCCTATCTCAATAAATTCCTAGGATTCTTCATTCAAAAAAATACCATATGGGGAGGGGTAAGGTTCATATGTGGAAGGATCATGGAAGTTGAGATGTTCCTTTAGTTACTGTTCACTCAATTCTAATGGCATTACACCACTTATGATTTGGAGATATGGGTGAATACTAGCTCAAGGGATCTACTAAGAGTTGATAAATGAATGGCCTCCCATATGAGATGCTATCCATCCCCAAAAAACCTGGAAGGGAACTAATAGCTAGTATGTTGGTCTCCCCTTGCTAATTTTCCTCAACTAACATTAGATTTTCATTAACACTGGGATAAAAAGATTAACACATCTTCTAGTGGATAGTTGGGCCACCATAATAAAGGTTGTGTCCCTGAACCCAATATCAGAGTCATACACCAACAAAAACTAGCCACTTAAGAAGATGGCTAAAAAGGCTATCAATTAGAAAAACCGATCATCGTTTGGAAAGATTTTCCAACCCCATTCATTGAGTTAACCCTCTTACAGAATGGGACAATATGTACCTATTTTCCATTGAGTTTCCATGGTTGAGAAATCTATCAGTCTATGTACTTGGGGATCTTGACCATATTGCATATCAAAGGGATTAATCCAATAAAAAAAATGGAATGTACTGCTTTAGGCAAGGGTCCTTGTCATTTTAAAGGGATTTCAACTTGATGATGAGTTTCTTGGAAATATGAGGAGTCCTCTCCTCATCATCCCAAGTATAAGAAGGTGGTAAAAATTCTTTGTACATATCTTCTACTATGGGAACTCCTTAAATTAGTAGAACATCCCAAAGACTAATACCAACTTCCCCATTCACCAGATGGAAGGTATTGTTGTTCGGGATCCACCTTCTTAATAATTGTGGAATAATCTCTTTATTTTTATGGGTGTTTGTCTATGAAACCCAAACTAACTCATACAACTCCATATCCTACAATTCAAATTTGAACTCCTTGTTGGTCTGGAAAACCCAAAAGGGCTACCCCCAGTCTAAAGCAAATGAGACCCCAGAGTGAAGGTCCCATTTTGATATACAACCTTGTTGCTCATTTTTAGTGGATCTCTGTGAAATACTATGATAGAAATTAATGTTGGCATCTGGTCCCCACAGTGTGTCCTCTAGGGACCAAGGAGTATAATTAAAAATAGACCCAGTGGTATAGGGTTCTCGAATAAATTCCTCCTTTGTTGAAATATTTTCTCAGGGAATGTTTCGATTCTAGAAGATCCAGTGGGTAAGATAGTTTTTCGAATGATGTTATAGGATCACTACATTAGATGGTATCCCCAATTAATAAAGAGGAAACCTTTTAGAGACTAGATATGCTCTCTAACCAGCACTAAGAAGTCCTACAAGGAGTGGATAGAGCATATCAACATTGAATACATTTTAAACAAAATAAATCATAGACTTCCCCTTTTCATCACTGGTCGAGAGAACAAACACCCTAAGAGAAGAATCCAAAACAACATAAGAAGATTGTGATGGGTCTATATTATTGTCTTCATCAAATTATAAAAAAAAGGAATTAGAAAACTTAGAAAATTGGAAAAGGAATGAAATATTGGTCTGCATACTAACAGTTCATGGAAACCATCAGCCCGCAAACCATCAGTCCAAGAAATGTAAGACTGCAAAGTGTTGTCTAGTGAGGAAAAGTTTCATAGAATGAACCATTTAAGAATCATTTCCTGATATGTGGACCTACTATGTGGAAGACAGTACTCAATCTTTGCGGTTGAAGGATTTTGGTTCATGGGTGCAATGTTCCAGTTCGCAGGCGAAGGCGTCCACAAAGGAGACAATAAGTAGAAACCATATGCGGTCAAGAATTCATGAGATCTCTGAATTCACTAAAAACATGGTGAAAAAATGAGATGGCACCCCTATATATAGGTGTGGTCCACTAATATGGGTCCACCTGTGTACTAAACAATAGTTCAAATCAAGACCACTTTCTACATCATAATATATTTCTCTTCATCCTGATCGAAACCCATTCCAGTGGGGTGGATTTGTTGGGTTCTAAAAATTCCTCATAAAATAAGAATAAACTTTTATCAATTTTAAAATGGTATAAAATTAAACAAAAGGAAAGGTTAAATTTAAAATTATAAAATAATATGAAAAATTCCAAAGGAAGCAACACCATGAAGGGAAAATTCCTTTGCAAACCGCCACTCTGCATGATGGTCCGCCACTCCGTGAAAGCCCCACAAATAAAAAAAAGTTCACAGAAGGGGTGGATCCAATAGTGCCCGAGAATGACATAAAGTCATTCACAAAAAGGTTCAATGATATACTTCCCCACAAACTATTTTCCCTAAACAAAGTCATTCATGGGTAAAGGCAGTGTCATCAGCTTCCATGGACGAAATGAAGATGTCTATAGATTTAGGAGGGGATTTTAGTGACCGAAAAGGCCCCCAACTGACCAAGTCCTGCATAGTCTTCTGAAAAAGACACCCATGGCCCACCAAGGATGACTGACTACAATGATATCTAGTCTATGCACTTATCTATAAATAGAACCTGAGTGGAACCAGGAAAGTTGTTTGGAGATTGAGAGAAGGACTGATAGATCGATTGATCATCAAAGGCATAGATGAAGTGAGAACTGCAAAATACAAACTACTTTGATGATTCAATATAGGTAAAACCCATTGTATTGCATTAAGGAGAAATAAACCAATTAGAATACTTAAAACCCCATATCATTTGAAGATATACTTCCCATGAGGTGTAGAAATAATGACCCTTTTGTAATCAGGCATCCCTTATATAAAATAATTATGTGGAAAAACCCTGTCCTGCATATAGAATATCTACATGAATGGAACTCAACCTCATGTAGGAAGTTTCTATACAGATTTAACCTTGCACCACATAGAAAACTGATACGTGGATTGAACCTAGTCCCACACACAACCATGATATACTGATGAATCCCTCACCCACACAATAATATGATATGCGGAAGATACCCCATCCCATGTAGGAGCATGCTGTGCAGAATGGGGTATCTTAGGGTGTTCCATCTTCTAGATCTAGTCATTTGCTTCCATTTCCGTTGTATCATCGGAAGTCCCTCCATGATCCAGTCCAATGACATTAGGCCAAAGACTCTCCCAAATCCACATGACCCATATGATGATACCATTGGGTGAATTAGCACGCCATTTTGAGTTTACATACGTATGGTAAGTGGATTCGGGTGGGTAATCCCCATAGTAGGTTAGATCCCCAGAAACTCAGGTTCTGACCTTGGGATACTCACATGAACCTCCCTATTCTAGGGAATAAGGGGAGCCACTGACCTTTACCTTTGATGAGGGATAGTGTTTAACATCTTCCCCCTTTCATTGTAATCGAACTGAGGGAACTCCTCCTAAGGTAAGCCCCTAGCCTTTATTACAGGAGGTGACACTCTTGCTTCTCTTTGCCTAAACCTAGGGAATATCCGGATAGGTCTCCAAACAATACTATCCTAGATATGAAAATGAGAGAGGAAATAGGCAGACTCAAAGAACTACTCTCTCCCCCTTTAGGCTATAGCACCATCCATTAGTGGATGGGAAGGGTCGTACAATCATCAGATCTACTAAGTCCTCTAGTTTCTCACACTGATCATGACTCACATGGGCTTAGAGTTTAATGGTGATCATGTCATCTGTATGATCCCAAACTTCAAACAGGCCTTCTCTATAGATATAATCCTCAACCATAAACCAATTTGGTAGCTTCCATGTGTAATCCCCATTTCAAATATGAACAAGAGAAATACACTCGAAATGGGTCTTCTCTCAAGATGTAATCCCTAATCATGCCCCCTTAATGGGAATCCCCCATGCATAAGTCCCATCTAGCAACTCAAATGGGACTCCTATGAAGTTTAAGTCCCAATATTTTTAGAACTACATGGGATTTAACTCCCTAATAACTAGGATACATTAGAATCCTTCATAAGTTCCAAAACCAACACTCAAATTCATTCTTATTGGGCCACCTTCCCAATAAGATCATACCCCCAAACTGGGAGACCACATCCCTTCTAGGCCCCCCAAACTTCCTCAACATAAGTCCCACACTAAATCTTGACTAAGAACCCTCTACCTAGGCGTCCTTGATGCATGACATTAAATTACATAGTTGGGTCCTTGTTTCATGACCCTAAAAGGTGACATGTCCAATTAGGTGATACCAAAATAAGTGGGTTTTGATTTATCTCGTGAGGATAAGTAAAAATCCCATCTTATAGGTTCCATCCCGACATTGGTACAACTCTTGTCCCCATATATGACAATAAACTTCAGAGCACCATTCCATATGGATTAAATACAGTGTTGTCTGAGTGAATAACCAGATAATCTCTGATCTACCCATAAAAGGGTGACATTGATGGAGAACCTCAGATACATATATATGTTTTTGTATCCATTCGTAATCATGATGAATCATTACTTAGGGATACTACAAATACACATTCTTGGAAATGAACCAAGGATTCACGAACATATGAACATGACTTAAATCTATAAGAGAGTTTCAGAATAGGAAATAGTTCCCCCAAAAGGGTGTGATGAGACCAAGTTCCCATCCTCTCAACCAATTTGAGTTCTAAAGTGTTTTTGTACAAATCACACAACGATCTCCTACCTTTGGAAGGTAGGTCCATGAATCATGGATAAGAGAGTCGTTGGACATTTCTGGCTCTACAAATAAACCTGTTGGAGAACTTTTAAAGACCTTGTGCCTAACGTCAGTGATTTCACACCATTAAACCCCTGAGAATAAACTATTTAGGCCCCAAAAACATCTTCAGGTGAAACACAATTTATATAATTTTATTTTAAATTTTGAAACCTATTTTATATTTTATTATAATAAAATACTATTTTCATTATTTTTCTTTAATTAAGTGTTTCTAAGATTATGTTCAATTTTTATAGGTTTTAATGTTAAATGAAACTCATTTCTTAATCATAATAAAATAAAATTCATAATATTTAATAATATTCATAGTATTTAGCCTAAATTATAAAATAATCAATTTATTATTCTAAAATACCCCTTGACTATATAAACACCCCTCCTTTACACATTTCTCCTCACATAAAAAATCTTTTACATTTTCAGATCTTTACTAAAAAAATCTTTAAATTATCATTACCATGTCCTAAATCCTTTGGCTTGTCGAAAAGAACCTCTTTAGAAGGATTTAGGCTCACTCCAAAGGTGGCAACACAAAATATAAGTTAAGGGTTTATTAATCCTCCTCCTCCTTTATTATTATTTTTATTTTACATAAAATTATTTTAAAACACCTATTATTTTTTTTGTAATGAATCCATTATCATGTTATTATTATCATTTATATCCATAAATAATGATATACCACCCATTACCTCTTACTGAACCCATTTTCTTAATTCATTACTCTATCAAACTATGGGTTTCAAACACATGTTTTTTTATTTCCATCCCGCTCTTACAAATTTTATAAAATAAAGTAATCAATAAAATTTAATTTAAAACACAGTTTTTGGTATAATTTAATGTTTTTATTAAAATTTAATATCAACTAGTTTGTTACTTCTTTTTAAAACTCTTATACAAACATCATTTCACCTATAATAGTTTTACACTACCTAAGTGAATGATGATATATTAATTTTCACTTATTCCTTTAACGTTTGTTCTTAAAAATTTATTTCATGAATAAATATAGAAAAAATAAAATAAAATAATTTCTATGATTCTATAATTATAAAATGGTAATTATAATAATGAAATTAAATGAAAACAATTGTAGTCATTTTAACTATAAAAAAATATTACCAAGGAAGATTTTTTAAATTGTAACTATTTAATGAATCATTAAACTTGATCACTTATATAATTATATAAAAAATATTCCATAAAAATATGAATAGTATGGAATCATTGTAAAATAAAATTTGACCCTTACCTCTACATATAAGTAGTTTTTGAACCATGAACTGAATAATGTTGATACGATCGACACGAACATCATTATGTTTATAACAAAAAAAACATGATAAAATGTATTATAAGAGATAAAATAAAAATTATTTTTTTAATAAATTATTTAAATAATGAAATTTTACTATTTATGAATTTATTATAGTATGCAATGAAAGCTATGACTCGAGGTAAGGGTTCTCTTACCACTCTTTCTTGCTTTTGAAGATATGATATCTATCACTCACACTCTCTATCCTTATTTCTATATTTATAGTATTCTTAAATTAAGTGATTTATAATTTTTAGTTATTTATTTTTTTTGTTTATTTTCATTCCATTATGTTTACCTTTTTATTTCCCCCTTAAGTTAAACCATTCAAATCTTATAAGGGAATCCTTTCGAGTTTCTCTCTCTTTTTTAAATATTTTCTTATGTTTTTAAAATATAATAAAATATATTTTATATCTATAATTTTAAAATAAAATCCTATTTTTCGACATAAAATATGTTTATTTATTTATGGTTTTAAGGAAACTCTATGCTCTTATCTCACTGGAAGACTATTTTTTCCTTTTCTTAAAAGTTTAACAAAAGATCTTGATTTAAAAACTTATTATTGATATTTTATTATGATTTTCTCTTCACTTTGAGATATAATTTCATGAATAATGATCCTTTATTTGATAATTCATTTCCAATATACATTAATCCATTATTTTCCTAGGATCCTACATAACACCTTTACAGATAACTATTTACGAACTTATTATTTTACACATTTGTTTATCATGGATTTATTTCATGTTTATATTTTATGTGTGTTTATTTTATATGTAAAACACATATAAATGATTTATTATAATGATGGGTGGGTCCAAAATTATTTAGTCTCTTATTCTATTAGGTAATTATTTATATCTCATGAGATCACTATACATATGCTTGGTAAAGATATCCTTGTCTATGATGCTATGCTTGGGCCAAGTGCAATTAACCTTGTCTATAATGTTATGCATTGGACAGATGTAGATAGCCTCATCCATAATGATATGATGTCTTATCAGACAAAAATTCATGATTCCATCATATGATGGATTTTTGGATAGAGAAACATGAGAATGAGTTTTCTATAAAAAAGTGATTTAAGTTATGTTTTATGGATAAAGGGGATATTGAAGCTACTATATAAAGAAATTATATGATTTCTTCAGAAAAAGAAATATTGATGAATTATGGGAAGTTCATCAGATAGAGTAGGTAGGATGAAATTTGGTGAGTTCATCTAATAGAGAAACACAAATGAACATTTGTACAAAATAGAAAAGTTCCTAACATTGAAGATTATTTCAAATAAATCACCCTTCATGTTTTTAAAGTCCAAAAATAGAGTTTATTAGGTAGTGGTTTCTAGATGGATAATTACCAAATGTAGAAGTTATTATGAAGAACCAGATAGATAAGTTGTAACACTATTTCTAAAAGAGTTTCCAATATGTTTATAGTCTTAATCATGGTGACAATAATGAGATGTAAATTAAATGAATCAATATTAATGAAGAAAAGATCATGTATCTTTCTAATATTTGAGAAAGGATTTAAGTGCTTGTTGATGTTGAGATTTGGGTGAACTCTGATAAATAATGTTGACTCTATTTTTTAGTAGCTTTAAAGGTGGTGAAATGAAGAATGTGTCTAGAATAAAATTGAAATTTGGTTTCCATTATTTCTTATTATTTTTTAGAGTAAGTATTATTATATAAAGGGTATAAGTATAATTGAGAAGTTTTTTGTTGCTGCTATTGAGAGAGAAGTTTGTGTGATATTTTGAATGTCAAAATTCATATATTTTACTCAGCAGAAGTATCAAACACAAGATTCTAGATAAAAAAGTTTCATATGTTTCAAAATTAGAAGGACAAGTTATAGTCACAAAGTTTCAAATTTTTGATTTTTTAAAGAAGAATAAGAATATTTCTTATATACAGGATCATATAAAGATATTCAATATTTCTAAAGAATCCGGTGGTTTAAGATATCTTTCTCATATTTGTGGAGGAAACTTTTATAAATGTTGATAAACAACATTATTAGTTAAAGGGTTATTCCTTCCCACCATCATTTGGTTTAATGGTGATTCTTTTCCTACCCATGTTTGTAATTTCGATATATATTAGTGGAAAATTTATGTATTGGGTGATTCTGAACACACCAAGGAGTAGGTACCCATAATAGGAACAATCCTTGTAAAAATCGTGTTCCTTGCAATTATCTTTCTTATATTTACATATTGGTGAGTCTGATTTATAAAATTGAGTGAATCCAAACTCTATCTAGTTATAGAGGTTTATTTATAAGTGAATTAAATTGTAAAAATATCACCATATATTCAAAACAACCTTCTCAATAAAGCTACATATGTGGACACTTCAATTGGTATCCAATTGGGATCTACCTCTGTTGATTTGTTGGTTTAATTATGGATAATTTATAACCAGTTAACTTTAGATAAGTTTCTAATTTTTATGATAAGAACTATCATGGATGGAAGAATATGATTATACCCTATATTATTTCACTTGTTATAGAAGTGGTAGATATAGTTACCATTGGATTTCCACTTTAATAAAGAATTAAAACTAATTTTTAGTAATAAGATAAATTTGGAAGATGATGGTAAGGCTCAAAATGATATTCTTATGTATCTTTTAGAAAAATTATACAAAAAAGTTATGATTATTTAAATGGATAAAAAGATTTGAGATAAACTTGAAATAATTTTTTAAAGTCACTGTTAAAGTGAAGGAAGTGAAACTTCAAAACCATATATTTAAATTTAAAGATGTGAAAATGGAATAGGAAGATACCATTGATGAATATTTCACAAGGGTAATAAAATAGTCAGTAACATCGTAGGTTTTGGGGAAAATTTATTAGATTTAACAATTTTTGTAAAATTAATGATAAATTTAATTGATATACTTGATCCCAAAATATCTTCTATTGAGAGAAAAGAGAATATATTTCTCTTAATGATATTACCAACATTATCATTACCTATGAAATAAGGAAAGATGAAGTCTTTAAGAATAAGAAAAATGATGGAATTAATTTCTAAGAAATTAATAAACTCAAGATTTCATAAGAAGAAGAGTGAAACAACATATCAAAGTATGAACCGAATAAAAATATTCATGATTGATGGATTTTATCTCAAAAAAATCATGGAACAGGTAAAGAAAATTATAATGGAAAACCTACTCTAATATGTGTGGAGATATCATCCACTTTTCTATTGAATATCTAAGAAATAAAAGGGGTGAGTCGATAGAAGATGAATAAATGAATAAGCCTCTAATGAATAATTGTGGTAAAAATTCTAACTAAGTAAAGCAATCTAAACAGAGAAAAAGATGATATTCTAGAAGATGAATAAGGAACATTATTTTTAAATAATATTAGAATTTCTCAACTAAAAGTAATTCATCAAATGAAGATAATATAACAAAAATCACTAACATCATGGATGATGTCAAGAAACATAAATAAAATTCTAGTATTAAATATGGTAAAGGAGAAGAAACATATAGAGAATATGTTTTGAGATCAAAACCTAAAGCTTGTATCAAGAAAAACACCAAATTCTAGAAGGAAACTATATTTATTAGTAAAAAATATAGAAAGGAATATTTCTTTAAAATATAAGAATGATATCTTGAGGAAATTAAATATCTCAAAGTAAATATTATGGAGAAAAAAATATGTTAAATGAAAATGATGTGGAATAATCCATAAAGGAATAAAAATTTGGGAAAAACCCAATTAAAATTTATCAAAGATAAAAAATAATTAAAAAGGATGATTGAATAATTTTATTAAGAAAATAAATTATAATACCAATCATTAATAATTTTTATAGAATCCATCTATATAAAATTTGTTTGAAATCAACCTAATAATTTTAAAGTTAATAAGATTTTTTCAACTAACCATATAGGTTTGTTGATAAGAGAATGGAATTCATTGATTAAAAAGGATAAGGAAAATTTTAATTCTTTTAAAAATAAATCAAATATATATAGTCACTCATAGAAGCATAATATTATACAGTAAAGGAATAATTAGGTTATAAATTCCTATGAACCTCAATGATAATATTTCAATCAACATTCATATCACTATTGAAGACCAAGATTCAATGAGAATTATTGATGTTATAAATAATTTGGGCATAAATTATATAACTATTGGTACAACATGTCACTTGATTGGGCAAGGAATGAGTCAAGGAGGATAAATATTGGAAGGTTGAAAAATTTTAAGAATAGTAAAAACAAAATCTAGAAGTTGAAAAATGATGTTAATATGGAAAGTTTGGAAGTTAAAAAGTCTAAAAGAAAAAAATTCTATGAATATATTATTGAGGTGTGTGTAAAGTGTGATTAATATAGTCATCATTAAAAATGATTTATGAATACTATACTTGTAAAATTTCTTCTCATTAGGAAAAAAGAACTTTGTAAAGGAAAGATTTTATAAAAGTTATTATTAGATGAGGTTGTGTTAAAATATATAAAAGGGGAAGCCTTGAATTTTCAATAGTGGGTGACATTCTACTATTATAGAAGATGTAAAAATAATAAAAACATTAAATAACATGATTTAGGTGTTTTTATATTTGGGAATAATTGTTCTCTTAAAATAAAAGGATTTGGAAAAACTTAAATTGAATTATAGAAGTTTAATTCCAAAATATTTCATTGTTTTTGATGTTCTTAAACACAATTTACTAAGTATTAGATAACTTTTCAGTGATGTGAGTGAAGTTATATTTGAAAGAGATTATTTATTAATAAAATTTTCAAAAAATAGACAAATTATTACCAGAGGAAACAAAATTAGTGGTGATTTTTTCCAAATCCGTTATCTAACTAACTCTTGTTATTTAACTAATAAAGATGAAAATCAATTGTGTAATAGGATAATTGAGAATATTGGTCAAGTAATATGTGTAAAATATCTAAGAAATAAGTTTTTATATATCTTCTTCAACTTAACAAATAAATAAATATTATTTTTGAAACATTTTAGAAAGGAAGAATGGTCAAAAAAATTCACTAGAATGTAGAGATTTAATGTAATCATCCTCTTTAACTTATTTACTCTAATCACCATAGAGCAATTAGACATAAATCCATAGAAGGTGATATATACTTCATAACTTTCATTGAAGACATTACACATATGGCTTAGGAAATATTTATGAAACACAAATCTGAGGATATAGATATGTTTTAAATATTTCATATGGAGGTTGAGAAGGTATAAGGTGTATATATAAAAAAATTTAGAATAGAAAATGAAAAGGAGTTCATATGAAAATATTTTGAATATTATTTCTTGATACATAAGATTAATCATCAATATAGTTATCCTTACTCTTCATAGAAAAATGGATTAGTAGATAGAAATAATTAAAGTCTAATTGAAATGGGAAGAGCTACTCTTTCTGAGTATAAACTCTCAAAACATTCTCCAAGGGAAATAATATATATGAAAATAAATGTTCAAAATATATGTTTTCTAAAACCAGAACATAACTCCCTATAAAATGTGGTATTAAAGTAGGCCTATTGTTAAATACATCAAGATATTTTTGAGTCCATATTTTATGAATATTAAAAATAAAATCATATAATAATTTAATGAATGGACTGAGGAAGCAATCTTCTTGGGGTATACAACCAACAGAAGAAGCTACAAGTACTGGAGTAAATGATCATAAAAAATTATGAAATCATATGATGTCAAGGTTATTGAAAATAAATTCAAAGAAATAAATGAATTAAATGGGTGTTCTAAAATTATAATGGAAGGAATATTACAACCTTCCAAAATAATTTAAGAGAAAAATGAAATAAATATAAAATAGTTAAAAAAATACACTATGATGTATCTAGAAATGAGGAAGAAACTGAAGAAAACCAAAACTAAGAATTATGAAAGATAGAGAAATAGGTTTAACTAACCAACATTATTATAATAAGTGAATATATAGTTCATATGAGAAGGAAACTTGTAATAGAGGATCTAAAAACACTCATTTCTCAAATAGAACCATGATCACTATCATAAGATGCTGAACATAAAGAACACATGGAAGATATAAATAAAGTGTTAGACCAGATTAAACAGAATGATACTTGGGAACTTTATCTAAGACTAAGATAAAACTTTTATAGGAACTAAATGGGTGTTACAAAATAAATTGAATTAAAAGGGAGAGGTTTTAAGAAATTAGGCTAGGATCATCTGCAAAGGGTATGCACAAGTTGAAGTTGTTGATTTTGAATAAAAATTCACCCCTATTTCAAGACTTTAAACTATTAGAATGTTCTTGAAAATTACTACACATAAAATATAAAAATTCTATCATATGAATGTTAATTTTGAATTCTTAAATGTGGATGTTTAATAATATGATTATATTAAAAAACCATAAGGATTCATCCTTGAAAACAATGAAAGAAAAATTTGTAAGCTAAAGAAATACTTGTATGGGTTGAAAAAGGAACCTTGATCATGGAATTAAAAAATTTATAATTTCCTAAAATCATTAAAATTTTCTCAAGGAAAAGTTGAAAATAGTCATTATATAATGGTAAATGGTTCCAAATTTTTTATTTTTATAGTTTATGTTGACAAAATAATCTTTACAGTCGATAAAGATCATATGTTTTAAGAATTCTAAGAATAGATAAATAGGTTCTTTGAGATGTAAATTCTCTTAGAAATGAATTTATTTCTTGGGTTATATATCATAAAAACTAAAATCTATATATTTATTCCACAATAAAATATTTCCAAGGAATTTTTAAGAAATCATATCATGGAAGATTCAAAGGGAGTTTCCACACCTGTTTTTGTTATTAAAAAAAATATAAATATGAAGCTGGAAAATGGGTGAATTAGAAGGAATTCCTAAGTTTGATTGTAAGTTCACTATATATTAAAAAATTTCAACCATATATTATGTTTTCAGTAATATTATATACAAGATTTCAAAGTGATCCCAAGGAATCTCAGATGGTGGATTCCAAGATAATTTTGAGATATGTTATAGAAAATCTAAAATTTGGATTACTGTATAAAATAGGAAACATGTTATAGTTTCTAGGGTTCACAGATATCGATTGGCTGATGATCATAAGTCAACTTTAGTAGGAACATTTTTCGTGGGTGAAATCTATGTATTAAAGCATATTAAGAAATAGATCTCGATGACCTTAAGTACAACTAAATAAAAATATATTGCTATTATGCATGGATGTACTCAAATGACATGGATGCAAGCTTTATAGAAATATTTGAAAGTATAAATTAGAAATAATTTGAAAATTTATTTTTAAAATAAGAGCGTGATTGGTTATTCAGAAAATCCAATACAACATTCGAGATGATTTTTTTTTGATATCATATATTATTTTATCAAATAAATAGTTTCTTTTAGAGATGTTTAACTATAATATATTACAATGAAGGATCAAAATACAAATTTATTCACCAAATCTTTTTAGGGTAAAGGTTTGAGTAACTATGGCTAAAACGTCATGTTCTACCTACCCCTTCCACTTAACAAAAGACATGGAAAACCCCAACTTTACATTGGATTTTTTTGTCAAAGGGGGAAAAGTAATTCACAACTCTTCTTCATTATATTGTGAATATGATGTTGTATTTTTTATAAATAGGGGATAATTTTAAAGGTTAATTGATAGAGGTGGATTATATTGAAATTAATACCAAAAAATATTTTTCACTGAGGGATGTAATTATCTTAAAAACATTGTCTTATCTAGTGGTGTTGTTCCAGGACATTTCACTTTGAGAAAGGACACGCTCTGATGGGTAGTTTTGTTTAAAAAAGTGTGTTATTTTAATGTTGATAAAAAATACAATGGGGAGATTAAATATCCCATTGTTTTTTTAAGGTGTTTTATTTGTTGTCAACATGAAAATACATTTTTTATCTTATAATGGAAATTTTTAGAGGAAAAATTTCATATGGCATGGCAGAAGATTTTTTTTAATCCTTAAACTTTCTAAAACCATTTTTACTTTAAGAAATCATGATTTAATAAGTTTTTTCATTAATTTTTTAGATAAATAAAGTTTTTAGATTTTTTATATAGATAATTTGATTTTAAAATATGATGTAAATCTTATGAATACATCGGATGGACATTTATGAATCCATCAGATGAAGGGTTTCTAGATATAGAAATGTGAGAATATATTTTTGTTAGGTCCAAAAGGGACTAGATACCTGGAGGGGGGGGGGGTGAATCAAGGTATGAATATTATTTTCTATGTTATTCCTAACCCACTAGATCTTGACCTATTTATTATAAAGGTCACTTCATTTTCTATTTAGTGTTCATATTTATCTTATCATTTCTAACTTTATCTGAGGATGATGCATAGAAATTAAAGAAAGAAAGAAAGCACATAGAAATAAATATTTTTACTTGGTTCACCATCACTAGACTATGTCCAAGGATCTTACAACAATAATGTGTCGATGTACCAAATTCACTAAGGCTCACTTCCAATATAAGGTTTCGAATAGATCAATTCTATGATCAAGATCACTACCTTTACAATGTTTAGGGATAGTTCACTACTTCTCAAGGGTCACTTCCTAAATCACTTATTCTATGGATCATTACCAGTGGAAGGGATCACCTTTTTCCTCTTCATTTTCTCACTTCTCTAGAAAGGTACCACACAAAGTTTATGGATATGTAGGTCCCTTCATTATCAATAATGTATTAATCCTTAATTGTAGGTAGATTCTCTGTTGAATTTCTTTCTCGGTTGATCCTTTACTTCCATAAAAACACCTAGATGAAGCATTTTTACTATCCAAACAATTGGAATAGAATTATATTTTATATATAGACAACAATTACCTCATCTTTGGAAAGATTTTAAAGAGATTCCAAGTCTTCCTTTTAATTCCTTGAATGTAGCATTGAATAAGCTACTTCTGAAAATATAGTTGGATGATACAGATCCTTAGTCTTCCACTTTAGGATTCATATAGGACAGGGATATTTTTTAATGGGTATTCTTACCACATATCTCTTTGAGAAAGACTCTCATAGTAGTTTCACACATAAGTGTGACATGAAGTAATATTTTCACCATGTAGATGAAATCAATTTTTTTGAGAACTGTTAGTTTGTGGAAATTGATTTCATGAACTATTTTTAGTCACTTAGTGAAATTTCTTACATCCTACATGAACTACCTTGTATTCTCCATGAACTTCCTTACACCGTGTGGTGTGAGTACTTCACTGAAAACCCTTCCTTTATGAACTACCTCTGCTTTTCACACAACTTATTCCTCATGAACCACTAGTGATTCTTGAACTACCTTTTCCTTGTGGTTCCTTTTACTTTGTGAGATACCAAGCTCTAAAAACCCATTCCGTAAACTATTTCCTTCATGGAACTTCTCCCTCATGAAACTCTTTTCCTTCTCAAAATACTTCCTCGTGAAAATCTTCTTTCTTTCAGAATCCTCCCTCACGAACTACTTAATACTTATCCAAATTAATCCATAATTGATGATATTATCTAATGAAATTCATTCTACATAATTATGTTATTATAGGTTTTTATATAAGAAAATATATCTAAAAAATCTATTAATCACAAATACCAAAAACGCTGATGTGGTACATCCTTCACCACAAACTTGTTATGTAGTCCATATAAAAAATTTATACTTTATGGTGAATGATGTTATCCACAAGAAAAAACCCTTTGTGGTACCTTAAATAATTTCCTAAATCTGCAAAAATGATCCTCTCATAAATGATGATCCTCCTACGAAATGATTGTGCTACGTGGTTCACATAGCAGAATGTTCAGTTTATATAGTGCAGAGCCCTTTGTAGAGGCTAAATTTACCACCTTATTCCAAAGATTGATGACTTCCTTTGTAATTACAAATACCTCCTTTGCAACCCCCAAACTCCATAATTCTCTGTCTGTGAACTACAGTCCAAGAACCCCTTTTTAGAAAACCTTCCTTTTCCATAAAACTAACTCTTGATTTTGAGGCCAAAAAAATTGGCAAATACTATGAAACTACACAAACTTAAACATCTACTTAGAAAACACAATTCATATTAAAACACAGTCATATAGATTTTTTAACAAACATAATCACCCCAAAAACACCAAGATGACACCTTGATGTATTTTTTTTCTACAATCTTCCCCTTTGGGTTTGTTGACAACACTTAACATTTTGATTCCACATTAAAGATTATTTCATATTCTACTAAAACTCATTTATTATGATTCCAATAGGGATCAAATATTTAGTCAAAACACACTATACTCCCACATTATCCATGCTCGGTGTGAGAAACAAGATTAGCATGAAAATTTCATCAATTAATCACTTCATTCAAAAACCACTCAACTTATTTCTTTATGAACCCTATCTATCATGATACATAAACTTTGATCGATCAACTTTAAAACCATCATATTGAAACTCCCCATTTATTTATGATTTCCCTATTGGCTTCTACCCTTATATTGATTAATAATTTTTCTCCCTTTTTAGCCACAATTTCTCCCCCTTTTTCAAAAAACCCTAAGGTTACTTCGTTGTAGTCTTCAACCGGGTAAAGAACACATATAAACACATTTAGGGAAAACACATCATACCTTGAGGATAGGGGGTCCCACATCCACACTTTTTCAAGTACAGGGAGTTGAATGAAATCTTAAAGATAGTCAATGCCTCTCAAACATCACTTTTAGTAAGGCATTCATCATAATGTATGCAACTAATAGTACTATAGGCACAAACCCTAACTTTACAAGCCCTTGCACCACATTCATCTTGGTTACGTGACATTTTATTTCAATTTTATTTTTCCTCAAGTGATGGATAGTATTTTTCTAATATTTATACCACATTAATTACCATAATGAATACCAATCATAGACTTCACTTTAATATCTCCCTTTCTCATAGAATTCAATAGGGGATTACATTAATTAAAAATTTACTACACCTTAGTAAATGATGTATATTCATTATATTTTCAATAATATACAAAATAATGAGGGGAAAACATTATTGTTTTATATCTTGAAATCCAAATAAAGGAAAATTACTCCACCTCTTTGTTCATGCACTTTTCTATAGCTCATGGGACACCATAGGTCGACAATAAAACACCACCAGGATATGTAAACTATATGAAATTTCATCTTTAACTCCATTTATAAACTTGGAATTGAAACATTGATTCTTTTATCAATTTTTATGATCTGATTCATATTCTTATTTTAGATATGCACACTACTATAAAATTTTCAGCAAGTGAAATTACCACTTGGCATTGAGCCATTGATATTTCATTTAAGCATACTAAGTAAGAAATATTTGTAGGAAATAAGAGTTTAATCTAATAAATGTAAATGTTTTCTATGTCACTCCATTACTTCCATATATTATAGAAACATGGATTTCATAAATTCTTCAGAGGACACTCTTATCCAATGAGTCTATAACACCTAGCGTGCTAGTGAAATATCTCCCTAAAAAACTCTAGTTCGGAATGATTAAAATCATTAATATTGATTATTAATATATATCCAGATATTGGAATAATATTTACAATAGGGATACCACATGTAAAAACATTGTTAATCTTCTCTCAAAACTTCTTGGTATCCTAAAAATAGTCAGCTGATACCATTTTTTAAGAATAAAATAGATAATCATGAAATACATGAATGTTTCTACTTCTCCCCCAACCAGTCTACTATTAGTGGAAAAATTAAACTTGAACTAAGGAATGATACTAATTTTTGAATATTTAATTTATCTTGTAACCACTAGATCATTCAAGTATATCTTTGAATGTTCTTCGATTTCACATTAGGATCTTCATCATATAATCTCCCTCTTCCAAAGTATGAAACTTCTAGATATATATTTGAAAAATTGAGTTTTTTTTCTAAAAACACTCATTAAATATAATACCCTATTTTAATTTCAAGATTTTATATTCTTTCTATTTCATTTATCTCATCCAACTAATTCACTAGTGCCCTTTCAGTACACAAACCCCTTGAATCGTATCTCCCCCATTTTCATGAAAAACTTCTAGTAGATATGATAAAAATTTAACATATATTGGGATGGGTTCCTATAGAATCCTCAAGAAGAGGATTTTGGTCAATATTGACAGATAAATCCTTTGATACTTTCTTACAAATCACTGTACTATTTTTTGTGGTTGTTCCAACTTCCCAGCTAACTGCAAATATTCTGGACATATGACAAAAAATTATTTACTGACATACTGAGTCTTCTTCTAATATTTATATTATATTGGATTTTCTGTTTTCACAATTTTGGGTTTAAATCCATTATCTATTCATGTGGCATGACATATGATTTTTTCAAGGCATTCTTTATTCATTTTTCTTTTATTTGTTATCCAAGTCACATCACCCTTTCTGGTTGGGGTTGATTCTTCCACTAAATTTACATTATTATTAATCAAAAGTGGAGAATATCCTCCCTTTTTCTTCTTGGTTTGTTCACATTCATTCCAAGAGAGTTGCTGTGAGTGTAATAGAGAAGGTGATTGATACACCTTTAATTGAGATCCTTGTGATTCCCCTGAGTCTATAAACCTATTTTTCAACTTATCATGTTGTATTACAATATTGGATTTTTTTGTTATAAACTTTCAAAGTTGGGGATATACTTATGGATTCCTTTTACTTCCCTTCTTTCTTTCTGATGCAATATCTTGCCAAATTCCCATGATTAGCACATATAAAACATCTTCCATTAAATATATATCTCATTTCATCTTTTCTCGGATGAGATGTTGATGTATCTATAGTTCTTCTTTTTATAGCGATCCCTTAGTATTCTTGAAACATACTCATGGTGTGTCCCTATCTTCCACAATAATATAATTTGATGACTACTTTCTTTTGAGATACTTTTCTTTCAAAAATTTCAATAATCTTCTATTTATTCTCAGATTTAGTGATATTTTTGTCTTCAAAATATGAAATATATTCCAATTCAAAAAACTTAAAATATGACCATGAATCCCATATAAATAGGACATGTTTTCATTAATTCCTATAAAATCATTTTTAGGTATATTTCTAGTATTTTCATAATTTTTCTTTTTTGTGGAATTATTCATGTCTATCTTCCTCTCATGCATGGGAGGGGGTTCATCATATGCAATACCAGATTTTCCAAAACTGAATGGACTTTGGGATGAGACAATCATTTCATGTTTTTTCTATGAAGTATCATATTTTTCTTTTCATTTCATTATAACATGAAAAAGTATAATTAAATATCAAGTGTTTAGAATCCTTCAATTTGGGATTTACATTGGCATTAGATTGCTTCACTTATTTCTTGACTAATTCTATATCTTATCCCAATTATTGAATCTTATCCCTTATTTAAAGTTGAGAATTATGTTCTATCTTGATATTATTCCCTATAGTCATCTCATATTTCAATTATTGGGAGATATTATCCATCATGTTAGATTTACCATTTATTTTAGAATTCATCTGAGAAACAAAATCATTACAGATATATTCTCTTGTTGTAGACTTTTATTCTTCTGAACTAGTTCATATAGGTGTGTAATAAGATCATCATTTCTGGCATTCAAATTATGAATTTTATCTTATCATAGACCATTTCCCATGTTATTAACTTTTAGTTTTTGTAGTTATTCATCTTGGGAATAATTCTTATCTCTTAGATCTATGGCCACTTCAACAAGCCTTGTATTTAATCATTTTTTCTTGTTGACTTTAATTTCATGCAATTGGATATGGATATATTTATATTTAATTTCTTTATCCAATTTCTAATCCAATTACTTTATTTCATAGACAAATTCCACTTTTCCCCCTTCTTTGAGTTTCTTCATCATCAATAGTTTTAACATCACTTGGAATATCAGGTTCTTCACTCATTCCCATAGAATCATTGCATGATTATATATTTCTCGGTTCGATTTATCCAAAACTTTATTCAGTATATTATTGGTTTCCTTAAAATGAATCAAACATTTTCTATAGACACTTACACACTAAGGAATATCACCTGACTTATTCTTATTCTTTTTTTATTTCTTCCCTTTTCCATGGTACACTGAGATAATTCCAAACTAAAACTTTAGGTACAATGGTATATTAAACCTTGTTAGAGAAAAAAACCCAATCAAAAGTAATTTATGGCTCTCATACCAATTTTTAGGTCCAAAAGGGGACTAGATAACCTAAGAGGTGGGTGGGTGGGGGTTGAATCAGGGTATGGATGTTCTTTTCTATATTATTTCTACCCCACTAGATCTTGAACTTTTTATCATAATGTTCACTTCATTTTCTCTTTAGTGTTTATATTTTTATTATCCTTTACAACTTTATCTGATGATGATGAATATAAATTAAAGAAAAAAAATAAATCACATGAACACAAATATTTTTACTTGGTTCACCCTTTTTAGGATACATCCAAGGAGAATACAACGACAATGTTCCGATGTACCAAATTTAGTAAGGATCACTACTAATGCAAGTTTTGTGCTGGATCACTTCTATGACCATGATCACTGCCTTTACAATGTTTTGATATAACTTACTACTTCTTAAGGGTCACTCCCTAAATATATCATTTGATGGATCACTGTCAGTGGGAGGGATCACCTTCTTCATCTTCCTTTTTCTCATTACTCCATAAAGGATCCACACATAGTTTATAGACATATAGGCCCCTTAATTATTAATAATGAATGAATCCTCAATTATAGGTATATTCTATGTTGATTCTCTTTTTGGGATGCTTCTTCAATTATGTGAAAACACCTGGATGAAAACCTTCCACTTTTTAGAAAACTGGAATAGACTTCTCTTTTCTATAGAAACAACAATTACATCTTATTAGAAAGATCTTTAAGAGATGCCAAGTCTTCCTTTCACTTCATTGAATATAGAAGTGAATAAAATACTTCTCAAGATATAGTCAGATGATTCAGATCCTCAGTCATATACTTTAGAATTTAGATATAAAAAGGATATTTTCTAATGGCTATTCTTGGTGTGTATCTCCTTGAGTAAGATTCTAAAAATAGTTTCACACATAAGTGTTCCATGAAGTATAGTTTTCACCAAGTAGATGAAATCCACTTTTCCATGAAATATTAATTTTCCTAAATTTCTTTCATGAATTATTTTTAGCCCCTTCACAAACTTTCTTACATACTATGTGAACTATAATGTATTATCTATGAGATACCTTTCTCCACGTGGCATGAGTGCTTCATGGGCAACCTTTCCTTGATGAATTGCCTCTGCTTTGTAGATGAATGATGCATCGTAAACCACTAGTGCTTCATGAACTTCCTTTTATTTGTGATATATTTTCATTTACAAGCTATCGAGTTTTTCAAACCTATTATATTAAATATCTCTTTCATAAAACTTCTCCCTTATGAAACTCTTCTCCTTCATAGAATCCTTCCTCATGAAACTCTTCTCTTTCACAAAATCCTACCTCATGAACTACTTTGGAATTCCTTGAATTATTCCAATAATAATGATCTTATCTAATGAAATTATCTCTACATAATGATGTGATTAGAGTTATTTATATAGGAAAATAGATCCAAAAAATCTGATGATCACAAATACCCAATACTCTGATGTAGTATAAAATTCATTGCAAACTTGTTATGCGGTCCACATAGCGTCATTATCCTTTATAATGAAAAATTTCATCCATAAAAAAACCTTTATAGATCCTTAAATCGACACCTTAATCTACAAATGATAATCCTACCATGAATGACAATCCTCCTACAAAATATTTTTTCTATGCGGTTCATATAACACACTTTGCAGTTCACATAGCATAGTGCCCTTTGTGGTAGGCTAAATTCACCACCTTCTTCTACAGAATGATGAATTCCTTCACGATTATGCATACCTACTTTCTGGTATAAGAACTCCATTCTTCACAATCCATGAACTGTGGTCCAAGAACTCATTTTTGGAAGACCTTCCTTTACCATAAAATGAACTCCTGATTTTGAGGCCTAAAAAATTTTCAAACACTAGGAAACTAAGACACCATAAACATCTACTTCAATAACACCATCCATTCAAAAACATGGTCATATGGATTTGTAAACAAACCCCCAAAAAACCAAGACAACATTTTGAGGGATCTTTTCCCAATATTTTTCTAGAAAATGTGTTCCTGATGAAGTCTTCCAGAAAAAAGAGATCTTGAAGTTATTGGAAAAATAACTTCTTTCAGTTCATCAAATAGAGAATTTAAGATGGACTTTGCTAAGTCCACAAGACATAAAAGGATGGATAAACTTTGGTGAGTTCATCAGATAGAGAAATCCAAAAGAACATTGATACCAGATGGAAAATGTAAGGATATTGAAGATAATTTCGAAAAAAGTAGACTTAGTGTTTGTAAACTCTAAAATTGAATTCATCAGATAGAGGTTTTTAGATGGATAACTGTTGGATGGAGGAGTTATTATGAATAACTGGGTGAAGAAGTTTTTAAACTGTTTCATATAGATATTCCTACAAGTTTTTAATATATAAACATGGTGATGATATTGAGATATACATTCAACATCTAAATATTCATGAATAAAATACCATTATTCTCATAAATATTTGATTCTTGCTCAAATTTACCCAAGAGATGAAGGTTGAATGGTCCTTGTAGTCTAGATTGGGTTGTCGAATCCACTGATACCTAAGAAGATACCTAAGACACACAACCTATGAGGTGGATTTTTGGATATGAAGTAGCCAACTTGGTTTTGATTTTGGATGGTTTTAAAGAACACTAATAAACCTAAGTGAATTCAATTAAATGAAAATGGGTTGATCTTAAGATTATTATAGGGGTGGATTGAATGAATTTTACTTCTTTAGACAATTTTGGTTTAATTAATTCTTGATGAATCCATTATCCAAAATAACACTAACTTCATCATTTTCTGGTTTGATGAAACTAAAATAAATTAATAATCCCCTACACACATAGAGAACCAAATTAATGATGTCTCCAAGGTATATGGTCATTTTAGTAATTGGATTTAGCTTCCTTAAACACAGTGAAGATGAAGAGTGGAAATAACAGAAGAATGGAAGTCTTAAATTGGTTAACCAATTAACAAAAATTCATTCATAAAATAACATTCAATCCAGCCTTTGTATCTTCCTAAGATCAACCCATTAAATGGTTAGCCTTCCATTGATGGTATACTCTCAATGGTGGGTAGAATATGGCTTATAATAATTGGATTGAAGAAATTAAAACTGCGGAAATAACGAGCAATCCTCTGTGTGTGTGAATGAAATTCACACCTATGTGTGAACTAATTCAACACAACAAAGAGATATCACTATTATTTGTGATTATAAAGTTTTAATGAAAGAAATGGGAAGAATATAAGATAAATATGTTGATTAAGAACAAATAAGTACAAAAAGGAAACTTACATAGAAATTGAAATGCGATTACAAACACAAAGTGGAAGCATAACATTACAATTAAACCAAACACCCAAGATCCTTAAATTCTCCAACACCACTACCTGAAATAGGAATTTTTTATCCCTTGGGTCGAGCCTCCAATAGTACAAGTCATCTCACTTGATTATGGTAGGTATAGTGTGGTGGAAAGTTTGTGGAAAGAAGACTTTCCACCCTTGACCCGAAAAGGCATCCAGCTTGCATACACCAAACATAGGTGCATGAAACACCTTCTAGATGGCCAAATTTTGGTGGACCATAGAATATGTAAATTAATATCCTGATGTCCCCTAACATCCTGTAAATTCTCAGCCCAAAAGAAGTTATGGTTTTTGATATATGGTTTAATTGGTGGGCTGTTTTTCTAGGCCCTAGATTCTGGACCAGATTTTGATATACTATTTGGTCCGCCTAAATAAAAATCATGGAGGCCGAACTAGTACTGTATCATAAATAATTATTTGTTAATATATATTTTTTCTAGCATCCCATGAAAGTTGGGCTTCATTGGGCCTGTATTGTGGGCCCCACATTCTCATCAGTGGGATGGTATCCAATCTACCTTCTCCAGAATTGTTTCTTTTCATCGCCACATATCCCCATCATCCTTTATGAATCATCCATTGATCCCTAAATGAAAAATGTTTAAATTTAAGTGAAGATCCATTTAAAAAAATATAAAATTAAAATATGGATTATTACATTCCTTAGAATCAGATGACTTATTGGGCCTAAATTGGTGTACATTAGGCATAAAGTGCACAAATGATGAGAATGAATGTTCAAAATAAAAATCCATGAACTCAGGCCCATAAGATCAAAAAATGAACATTTAATACCATTAAAATTTAATTAAAATATGTGTTTTTATTGGCTAATCACACCCCCTAACTTGAGATTTTCTAGTCTCGAGAAAATAATTCAATGATTTTATTTGAATTCCTTTCTTCAAACACATTATAACAAACATTGCTCACAATGTAAACTGCACACAAATATATCTTTATAACCTATCAAAAAAATTTAAAACAAGATAAATTTAAAATCAGATCTCAAACCCAATTCCATTCCTTTGATCAAATCCATCATCATAATTCATCCAACTCAATTAGGTGTAATGATGTGTTGTGAATCAAAATAGATATGGGGGTTCATTTTCATTCAAGGGGAAATCATGGAAGCTCTAGGTGGAATCACATTTAATCATAATATGAGTATTCATTCTTTTTTTCTTTTTTCTTTTTTTATTTTGCAATGTTGCCATAGTAATTGAGATTGCAATTAATCAAATTAACCCATGTAGCGAGACTTTTCCGATCACTCCCAAGGTCAAAGGCCTTAAGGAACCAAGTGAAGCCCACATAATCAAGCATCATCTCGAGTTAACTTGATCAAAAACAAAATAATATTTCCATAAATAGAGATAGAGTGAAAAACTCAGGGCTAGAAAACTCCGGAGTCATGATCCCCAAGTGATGAAAGCCTCACATTTTATCAATCCATTGTTCTACATGCAATTTTTTATTTTTTTATTTTTTATTTTTTTGAATACTCATATTATTAATAAAAATAAAACCATCCTATTCTATTTATTATGGTACCCTAAGAATTCAAATTATTACCCCATGATCTAGAGGATGTGCATTGTGGCATTTTGATTTAATATATGAAAATAAAAATGATGAAAATTATCATTGGACAACCAAACTTCCAAAATCAATGCTTTTAAACTTAATCATGAATTAAATTAACAGTCAAGGAAACAAAAATTATTTTCTATGTAGTTTTAATGTGAGAAAAGATGTTATTATATGAATGATAAAGTAATTTTACTTCTTTTTTATCATTGTTTTTTTAACAAACATTTTGTTTCCACACCCCCCAACTTAGAATGATCTTGTACCTAGTTTTGTAAAAAGAAAATTTAGAATGGGGTAGAGGAATAAAAGGGGATTTCAATAAGTAAATTGAAATATTAGGATCATGGAATGAAGTCACCTGGTGGTTGAAGTTTTAAGTTTTTGTCGCTCCAATTTAGTCCTTTGATATCCATGTCGCTTGCAGAGTTCCCTAGTGGAAGGAGGAAAAAAATAAAATAAAATAAAATAGTATATATATATATATATAAGTAAAATATAAGTATACATATATATATAAAATAAAATAAACTGATGATACATTTCCTTCTTTTTAAATTTCTGGGTAAGGTATTACTAATGGATCACACCACGTGACACATACGAATATGGTGCTCCCCTTTCGTACCCATCCATACTCATAATAGAAGAACAGGTCAAAAGTCTATTATTATTATTATTATTATTATTTTTATTTTTATTTTTTTAAATATCAAAATTATTAATTAATCTTATTTGAAAAATAAATATAATTCATAAATATTAGAAACATGAAAACCACGGGTTGCCTCCCGTGCATCGCTTTTGTTTAATGTCGTTAGCCCAACATGGATCCTAAATCTATCAATTTTTTTCCAGTTCATAGGTTGGATCGGTTAACTCAACCTCTATTTCCTATTTATTGAATGATTAAATGAATGGTTTTAACCTATGACCATTGACCTTGAAAATGTGACCACTAGTGGGATCTTGAATCTCTACTACCCCATGGGGGTACACATAATGAACTATGAAAGGACCTGACCATCTAGACATTAACTTTCCTGGGTGTAAATGAAGTTTTGAACTATATAAGAGCACAAATTTTCCCAGTTCAAAATGTTTGACTTTGATATTCCTAGATTGGTAGGCTTGAACTCTAGCTTTATTTATCCTTGAATTTTCATAAGCCTCCATCCTAAGTTCCTCAAGTTCATTAAGATCTAATTTCCTCTTTTCTTCAGCTAAAGAAATGTCAAAATTCATTTTTTTGATTGCCCAAAATGCCTTATGCTCAATTTCAATAGGTAAATGGCATGATTTTCCATAAACCAACCTATATGGGGACATTCTTAAAATGTTTATATATGTGGTTCGATAGGCCCAAAGAGCATCTAAGAGTTTCTCAAACCAATCTTTCCTAGAGGGATTGACAGTTCTTTCAAGAATTTGCTTAATCTGCATATTCGCTAACTCAGCTTGACCATTGGTTCGAGGATGGTATATAGTGGACACTTTATGAGAAATACCATACTTATACATGAGTGAAGAGAATGTGCAGTTTCATAAATGGGTTCCTTGATCCCTGACTATAGCCCTAGAAATTCCAAATCGAGAAAATATGTGCTCTTTCAGAAATCAGATCACAACATGATGGTCATTGGACTTAGTGGGAATGGACTCAACCCATTTTGAGACATAATAAATAGGTAAGAGTATGTAGATTTATCCCCTAGAGTTTGGGAAGGGACCCATGAATTCAATTCCCCAATAGTCAAATATTTCAACCACTAAGATGGGAGTGAGTGGTATTTGATTCATTTTTGTGATGGACCCTACTTGTAGACACCTAGGAAAACTTTAAAAAAATGTGTAAGAGTCCCTTGAGAGGGTGGGACAGAAGAGTCCACACTGAAGAACCTTAGTAGAAGTTTTTTTAGAGGAAAAGTGACCTCTACATGCCTCACTATGACATAATTTAAGGATGGAATCTTGTTCAGATTCTGGGACACACCTCCTAATGACTTGGTTAGGGTAGAACTTATAGAGGTATGGATCATCAAACACATAGTGCCTAACATCAGAAAGGAATTTCCTTCGATCTTGGGTCCCTAAGAATTTTGGAATTACTCCCGTAACTAAGAAGTTGGCTATGTCAGCATAGCAAGGGCAGTCACTCACAGAGTATAGATGTTCATCAAGAAATGAATCAGACACAGAAAGGTGATTTGAGTTGTCTTTGAATTCCATCCTGGAGAGGTGATTAGCTACATCATTTTAAACACCATTTTTATCCTTGATTGTGAGGTCAAATTCTTGTAAGAGAAGGACCCACCTAATTAGTCTAGCCTTAGCATCTTGTTTTTGGAAGAGATATTTTAGTGCAAAATGGTCAGTGAACACAGTGATGGGGGATCCTAAGAGGTAGGACCTAAACTTGTCTAAGGAAAACACAATAGAAATTAACTCCCTTTCAGTATTGGTGTAGTTGATTTGGGCATCATTTAAGGATTTTCTTGCATAATCAATGACATAAGGAGTTTTATCACAACGTTGTCCTAACACAACTCCTACAAAAAAGTCACTGGCATCACACATAATTTCTAAAGGAAGGTTCCAATTTGGAGATTTCATAATGGGAGGAGAGGTGAGAGAGGATTTGAGGGTTGAGAATGAACCCTCACAGCTTTCTGTCCAAACAAATGGAGTATCCTTTACTTGCAGATCACAAAGGGGACGAGATATTGAACAAAAGTCCTTGATGAGTCTTCTATAGAAACCAGCATGTCCTAAGAAAGAGCTCACTTCCTTGACATTTTTAGGTGATGGAAGGTGACTAATGATGTCAATATTGGCTTTATCAACTTCAATCCCCCTACCCGAGACTAGATGGCCTAGAACTAGTCCCTCTTTAACCATGAAATGGCATTTTTTCTAGTTTAGGACTAGATTCTTTTCTTCACATCTTGACAAGACTCTCTCTACATTCCACATACATCCTTCAAAAGTATCCCCAAAAACAGATAAGTCATCCATGAAGACCTCTAGAAAATCCCCTACCATGTCTGAGAAGATTCCCATCATGCACCACTAGAAGGTTCCAGGGGAATTGCATAACCCGAAGGGCATTCGTTTGAAAGCAAAGGTGCCAAATGGACATGTGAATGTAGTCTTTCCTTGATCCTCTAGGGATACCTCAATCTGATTGTACCCCGAGTACCCATCTAATAAATAGTAGAAGGCATGACCTTCCACTCTCTCAAGGACTTGGTCAATGAATGGTAAGGAGAAATGGTCCTTCTTGGTAAATGAGTTTAGCTTCCTATAGTCGATGCATACTCTCCATCCACTACTCACCCTTGTTGGAAGAATCTCTCCATCCTCATTGATTATGAATGTGATTCCAGCCTTTTTTGGAACCACTTGAATTGGGCTCACCCACTCACTCTCTGCTATGGGATAGATGATACCATATTTTAACAATTTTAGAAGTTCTTTCCTTACTACCTCCATGAGATTAGGATTGAGTCATCATTGAGGTTGATGACATGGCTTTGAATCAGATTCTAGAACTATCCCATGAGTCCCGATAAGTGGGATAATACCAGTAATATCAGACAGGGTACAACCAATGGATTTCTTATATTTCCTAAGGACATCTAGAAGCATCCTCTCATGATTTGATTCAAGAGAAGAATAAAGTACAATAGGATGTGTTTGATTGTCCCCTAGGAAGGCATACTTGAGTGCAGTGGAAAGTTCCTTCAATTCAAGATTAGGTTGGTTCAGAATTTCAGCAGAATATTGGGACATTGGATCAATATCAATTTCTTTTTTTAGAGTTTCAGATAGGATTGATTCCTCATATATAGAAGTTTCAACTACAATATTGGTTTGATCAGATTTAGGGAATGAAGTTTGAGAGGTTTCACTGATTTTTGGACCTAAGACTTCATCATAAGAGCAATTTGAAAATGATTCAAGCCAAGGAGATAAAATTTCTTCATGTGAACTAAGAAATTCAATCTCATCCTGACTTAAAAATCCATCAAATATTCCTTGATGTTCTATGGATTCATTATCAATGATTCCTATCATTTTTACTTCATGAATGTACACATTATCCCCTATTTGTGAGCTTTCATTATAGATGTTCAAGTCTAGACTCATGTTCCAAAAGGTGATGGTCATGTTCCCATTTCAGACTCGGATAACAGAGTTGATTGTTTCAAGGAAAGGATGACCAAGGATTATTGGGGTTTGTTCCTTATTTCCTATGTTTGGATGGTTGTCAAGGAAAATGAAGTCAACAGGGTAGATGAAGTTTTCAAAATTTACCAGCACGTCCTTTAAAATCTCATTTGGAACCCTAATGCTACGATCAGCAAGTTGAAGTTTGACAGATGTGGGTTAGAGCTCTTCTAGGCCTAACTGGTAGTACACAACATATGGGATGAGATTGACACTAGCACCTAGGTCACACATGCCTTGATAACTTTTCTCTCTCCTAGTTCAACATTGATGTAAGGGAAACATGGGTCTTTCAACTTAGGAGGAATGGTCCCTTGAATGGTGGTACTCACATTAGTAGCCAAAAGGACTTGGTTTGTATGTGAAAATCTTCTTTTAAAAGTGCACACGTCCTTAAGTTACTTTGAGTAGGCAGGTATGGTTTGGATTGCATTGAAAAGAGGAATTCTCAAATTGACTTGTGAGGAGATTTTCCTCAATGTTTCACTCAATTTAGGATTGGTTTTCCCCCTCATGCATTGAGGAAATGGTGTAGGTTGTGGGGTTGTTTGTTGAAGAGTTGTTTCTTTGACAATGTTATCATGTTTTTCAGTTTGATCATTTGGTTCATTTGAATTTTCATCCAAGTTTGAATCTTCATGTGGGTATTGAATTATTTGTTCAAGTTTATCAATTGATTTCCCACTTCTTAAAATAGTCACAACCTTTAGTTGTTCATGAGTTTTTTGAGTGAAACTTGACTCTCCCCTTGAAGTTGAGGATGGAAACACATGAGTAGGCATGGGTGCCTTTCCAGTTTTGATGGTTTTCAGTTCTTGTTTTAGGGAAGAGACTTCCGAGTTTATCCTCTCTATTTGTTTACACAGTTGTTCTAGTAGGCTTTGTGGAACAGTTTGGGTTGGTGCTTGAGTAGATTGGTTTATCCTAGGGGGGATATTTTTGATGTGGGATGGTTTTTTGAAAATGGACCGGTGGCTGTTGGTATTGGATAGGTTGGGTTTGGAACTGGTTATGGGATTGGTAGTTCTGATGGGGGTAATGATTTTGTCCTTGTGGTGTGCTAGGTTGTTGGTTATCTTTCCAGCGGAAGCCTGGGTGGTCATTATACCTTGGGTTGAAGTTGTTTTGGTATTGAGGATTTTGAAAGTTCAAGTCATTTACTTCCACTGGGGGTCCTCCTAAAAGAACATCCTTGATGGATGGAATGGTTGGGCAGTTGTCTATCTTATGGTCATGTTTGTCACAAATTGTGCAAACAAGGTCTAAATTTTGGATTTCATGGAGTTTCCTAAGGTCTATCTCCTCAACCTTCCTCGAGAGTGCTGTGAGTTTAGCTCTAAGGATTTCCTCTTCTCTAAGTGTATGAATTCCAGTATTTCTTTGTGGCTTTTCAAAATAAGGTGAAGTTCCCCATGTTTGGTTTTGTTCAGAAAGGCTTTCTAGATACTCGTAAGCATCATTTGGGGCTTTCTTTTTAAAGTTTCCATTACACATCATGTCAATGAATTGTTTGTTCCCCGAACCCAACCCTTCATAGAAAATTATCACTTGTTCAGGTATAGAAAAACCATGGTGTGGAACCATGTTTAGAGTGTCTTTGAACCTCTCCCATGTTTCATAGAATGACTCTCCCTCTTTTTCAAAAAAGTTTTGGATACTCTTTTTAAGTGTAATTGTTTTGTGATGGGGAAAGTATTTTTTGTAGAATTCTCTTTGTAATTGGTCCCATGAGTGGATTGATGTAGGTATCAAGTTTTTTATCTAATTTTTAGCTTGATCCTTCAATAAAAAAGGAAAGATCCTCATTTTAGCCGATTCTAGTTGATGTGGGAGACATATGGTTTCTACAATGTCATTGAACTCTTTAACATGAAGGTAGGGCATCTCAGACTCCATCCCGTGAAAGGTTGGAAGGTGGTTTAGAACATGGGGTTTAAAGATGTAATTGGAAACTCCTAGGGAATTGTGTCTAATGAATGAGGGGGCATTAGTCCAATATGGAGTGAGTTAGTCATTCATGGTTTGATCGACTACATTCCCTAGGTTTCGAGCTTCACGGTTTTGGTTCCCCATTTGATTTCCCCCAAGATTTATAATTTGATTTCTTGGAAGACCCTCCATTAGAATTGGTTCAATTTTTGATTCTGGAGTATTATGAATATTAGGATCTAATAGATACAATCCCCTATGTTCACTTGACTCCCCTATCCTAGGACTTTCCACCCTAACTAGTCTATTTGAATTATTGCGGGTGTTGGCAGACATGCGCCAAAAAATGAGAAAGGGACAAGATAAGAGATCTTGGGTGAGAATAGAAGAATGGAGGTGAGGAAAGAAGGTTTTTGGTCTATGGTACTTACTTGGTCTCCTGAAATGGCACCAAAATTTGATTCTTGCTCAAATTTACCCAAGAGATGAAGGTAGAATGGTCCTTGTAGTCTAGATTGTGTTGTCGAATCCACTGAGACCAAAGAAGATACCTAAGACACACAAACAATGAGGTGGATTTTTGGCAATGAAGTGGCCAACTTGGTTTTGATTTTAGATGGTTTTAAAGAACACTAATAAACCTAAGTTAATTCAATTAAATGAAAATGGGTTGATCTTAAGATTATGCTAGGGGTGGATTGAATGAATTTTACTTCTTTATACAATTTTGGTTTAATTAATTCTTGATGAATGCATTCTTCAAAATAACACTACCTTCATCATTTTCTTTTTTGATGCAACTAAAATCAATTAATAATCCCCTAAACACTTATAGAACTAAATTCATGATTTATACAAGGTATATGGTCATTTTAGTAATTGGATTTAGCTTCCTCAAACACAGTGAAGATGAAGAGTGGAAATAACTGAAGAATGGAAGTCTTAAATTAGTTAACCAATTAACAAAAAATCATTCATAAAATAACATTAAATCCCGCATTTTAATATTCCTAAGATAAAACAATTAAAGTGTTATCCCTCCATTGATGGTATACTCTCAATGGTGGGTGGAAGATGGCTTACAAGAATGAGATTGAAGAAATTAAAACTGCAGAAATAGCGAGCACTCCTCCATTTGTGTGAATGAAATTCACACCTATGTGTGAAATAATTCAGCACAATAAAGATATATCTCATTTATTTGTGATTATAAAGTTTTAATGAAAGAAATGGGAAGAATAGAAGAGAAATATGTTGATGAAGAACAAATAACTATAAAAAGGAAACTTACATGGAAATTGAAATGTGATTACAAACACAAAGTGGCAGCATAACATTACAATTAAACCAAACACCCATGATCCTTAAATCCTCCAAAAACACTAACTTAAATAGGCATTTTTGATCCTTTGGGTCGAGCCTCCAACAGTACAAGTCATCTCACTTGAGTATGGTAGGTCTAGGGTGGTGGAAAGTTTGTGGAAAGAAGACTTTCCACCCTTGACCTGAAAAGGCATCCAGCTTGCATCCACCAAACAAAGGCGCATGAAACACCTTCTAGATAACCTAATCTGGGTGGGACATAGAAGACTTAAATTAATATCAGTATGTCCCCTAACATCCTGTAAAATATCAGCCCAAACGGAGTTATGGATTTAGAGACATGGTTTAATTGGTGGGCTGTTTTTCTGGGATGCAGATTTTGGACCATGTTTTGATATACTATTTGGGCTGCCTAAATAATAATCATGGAGGACGAATTAGCACTGGATACTAAATAATTATTTGTTAATATATATTTATTCTATAATCCCACGAAATTTGGGCTTCATTGTGCCTGTATTGTGGTCCCCATATCCCTATTAGTGAGATGGTGTCCAATCTGCCTTCTCCAGAATTGTTTCTTTTCATCGCTAAATATCTCCATCATCCTTTATGAATCATCCATTGATCCCTGAATGAAAAATGTTTAAATTGAAGTTAATATCCATTTTAGAAAATATCAAATTAAAATATGGATAATTAAATTACTTAGAATCAGATGACTTATTGAGCCTAAATTGGTGTACATTAGGCATGAAGTGCACAAATGATGAGAATGGATGTTCAAAATCAAAATCCACTAACTCAGGCCCATAAGATCAAAAATGAACTTTTAATACCATTAAAATGTAATTAAAATATGTGTTTTTATTGTATAATCAATATTCTAGGAAGGTTTAAATATTTTATTGATATAGAGATTTGAGGGAAATTTAAGAATATAAATGTTGACTTCAATTTTTCATAGGAAATGAAGGCAGTCAAAATAAAAATGAGTTAACAGGGAAATTAAAATTTGAAACCCATGATTCATCATTGTTTTTAGAAGAATTATGATTATATAAAGGGGAATAGTATCATTGATAATTTTTTTCTGTTGCTGCTATTGAGATTGAAGTTTTTGTGATCTCCATGCTATGAAACATTAATTTTTTTTTCTCAATAAATGTATCTGATAAAATATTACCATTGAATAAGTTTTAAATGTCCCAAAATATGAAGACCAATATCTGGAAACAAGTTTTATAAGGTTAATTTTGTGAACTGATGTGGTCTTAAATTGATGTTTTTTACCACATAATTATAATTTTAAAATTGAGTTTTTAATACATTATTTGACATTAATTTGAATAATTACATATTTAAGGTTATATTATATTATATTTATTTAATTAATGAAATTATTTATAATAATTACTATTTTATTATTTAAACTAACTTTTGTTCATTATTTGAATAATTTATTAATTTTTGTTTTATTTATCAAATGTTCAATTGTTGTTTATTATCATTTCATTGATTATTATTTATTTTTTATGTTTTTTGTATCTAATAACTATTCCATTTTTTTTAAATTAATATATTTATTAATTGATTGATTTTTAACTTTTAATCTATTTTATTTAAATAATTTAATAATTTAAAACATTAAATTTTTAATTTAATTCTTTTATAATTTTTTATAATTTTTTTATAATTTTTTTTTATTTTTTAATAAAATAACTAGTGAATTATTTTATTCATTTTGTTTCTAACTTTTAATAATTTATTTCTTTAACCAAAAAATGTGTCTGAATTTATTTTATTTATTTTTTTATGTTTTTAGTTATTTAATAAATAATATTTTATTTTACATTATTTTTTATGGGTTATTTAATAAGGGTTTTTATTATTATTTTCAAATGTAGTAGCAAGTTAGGATCTGGAAATTTAAATGGAAAGGTAAGTGTTTTTCTTGATTTCCCACATATCCAATTATAAACTTGTTGCGATGTTGTATAATTTCTGGGAAAATCACATATCCAAATACCATTTCCAATCCATGTAGCTGAATTTTGAGCAGACTAAGTAATTGATCCACAAAATCTTTCACATAACTATTTTTATAGGGATATTCACATATCCAATTTTTAAGAGGACACCATATATATGATTATCATTTCTAATGAATGGGAAAGAATAATCCATCTGCATCTACCAAGAATCATGAAGAAGGTGATAAACAATGGCGGACTAACTAAATCAAGCCCAGCTCATCAGAGTTTGAATGAAAAAAATTATGGTTTGAAGATTATTTATAAGGCAGAATCGAATTATGGTAATTATGTGTTCAACAACTAGAGTTCATGAATGAAGTTTGATGATATTTTACTAAATTCCTCACTTAGTTTCCCAAGTCATCGTTATTGATTTTTGATCTGAATATTAATGATGATTTGAAGAAGTATATCTTGAACTGATGCTGAGCATCACCCATCTCAAGGTGGGATGCGACCGTCCTGAAATAGTCCCACTGCCGCCCAGGTCTGATGAAGAATCTGTCACTAGGCGAGTGAGTCTGTTGGTTGAAGTAGGTGTTCCAAGCCTAAGTCAAGAACTGAAAAATCAAGCCTGAGATCGCCCCTAGAAGCTGATGAGGTGTTTAATGAAATAATATAACATCATTATTTAACTTTTCATGCTTTATAAAATGAATTCCAATGATGTTTTTGGAATCTGGTCTTGAGATTGAGTTGAGGAACTTTGTCTCTTGGGTGTTACCTATGTAGGTTCTATTTTTGATGATGATGGGATATTGTTGTTCATGAATTCTATGAAAGTGAGAATGTGAGTGTGTACACTATAGGTACTAACCCATTTTGATATGTGAAAATGAAGTAAAAAGTGTTGATTTGTTCAAATGTTGGTGTTAGTTTTAGGATTTAATAGTGGGTGTATTCTGGGTTTGGTGAGTTTAGGATCACCAATAATGAAGTGATCCTGACAAAGAGACTCATATTGAATCTATTTCATCTGGACCTAGGGTGTCTGAGAAAGTTATTTCCTCAATTAGAGATTGATAACTTATTGTACTCAAACTAGATTCCAATCGAAGATAATGATGAAGGTCAAGCTTCAACTTAATTTCCATTGAGGTATAAAAATAGCGATGAAGGTAATATGAATGGATAAAATTGTTCAGGATGGAGTTGTATGAAGTCCATGGAAGAATCTTACAACTGGCCTTGAGGATGTGATTACTGAAATCTATCAAATTGGGCTTTTCACTGGTTAAAGGAACTTCTACTTTTTTATAATTCATGGAGTTGGGGATTGAGGTTTTGTAGGCTGGTAAAAGATTATGTGCTCTATATTTGATAAAATTAGGTTAAGCATAGGATAATAATTGCCATATTATTATTTCAAATAGTTGTTTTAAAATTAAATAAGTTGAGGAGCAATTTTTGGAAGTAATAACTGTAGTAATTACGTAAATTTGGAATGTGGAAGAAATTGGTTATGAAAATTTTCTAAAATGACATTGGTAGTGATAAAAGTTCAAAGTTTTAATATTTTCTTATGGATTTCATGGAAGTAAAGCAAATTTTAGAGGATATTATGTCAGGTGGAAAATAGAATTACCACTCTAGAAATTTTTAAAATAAAGAGTGAGAATAGAATTATAAATTGAATGAAAATCATAAAGATATTGGAGTTGATAGCAGATTCATGAGCTGAGGATATAGCTAGATATATGAACACTTTTAGAGAATAAACCAATAGGGCTAATCTTAGAGAAGAATGAAACCTCAAAAGAGAATCTTAATTTCTCTTTCTCCTCTTTTTGTTTTCCTATTTTGATATACACTTCATCAAATATATTTTTGTTTCAGTTTTCATAAATATGCATTGTCAAGACCCATCCCCTGGGGCCCGTGCCGTGACTACCCCAAGCCTGCCTTCTATAGGCCAGGGGCTGGCGACTAGCACCGAAAGGAATATCCTCTAAAACTGAGAAGGCATTGACTTTATATCCTATAAATTCACTCAACCAAGAACACAGAAAGATACAAACACAAGTAAAATGTATAGAAAAAAGAGTGATGAAAGTAAGAGGGGCCTGAATACAAGCCCAACAGTAATGGTAAAAGTACAACTAAAAATACAATACAACTAAAGAAAGAGAAATACAACTATTGGGTCTTCCTCTGAGGTTCCTACCTGAAGGGTAGGTACAGATCACCTCCACAACACTCCACGTCTGCCTGTCTCCTCTGCATACCGACACGCTGTATGGTCCACCTCCGGGCACCATCCAGTCCTAGTACGCTCAGTCTCGATCAACACTGTCCGTCATTTGCACCAAACACAACAAGGTGTGGGTGAAGCCCATGCAGGGGTGAGTATAACGATACTCATTAGGGACCCCAAGACCCTCAAGGTCTCACAAAATCCACAAAGTATAAACCAAAAAGCATGTAAACTAGTGACAACCCTACTTAGGTATATGACCATACATATACCTAAGTTATCAAATATTACCCATATCATTCATGAGGAAACACAAGCCCCAAATCCTTAGCCAAACTATAACCATTCTATGAAGGACAGATTACCACGAAGGTAAGTACCACACAGGTATGCCACACATAATAATACAACAAAGGTAAAGACTCTGCTCACACCAGGTATAACTTAGGTACAGTAGTAGAGATGATTAGATGTAACTACTAAATAATCTTAATCTGTTAATAGGTAGACCCAAATTGGATTCTAAATCATCAGGCCCACACAAGATCATAGTACATCATCATACCCACACATGATCCTAGTACAATAGACCGACACAGGATCCTAATACATCATCAGACCCACACAGGATCCTAGTATAACAGACCCACACAGGATCCTAGTACATCATCAGACCCATAGAGGATCCTAGTACAGAAGACCCACATAGGATCCTAGTACATCATCAGACCCACACATGATCCTAGTACAGTAGACCCACACAGGATCTTAGAGTAGTCCCACATGGATTCCTAGAGCATATCCATGTGGGATCCTTGAGCACAAACTCACGAAGGATACCTTTCTCATGTTACATCCAGCTACAGGGTTCCCGCACTAACCTCGCTTGATTTTGGGAGGATCCACTACTGAATCCATAGGTTGATAAACCAACTACCACGAAGTCCCACGAAGAAGTATCCCAAAGGATCTCCATGTAAAAGGGGTCTCAGCACAACATACAATGCGTTAATCGGATGATCGGTCTGTAAGTTATTAGCATTTTAGTCCCAAGGGATCGGTTGGATTCATGTTCGATCCAACCCAACCGTACCCCAACTTTAACCAAAACTCAAGTGGGGTATACCAGGAGGTCCGTCTCACTCAAAGGTTTCTATATACACTGAAGGTTCGTCAAATAGATGCCTGTATCTCAAGATATGACTGAAAGAGTGAAAAGGGTTGAAGTTGGCCCAGGTCTAGTCCCACTGACCCGGTCCGACCCAGCTTGGGCCGACCCGACCCATCATGGGCTGACCTGACCCGATTTTGGTCAAATCATCCCAACCTGGGTCTAGCCTTGGTTCGAACACAGCTTGAGGGATCCGACCTAGCCCACTGGGTCCGGTCCGTCCCGGCCCGCAGTATAGTCTACTAGGGTGGACGGCTTGGTCTCCCCCGACTGACCAGATGGCCAGCAGCTCCTCCACAGGGCGCAGTTATGCACCGCGCCATCACCGGTGGCCAACAGTGGGCCAACTATCCTTTCTTTACTGTCATGGAACAAGGTCGTGATTCTTCTCCGCTGGGCGGTGTGGACGCGCGCCGTCGCCCTTCGTGCAGATGTGCACCACCGCCCTTCATGCGGCTGGCCGCCGCTGGCCACCACCCTTGCTCTACCATGACCGACGAGCCATGGCTCTTCTTCGGCGGCGCGGTTGTGCCACCACCATCGTCATGGACGACCGGAGTGCCGACCACCCTTCCCAAGCCCCACCGGTGTCGGTCGCCGACATCAGTTGTCGTCCTCCTCCATCTCATAGAACACTCCGAAAATCACAAGGATTGCGAAGTGTTCATGCCATGTTCATTTGGACCGCACCCTCCATGGTAGATTAGTAGCAAGCGGCTCATGGGGAGAGATTAGATGTAAAAGAGAAATCAACTAAGATTAATAAAAAACATACCCCTACCCTGAAGGTTCTGAAGGAGGAGGTTCGAGGAAGAAGACGAAGTCATTGAAGAACATCTACATTCATCGTCTCTACAAGGTGCTTCTGATCTGGGCTTGGGGTTATTTCCTCGTTCTTTGTTTCGTGGTTCGAGGTCACTCGTCACCGCCCATCGGAACTGGCTCTATAATGACCCGAAATTTTGAATAAATCTTGTTTCCTAATTTTGTGTGTTATTTTATTTCATACTCAACAAAACTTTTTCATTTAATAAAATGAGTATAATTAAAATGATATTTTTGGGTTTTGACTATTATATGACCGTTAGTCAGTATGACCGTTGGAAACTAAATGTTGTGACTATTGTCTCTAAATACAAGTGATCTTCGTTAATTAATATAGAAAGAAGATTTGATAGCCTCATCCAGTAGTCTTGGACCAATTGAAGACCATCTAACAGAACTTGGGAAAGAAGTAGCACCACTGCGCTTTACTCTGGACCAAACCCAAGACGAACTTCATCGTGTGGAGCTAGAACGGAATTGCCTTCGCAAGAAGTTCAAACTGATAGAAATTACTACTCGTGCGATGTTGGCCGAGCCGCCCTCAGATTCTCTCACCTTAGCACATCTTACACTTAGGTCCTATGATGGGGTTATAAGGGGCTATGTTAGGAGACCGTAATTGCCTTGTGTAATCCTTTATTTTAAATAAAAATTGTGATTTCTCCTTATGATGAAGTATGTAAATTTTCAAATGTCCGGATAAATATAGTATGCATATTTTTGATGAATTCTAGAAAAAGAATATTTTAAAATATTTTTTTAAACCTTAAATAATTAATGATGTGTAATGATTTTCAAAAAATGGTCTTCTGCAAATGTATTCAGTAAGAAATTTGAAGTCTAATAAGATCAACTTATTTTTTGATGAATAATAAATTATGAATAGTGATTTTATGCTTATGATTAGTAATGTGACCAATTGGATTAGTAATCTCACTTAAAGAATGTATTAATATAATTTAGGAACCTTGATTAAGTAGTGTGATTCAATAAAATAGGTAAATAACTGTTTCAGAAATTATTAGTCAAGTATGAGTTTTTTCAGGTAAATAGTGTTTTTTAATTAAAAATTAAATTAAAAATATTTAGAAAATTATTTTTATAAAATGGTATTTATTTTTGAATTTAGAACATCGATATTATGTTAAGGTAAATTTTGGAGATTTTTCTGAAAAAATGAATTTTAAGTGAATAGTGTATTTATTTAAAAATTAAATTAAAAATATTTAGAAAATTATTTTTATAAAATGGAGTTAATTTTTGAAATCAGAGCATCGATATTTGGTTAAGGTGAAATTTTTGGATTTTTTTGAGAAAATTGAATTTTCGGTGAATAGTGAAAATACAATTTTTAAGTTATGGGTGTTTAATGACATCATTAAATGATGTATTAAGTATGTAATCAATATGTTCGACTTATGAATAGTAAGATAAGGTATGAGGTGTCCCAAGTGGCTAATACCATGGGAAAATACAATGGGAAAGCCCATGGTTTTTCCAATACCACCAATGAGGTGTCCCTTGGCCATTAATTTATTGTCCCCTCACTTCCCCTATAAATACCAAGCCATTCTCTCATCCTTTCGACTCCAAAATCATCCTCAATGAAGTTCTGGTCTCCTTACCTCCCAAAGAGTCTTCCAAAGGTTTCCCCAGTCCCTCAAGGTCCCAACCTTTGATTTGTAAGAGTTACATTTTAAGGTAAGGGATCCTACTACTCTCTTTCTTTTCAAGTACTCTCTTTTATGTCATTTCTTTTATACTACATGTTCTTATGTTGGGGATGTTCTTTTATATTCATCCTACTGTCCTTTTCATGTTCATATGATGAGATTCCTTCTATTTCTCTCATCATTTCATTTTATGAATTTTTAAGTGGCGCCGTTAGGATACCGAATTTTTAAGGGATTCTTTCAGCCTTCTCATTATTCAAAGTTCTACTTTCATGTCAAGTCTTTCAAGTTACTTTTTATTATGTTGGGATATTATCTCTATATATATCATACTGATCTTTTATTTTCATATTATGAGAGACCCTATTTGATCTCTACAATTCATTTTTTGATGTTTAAGTGACGCCGTTAGGCTGCTGAATTTTCCTAAGAGAAATATTATTTTTGTCTTCCTTTCATGTTCTTCATTTCATATGGTATATCTTTAAAATTTCATTACCATGTTCTTAAATCCTTTATATTCTATCCCCCTAATGTTTTATGGATCATTTATGAGTGGGTGACCCATGTCCCCCCTCTTTTCAATATTTTTTAAAACCTTATAACATACCCGTTATGCTGCAAAATTTTTGTCACAAAATGTCTCTCTCTTTTTCTCAAATTATTTTATTTTATTAAGTGAATAATCAAAACTCTTTATTCTATATGGGTATTCACATATATATCAAAATTTTCTATTTTAATTCTGGGACTTACATACACAAAACCTTATTTCCTTTTTCCGTGGTTTTAAAGTGACATAAAGATCACTTCTTTAAAGCAGTTTTTAAAATGTTATGACTATGAAATGAAAAATATTTATTTTATTCTATATGGGTTATTTATGAAATGATTGATGATGATATATGTGGCTCACATGATAGCAAATTCAAATTTAAGGGTGCGCCCTGATAGCACTCCAATGCATTGGGTAAAGACTTAATCTCTAGAGATGACCATTTTTTTAACGACATCTGGGTGAATAACCTTGGTAATTTTTAATGACACCCTGGGGATGGATCTTGGTGAAATAGAAATAATTTTCTATGTTATACAACACATTATTTTTATTATGATATGCCTCATGATATCCTTCTCATGCCTTAAAGTTATTTTTCATGACTTTTTGATGTATCTCAAGTTCACATGTACAATGTTTCCCTTATTTCCCTTACCGGGCCTTCTGCTCACCCTTTCCTTTGATGTATGCTCCCAGGTTATGAGATGATGTAATGAACTTAGGATAAACAAATGGATATGCCTTTCAAGTGTTTAAGAAGAATTTTTTATGTTTTCATGTATTAAGTTCCTGGTTTCCAAGACACTGAACCTTAAAGATCCTCAGTTTTGTATAATGTAATGAAAGTTTATGTGATAAAAAGGCTGGATGTTATAGTTGGTATCAAAGGATAGTTTAGTTATTTGTGGAAATTAGGATATGAAAACTTTATTAAGAACCATATATAAAAGTTTAAATATATGAAATCTTCCTAGTATTTTGGTGAGTATTGAGTAAGTGGTTTATCAAGAAAATACATCCCTGTCTAGATATGAGCAGGTAGAGGTGGATTTGGCACATATGTATATAGGGGTAAAACCCAAAAATAGCACTTTGAGCTAGAATCGAACAGGAACTGGTACACGACAACGTGACTTACTGCACTCTTGGTTACGACACTCCTGGGGGATATGCTTTGGTAAATTCAGAAGCTTAGTATGAACCATTATTAAAGGAACAAAGATAAAATAAAATAAAGATTCACATAAGAATATATGATCATGAATAACCTAGATTGGAACCTAGGGGATCACAAGTTAGGGTATACTTTTCTTCTACAAGTTTATCCTTCTATGTTTTAAGTTTCCTTTTCATGATTATTGGCTAAGTATTTAAGCCCCCTAATTATACTTTCTTTTATTAGTTAATGGCGGGAAATGGAAGAACATGTCCCAACAACCAATGTGATAGGAAATGTGACGATTACCCTATTAATGTGATAGAGATTATGAGAGATCAATTTGAACATATTGTGATTATGCCAAACCAGCTATCAAAAATCATAATTAACAATTGGTACCTAGTAGAATTCCCAAATTCATCAAGTAAGAAGAAGATAAAGTTTTAATGAGGTTCATCTGATAAATTTGATAAGGGAAAGAAGACCCATTTACCTTTGTGTAAAAAGTGTGGAAAGGGGCACCAAGGAGAATGTCACAAAGAAACCGAGAGATGTTTTAAGTGTGGTGATAGGGAATAAAGTAGCCAATTGCTTTAAAAAATAAAAAATGTGATGAATAGAGATAAGGTTCGATCTAATGTACCTTATAATTTTCAATGTCATAAATGTGGAGAAGTTGGACATTATCCAAGGCAGTACTCTCTTGGAAGGGATGAGAAGCATGATGAGCATCAACAATCTTCAAGGAAAAGGGAACAATGAAATTCCTATATTGAGATGGATCATGATGACTAAAGTACATGTAACTTCTTCGCAATAATTGTCTATGTCATGTTGTTTTTTTAGTTCATACCCTATGAGCATATCTTTAATGTTTTCTAAGAACATCGAGTCACTACCTAAGATGGTTTTATATCATTAAGGAAAAAATATATTGTTATGTACCACATGTTGATGTTGTGAAGATGTTCTTTAAAAAAAAGGATGATTAGGGGATTAAAAGATGATTATTATTTTGGATGGCGTTCACTATTTTGGGAACCCTATATGATCGAGGTAAATATATTACTATGGTATTTTATTTGAGGAATAAAGGTTGAATTATATTTTGAAGAATCAACAAATTTAAGGTGAACTTATGGTAATATAGGTTACTTATGGAAATGATTAACCTATCTTGGGGAAAATATGTTTAGGTTAACTACTTTTGTTATAAGATGTTAGAAGTGGTTGATGTTGTTTGGAGATGAATGATGAAGTTTATTTTGGAAGACTATGTTATCAAATCCTTCTTGTATTTGGGTTTCAATCTTAGTTTGGTTTATTTTGAGGAATTTTAAGGATAGTTATTTATGTAATGGTCTATGATGAACTTTGGGTAGTACCGTGGAACTTTGAAGATTTGAAGTAGTTTCCCATCCTCTGGGGTTCTTTCTTTTTGAAGAGTTGTTTTATCTTACCATTTCTATTTTTGGGATAAATGTTTAAAGATAGATAGTTTTTCTTTTGTGGATTACGTGATTCTATAGAAGAGTATTCTTTTGCTTTTGATGAGACAAGGTATTTTTGAATGCTCATCGTTTGGAGAAAAGATTAGTTTTGGTAGAAACTTATTAAGGGATGAAACTCTACTTGAAGGTAAATATATTTCCCTATGTTCTTATTCTATGTAGTAAATGAATTTGTCAAAATTATGAAAAAAGGAATGTAAAAAAAATGTTGTTAGTTTAAGTTTCCTACTGGGTAATCAAATACCGTTTAACCCATCATAATTTTGTGATTTTCTTGTTGTTAAATTTCTCCTAATCATGTTTTCTATCACTCTCCCTTAGAACGTGACCCTTTGTTTTCTCTTCCATGTCCATGTTTTCCTACATGGAATCCTAGTATGGGTTAACTCAGGTGGCCTTTGTACTTCCTTTTCTTTCTTTTAAAGTAATAGTGTTACTGACTCTTTTTTCGATGTGGTACTTTCAAGGAAATTTCCAAACCCAATTTTAAAAATTGCGAGGATGCAATTTCTTAAGGGGGGAAGATTGTAACGACCCGAAATTTTGAATAAATCTTTTTTCCTAATTTTGTGTGTTATTTTATTTCATACTCAACAAAACTTTTTCATTTAATAAAATGAGTATAATTAAAATGAGATTGTTGGGTTTTGACTATTATATGACAGTTAGTAAGTATAACCGTTGGAAACTAAATGTTGCAACTATTGTCTCTAAATACAAGTGATCTTGGTTAATTAATATAGAAAGAAGATTCAATGGCCTCATACAGTAGTCTTGGACCGATCGAAGCCCATCTAACAGAACTTGGGAAGGAGGTAGCACCACTGGGCTTTGTTCTAGACCAACCCAATCCGAACTTCATCGTGTGAAGCTAGAACAGAATCGCCTTCGCGAGAAGTTCAAACTGATAGAAATTACTACTCGTGCGATGTTGTCCAAGCCGCCCTCAAATTCTCTCACCTTAGCACACCTTACACTTAGGTCCTATGCTGGGGCTATAAGGGGTTTGTAAGGAGACCGTAACTGCCTTGTGTAATCCTTTGTTTTAAATAATAATTGTGATTTCTTCTTATGATGAAGTATGTGAATTTTCAAATGTCCAGCTAAATATAGTATGCATATTTTTGATGAATTCTAGAAAAAGTTTATTTTAAAATATTTTTGTAAACCTTAAATAATTAATTATATGTAATGATTTTCAAAAAATGGTCTTCTACAAATGTGTTCAGTAAGAAATTTGGAGTCTAATAAGATCAGCTTATTTTTTTGATGAATAGTAAATTATGAATAGTGATTTTACATTAAGGATTAGTAATGTGACCAATTGGATTAGTAATCTCACTTAAAGAAAGTATTAATATAATTTAGGCACCTTGATTAAGTAGTGTGATTCAATAAAATGGGTAAATAACTGTTTCAGAATTATTAGTCAAGTATGAGTTTTTTCAGGTGAATAGTGTTTTTTAATTAAAAATAAAATTAAAAATATTTAGAAAGTAATTTTTATAAAATGGACTTTATTTTTGAATTCAGAACATCGATATTTTGTTAAGGTAAATTTTTGGGGATTTTTCTGAAAAAAATGAATTTTTGGTGAATAGTGTAATTATTTAATAATTAAATTAAAAATATTTAGAAAATTATTTTTATAAAATTGAGTTTATTTTTGAAATCAGAGCATTGATATTTGGTTAAGGTGAAATTTTGGGATTTTTCTGAGAAAGTTGAATTTTCGGTGAATAGTGAAAATACAGTTTTTAAGTTACGAGTGTTTAATGACATCATTGAATGATGTATTAAGTATGTAATCAATATGGTAGACTTATTAATAGTAATATAAGGTAATAGGTTTCCCAAGTGGCCAATACCATGGGCAAATACGATGGGAAATCCCATGGTTTTTCCAATACCACCAATGAGGTTTCCCTTGGCCATTAATGCCTTGTCCCCTCACTTCCCCTATAAATACCAAGCCATTCTCTCATAATTTTGACTCCAAAATCATCCTCAACAAATTTCTGGTCTCCTTACCTCCCAATTATTCCTCTTGAGGTGCCCCCAAGCCCTCAAGGTCCCAACCTTTGAGTTTTAAGAGTTACGTTTTAAGGTAAGGGATCCTACCACTCTCTTTCTTTTCAAGTACTCTCTTTTATGTCATTTATTTTATGCTCCATGTTATTATGTTGGGGATGTTATTTTATATTCATCCTACTTTCCTTTTCATGTTCATATGATGAGATACCCCCTCTTTCTCTCATCATTTCATTTTATGAATGTTTAAGTGGCGTTGTTAGGCTGCCGAATTTTTAAGGGATTCTTTCACCCTTCTCATTTTTCAAAGTTCTACTTTCATGTCAAGTATTTCAAGTTCCTTTTTATTATGTTGGTATATTATCTCTATATATATCATACTGATATTTTATGTTCATATTATGAGAGACCCTATTTGATCTTGTCATTTCATTTTTTGAAGTTTAAGTGACGCCGTTAGGCTGCCGAATTTTCATAAGAGAAATCTTATTTTTGTCTTCCTTTCATGTTCTTCATTTCATATGGTATATATTTAAAATTTTATTACCATGTTCTTAAATCCTTTATATTCTTTACCCCTACTTTTTTATGGATCATTTATGAGTGGGTAACCCATGTCCCCTCTCTTTTCAATATTTTCTAAAACCTTATAACATAGCCGTTATGCTGCAGAATTTTCGTCTCAAAATGTCTCTATCTTTTTCTCAAATTCTTTTATTTTATTAAGTGAATAATCAAAACTCTTTATTATATATGGTTATTAACAAATATATAAAAATGTTCTATTTTAATTCTAGGACTTACATACATGAAACCCTCTTTCCTTTTTCCATGGGTTTAAAGTGACAAAAAGATCACGTCTTTAAAGCAGTTTTTAAAAAGTTATGACTATGAAATGAAACCCATTTCTTTTATGCTATATGGGTTGTTTATGAAATTATTGATGATGACATATGTGGCTCACATGAAAACAAAGTCAAATTTAAGGGTGCGCCCTGATATCTCTCCAATGCATTGGGTAAAAACTTAATCTCTAGAGATGACCATTTTTTTAATGATATCTTGGTGAATAACCTTGGTAATTTTTAATGACACCTTGGGGATGGACCTTGGTGAAACGGAAATGATTGTATATGTTAAATGTTGTAGCCACATATTCAATTTATGAAACACTTTATTTTTATTATGATATGCCTCATGATCTCTTTCTCATGCCTTAAAGTTATTTTTCATGACTTTTTGATGTATCTCAAGTTCACATGTAAAATGTTTCCCTTGTTTCCCTTACTGGGCCTTCTGCTCACCCTTTCCTTTGATGTATGCTCCCAGGTTATGAGATGTTGTAATGAACTTAGGATAAAATAATGGATAATCCATTCAAGTGTTTAAGAATAATGTTTTATGTTGTCATGTATTAAGTTCCTGGTTTCCAAGACACTGAACCTTAAAGATCCTCGATTTTTTATAATGTAATGAAAGTTTATGTGATAAAAAGGCTGGATGTTATAGGATCCGTCCTCCAAGTGTCGGGCATCGTGACACTTTACCAGATCTTCGTTTCTTGGTGAAGCCATGCCAAATCCTCCCCCAATCTCCATATAAATAAGAGAGGGGGAGGGTAAGTAACGATCGTGGAATTTATGAAGGTTCATTTAATAGGAGCCTTCATAAATTCCAATGATGCTATTACTTAGTATTTGATAGGTTTAAACAATTAATATACGTTGGCACAATTAAATGTTTATACATTTAATAAATTTTTGTTGGATCAACTAATTAAATGGGGAGTTGAAAGGTTTTCTCCCATTAAAGAGGGTTCGGGTGGTCCCCACCACCATAAACCATGTAGAGAGGTTTCAATAAAAATAAAATAAAACCTGTTATCTATTTTATTTTTATTTCCATGTAAAAAATGAAAAATTACTTTCACCCTTGACCTACTACGGTCAAGGGGAAGGTCTCCTTAAGAGAATACTGGTGCTGCGAGTTCAACAGTTTCTTCAGATTTCAATTTCGAGCACCGGTTCATAAGTTACAATAACATGCTCGCACGTTTACTAAACGTACCTAAAAAAAGTTTATAAATTCACTCTGGGAACACCGGGCCTCAGAATCACACACCGTCAATTTTTGCAGACTCATAAAATTTATAATTAAAAAAAATTACATGGAATTTCTGGGTCTTTACATTCTCCCCACCTGAGGGATTTGCATCCCCAAAAGCCACATCACAAAAACTAAGAAAACAAGTGGGGGTACTGAGCACGAATATGAGCCTCTCGCTCCCATGTGATTTCCTAGAGGTTCCTGTGCTACCAACGTATCTGAACCAAAGCTATCGATCACGCAAGAAGGACTCTCTCTCGTCAATCCTCAATCTGCACTAGAACCTCTGTAAACATCGCCCCATCATCGATGTCCAACTCGCCATGGTCAATGACGTGTGATGGGTCATGCACATATCTCCTCAGCTATGATACGTGGAAAACGTCGTGCACCCAGTGCAACTGAGGGGGAAGTGCTAGTCGGTAAGCTACCTTGCGAACTCTGCTGTGGTCTTGAAAGGGTCTGATGAACCTCAGAGATTACTTGTCGCCCGACCAAATCTTCGCAAACCTCGTCGGGGTGATACCTGTATAAAGACGTGGTCACCATCCTTGAACTCCAGATGTCTTTGTCTCTTGTCGGCATAAGACTTCTTCCTACTCTGTGTAGTCTTCATTTTCTCCTAGATGATCTGCACCTTCTCCTTGGTAGCCTATACCATCTCTGGTCCCATGAGTGCTGACTCCCCAAGGTCAGTCCAACACAAAGGCAATCTACAAGGTCGGCCATATAGAGCCTCAAAAGGTGCCCTCCCAATGGTGGAGTGATAACTGTTTTTGTATGCAGAATCCACTAAGGGAAAGTGTTCCTCCCAGTGGCAACTGAAGTCGAGGAAACAAGCACGAAGCATTTCCTCGAGGTTCTGAATGGTCCGCTCAGTCTGGCCATCCGTCTGAGGATGGAAGGCAGTGCTCAAATGAAGCTGTGTCCCAGATGCCTCCTATAATCCATTCCATAGTCAGGAAGTGAAACATGCATCATTATCGGAGACAATCATTGAGGTTAATCCATGTATCCACACAATCTCCTACACATAGAGGTGTCCCAAGATCTCTATTGAACCCTGCTCTCTGATCGATAGGAAGTTGGCCGACTTGGTGATTCGGTCGACAATCAACCAAATAGAATCATGACCCCTAGATGTAAGTGTAATTCCTATCATAAATTCCTTGGATATACCATCTCACTTCTACTATGGAACCTCTAAAGGCTATACTAAGCATACTAGTACCTGATGCTTCGCCTTCACTTGCTGAAAAGTGAGGCATTGAGAGACAAACTCTGCTACTGCTTTCTTCATTCCGGACACCAATGCTATCATCGTAGATCCTAATACATCTTCGCCACTCCTGGATGTTCTGCTAGAGGATGTGTGGAACTCCCTCAACACTTCCTCCCAAAGAAACACTGGTACCATGGTACATCTTCTGAAAAGGATAACGTGCTCCCCACCTTTATAAAATCCATCAGGTGTATGTCCTATAGATATCTGAGCACGTCGAGCCTCGTAGTCAGTGTCCCCATGATGTACCTCCCTAGCTCGCTGATGAAGTGGGAGAGTGACTATAAGAGACTGAAGAAAAGATGCTCAATCTCGATCCATAAAGGATATCTGCAAAGCATCTAGCTGCTCCATCGCCTCACCAAGAAGCTGTATAAAAAATCTCTTACTGAGTGCATCTGCTACAATGTTCCCCTTCCCAGAAGTATAGACTATCTCAAAGTCATAGTCCTGGAGGAACTCGAGCCAACATCATTGTATCAGGTTTAGTTCCTTCTAAGAGAAGATATACCTGAGACTCTTGTGATCAGAGTAAACTGTAAAACTCTCACCCATCAAGTATTGTCACCACATCTTCAAGGAAAAGACCACTGCTGCTAAATCCAGGTCATGGGTAGCATAGTTCTGCTCATTATTTCTCAGTTGTCGAGAACCATACGCAATAACTAATCACTCCTACATCAAGACACATCCGAGTCCAGTCCCTGATGCGTCACAGTAGACTACGTACCCAACTCCCTCCTCTGGAAGCCTCAAGATGGGGGGCACTAGTCAGCCTCTGCCTCAACTCCTGAAAACTCTGCTAACATCTCTCTAACCATACAAAGGGTTTCCCCTTCTTCATCAATGCTGATAAAGGTGCTGCAACTCTGGAGAAATCTGGAACAAACCTCTGGTAGTATCCAGCCAAACCCAAGAAACTCCATACCTCCGTCACACTCCTAGGTGGCTCCCAAGAAAGTACCGCCTCAATATTCACTGGATCCACTGCAACTCCATCCTCTGAGATAACGTGTCCTAGAAAGTGAACCTCACAGATCCAGAACTAGCACTTCGAGATCTTACCATAAAGCTGGTGTTCTCGGAGTGTGTCTAGAACTACCTACAAGTGATAGGCATGCTCCTCCTCAGTAGCTGAGTAAATCAGAATGTCATCGATGAAGACTACTACAATGTGATCAAGGTATGGCTAAAAGATCCTGTTCATGAGTCCCATGAACAATACTGGAGTGTTGGTTATGCAGAATGGAATAACCAAGAACTCATAATGGTCGTACCAACATCTGAAGGCCGTCTTCTACACATCCTCATCTCATACTCTGAGCTGGTGATTGTCTGATCTGAGGTCTATCTTCGAGAACCACTGTGCTCCCTTCAACTGATCAAAGAGGTAGTCAATCCTTAGAAGTGGGTACTTGTCCTTCAAGGTCACCTGATTCAGGTGCCGATAGTCAACACAAAGTCTCAAGCTCCCATCCGCCTTCTTGGAGAACAAAATCGGGACTGCTCAAGAAGAAACACTGGGTCAGACGAACCCCTTCCCCTGCAAGTCCTTCAGCTGTACCCACAACTCACGAAGCTCCACAGGAGCCATCCGATACGCTGGTGTAGATATCAGTTCCATCCTGGGGTATAAGTCAATTCAAAATTCCACCTATCTGCATGGAGGTAGACCCAAAACATCACCAGGAAAGACATCCGTGTACTGATCCACCATAACAGGATAACTCAGACTCTCCACATCAACCGCTCTGAGGGTAAGGCTAGCCAACTGATGAGTGATCGACTGCACTCTCCTCCGGCTAAGTCCATCTTATACTGCAAAGGTTCCCTTCTCACTAGTGAAGCTAAACCTAGTCCCATCCGTGCGGAAGCACCACACTTTGTTCCAAATATAGTCGATCTGGGCATGGAATGTAGATAACCAGTCCATACCCAAGATGACGTCATAAGACCTCGGTGCTGCTACTAGGAGATCCCATCCGAAGCTCTCACCTCCTAGAGTAATCTCACACTGCCGGAACCAATGTGTAATCATCGAATCCACTCCTGTAGGAGTCTCTAGATGTAAGGATCGAGCCAACGGCTCCACCGGAATCTCTAAGCTTCTTACAAGGGTAGTGGCAATAAAATAATGATTGGAACCTGTGTCTATAAGTACTACAACTAAGGTGGAGTAGACATATATCATACCTTGAATCATCTCCAGAGTGCCATAGTCGTTGGCCTCATCTTCCTGGAGCTGAGATCTCCCCTATCCACCTTCTCCCTATGGTTGGGGTGGACCACCTAGTGGTGGTGGTGGTAACATCCCAAATCGTCACCCACCGCCATTCGCACGACCTGCTCCTCTGCCATGTTCTCCTGCTCCTTGCGGACCTCCTCAGTCGAACCTCTGTCTCTGCCTGGGCAGTCCTTCAACCATCTACTGATCATACATACGACGGGTCGAGTAGTCACCAGCCATGTGAACCTACCCGCCACATGTAAAACACTTCTTTCTCCTCGCATGAATGGTTCTATCTTCGGTGCCCCGCACAACCGACCCCGAATCCTACGACCGCCCACTTGTAGGAATAGTCCTCTTAGACCTCTGTAACATCTATTTGCTACCAGATACATAAGTCTCCGCTACATAACTCCCAATGGTGGGTCTCACTGCTAGAAACTGCTCAGTAAGAAAACTCTTCACTAAGAGGGATCACTCTAACACCCCCACCTGCATCTGGATGCAAAGAGAAATCATCGAAGCCTTGATCTCCCGCCTGATCCCTTGATCAAAGGTCCGAGTGATAAAGAATGGGTTACTTACTATATCAGTGGAGTAGAATTAGAGGTCAGTGAACCTCACTGAGTATTGAGCCACAGTCATGCTACCCTGTTGTAGATGAAAAAGCTCCTATATGCGCACTGCACGAAGGGTCTCTGGGAAAAACTCTGCCCAAAACAGGCTCTCAAAGTCTGTCCAGAGAAGTGTCACCTTGCATGAACCTAGAGCATCAAGCTCGAAAATCTGCCTGCTATTTCCTGTAGAAGACTGGAGGCATGGATGACCATGAGATCAGCTGGTGTCCCTACTAGTCGGAAGACTCTCACCACGACCTCTAGCCAATCCTTAGCTGCTTGTGGGTCCATCTCTCCCCTGAACCTAGGTGGACTCTAGAGTTGGAACTTGTGAAATGCGCTCAAGTGGTGTGCACCCTCTATTGTTGGGGCTGGTGGCATCAGTAGCCCAATGGGTAAAGGTACCGCTGGTGCCTCTACTGAAAGAGGGCCCTGCACTGAGGCCTCATCACTCAGTGGGCTATCATCACGTACTATACCCAGAACCCTAGCTAGCTGTCTATGTGGAGGCATCCTAAAAGGAAACAGATGCACCACAGTCAATAAGTTATACATGATGAGCTAACCCAAAAAGATCAAAAAGAAAACTTTTTCAAGCACACACACAATCAGTGTTTTCGTGCACTGAGTCAGAAATCAGAAGTCACAGTCCTGGTGTATGGATACACTACTGGAAATATAATATTTCCCAACGGTTCACAACCGTTGGGAAAGCCCCTCTAACCATTGGTATATGATATACCAATGGTTCTGTTAACTGTGGGGAAGTAAGCCATTGGGAAAAGGTTTTCCCAACGGTTTACTGGAAACCGTTGGTATAGGCTCACAAAAGCCACCCTATCCCAACGGTTCTCTCAAACCGTTGGGAAAAACTATCCCAACGGTTTGGCAGAACCGTTGGGAAATATCAGTTTTGGGATAGTTTTCCCAATGGTTCTCCCCAAACCGTTGGGATATCCCCATGGATGAACTCTTTCCCAACGGTTTAGAACCATTGGGAAAAGAGATATTTACCAACGGTTCAATGAACTGTTGGTAAAAACTTCTTTAGGATTATATGCCAACGGTTTTAAACCGTTGGCATATCCTATGCTGCAAATTGCAGCAGCCTGCAATTTGCACAGCCCCTGTCCATCAGGACCCTCTCCATCAGGCCTCATTTTGACCTCATTTTCAATCCAATTATTGTACCTGCAATAAAATAAAACATACATATACAATTACGAACAAATTCAAACACATTTAACATATAATGGATCCTGAAACTATACACATCCATAATTAAATTAGAATTCATAACGTAATTATAAACGTACATAATTCATATAGAATTCAATTTAAAATTTAGATGACAATTATATGTGGAATCCGAAATTCAATTCATAATTTGATCGGTTTTTTCTATACCATATATTTTTACCTCAAATGATGTCCATTTTAAACAAAATACATACACCTGAAGTGATACCGGCCACACTGCACCTCAGATTGAGGCGAGGTTGACTCGTACATGTCACATTTGACCCATGGATAGTTGTGCTAAAGTATCGACACAATCTGAATGCGTTTGGTCGGTTTTCCGTATGCCAGTTGATGTTTTTCACTTAAAATGACGTCCTTTTGAAACAAAAGATGGACACTATGAGTGGTGCCGACCACACCGTGTCTCCAATTGAGGCGGGGTTGATTCGTACACGTCACATATGACCCATGGATCGTTCTCCTAATGTTTAAATGGAAACCGAATGCGTTTGGTCAGTTTTCCGTATGTACTTAAAATGTTGTCCATTTTAAACAAAAGAGTGACACTTAGACTAATCCTGACCACACCGCTACTCAGATTCATCCCGGGTTGGCTCGTACATGTCACATATGACCCATGGATCGTTGTGATAAATTATCAAAAGATTCTGAATGTGTTTGGTCGGTTTTGCGTATGCCAGTTGTTCTTTTCATTTATAATCATGTCCATTTTAAAGAAAAGAGACAGAGTTAGAGCGATGTCGGCCACACCGCATCTCGGATTAAGATGTGGTTGACTTGTACACATCACATATGACTCATGGATCGTTGTGCTAAAGTATCGATAGAATCTGAATGCATTTGGTCGTTCTTCCGTATGTCAGTTGATGCCTTTCACTTAAAATGACGTCCTTTTGAAACAAAATACAGACACTTTGAGTGGTGTCAGCCGCACCGCATGTCGGATTGAGGCGGGGATGATTCGTACACGTCACATATGACTCATGGATCGTTCTCCTAAAGTTTCAACGGAAACCAAATCCGTTTGGTCATTTTTTCGTATGTACTTAAAATGGTGTCCATTTTAAACAAAAGAGAGACACTTAGATATATCCTGGCCACACCGCGACTCAGATTCATCCTGGATTGGCCCGTACACGTCACATATGACCCATGGATTGTTGGGATAAATTATCAACAGATTCGGAATGCGTTTGGTCGGTTTTCCGTATGTCAGTTGATGCATTTTACTTAAAATGACGTCCTTTTGAAACAAAAGACGGACACTTTGAGTGGTGCCGGCCACACCACGTCTCCGGATTGATCTGAAACCACCGTGCAACATTATAATTATTATTCGTGACATGTACGCGCAGACGGCATGTCAATCAGACGTGCGGTTTGCGCGGTACGACTCAATATTCGTGTTTTTAGTGATGCGCGCGCTTCGTAAACACGCGTGAGGGGGGTCCAAACGGGCCGAACGAAGTCGTAATGGCCTAAAATCAGACGAAAAATACGGGAGAGTGATTTATGAAGTGGTCGAGCAGACGGCACGTCAATCGGACGTGCCGTGTGCCCGCAGTGACCGACAACGCAGTTCTGGTGTCATAAACGGCCAAAACGGGCGTCCAACGGTCAAATTCATAGCGGACGACCTCAGATTGAGCTGAAACCACCATGAAACATTATAATTATTATTCGTGACATGTACACGTAGACAGCACGTCAATCAGACGTGCGGTTTGCACGGTACGACTCAATATTTGTATTTTAAGTGATGCGCGCACTTCGTAAACGCGCGTGAGGGGGGTCCAAACGGGCCGAACGAAGTCGGAATGGCCTGAAATCAGACGAAAAATACGGGTGAGTGATTTTTGAAGTGGTCGAGTAGACGACACGTCAATTGGATGTGCCATGTGCCCGCGGTGACCGACAATGCAGTTCTGGTGTCATAAACGGCCAAAACGGGCGTCAAACGGTCAAATTCATAGCGGACAACCTCTGATTGAGCTGAAACCACCGTGAAACATTCTAATTACTATTTGTGACGTGTACGCGTAGACGACACGTTAATCGGACGTGCGGTTTGCGCGGTATGGCTCAATATTCATGTTTTAAGTGATGCGCGCGCTTCGTAAACGCGCGTGAGGGTGGTCCAAACGGGCCGAACGATTTCAGAATGGCCTAAAATCAGACGAAAAATACGGGTGAGTGATTTATGAAGTGTTCGAGTAGACGGCACGTCAATCGAACGTGCCGTGTGCCCGCGGTGACCGACAACGCAGTTCTGGTGTCATAAACGGCCAAAACGGGCGCCAAACGGTCAAATTCATAGAGGATGACCTCAGATTGACCTGAAACCACTGTGAAACATTCTAATTATTATTCGTGATGTGTACGCGCAGACGGAACGTCAATCGGACGTGCGGTTTGCGCGGTACGGCTCAATATTCGTGTTTTAAGTGATGCACACGCTTCGTAAACGCGCGTGAGGGGGGTCCAAACGGGCTGAACGAAGTCGGAATGGCCTGAAATTAGATGAAAAATACCGGAGAGTGATTTCTGAAGTGGTCGAGCAGACAGCACGTCAATCAGACGTGCCGTGTGCCCACGGTGACCGACAACGCAGTTCTGGTGTCATAAACGGCCAAAACGGGCGTCCAACGGTCAAATTCATAGCAGATGACCTCAAATTGAGCTGAAACCACCGTGCAACATTCTAATTATTATTCGTGATGTCTACGCGTAGACGACATGTCAATCGGACATGCGGTTTACGCGGTACGGCTCAATATTCCTATTTTAAGTGATGCACGCGCTTCGTAAACGCGCGTGAGGGGGGTCCAAACGGGCCGAACGAAGTTGGAATGACCTGAAATCAGACGACAAATACGGGTGAGTGATTTCTGAAGTGGTCGAGTAGACGGAACGTCAATTGGACGTGCCATGTGCCCGCGGTGACCGATAACGCAGTTCTGGTGTCAAAAACGGCCAAAACGGGCGTCAAACGGTCAAATTCATAGTGGACGACCTCGGATTGAGCTGAAACCACCGTGCAACATTATAATTATTATTCGTGACGTGTACGCATAGACGGCACATCAATCAGACGTGCGGTTTGTGCGGTACGGCTCAATATTCGTATTTTAAGTGATGGGCGCGCTTCGTAAACGCGCGTGAGGGGGGTTCAAACGGGCCAAACGAAGTCGGAATGACCTAAAATCAGACGACAAACACGGGTGAGTGATTTTTGAAGTGTCCGAGTAGACGTCACGTCAATTGGATGTGCCATGTGCCCGCGGTGACCGACAATGCAGTTCTGGTGTCATAAACGGCCAAAACGGGCGTCAAATGGTCAAATTCATAGCAGACGACCTCGGATTGAGATGAAACCACCGTGGAAAATTCTAATTATTATTCTTGACATGTACACATAGACGGCACGTCAATGGGACGTGCGGTTTGCGCGGTACGGCTCAATATTCATGTTTTAAGTGATGTGCGCGCTTTGTAAACGCGCGTGAGGGTGGTCCAAACGGGCTGAACGATTTCGGAATGGCTTGAAATCAGACGAAAAATATGGGTGAGTGATTTATGAAGTGGTTGAGCAGACGGCACGTCAATCGGACGTGCCGTGTGCCCGCGGTGACCGACAACGCAGTTCTGGTGTCATAAACGGCCAAAACGGGCGTCAAACGGTCAAATTCATAGCAGACATCCTCGGATTGACCTGAAACCACCATGAAACATTCTAATTATTATTCGTGACGTGTACGCACAGACGGAACATCAATCGGACATGCGGTTTGCGCGGTACGGCTCAATATTTGTGTTTTAAGTGATGCGCGTGCTTCGTAAACGCGCGTGAGGGGGGTCCAAATGGGGCGAACGAAGTCGGAATGGCCTGAAATCAGATGAAAAATACGGGAGAGTGATTTTTGAAGTGGTCGAGTAGTCGACACGTCAATCGGACGTGCCGTGTGCCTGCGGTGACAGACAACGCAGTTTTGGTGTCATAAACGGCCAAAACGCGCGTCCAACGGTCAAATTTCTAGCAGACGGCCTCATATTGAGCTGAAACCACCGTAAAACATTCTAATTATTATTCGTGACGTGTATGCGCAGACGACACGTCAATCGGACGTCCGGTTTGCACGGTACAACTCAATATTCGTATTTTATGTGATGCACGCGCTTCGTAAACGCGCGTGAGGGGGGTCCAAATGGGCCGAACGAAGTCGAAATGGCCTGAAATCAGACGAAAAATACGGGTGAGTGATTTTTGAAGTGGTCGAACAGACAACACATCAATTGGACGTGCCATGTGCCCGCGGTGACTGACAACACAGTTCTGGTGTCATAAACGGCCAAAACGGGCGTCAAACGGTCAAATTCATAGCGGACGACCTCAGATTGAGCTGAAACCACCGTGAAACATTCTAATTATTATTCGTGATGTGTACGCGTAGACGACACGTCAATCGGACGTGCGGTTTGCACGGTACGACTCAATATTCGTGTTTTAAGTGATGTGCGCGCTTCGTAAACGCGCGTGAGGGTGGTCCAAACGGGCCGAACGATTTCGGAATGGCCTGAAATCAGACGAAAAATACGAGTGAGTGATTTATGAAGTGGTCAAGCAGACGGCACGTCAATCGGACGTGCCGTGTGCCCGCGGTGACCGACAACGCAGTTCTGGTGTCATAAACGGCCAAAATGGGCGTCAAACGGTCAAATTCATAGCGGACAACATTTGATTGAGCTGAAACCACCGTGAAACATTCTAATTACTATTCGTGATGTGTACGCGTAGACGGTACGTCAATCGGACGTGCGGTTTGCGCGGTACGGCTCAATATTCATGTTTTAAGTGATGCGCGCGCTTCGTAAACGCGCGTGAGGGTGGTCCAAATGGGCCGAACGATTTCGGAATGGCTTGAAATCAGACGACAAATACGGGTGAGTGATTTATGAAGTGTTCGAGCAGACAACACGTCAATCGGACGTGCCGTGTGCTCGCGGTGACCGACAACGCAGTTCTGGTGTCATAAACGGCCAAAACGGGTGCCAAACGGTCAAATTCATAGCGGACGACCTCGGATTGACCTGAAACCATTGTGCAACATTCTAATTATTATTCGTGACGTGTACGCGCAGAAGACACATTAATCGGACGTGCGGTTTGCGCGGTACAGCTCAATATTCGTGTTTTAAGTGATGCACGCGCTTCGTAAACGCGCGTGAGGGGGGTCCAAACGGGCCGAACGAAGTCGGAATGGCCTGAAATCAGACGAAAAATACTGGAGAGTGATTTCTGAAGTGGTCGAGTAGACGGCACGTCAATCGGACGTGCCGTGTGCCCGCGGTGACCGACAACGCAGTTCTGGTGTCATAAACGGCCAAAACGGGCGTCCAACGATCAAATTCATAGCAGACGACCTCAAATTGAGCTGAAACCACCGTGCAACATTCTAATTATTATTCATGACGTGTACGCGTAGATGGAACGTCAATCGGACGTGCGGTTTGTGCGGTACGGCTCAATATTCGTATTTTAAGTGATGCACGCGCTTCGTAAACGCGCGTGAGGGGGGTCCAAACAGGCCGAACGAAGTCGGAATGGCCTGAAATCAGACTAAAAATATGGTTGAGTGATTTATGAAGTGGTCGAGTAGACGGCACGCCAATCGGACGTGCCGTGCGCCCGCGGTGACCGACAACGCAGTTCTGGTGTTAGAAACGGCCAAAACGGGCGTCAAAAGGTCAAATTCATAGCGGACGACCTCGGATTGAGCTGAAACCACCGTGTAACATTATAATTATTATTCGTGACGTGTACGCACAGACGGCACGTCAATCGGACGAGCGGTTTGCGCGGTACGGCTCAATATTCGTGTTTTAAGTGATGCACGCGCTTCGTAAACGCGCGTGAGGGGGGTCCAAATGGGCCGAACGAAGTCAGAATTGCCTGAAAACAGACGACAAATACGGGTGAGTGATTTATGAAGTGGTCGAGTAGACGGCACGTCAATCGGACGTGCCGTGTGCCCGCGGTGACCGACAACGCAGTTCTGGTGTCATAAACGGCCAAAACGGGCGTCAAACGGTCAAATTCATAGCGGACGACCTCAGATTGAGCTAAAACCACCGTGAAACATTCTAATTATTATTCGTGACATGTACACGCAGAGGGAACATCAATCGGATGTGCGGTTTGCGCGGTACGGCTCAATATTCATGTTTTAAGTGATGCGCGCGCTTCGTAAACGCGCGTGAGGGGGGTCCAAACGGGCCGAACGAAGTCGGAATGGCCTGAAATCAGATGACAAATACGGGTGAGTGATTTATGAAGTGGTCGAGCAGACGGCACGTCAATCGGACTTGCCGTGTGCCCGCGGTGACCGATAACGCAGTTCTTGTGTCATAAACGGCCAAAACGGGCGTCCAACGGTCAAATTCATAGCGGACGACCTCGGATTGAGCTGAAACCACCGTGCAACATTCTAATTATTATTCGTGACGTGTACGCAAAGACGGCACGTCAATCGGACATGCGGTGTGCGCGGTACGGCTCAATATTCGTGTTTTAAGTGATGCACGCGCTACGTAAACGCACGTGAGGGGGGTCCGGGGAGTGTCCGGGGTCCAAGGAGCAGGGGGGGCTGTTCGGGTGGCTGTCCGGGGAGTGTCCAGGGGGCTGTCTGGGGTCCAGGGAGGAGGGTGGGGGGGTTGTTCGGGGGGCTGTCCGGGGGGCTGTCCGGGGTCCAGGGAGGGGGGGGGGCTGTTCGGGGGGCTGTCTAAGGGCTGTTCGGGGGCTGTTCGGGGGCTGTTCGGGGGGCTGTCCGGGGGGTGTTCGGGGGGTTGTCCGGGGTCCAAGGAGGAGGGTGGGGGGGCTATTCGGGGGGCTGTCCGGGGAGTTTCCGGGGGGGTGTTCGGGGGGGTGTTTGGGGGGATGTCTGGGGTCCAAGGAGGGGGGGGGGTGACTCGTACACGTCACATATGACCCATGGATCATTGTGCTAAAGTATCAACACAATCAGAATCCGTTCGATCGATTTTCCGTATGTCATTTTTTGTTTTCAATAAAAATGAAGTCCATTTTAAACAAAATAGAGACACTTTGAGTGGTGTCGGCCACACCGTGCCTCGGATTGAGGTGGCGTTGACTCGTACACGTCACATATGACCCATGGATCGTTCTCCTAAAGTTTCAACAGAAACCAAATGCGTTTGGTCGGTTTTCCGTATGTACTTAAAATACTGTCCATTTTAAACAAAAGAAAGTCACTTAGAGTGGTCCCAACCACACCGCATCTTGGATTTAGGTGGGGTTGACTCGTACACGTCTCAAATGACCCATGGATCATTGTCTTAAAGTATCAACACAATCCGAATGCGTTTGGCCGGTTTTCCGTATGCCAGTTGATGTTTTTCACTTAAAATGATGTCCTTTTGAAACAAAAGACATACACTTTGAGTTGTTTCGACCACACCGAGCCTTGGATTGAAGCGGGGTTAATTCGTACACGTCACATATGACCCATGGATCGTTTTCCTAAAGCATCAACACATTTCGAATGCGTTTGGTCAGTTTTTCATATGTCACTTGTTGTTTTCACTTAAAATCTTATGGAAATTCATATAGAATATTTTTATATCATATTTAGTATTGATTAGATTTTAGTTGATCGTGCTATGAAACATTTCAGAGCTAATGAAATTAAGGAAGGTGGAGGGGCTGTCTAGGGGGCTGTTCGGGGGGGCTGTCCAGTGGGTGTCTGGGGGGCTGTCCGGGGACCAAGGAGGAGGGTGGGGGGGCTGTGCGGGGTCTGTCCGGGGGGTGTTTGGGGGTTTTCCAGGGTTGTTCAGGGGGCTGTCCGGGGGTTTTCTAGGGGGTTGTTCAGGGGTTGTTCAGGGGTTGTTCAGGGGTTGTTCAGGGGGTTGTCCGGGGTTGTTCAGGGGGCTGTCCGGGGGGTGTTTGGGGGGTTGTCCGGGGTCCAAGGGGGAGGGTGGGGGGGTTGTCCGGGGGGCTGTCCGGGGGGCTATCCGGGGTCCAGGGTGGAGGGTGGGGGGCTGTACGGGGGGCTGTCCAGGGGGCTGTTCGCGGGGCTGTCCGGGGGGTGTTTGGTGGTTGTTCGGGGTCCAGGGGGGTTGTCCAGGGTCCAAGAATGAGGGGGGTTGTCCAGGGAGTTCTCAAACACACAACCACTAAAATACAACAACATCCATAAAAACAGACAATATATAAAAATAACTCAACTCCAATACTATACTACGAGTCTAGATAAAACCAACAACTAGAATAGATTAAACATCAAATCTCAGTAATATAAGTCAATAATGTAACAGATCAATATGTCCCACATCAGCATCACCATCACCATCATCATCATCATCATCACCCTCATCATCATCCTCCTCATCGTCCTCACCCTCCACAGCGCCTTCCTCCTCGCCTTCGCCCTCCTCCTCGCCCTCCTCATCTCCCTCCTCTTCCGCATCAGACTCCTTGCCATCATCATCTTCAAGCTGGACATCGGCCTGACCACCACTGGAACTGCCACCTGGTGCACCATATATAGAATGTATCGACGACATGTATTCATCAATCGCTGGGCTGGCCTCTGCTGGAAGTGTTGGACATAGAACTTCAATAAATTTCATAAATGCATTGTTTGCCCTAGCAGACTGTTCTGCCGTCTCTGTGGCCCTTTTCTCAGCCTGTTCTACCTGTTCCCTAACTTTTTGCAGCTCGGTGGCACTACAACTCGTACCTGAGGCAGGCCAATACCTCGTCGGGGCTATCCTAGGTCGGCAGTGCACTCTGCCAGAATGATCCTCTCCCAACACCTGATGTAAGTGATCAGATGGCCCAAAATTGTCTGCTTCTTGGGAATCGAGGGCCTCTAAAGCATCCTGTTACAAATATAAATATATTATTATGTTAAAAAATAGATATTAAAATATAAAATCAACAGATTAAAACTTACAATCTGCTGCTGAGTCGCTTCATTGACAGTACTTCCATCCTTTTTTCGTCTACTCGAGCAAAACAGTTTTGCTCGAGGCACACGTCCTTCAATATTTTGTACTTGCCTCTATAATGACATTGAAAAAAAAAGTTATATAAAAACTTTAGCAAATGATATAATAATTGAGGAAGAAAAAGAAATTGTAAGTCGTAAAGAAAACTTATAAACAATTGTCATACCTGCTGCCTCTCATGATCCGGCATCGTCGTGCGTCCTAGTGTATGGAGGTATTTTTTTTGCATCAATGTTTTTTTTATTTTTTCCAGATGATTCCTAAATAAAATTCGATAATTCAAAGGATAATATTAATACAAAACTTGAAAGTTATTATTTAAATACCTCAAATGTAATTCATACCTTAAACTGGGTACTCATCCAATGAGTAATCATCTGACGATACTACTCTATAGGACAATCATCCACGACTGGTACCGCCTCTAAATCAGTGCCAACTCTAGCACGCCAGCCAATATACAGCTCATGCTTGTAGGCTCTCCAAAGCTCGCCTAAATCCTTTAGACGTTCCAGTCGTGCACCCTCACCATCAGGAAAATTAAATCGAAGCTGAAATCAAAATATTAATTCATATAAATACAAAAATAATTCATGGCATTAAATACAACAGATTTTTTTACCCATATCTCTGCCCAAGCTCTATCTTTGACCTCATGTGGCAAATGTCTCCACAACAGCGGGCTGACGGGAATGATGTCAGAGTATTTGGCAAGCGTCGCCAGAAAACTCCGACATTGTTGTCCTGTTTTCTCAACCATCTGATTGTCTTCATTATATTCCACCATAACCTGTGTGCGACGGTTCCACACTGAACGCATGCATGTACGGCCCCGCCCCCGCCTCCTGTCAGTATATGTATCTGTCATGAAAGAAAAACAAATATTTTATCAAAACATGTTATAATGAAAATAAATATTTCTATAAAAATTTGTTAGGGTTTTATAAATATACCCGTGCTAGTCTGATCAATGAGTGGTGCCGGATCCATAGAACCTGATGGAACACCCTCTGGTGGAACAGGAGTCGAAGATGATGGAATATAAAAGCTCAGAGATATAGAAGTAGAAGGAAAAGAAGATGGAACAGCTGTATGACCTGATGCTGACTGGGGAGTGGGAATCATCATGGGATGTGAAAATGATGGGGCAGAAGATGCAGAAGGTAGCAAAAACATGGGAGTCCTAAATACCCCGTGTGTCCCTAACGACACACTGGGATCAGAATGTGGGAAGGATGAAATTTCAGTGGGAGGGGCAGGGTCTATTCGGGCATGCACAACTCTACGTCCACCTCTGGTACGAACCCTCCTCGTACCACCGGCCTGAGTACTAGGACCAGTACTAGGCTCCTCGTCGAATAATTGTCGACGTAACGGTGGATCCTACAAAAAAGTTTACAAAAAAATTAATCACATGACATTATATATTCTGTAAATATATATATATATATATATATATTTGAAATAAAGTACTCACTGTAGGCACTAATAGTGGAATGCCCATCTCCTCCATCCGACGATTGTTCTCCGCCATTTTTTTTCTTCGTCTCTCTTCAATTGGCTGCATTTCCTGCATTTGAAAACAAATATGTAATTAATTAGAAAAAGAAAATTAATGTGTAAACCAAAAAACTAAATATATGAGGGAATGAGGGGATTCATTGGTAATTTAGCTATCAATTGTTTTAGATTAGCTTGAATGAATTTAATAAAACATACAAGTTGTAATGTTCACCAAGTTAGAAATATTGTTTGATTTGGTTTGAATACAATTCAATTCCAAATTAGAAAATGCAATTCAAATAAAACAGCAACCAATAAACATTGAAAATTCACATAACGGTCAAGTCGGCTAAAACATATTTGTGATCAATACTAAATAAATATGAATATTACCAACCTTAACAACCCAACTCGAGGTAAACAAAAAGAATTGAGAACATGGATGAATGATTCTATATATTTACAACCACAAATTCAGGTTCACAATCAACTCTGACAATTGATCTATTGGAGTCATCAAAAGAAATAAATGGATTGGTTCCAATGGCAATAGGGACAGTGTCAATTCCATCATCAGCATCATCAAAAATATGTCTTGTAATTACTTCAACTATGACACCAAATTCAGGTTGAAGTTGATCTTTGACATAAAAAACTTGTTTAACCATTGATGCCAACACATATGGTTCTTCGGTAGCAAGAGTACGGGTCATATTAATTACTCGAAATCCACAATCATCAATAAATGTGCCATGTCTCGTCATCGAATCAAACCAATGGCATTTCATCATTGTGACTCGTCCATGAGAGTAATAATCCAATATTATTATTTTCTCAACGACTCCATAATAACCCACATTTTCAAGTCGCGGTCTACTATCTGATGCACTGGCATAACAATCAGTTGTGGCAGTAACCATAATACCATCATGTTGTGTTCTCATGTTTTTGGCTCATTCAGTGACAATAAATCTGTACCCATTGAAAACAATTGATTTACAGTCACGAACCACGGTATTAGGACCAAAATCCAAAGCTCTTATTTCCTCAGAGACAGAGTCAGTAGACAAACTCAATACCTACAATATAAATGACAGTTAAACTTAAGTAAATACTGAAATAATTAATTTAAACAGTAATATTTTTACCTTCAATTTTAACCAAGCAGAAAACTCTTTGCTATGCAAAGTCTCTCTCTTTCTCAAAGATAAAGAACGATGATTCCAATTTATCATTGTTTTATGTCACTGTAGATAAAAAAATATGAATAGTTTAACAGATATATATGTAAGATATACATATTCAATTTTGTTACCTGATATAGTCATCGAACAAATCACAGTTGAGCAAAACTGTGCGATGTGCCATCTCCCGCTCTTCATGGCTTAATGTCTTCAATGTATATGATCCAGGAATTCCTCCTGTTTGAGGAAGTGATGGAAAACTGGGTTCAATTTTCTCATATTGTTCTTCTTCATTTCTCATTGGTCTGTTCATTCTTGTAGTAAGATCAGACAAATACATCGAACAGAAATCCATACATTCTTGAGCTAAGTAACCGTTCACGATAGAACCTTCGGGATGATTCTTGTTTCGAACATAAGACTTTAATGTGAACATATTTCATTTAGTTGGATACATCCAATGAAAATAAATAGGTCCTCCGAGAAGTATTTCAGTTGGAATATGGACAGTCATATGCAGCATGCATGTGAAAAATGATAGGGGAAATATTTTCTCCAACTCACACAAAATTAATGGGGCATCTGTCAACATTTTTTGCAAGAAAGACTTGGACAACTTCTTAGCACAAAGATCTCTAAAAAAATGGCACAACCGAATAACACCCACCCTTACATTATTGGACAAAAGATGGTGGATTGCTATTGGAAGCAACTCATGCAGTAGAACGTGATAATCATGAGTCTTATAAGATTTTAGCTTCAACTCTCTTATGTTGACCCGTTTAGATATGTTGCTTGAATAGCCATCAGGAACTCTAATAGTCTCTAATACTTCCAAAAATTGTTTTTTTCAGTAGGTGTCATCACATAAGAAGCACATGGAAGTTTCCATTTATTTTCACTGATATGCACAGGATGCAATTCTGGTCTGATGCCCCAATCCACCAAGTCACGTCGAGATCGTAAATAATCTTTTGTCTTCCCCTTGACATTTAGAAGAACTGAAAGCAACATTTCACATATATTCTTTTCAATATGCATTATGTCTAAGCAATGACATAGCAAATTGGTTGACCAATAAGGAAAATCAAAAAAGATACTCCTCTTCCTCCAATTGTAACAGGTTTCTGTGGAAACATTCTTTCTCTTTATAGATTTCATTTGACCCTTCCCGAACGAAAAACTGAAATCTTTCAATTCATTAAGCACATCAGTTCCAGACATACGCTGAGGTGGATCATCGGTCTCTATAGTATTATCAAATCTTCGACGATTCATTCTATATGGATGATCCTTTGGCAAAAATCATCGATGTCCCATAAAACTGAAACTACAACGATGTTTCAGTCTTCTGGATTGTGTATTCTTCATACAAACTGGACATGATAGTTTTCCCTTCGTGCTCCATCCAGACATCATTTCATAAGCCGGAAAATCATTGATCGTCCACGTAAGCGCAGCACGCATCTGAAATATGTCTTTCGAACATGCATCGTATGTGCGCACACCCAAATCCCAAAGAAGTTTCAACTCTTTTATTAAAGGTTGCTTGTATACATCAATATCAATGCCGGGATCAGAAGGACCAGATATGAGTATACTCATGAAAGTGAAAGATTTTTTCATACACAACCATGGGGGAAGATTATAAATGTGTATAAAAACTGGCCATATGCTGTGCGAAGTAAGCATCTTCCCAAATGGATTAAAACCGTCGCATGAAAGACCCAGCCTCACATTACGCACGTCAGCTGCAAAATCAGGATGTCGAGCATCAAATCTCTGCCATGCAAATCCATCTGCAGGATGAACCAACTCATCATTAGTCTTCTTTCTCTCGGTATCATGCCATCTCATTTTTATTGATATGTCATTAGACATAAAAAGATTCTGGAGTCTGGGGATCAATGGAAAGTGCCACATTACTTTCTGTGGAACGCGGGATGGTGTTCCATCAGATTTTGACTTCCAGCGGGATGTGCCACATTTTATACATTCATTTCATTCAACTGTTTCTTCCCAGAATAAACTGCAATCTTTTGGGCAAGCATGAATTTTGTTTCTGGAAAATCCAAGTTATTCAACTAACTTTCATTCCATATAGTGGTTTGAGGGAATATCTGCATCATCTGGAAGTAAATCCTTCAAGAGGGTAAGAATGTAATCGATTGCTGTATTAGAAATCCCATACATAGTTTTTCCATGAAACAATCGGATTAAAAATTCCAGCTTTTTCATTTTATCGCATTGTCGATATACTGGAGTCGTGGCAGCATCATTCAATTTTTTCACCCTATCAATATCATCATTTTCACTAGATGCATCAGTTGTCCTCATATCGATATCTTCTTGAGTCGAAATCCTTTCTTTTTCATGATGAAGAATAAACAGAAACCGATCATCTAACAAATTCTCCATTCCAGTCCTTTCATTTCGATCATCACCAATTTGAGATTTCATTTTCTCCCCATTGTGATACCACACAAAGTAATTTGCTTGAAAACCATTTTTGGTTATGTGGTATCTGACTTCTTCACGACTCAACCAAGGTCTACCAACACAATTGGAACATGGGAAGTGTATGCGACCACTATCTGAAGCATTGTGAAATGAAAAATATATAAAGCTCTCCAAATTGTTTTGAAAATCGCTTGAGATACGATCGGTTTCATACATCCAACTTCTTTCCATTATATAAAAAGAATTCATATAAGTCATTTTGTCATAAACAATTCAATAGGATTGAACTTTAATAGAAAATACATTTAAGTAAACGATAAAGGAAGAAAATAATCATGGTATCAACTACACATGTGAAAAAAACATACTAATGTGTTATTGAAAAAATGTAAAACCAACAAGAACTTAATGTGTTATCACATCAGAGCATGCCTCATCCCATAACCATATTAGTAGGGTACCCTCGTGGATAGCCCCACCCACCCCCGTGGACAACCCACTCACCCCCGTGGACACCCCCTACCCCCTAGACAGCCCAACCACCCCCGTGGACATCCCACCCCCCCCCCCCCCCGACACCCCTTCTCCCTATGGACAGCCCCCCACCCCCTTGGATAGCCCGCCCACCCCCCTGGACACCCCTACCCCATGTGGCCATCCCACCCACCCCCCTGGACAGCCCGCCCACCCCTCCTTGATAGCCCGACCACCCCCGTGGACAGCTCGTCCACCCTTGTGGACAGCCCGCCCACCCCTGTACCCCCTGGACACCCCGTACCCCCCCGGGATAGCCCCGCCCACCCTCCCAAACAGCCCACACCCCCTCCCCTGCAACCCCACCACCACCACCTAGACATACCAACCCCCCTGGACACCCCACACACCCCTCCCGCACCAGGACACCCCACCCAGACCCCCAGGACAGCCCACACCCCCTGGACAGCCCCGCCCACCCCCGTGGACAGCCTTTCCCACCCCTGTGGACAGCCCCGCCCACCCCCGTGGACAACCCACCCTCCCCCGTGGACGCCCCCTACCCCCTAGACAGCCCAACCACCCCCGTGGACAGCCCACCCACCCCCCTCGACACCCCTTCTCCCTATGGACAGCCCCCACCCCCTTGGATAGCCTGCCCACCCCCCTGGACACCCCTACCCCCTGTGGCCAGCCCACCCACCCCCCTGGACAGCCCGCCCACCCCTCCTTGACAGCCCGACCACCCCCGTGGACAGCCCGTCCACCCTTGTGGACAGCCCGCCCGCCCCCGTACCCCCCTGGACACCCCGTACCCCCCCTGGATAGCCCCACCCACCCTCCCAAACAGCCCACACCCCCCTACCCTGCAACCCCACCACCACCACCTAGACATACCACCCCACCTGGACACCCCACACACCCCTCCCCCACCAGGACACCCCACCCAGACCCTCAGGACAGCCCACACCCCCTGGACAGCCCCGCCCACCCCCGTGGACACCCCCTACCCCCTAGACAGCCCAACCACCCCCGTGGACAGCCCACCCACCCCCCTCGACACCCCTTCTCCCTATGGACAGCCACCCACCCCCTTGGATAGCCCGCCCACCCCCCTGGACACCCCTACCCCCCGTGTCCAGCCCACCCACCCCCCTGGATAGCTCGCCCACCCCTCCTTGACAACCCGGCCACCCCCGTGGACAGCCCGTCCACCCTTGTGGACAACCCGCCCACCCCCGTACCCCCTGGACACCCCGTACCCCCCCTGGATAGCCCCGCCCACCCTCCCAAACAGCCCACACCCCCTCCCCTGCAACCCCACCACCACAACCTAGACATACCACCCCCCCTGGACACCCCACACACCCCTCCCCCACCAGGACACCCCACCCAGACCCCTAGGACAGCCCACACCCCCTAGACAGCCCCGCCCACCCCCGTGGATAGCCTTTCCCACCCCCGTGGACACCCCCGCCCACCCCCGTGGACAACCCACCCACCCCCGTGGACACCCCCTACCCCCACAATCCATTATCCAAAACATATCAAATTGGTTTGAACACAATCCATAATTCCCACAATCCATTATCCAAAACATGTAAACGTTCACGATAGCCTCCCCCAACTCTGATTTACATGTTTTGAACACTCTCCTTCAAAACATAGAATACAAAAACATTAAATAAGTCTTCACAAACACAAAAAATAACCTATTTAGATATTAATTTCAATAATCAATTAAACCACTAACACCTAGAAAAAATCTATTAATTAAAACAACTACAACAATATGGTTGAGATCAAATTTTACCTATTCGTATGGGGGTGTACCTGCTGGGATGGGGGGTGCTGGTATTCTGATTCGCGAGAGCAGTGGAGGGATGGGGTTCGCTAGAGCAGCGGAGTGAATAGATTAGGGCTCTGTCCGAATGGGGAGAGGAGATCGCGATCTGGAATTTGGGGGAAACCTTTGCCAACAGTTTATAAAAACCGTTGGCAAAGGCACACATTTCCCAACGGTTCCAGTGAACCGTTGGGAAATGTGTGAGTTTATCACCCCTTTCCCAATGGTTCCAGTGAACCGTTGGGAAAGGGTCACACATTTCCCAATGGTTCCACTGAACTTTTGGGAAATGTGTGAGTTTAGCACCCCTTTCCCAACGGTTCCAGTGAACCGTTGGTATACTACCGTTGGGAAAAGAACAAATTCCAGTAGTGATACGTCAGACACCGCACCAACACTGGATTCCCTAAATTGATAACCACACTCACTACACTTAATACTATTGCCGTTAAAATGATCAGATTCCAATTTTTTACAGAAGAACCGACTCCTTTGATACCAATTTTTCTGACCTATCCCCCAGGGCCCATGCCGTGACTACCCCAAGCTTGCCTTCCATAGTCCAGGGGCTGGAAACTAGCACCAAAATGTTTATCCCCTAAAACTGGGAAGGAATTTCCTTTATATCCTATAAACACACTCAACCAAGCACACAACAAGATACGAACACAAGTAAACTGTATAGAAAAAAGAGTGTTGAAAGTAAGAGGGGCTGGAATACAAGCCTAATAGTAATGGTATAAGTACAACTAAAAATAAAATATAGCTGAAGAAAGAGAAAGATAGCTATTGGGTCATCCTCCAAGGTTCCTATCTGAAGGGTAGGTACAGATCGCATCCTCAGCACTCCATGTCCACTTATCTCCTCTACATACCGACACGCCGTATGGTGCACCTCTGGGCACCATCCAGTCCTTGTACCCTCACCCTCGATTAGTGATGACTGTCATCTACACCAAACACAACAAGGTACAGTCAAAGCCCATGCAGGTGTGATTATAACGTTACTCAGTAGGGACCTGAAGACCCTCAAGGTCTCACAAAATCCACAAAGGATAAACCACAAAGCATGTAAACCAGTGACAACCCTACTTATGTATATGGCCAACATATACATAAGTTATCAAATATTACCCATCTCATTCATGAGGAAACAAAAGGCCCAACTTCTTAGAAAATGTACAACCTTTCCACAAAGGAAATATTACCACGAAGGTAAGTACCACACAAGTACGCCACACAGAAGAATACGACAAATGTAAAGACTCAGCTCACACCAGGTATAACTTAGGTATAGTAGTAGAGATGATTAGATGTAACTACTAAATAATCTTACTCTATTAAGAGGAATACCCACGTAGGATCCTAAATCATCAGACCCACATAGGATCCTAGTACATCATCAGACCCACATAAGATCCTAGTACAACAGACCCACCCCGGATCCTACTACATCATTAGACCCACACAAGATCTTAGTACACCAGACCCACACATGATCCTAGTACATCAACAGAACCACACAAGATCCTAGTACAATAGAACCACACAGGATCCTAGTACATCATAAGACCCACATAGGATCCAAGTACAGCAGACCCACACATAATCCTAGTACATCATCAGACCCACACGAGATCCTAGTACAGTAGGCCCACACAAGATCCTAGTACATCATCAGACCCACATCAGATCCTAGTACAACAGACCCACACAAGATCCTAGAGTAGTCCCACATGGATTCCTAGAGCAGATCCATGTGGGATCCTTGAGCACAAACCCACGAAGGATCCCTTTCTCATGTTATAGCCAGCTATAGGGTTCCCGCACTAAGCTCGCTTGATTCCAGGAGGATCCGCTACTCAAGACACATGTAGATACTTAAACTACCACTAATTCCCATGGAGAATTATCTCAATGGAACACCACATAAAAGGGGTGTCAGTGCAATAGATGGTGCGACAATCGGACGCCTGGTCTGTAAGTTATTGGCCTTTTAGTCCCGAGGGCCCGGTTGGATTCGTGTTCGATCCAAACCGGTCGTACCCCAAATTTATCCAAAACTCAAGTGGGTTATACCAAGAGGTCCGTCTCGCTCAAAGGTTTCTGGCCCAACTGAGGGTTCTTCAAACAGACTCCCGCAACTCATGATATGACCATAAGAGCGAAAATGGTCGGAGTAGGTCTGGGTCCGGTCCGACCTAGTCGGACTGACCCGACCCGACCTGGTTTGGGTCGACCTGGCCCGACTCGGGTCTGGACTTGTCTTAGACCCGGCCCACAGGATTCGACCCGGGCCACTAGCGTGGCCCGACTTACTGGGCGGCCCATGGTGCGGTGGCCCGCGGTGGCCCACAGCGGCCCGCAGTGCAGCGGCCCACGGTGGCCCGCGATGTAGTGGCCCACGACGGCCCGTGGTGTGGTCCACTAGGGCGGACCACTTGGTTTCCCTCAGCTATCCAAATGGCCATCTGCTCCTCCGTGCGTCGCGGTCATGTGCCACACAATCACCGATGACCTATAGCGAGCCGACCACCCTTTCCTCACTACCGTGACACAAGGCTGCAGTTCTACTCCACCGGGTTGCGTGGACGTGTGCCACCGCCCTTCACGTGGCTGGCCACGACTGATGGGACACGGCTCTTCTTCGGCGGTGCAGTTGCACCGTGGCCTTCGTCGTGACCGACCGGAGTTCTGACCGCCATTCCCAATCCTCACTGGTGTGGGTCGTTTTCATTGGTTGTCATCCTCCTCTATCGTGTAGAACGGACCAAAAATCACAAGGATTTTGGAGTGGTTAGGCCATGTTCATTTGGCCCGCACCCTCCATGTTAGAGCGGTAGCAAGCGACTCATGGGGAGAGATTCAACGTAAAAGAAAAATCAACAAAGATTAATAAAAAACACCCCCTACCTTGAAGGTTCCGAAGGAGGAGGTGCGAGGAAGAAGACGAAGTCATTGAAGAACATCGATGTTCATCGTCTCCACAAGGCGCTTCTGATCATGGGCTCAAGGCTGGTTTCTCATTCTCTATTTCATGGTTCGGGGTCACTCGTCACTACCCGCCGGAACCAGTTTCGTCCTCCAAGTATTAGGTGTCGTGGCATTTTACCAGAGCTTCATCGCTTGGTGATGCCATGCCAAATCCTTCCCCCAAGCTCCATAAAATTCTAAAGGGGGAGGGTAAGTAACGATCATGGAATTTATGCAGGTTCATTTAATAGGAACCTTCCTAAATTCCAACGATGTTTTTACTTAGTATTTGATAGGTTTAAATAATTAATTTATTTTGGCATAATTAAATGTTGACACATTTAATAAATTTTTGTTGGCTCAACAAATTAAATGGGGAGTTGAAAGGTTTTATTCCATTAAAGAGGGTTTTGTTGGTCCCTAACACGATAACCCATGTATAAAGGTTTTGATAAAAATAAAATAAAACTTGTTCTTTATTTTATTTTTATTTCCACATAAAACACTAAAACTAACTTTCACCCTTGACCTACTACGGTTAAGGTGAAGGTATCCTTAAGTGAATACTGGCATTGCGAGTTCAACAGTGTCCCTAGATTTCAATTCCGAGCACTAGTTCATAAGTTACAAAAACCCACACGCACGTTTATAGAACGTACCCAAAAAATAGTTCAGAAATTCACTTCGGGCACACCGAGCCTTAGAATCACGCACCATCAATTTTCATAGACTCGTAAAATTCCCATATAATTAAAAAAATTACATGGAATTTTTGGGTCTTTACATGCATACTTAAATTATGTCAGGTCTTTCAAATTATAATGAATTGATTATATTTCAATATGTTCAATTTAATTTTAATAAATGTTTCAATGATCTTAATTTTACTATTATCTTTTTTTTATTTCAGATGAGCATCATTTTGATACTATTCTAAGAGGTGGTGAATGATGATATTGAACCTTTTCAGTCATGAGCATCTTTTGAATATTTAAAATTAGATAATGATGATGTCTCACTCCCCTATCAATGTAAAATTATTCTCCTAAAATTTGGTTAATAGATTATTTTTAGTAAATATCATTGTACTGTGGAGTTCACCTAATTATAGTTAGGTGTCTAACATTTCTTCTTCATACATTGGAACAATTATGTTTAATGAAGGTTAAATAGAGAAAATTATTTTTAATCAATAAAAACTAGTTTAATTCTCCTAATTACATCATTCTTAGACCTTCTGTCTCTCTCCCATCTTCCTTGTTTCTCATTCTCCATCAAAAATAATCACATCCATTGTTTTGTTTATTTTTTTAGAAGCACATTTCTTTTAGTCTTCATTATGGATTTGATACTCTTACCCACCACTTTATATGTAATTTTTATGTTTTAAATAAAGAATTAAATTTTAATCACACATCAATGAATTTGAGAGGTTCAAATTTAGATTCTATTGTGAGGGAAGGAACATGTATGAAAAATAAACTTTCAAAAAAAACATTAAAAAAACCACTACTAATTTTCATTGCTTGTTTATGCTTAAATTTTAGAATCTGTAGTATATATGTGTGTTTGATCATATTTATTTAATTTTCTACTAAGGATTGTTTTTTTGTTAATTTTTAAATATTTTTTGGTAAGTTCCTTAGAAGAATATATGGATTTTTGGATTGGAATCAACCTAATGAAATGAACTATATTTATTGTAATTATTATGGGAATATGAATTGGAAGTATGTCTATAACCATCCATGAAAACCTTATCACCATAAATAAAACTTTAAAAATTATGATTCCATATCAGAAGAAGAATTAACATTGAAACAACAAATTTTGAAAACTACATATCAACTTAACCAATATCAAGAAACCTATGAGTTTAGAATTTAGATCTTAAAAACTAAATTGTGGGTGATTGGAAATTAAATGAGAAGTAAAGAAATGTTTAAATTGAGAAGTGAAGTAAATAAATTGTTTGAACCTGAGTTTGGAGTTTTTGAGGAAACTGAAGTAAAAGATTTTGAGGACATTGAAAATGAGAATGTAGTGGAAAATGGGGAAGAAAGTCAAACTAGTGAACAAGAGAATGATAATGATGAAATTATTGAACACATTTTTTTCCAATGCCTTCAATATGTTTTTGAAGTGGAAAAGGAATATCCAATCATTATTATGCCATTTGAACCTATTCAATTTACAATTTTTGATGAAATAGATGCTTAGTTTGAGAAAAATCATGGAAATAAGGTTTTAAATGTTAAAAATACTATAAACCATTTTAAAAAAATAATAGGAAAGGAACTTGAGTTGAATGTTTGGGATATATTGTAAGAGAATAATAAACTGGAAATAAATGATTATGAAATTTTTAAAGCCGATCTTAAATGTTATTTCCCTTCTTTTAGGATAAAAATGGTTTTAAATAAAGAAGAAGAGGGATTGTAATTTGAATTGAAATATAATGAATAGAATTTGTTTCTTGATTATTTATTGAATTAAATGATAAATGGGAATCAAACATTCACTAACTTGTGAGGACTAACTCAAATCTAGAATTACCATGTTTTATTTTTAATCAAACTAAATTAAAATTCTAATGTTGTATGGTTGATTTAGAAAACCAAAAGTTTGTTTCATTAACCTTTAGTGGTGAAATTTTGGAATTAGATCCTGAATGGAATATTGGATACATACAAATGGAACATATTATATGTTATTTTTCACAAGCTATGGTTGTTGGTTGAAATATTATAATTGGGGAATATTTGTAAGAAAATCACATATGAAAAAAACCTAACTTGAATGTTTTTCCCATGAGTTTAAGTCATGAATTACTTATATTTAAATGATTTCCTAGACTATTTCGGGTTATAAAATTAACTCTAAACCTGATAGTAAATTTTAAGTTCATATTTTTATGTTTTTTAAAGTATTTAAATCTTCTCAAAATATGATTGATAGACCTATTCCTATGTCTAAGTTTAAAAACTCTTCCTTGAGCACCTATTTTTGAGAATACAATGGTTATTTATATAGGAATAATCTTTGAGGTTCATGTCACATCTCCATGATCACCTTGAACATTTCCATCCATTAAATAAAATCCTAATTCTATCAAATTTAAATTTAAATTTGAAATGGATATCACTCTTTCCAAGAGTAACTCTAGTGATTTTTTTCTGTTAGTAATATCAAGTGACTTTTGATAGAGTTTGAGGGAGTCACTTAAATTTCACTTTAGTTGGTGTGTTTTTTAATTTCTAATAAAGTGGGATTGGGTGAAAAATATTCTTCCCCTCTAGAAGATTCCTTTGAGAATATTTTTGATGTAATGGGTGTTCCCAAAATATTTTTATAGATGTTGTGAGAATTGAGTGTATGATAAGTAGTCTTGGTACGCGCAAATTTCAATTGTCTTCAAATAATAATTGTGAGAAACACATGGGGTGGTTCATAGATAAATAAAAACATCCTCCTGGAGACTATAATTAATTTTTAGGAGACTCTTTTGGGGACTATAAACCCAGTACTATATGAGAGACAACACATGGTTTTAAATTTTTTTTATTTTTGAAACAAATTTCCTTGTATTTGTCCCATTATATATCTACAAATACTTGGTCTCTATTTCAAAAGGTCCAATTATGATATTTTTATGAACAAACCTATGATTGATATTCACTATCATATAAGCTACAATATCGAAGAACCTTTTTCAGGTTTCCTTTTATTATTCTTTGGCTATAATATTTCTTGAACTTTAATTCATGGATCCTAAAATATTATAGGTACTGCATATTTGTGTCCATATTGATTTAACACATATAAAATAATGGAGTCTTTTGTATATGTGATAATGAGAATAGATTTTGTATACCAGGGGAGTACTTTTTTTCATAGTTTAAATTTTCATTCTTTCCCAAATATTTTGTTACTACTACTAGATTGTGTTTTCATTACTAAAAATTAACTTTTAGAGTTATGCACTACATAATATAATTATTTCTATGTCTATTGGTCATTTATTGTTTTGTTAACTATTGTGTGTGATAAAAAAAGTGCACGTGCATGCAATTTTATACGATCATTTGAAAATCATTCTTGAATTTAATTTGTGATAGAATGCATCATTTCTTGTTTTCCTATTCTATGATAAATGACTTTATTATGGAAAATATAATTATTTTTCATTTTTTTGATTTCTTATTTTGTATGGAAAAATAATTTTTGAACTTAATTATAACCCCTTAAAACACGAATCTTTCACTATTGAATTGAAACTATTTGTGAAATTTAACTATCTTAATTGTTCTTCCACCTTTAGTTCAAAATTGTGAATTATATTGGGTTTTATATGCGGGGGATGGATCTTTAAATTCATTTAATTGTTTTATAATGCGATCCCATAAAAAACCATAAAATCTTTCAATATTGTGAGTTTTTAAGCATCATTTAGAATATTTTCACTCGGTGAATTTTTTTCTCAAATTTAAGGGTTTTAATTCCACTTTGAGGAGGTTTATCTTTATTAAATTTTGGATTTTATTAGGTAAATAATTTTTATTTCTAGTCCAAAAATAAAATGAATTTTTTAAAACACTGGTAAAATGTTATATAATAATTATTCATTTTTAAATTTTTAATTTGAATTTAACTCATAATATATGCATCAAAATGAATTATTAAATGAGAATTCTAATCTAGGTTAAACTACTTCTTTCATTATTTTCATTATTTATTCATCAAAATATTGAATGGGTTATTTATTCCACCAAAAAAATTCTCACTCCACCCCATTCTATAGTCAATCTATTTTTTTTATGAATTCTTAAATTATGTGAGCCCTTTCACCAAGAGGTAATGAGAATTTTGAAATTTCAGTTGGATGAAAACTGATTTTTGTTAAATTATCTTCAAAATTTTAAATTTAATTATTTTTTTGTAAAATAGCAACCTATTTTTCATTGAAGAATTTTAATTTGAGAGGGAACTCATATTTTACTACTTGAGAGGATCCATGAGGGAAACTAAATATTAAAAATAATTCTTAGAAAAATTTCAGCTTTTCCATTTTTGATATTTATTTCCTACCATTTAATGTGACTAAATATGGCTTCTGGAAAAGAAATGTATTAAGTGTGAGAGAATTTAATGTGGCCTTAAATCGATTCTTTCTTCCACATAACTTTTGCTGTCAAATTGTGTTTTTAATGCTTTATTTGGCATTAATTTAGTTTGTTATGTATTTAAGGTGATATTATAGTAGATTTAGTTAAAAAATAAAATTATTTATAATAATGTCTATTTCATTGTTTAAACTAATTTTTTTTTATTTGAATAATTTATTAATGTTTTTTATTTATCAATTTTATTTATTGATTTTTATTATCATTTCATTGAGTATTATTTATTTTTGTGTATCTAATAATTATTCCCTTTTTATTTTTGATATAAATATATTAATTAATTAAATTATGTTTAAATTTATTATATTTTAATTTAATTCTTATAATAATTTTATCATTTCTTTATGTCATTAATTAAATAATAAATTAATTATTTTATGTATTTTGTTTATAATATTTAATAATTTATTTTAAAAAAAAATAAAGTGTATGAATTTAGTTTATTTAATTGATTTGTTACGTTTTTAAATATTTAACAAATAATATTTTATTTTACATTATATTTTATGGATTATTTAATCAGTGATTTTATTTTATTTTCTAATACAGTAGTAAGATAGGATTTGGGCATTAAAATGGCTATGTAGCAGTTTTCCAAATTTCCCATGTAGCTAATTACTTACTAGTATTGATATAGCATAATTTCTTAGAATCTCAAGTATCCAAACTCTAATACCAAAGCATGTAGCTAAATTTTGAGTGGACTATATAACCGATTCACAAAATATTTCACGTAGCTATTTTTCATAGGGATCTTCACATATCCAATTTTCAAGAGGAGGACACATAACTGATTCTCCTTTCTACTAAATGGAAAATAAAAATCTATCTAGATCTTTTATGCCTCATAAATAAGGTGATAAACTATGGTGGACCAACTGAATCAAGTCCTGCTCACGAAATTTTGAATGAGAAAAATTATAATTTGAGGATCACAACTTAGGCCATATCAAACGATGGTTTTTCTATGTTTGAATACTAGAGTTATCGAATGAATCTTGATGATAACCATCACTTCTGATTTCAAATCTTGTGGTTACTGATTATGTGAAGTAGAATAACCCGAATCCATGACGAGCCTTACCTAACTTAATGAGGGATGCAACTATCCTGAAATATTCCCAACATCGATCGGGTCTAAAGAAGAAGTTGTCACCGGCCAAGTGATCCCATTGGTTGAATAATGTGATCCAAGATAAAGTCAAAAACTAAAAAATTGAGTCCAATATTTCTTGTGTAAGCTGACGAGGAATCAAATTAAATTGTATAACATTTTTTTCCCTTTGCCTGCTTGAGTGTATGAATTCCAATGACATTGTTGGAATCTGGTTTTGAGATCGAGTTGAGGACCAATGTTTCTTGTGTGTTCCCTATGAAATTTCTATTCTGAGGATGATGTGATCTTATTATTTCTAACATTTTTCGTAGTAAGGATGTGAGTGTGTGCACTCCATGTGCTCGCCCAATTTTCTGTTTGTAATTGATGTCACAAGAACTACTTTGTTAAAATGTTGGTGTTAGTTTTAGGAGTTCTTCGTAGGGGTGATTAGTGTATGGTGAGTTCATGATCACCAATTATGAACTAATATTGATGAAGAGGATCCTCTTAAATTTTTTGCATCTGCACCTGGGGTAGTTGAGCGAGTTATGTTATCAATTATAGATTTAGAGGTTGTTTAAATTGAACCAGATTCCAACCCAATATGATGGTGATGGTCAAGCTTCATCATAATTCCCATTGAGGTCTAAAAATAGTGATGTAGGTAATAATACTGAATAACTTTGTTCAAGATTTAGTTGTATGAAGTCACTCATGGATGAATCTTTTAGCTAGTCATGAGGATGTGATTACTGTAATCAGTTGAATTGGGATTTTTACTAGTTAAAGGAACTTATAATATTGTATAATTCATGTAGATGGTGACTATGGTTTTTTATCCTAGTAAAAGATTTTGGGCTATGGATTTGAGAAAACTAGGTGAAGTAGAGGGCAATAATTACCATCCTATTATGCCAAATGGATTGTAAAAAATTAAATATGTTGAGGAGTAATTTTTGGAGGTAACAACTACAATAATTAACGAAATTTTTCATGTGGAAGAAATTCATTTGGAATCCTTTCTAAAATGACATTGGTAGTGATATAAGGTTAAAATTTTAACTCACTCTTGTGGCTATCATGGATGGAAATAAAGTTTTATAATACGTGACACTGGGTGGAAAGTAGAATTATCTCTCTATAAATTTAAAAAATAAAACAGGGAGAGAAGAATTAAACACAAAATAAAATTCATAGAGATATAAGAGATGAGATCATATTCTTGATTAAAGGACAAAGTTATAGACATGAACAATTTCAGAGAAAACAATAATGGATTTGGATTTAGGATAAGAATGAATCCTCAAAAGAGAAGCTTCTTTTATTTTTATCCTCTTTTTGTTTTATTATTTTGATATTCACTTAAAAAAATATATTTTGTTTTCATTTTTATAAACATGAGCTCTTAAATTGTTATAGGGGTTTCATATTGGAATGAATTGATTATATTTAAATCAGTTCGATTTCATTTTCATAATTGTGTTAGTGATCTTAATTATACAGTGATACTCTTTTTGTTCTTGACTAGAATCGTTTTAATGCCATTCTAAGTACTGATGGGTGATAATAGAAAACCATTTCACTCTTTATAATCTTACAAAGTAATTTTTTTTTTGAAAATGATGATGTCTCTCTTCTCCACCAATGAACTATTATTTTCCTAAAATTCAGTTGATCGACCATTTTTAGGAAAGATCATTATAATTTAAAGTTCACCTAATAGTAGTTAGTCATCAAAAATAATTTTTTCACACACTACAAAAGTTTTCTTTAATGATGGTTAAATATATAAAATATTTTTTAATCAATTAAAACTAGTCTGATTACCTTAATTCCATAATTTGTTAGACTCTCTTTCTCTCTCTCATCACTCCTTTTTATCATTCTCAATCACAAACCATCATATCCATTATTTTTTTGTCTGTCTTTTTGTGAATTTATTTTATTCTTCCTTGTATATTTGATACTCTTACTTACCTATTTACTTGTGGTTAGTAGTTTTAAATAAAAAATTAAATTTTTATTACGTGTCAATGGCCATGTGAGCAATCATGAGTAAAACCTGATTATTTCTTATATACAAGATCAAATGAAGATCTTAATTATTACTGAAGAAGATAGTAGTTCAAGATATATTTCTCATATTAGTGGATGGAAATTTTGTAAGATATGATAACTAATATTATTAGGTCAAGGTTTATTCATTCCCACCATTATTTGCGTTAAGGGTGATTCCTTCCCTACCCAATTTTGTATTTATGACAGAGTTTAGTGAAAAACTTGTGTATCAGGTGATTCTAAACACAAAAAGGAGTAAGTACCCAAATTGGGACCAAACATTGTAAAAATTATGTGCTTTAAAATTATCTTTCCCATATTTAGTACATGAAACACTAAGTTTCAATTTTGAGTGGATTAAAAATCTATAAAGTTATAGAGGTTCATTTACAAGCGACATAAATTATAAAATGTTCACCACTGATTCAATCCCCCCTTCTCAGTGGTGTTACATACCTATAAACATAAAATTAATAACTTTTATGACACTATATCGATTATCTCAATAACCTCAAATAGTCCCAAAAAACATGTGAATTAATTTCCTCAGTCTTTGAAGCCATATGATTCCTAAACAAGGAGACACTTTCAATAATTCATTAACATCCACCTCAAACTCTTGAGGATGATTCCGTAAATCATCATATGATATATTTAAACTTTTATTATTCTATAATCACTTCCAAATTCATCAAATATTCTCTAGTGTATCATGTAAATGACTTAGGATAATAACAAAACACTCTCCTACCTATAGCCATCATATAGGTGATAAACACCGCCAACCATATAAATCCTCAAAAAGATTCCATTTGAATAGATGTATGCTAACTATTATTACATAAAAAATAAAACAATGAAAGTGTAATGATCAACATAATTATAGGTTATAAAATTCTTAGGTAATTTTGACATTTGTCATGTAGAGGGGTTATTTAGTGAATTCAGATTCATATTCAAATTCTAAGAGCCAAAGACTCTTTTTGTTAGTGTTTTGGGTGTGGTTTGAGGTTTGGGATGTAGCTTGGGTGCTCGGATAAATCTCAAGATCTTGGGGTTTGAGTTGAAGTTTTTAGGTTATTTTTGGTATAGGGCATGGTTTGGTGTGCATGGTTTGGTGAAAAATGTATGGAACTTTGAGGCTCAAGGTGTTTTTATTTATTTTTATAGATCACAAATATTAGGTACATAATCTGTGAATAGTTAAGGTAAAAACATATGGATACAAGTAAAAACCATTTGGGGTGTGTAAATTTTAAGTCTAGGGCACACAAATTGTGCATGATTGCAAAAAAACCATGTGAGGTGTTGTAGAGGGGTTCCAGATATGTTTTCATGATTGGAACATGGTTAGTAAACTATATGGACATATTGTGCACAATGTGTTTCTGTTGGAAGTATAGGGTGAAAGTTTGTTGTATAGTTTGGTAAATAGTGCTTCTAAATTATATGTCCTTCCAATTTTTGTTAAAAAGTGGGAAATAGGCTTTTTCCACCTTAGGATTTTTGGCTCCCCCTCCCCTTTCCTTCCCCTCAAGCACATAGACAAGAGGAGGTCTTATCCTTTTATTATTCATCACCCTCTAATTCAGGGTGGTTTTTGAGTTTGTTATTTGGAATTTTTAGGTTAGTTTATTCCTTTAATATCACCCTTTTCATTTACTCATGTTTTATTTTGATGTCTCCTACTTATGGTTTCAATTTTGATTCCACCAGAGTATGGTGGAATAGTCCGATGATGATGGGGATTTGGTATGGATTGGAGACGAGGTGTCATGAGATGATGTTTCACTGATGTCACACATCATTTTAGTCGAGGTATGATGCTCGATGGATTTTTATTTTATTGTTAATTAAATTAACAGAAATTTATATTTAATTGGGAATCATGTGTTAGGGATTTTGATCATCTTGGTGATATGGGTGTGTTGTGGGCCTTATATGGTGGGTTGGTTGAGGTTTTGGAAGGCATAAGCCCCTTTATGAGTTTTTAATATTTTTACCTATTTATAATTAAATTTATTAATTCATTTTAATAATTTTAATCAATTTAATCTCCATTTGTGGCATGATTTATGTTCCCCAGTTGTTAGAAGAACATGGTTTTTGGAAAAAAGTATTGGTGGTTATGCCGTAAGGTAAGTTAAGGGTTTACCATTGGGTTGTTTTGATTTTCATAGTAATTTAATTTAATTTAGATGAGTTCCTTGGTTTTTGAGAACCCCTTGAAGGTTATGTTGTTCTGGTTTGGGAGAATCCTTCGGTTTCAGGTTCATTAAAGGGGAGTATTTTTTCATAGGACCCTTTTTATTAGCTTGGTTCTAAGGGAACACCTCATGATTCCTATGGTGGTGCATGGTGATGGTGATGAGGATTTATAATCCTCATCCTTGAACCAATAATTGGATAGTTTATATTCCCTTTAGAGCTCCACCTCTTGAGTGAGATTTTATGATGAGGCTTGAGGGTGCATAGGGGCCATTGTGAGTTTCCATGAGTGAGATGAGATTGGTAAGGAGGTTCCCATAATGGATTTGTATTTAGAACCATTTAGGAAATATATACAGAATGAGACACTGAGAGGGTCATGATTTGGATGGTACCTTAACCTAAGAGTACCAAGGGGGATTGTTCTCAGGATTCCTGAATAGTTCCTAGTTTTCAGGGATAGGTGATGTCTTGGATGTCTAGGTTGGAATGTCTCTCAGACATCGGGCTAGTTGATTTTGGTTTCTTATCTTGGGTTTTTGAGTAGTTTCTCATGTTTTAGTTCTCTTAGAACCTTCTAGATGGGATGAAACCATAGGCGTTAGGTTTAGAAAGGTGTTATAGAGTAGATATTTGAGATGGATTCGAGGGACTTGTGAGGATACCCTTGTTGGAGGGTTGGTGATTCCGTTTGAGGTTTGTTTTAGCATAGGCCATTTTGGGTTGAGATGACACCTTGAGTTGTCAAGTATGATTGATATCCATTGGTATACTTTTGGATGTGGGTTTGAGAGGCCCCCTTTTAATTCCCTTTTTTGTGCATTGTTGATCGAGGATCAGTGGATAACTGTTAAGGGAATCTTGGAGATAATTTATCATGATGGACTTGATATGAGGTTTGGAGGATATATTGGAACAACTGGTAGGATTTCCTAATCATTTTAGCCTTATAGATATTTGAGGATTGATTGATGGGTGTGACCTGAGATATTGGGTGTGGCTAGGGATCCCCTAGTAGGGTTTCCTATTGTACTGTGACTTTAGGGACTATGTGAGCCCTAAGATTTTTTGGAACCCTTTTGTAGGTTGGTGAGAGCCTATGGTGGATATTTGTTTTATAAGATCTTGGAAACTAAGTTATCTCCATGATTTTTTATCTAAGAGTTGATCGGTTTTGATAATTTAGCTGTTTGGGTGATGGGTTCGAGAGTTAGATCGACCTTCATTTTTATTTACTTCTTCTAAGGATGTTGGATGAAGTTCTTGATTGGGATTCTGGTTTGAGAAAGAGACCCTTGGGATATATTATATTTCATATTGTCCCCAATATTTTATTTGGTTCTCCCCTCTATTGGATGGTTGTTGTTAGATGGGTATAAGGAGATAATAAATGATCTAGAGGAGTGAAACACCTCTCCAGGCCTACAAATTTATTACCTCGACTAAGGATTTGGTGTCCATGGTCCCAAATGTCAGATAGAATTGATTTTTAGGTTTATCCACCCCAAATTTATTTAATAGATCCAATGAGTTTTTCCATAATACCATATTATGTACAGGTTTTGTCAGTGTTAGTATAGTTCCTTTCACCAATTCATATTGTTCAATTAGAGTCCTAGAGCCTAGTAGAGCTGTGGGTTATTATTTGGATGCCTATATTTATTCCTTGGGGTATATAATTAATTTTTGTTTCATTTTATATGTCTTATATAACCTATTTAGATCTAGAAGACACACCTCATGTTGTGTGGTTTGGTGATCCAGTGCTATAAATCCTTTAGTGTGGGATAAAGTAGGGGTAGTTTTACCTCAGGTGTTAGGATATAACCCATGGATGGATGTTTTATTTATTTTTTTATCACACTACTTATTTATTTTATTTATTTGTTCTCTTATTCCATATATTATTAGTTTTAACTAGGTTGGACATATCATGTGTGCATGCAATTATTATGAAAACAGATTATATGTTCAAAGTTGGGGGGTGGAATATTGATATTTATTTCTCACTACCTTTATGTGAACTTTGGTGTGCGTGTAGACTATATATAGACTTTAAGGTTGGAGTATAGGTTTCACAATAGATTAGGTAGAGACATAATGTTCCTTGATCTAGAAAGACCACTAGTGTAGAGTTTGATGATTGAGCTAGAGCATCTCAAAATTTGGAGACTGAGTATGAGTTTTGGCTTAATGTTGACAATAAAGCCTTTTAATTCTGTTTTATTTAATTAACTCCTATATATGTGATTGGATCAGTGAGCAATTATTTGAATGTTTTCTCATATTTTGAGTTTATATGATTGTATTCCACATTTCATTTTATTATATAATGCATTTAGTTATTTATATTTCATACTTTGATTCTCAGGTTGTGGTTGTGTTTGTCTATTTCTGCTTTAATTTCACTTTGAAAGAGGGTATGGTTTCCATACTGTATCTTTTAGACCCTTACTACTATTCAGTAGCCTCTAAAATATGAAGATGCATGCTTGAGGCCTTATGGAGAGCCTGATCAGGTGAAATGTTAGGTAAACTCGGGTTGGATCTTTACAAAATGATATCAAAGTAGGTTTTGTTTTCTTAATTTGGGGAATTGGTAGATATACAGTTTAGGTATGTATCTGAGCCTGTGATAGACCTCAGACTACTGTATTATGAAAAACTTTTTTGATGGAAAGTCTAGGTCACCAAGATGATGTGATTTTTATTTTTGGCTTTCATTTTTATGGTTATATGATTTCACCTTATAAAATGCACATGTTTATGTAGATTTATAGATTTATTGGTTTTTGGTTCCACTCCTATTGGTAAGAGTCCATTGTACATGCATCATTCTAGGCATATAAGGTTCCCATGAAATATGTCTTTTGATGGGTAAATTTATTAAAAATGGAGTATTAATTGTTTAATGTGTCTACATTTACCTATATGATTCTCTTCCATATTACTCCTTAGTGGCCTTCTACTCAACTTATGCACATGTAATTTTACCTCTGATGACAGGTTATGTTGATCTTTTAGAGAGGTGTTCATCGATGATTAAAATGTAGAACCTTAGTCAAGGGACGTGTTAAGACCCTTGTGGTTCGGTGTGGGAAATAATGGTACTGTTTATGGTTCGATGAGGGAAAGGATGCTTGGGAGGTTTTCATATTGGACTTGAGTTTCCCTATTTTTAAATTTGAGTGTTGGGAGTTCTTTTGTTGTCAATTTTTCTTAAGAGGGAATGGTTTTTTAGATTCCTTGACCAAATCGTTTCTGGTTGATCTTATGGTGGTGAAGTGGGATAATGGTAAGATGATCATGATTTGAACGACACCCAGGTGGCAAGAAGTCATGTGGTTAGCCTTGGAGGGAGTTTTAGGCAACATGTTTTTTCTTGAGGAACACTGAGGGTGCAATAGTTGTTTGAACTAGACTCTATGAGAAGTATGATCAATGGTTTAGGCACATTTTCCTATGTTTGGTAGGACTTGGATCATGTGAGTTTGAGTCAATTTTTGTAGCTAGGTTGTTTGGAAATATGTGACCATTGTGCTTCAGTGATTCCAAGATGTTTATCACATGAAGTCTCATGAACATGGGTTTTTTGCACCAATTTTAGGTTGGTAGACCGTGTTTGGGTCCACTGAGAAGTGTTTCGGTCTTGAGAAATATTAGAAGTGTTTCTATGGTGGACCTATGGAGGTCGGTGCTCATGGAGTGGGGTGAGGGGAGCCTTATGGTGGGGTTTCCATCATAAGTAATTGGAGGATGTCTTTCTTGGTGAGCTATGAATTAGAAGTGGTTATAGATTTTTATTTGGAATGAAGGTGTGAGTAGGTTGACCACATCCAATAATTATGTTTGGTGGAGGATAGAGAGTGGGATATGGAGCTTTTTGTTTTTATTTGAGGTGATGTTGAGGGTACTTTTAAGTGGGGAGTATCGATTTTGTCACGAGTTGGCTATTGTGGATTCAAAGTGCTAGTGAGTGGTTGGATCCATATGGATCTAATCAATGGAAAATACTACATTAAAATTTGTATGTGGATATGTATAGAGTCTAATTATAGAATCAGGCTTGGGGTGGGGTTGTAATGAATCTTGTATCATATAGGTTCAGTGGTGTCTTGATAGATTAGGCCAAGAATTCGAGAAGGTGTCAGCCTAAAGGGGTCTGACTTATGTATTTTCATAGCTTTAGATGTAGTAAAACTATAAATTGAATCAAAAACATCATTAGAGACATTGTATGGGTGGTTTAGGGATTGAAATGATTTTTTTTGGAGAAGGTACAATGTGTCTGGTCTTGGTAGTTAGAAATGTGTGGTGATAGCATGCCTATTATTTGGAGACAAAAAAAACTGGTTGTTGGTGAGCTGGTTACCAAGGTAGATCAAGTTAATTAGTTTTATAACCACCAAGGATTATCAAGAGTGATAAAATTTATGGTGGAAAGTTTTTAATGATCCACTTAATTACATGTTATAAAATTCAAAGGAAATTTTATTTTTGGCACACTGAAGGGTTATTCGATGATTTTAGATTCAGATTCAAATTACAAGAGTTAGACCCTCTTTTTAGAAGTGTTTAAAGTGTGGTTTGAGGCATGGGAGGTAGATCAGGTGCTCGGGAAAAGCTCAGGATATTCAAGCATGAGTTATAGTTTTTGAGTTATTTTTATCCTCACACATAGTTTAGTGTGCATAGTTTAGTTAAAATATTTTAGACCTTTGAGGATTAAGGTATTTTTAGTTCAATTTCTAGAGCACATAGTTCAAGTTTGTTGGGACCAGGATGGATGGAAGTTGGCTTTTGGATGATGGAAGAAGTTTGTGATGATTTATTTTTTGTATTTTTTTGTTATCATGAAAAATAAATTCACTTTTTAAGTTTTTTTGATCAGAAAAAGGAGTTATAGACTCAGAAGATCAGACGCAAAGTTCTTAAGAAAGTTCATTAGTTTTCGTTTTGTGTTGTGAAGGTGTTTTTAGGTTAAAGTTTTTTTCAGACTCACATTTTTTATAGAATGAATATTTTTATTAGAGTGAGAAGTTGTTAAATTGTATGAATGTATTTCAATATGTTCAACATCAAATCTGATGATAATTTTCTATTTTTTAAGTTTTCAATATCATAAGTTGTCTAGAAAACGTATGAGCCAAGGTTTATAAAATACATGAGGATAAAAGGTTTTGAAAGTAAGATGATGCTATATCAATATGTTATTAGCATCGTGATATAAGAAAAATTTTGTGGAATAAGATATTTTTATAGTCAAAGTCATCATGTCACAGTTAATTAGTGTGAGAATCACTGAAAACCAAATTTTTCATAAGTTTGAGAAGTTTTGAAGTTGTTATTGTCAGAATTTTTGTTGGAGTGTTGATTAGTCAATCCATCAGATCAACCAATTCATCAAATTATACGATCCATAGAATGAACCAATTCATCATATGATCCATCTAATACTAAGTTTATGGAATAAATATATCTTTGATAACACCGGTCTAATGTAAATGGAGTGCCAATGATCCATTGGAGGAGTTATGACATCGATCTATCAGACACATTGTTGGTATCAACAGGGAATCAAATGTAAAGTTCTATTAGAGGCATATCAGATTTTTTTGTGAGAATTATTAGAGAATTGATTTTCAATAACAAGTAAGTTGGAGTTTTTGGGACTGATGATTGATAAGAGTTTCAGAGACTAATCCATCAGATGATATCAAAGACCAATCAATTAGATGAAGTCCAACAATGTAGTCGGCGTTTTTCATAAAGAAAAAATAAATTTTCAATTGGTAAAAGACTCATTGGATAGAAATTGACATTGATACACTAAATGGGAAATATATATTGATCCATTATACATATGTTGTCATTGATAATTCATTAGATATTGGAATTTATCAGACACAGTTTTCTATCAGTTTAAGGAATTGTTGATCATTTAAATAAAAGGATAATTGTTTTAACGTTGTTGATGAAGTGTTATCGAGGGGATTTTACAGACTAAAAAAGTTGAAATAATTTTTATGAAAGGTGATTTTTAGTTGGTTTGGATCATCAGAATAGGAAGGCTTCAATTGTTAATAATTTCAATAAGACTAGGAAAATTGGAGTGATGACCTGTATCAGAATGAAATTTTTTATTGGATTGAAGAATTGTTATTATGTTTGAAGAAGGATAAAGTTGTGAGAATTTTTCTAAAAGTTTTGATAATATTTCAGAAGTGTTTAGAAAAATTGAAATAGTCAAATATGAAGTTGAAATAAATGTGAAATTAGAGTTTCCAGAATTTTGGTTGAGTAGGAACATTAATATGTTTTCTCACCCATTCCATTTCTGGAATAACTATAAATATAAGTTTATGTACAACATAATTTTAGAAAAATATACGATTCACATATGGGAGAGAGTGAGAATTATGAAAGTTTTTTGATAGAATAGTTTGAGGAAGGTTTTAGGAACATATATTTCTTAAGAAATATCTTTGGAGAGAAGAAGTGTGAGAAAGATATTGTGATCAGGTTTTCCAGATCAAACCGATCTATCAGACTGAGAGTTTTGGGAAAGAAATAAGTGGTTTTGAATAGTTTCCAAAGTATCTATTCAGATTTGTTTTCTAGATTGAATAACTGAACTGAAAATTAGACTAATCCATCATCAAGATTTTTCATATGAAGTACATAAGATATTTTTAAACCTACTTCTAGGAAGGAAAGTAAAGACTTGTGTTTCGAATAATTATAAAAGTGAAAGTTATTGAAGCAGCATATTGACATGTTTAGAACCAACTGGTGAAGTTTTATTAACTTGTTAAAAAACTTATTTTACATCATTCATGCTAGAAGAATCACATTCACTATTATATTGACCATATTGATACACAAGTGTAAGGGTATTTCCTACTTGATTCATCCACACAAGAGGATTCTTTTCAAGTGTATTTTGTGGTATTGGATTGTTTCCAAACCACAAAAAGACTAGATACACTTATTGAGTTGTGAACCTTGTAAATAATTGTGTTCCTATGAATGTGTGAATGTTTTGTTTTAAGAGAATTAATAATTATTTAATGGGAGGTTAAGGTTGTCATGTAAGAAATATAACTTAAAAGAAAAAGGTATCACTGAATCACCCCTCCCACCCTCAATGATACATTGATCCTGGTTGTTCATTTTCAAGTCGTATCATAGTGAAGGTTCCCTTTGTTTACACTTTGTTGAAGTTTTTTAAGAGAAGTTTTTATGGAGAATTTGAATTGTGTGAACAATTAGGGGATTCTAGTTTTTAATGGAAAGAACTATCAAATATGGAAAGATGTTTTTTTTCAAATCTTATGTCTCTTGAGTATGATATTTGGAAGCTGCTACAAATGTATTTCCTACCCATGTTGAAAATGATCCTCTTACATATTTGGATAATAAAATATAGATAATTATTGATGATCTAATTATGATTTACTCTCATTGCATTATAAAAGTAAATTCCTTAGATAGAAGAGAGTTTTAACTGCTAAAGTTATCCCATAAAAGTTTAAAAACATTTATTAAGGTAATACAAAGGTGAAGAAGAAAATTTTAAAAATATGGAGGCTAAATTATGAAAGTATAAAAATGGGAGAGTATGAATCTCTTGGTGAATTATTTACAAGGGTTAATGATATTGTTATCACTATAATATATCTTGGAGACAATCTAGAAGATTCAACTATTACTGAAAATATCTAGAGAATTATTCTTGAAAATTATGATGCCAAATTGTAATATTTGGAAGATAGATATCCTGAAACTCTATATTTGGATGACCTTCATAGTATTATAATTAATTATTAAATGATAATGGATAAAATTATGAAAGTAAATAAAAAAAGTTGATCGAAAAATGTCCTTCAAGGAAGATAAGTAAGGAAAGAATAATAATATTCTTGAAGAATAAAAAGATAGTGATTCTAAATCTAAAGATAAGTCTAGTAATAATCTTGATGAATTTTTATCCGTGTTTTTAAAAAATATGAAAAGAGGTACATGAAAGTAAAAGGGGAAGTTGCCCCTAATTTTTTTTAAATATGGAGATGTTGGAAACTTTACTGTGAATTTACCCCTAAGAAAGAATGAATATGATAGTAATAAATATGATATAAGGACACGAATATATGAGAATAAATAGGGTGATAAGTCAAAATCATATTCCAAGAGAAAGGATAAAAGGTTCTCCAAATCTGAAAGGATAATATTTTTGTCTAAAAATGATGAAGATAAAGTCCATGAAGTTGAAGATAAAAATATTAATGAAGTTTCTATTGAAAATAAATTTATATCAATATTTAATTATGAAGTGTTTGGAAGTAGTTGTTCTGAATAAGAAGAAACTAATTTAGAGTTTCACCAAAAGTGAGAGTTAAAATAATGTATTATAAAGTTAGTAAGAATTTAAAGATAATTCAAGAAGTTGAAGAAGGAAAGTATTATAGAAAAAAATCAATATTTTCTTCCTAAAGATAATATAAGTTTCTAGAAGATATTTATTATCTGAAGAATTATCTTGAAGAATAGAATAATTAGAATTAACATCTTGAAGTAAAGTTGAAGGAAATGGAGGAATATTTAGAACTTATTTAAAAAAAGTTTTTTTAAAGTTGACTAGTGAGTTACAAGTTTCATGAAATATATCTCCAAGGTTGGTGAAATTTATAGAAAGGTTAAACCTAAGAAGGATGTATAAAATTTACCTTCAATGGTTGAAAAAAATGATATTACCCCTAAGAAGAAGAAGGCTGAGAAAACTATCTATATGTCCAAAACTAACAATGTTAGAAATTCCTAAGTTTCTAAAATTTATAATTGAAAAACTAAAGTTTTTACCACTTTTGATTCTGATAAATCTAGAAATAAATAAAAATAAATGAAGAATATTTAGTGTGATAACAAGAAGGTTGGGGAACAAAAAAGTTCTAATGTTAAAGATAAGAATGTTTCTGAAAAACATTTTCATAATTCTGAATATTATGTAAGTTATAGAGATAAATATTTAAATTATAGTTACTGTTGGTATTGTGGAAGATTTGGGCATATGGAAAATATTTTTTGGTTCAATAAACAACCTTAAAATTTTCCCATGGGTTATAAGAATTAAATTTCTCAGGGGAGTCAATCCCCTCAAATAAATATTTTTGAGAAAGTTTTTTTGAAGTTGAAAATAGGTTCCAACCATCATAACCTATTTTTGAAAGATGTGAACAAACTATAAATCTTGAAAATTGATGTATTGTTTTGTTATTGGCATAACAAAATATTTATAACAATTCTCAGAAGTCATATTTAAATAAAGATAAAAGGAAAGAAAAACAATTTTTTTAGAAACTACTCTAAAATCTATAAAATGAGAATAGCCTTGGATTTTTGATAGTAGGTGTTCTTATCATAAGGCATGAGATTTAAATTTTTTAAGAAATTTGAAAGATTTAAAAGAAGCAATAGTGATGTTTGGAAATGATGAATCCCTCAGAATCAATAATGTTGGATCTACTATTATTGGGGAAGAAAAGTTGAAATCCAAGAAGTCTTTGTTTGTTAATTTTTTGAAACAGAACTTATTGATTGTTTCACAAATATGTGATGAAATAAATATTTTTTTAGAAAATATTGTTTTATTGTGAAAATAGAGGAATATGGAAAAGTCATTAGAAGAGGAAAATGCATAAAAGGAAACTTGTTTCAAGTTTTTGAAGTACATAATTCATGTTACTTAAGCATGATATAAAAAAATTAGTTGTGGAATATTTTTTTTTAGAAATATTTGTTAGAGAAACATGAGTAATTTATCAAAGAAATATAGTTTCAATGGTATTACTCATATGTCAAGAAGAAGAGATTGGTGTTATTCAATTTTTTAGAAATGGAAGATTAAAATCTATATACATAAGGCAATTTATATTTGTTCAGCTCATCCCCTAGAACTAATCCATTCTAATATTTTTGATCCAATTAGAAAAATTTACTCTCAAAGATAATTACTTCATATCTTTCATTGATTATTTTACTTGCATTACTAGTATCCTGTATTTAAAAACATAAATTGGAATCTCTAAATATGTTTAATAGTTTTAGGAGAAGATTTGATACAGAATGTGGATATTCTATAAATAATTTTCAAACTCATAATGGCGGTGAATAAATGAATAAAGAGTTCAGAAGTTATCTTGAAAATAATGAAATTCCTTATAAGTTCAGTGCACCATATATACCACAACAAAATTGTGTTGACGAAAGTAAGAATAAAAGTTTAGTTGAGATGGGGAGTACAATGTTACTTGAACTTGGATATTATCACTACTTATGGAGGTAATATATGAGCACAATTATTTATATTCAAAATCTATGCTTCTATATTCCAAGTTCTAATATGACTCCTTATAAAAATTTTCTATGATAAAACTCTAAGTTTGAAACACTTTCAAGTTTTTGGGAGTCCCTGTATCATAAATAACAAAGGTAAAAACCTTGGAAATTTTGATCAGAGAGGTGAAGATGGAATATTTCTTAACTATGCTCCAAATAGAAGATGATATAGATGTTTTAATAAAGAAATAGGAATAATAGTTGATTCTGTTGATGTAAAAGTTCTTGAAGAAGATGAGGAAGATGTTTGAAAAACATATGTATATGAGTAATATGAAGAAGATAACAGATTTGTTGTTGAGAAAAATGAAAATAATTATAACAGTGGTGATGGAATGAATTTAGAAAAATTAGATTCATCTATTTCTATTGATGAGGAATAATTTCATACATCTCATCCTAGGTTTAGGAAATAGGTGGAAGCTAAAAACATTATTGTTGATCAACATAAAAAGGTCCAAACAAGACAAACATTAAAAGTTATTGGACATACTTATTTGTATTAAAAAGTTGAGATGAATGGTGTAAATGAATATTTTTATCATCAAGTATGGAGTCAGTATATGGATGAAGAGTTAGATAATATTGAGAACAATGATTCTTGGGAACTCATACCTAAAACAAATGAAAAAAAATTATTGGTACAAAGTGGTTGTTTTAAAACAAGTTTAATGAATATGGTGAAGTGATAAAAAAAGATTGGTTTGTAAAGGCTTCTCAAAAACTGAAGGTATTTAATTTTATAAGGCCTTTTCTCCTATTTCAAGGTTATAAACAATTAAAATATTTCTTGAAATTGTTATACAAAAAAGTTATAATTTTTTTTTCATATGGATGTGAAATCAACATATCTCAATGGAGAAAATGATGAATATGTTTGTATTAAACAACCATGTGGATTTTTTATTAGGAAGGATGGAAGTTATGAGTTAAATTTGAAGAAAGACTTATATGGGATAAATAAAGATCTGAGGGATTAGTATTCTAAATTGGAAACATGCTTAAGAATTTTGAACTTTAAGAAAGGAAGAGTTGATATTAATCTCTAAATCAAATAAAGTCAGGAGATTACCCTCACTATTATTGTATATGTTTATGACATTATATTTTCTAGGAATGATGAAATAACTATTGAAATATTTTCTAAAGAAATGAAAGAGTTATTTTAAATGTCCATGTTTGGTGAAATGAAATAATTTATTGGGTTAAAAATATCAAAAAATAACAAATAAAATTTTATTTCACAAGAAAAGTATGCTAGTGAACTTCTTAAGATGTTTGGAATGGAAAATTAAAAATATATTTCCACACCATTTTCAATTGGAACTAGGTTGAATAGATATGGAGAAGGTAAGGAAGTTAACTCTATAGAGTTTCAAAATATGATTGGAAGTTTGTTATATCTGATTACCTCAATACCAGATATTATATATGATATTAACTTATGTGAAAGATTCTAAAGTACTATAAAAAGCATATATCATAGTTGGAAAAAGAATTATGAGATATATCATAGGCACAATATATTTTAGAATCAAATATGGAATCTCAGAATTAGTTTATTTTTTTTTTGTTATAAAAATGTTGATTAGGTATGAAGTGTAGATAATAGAAGATCCACATATAGTGGAGTATTCTTTCTAAGGAATTTTTTGTTAGTTGGTATACTAAGAAAAAAAATTCAATAACACTTATCTTGAATAAAGCTGAGTATATTTCCACCACTCAAACTACAACACAACTTATGTGGATAAAGACTCAGTTGGAAGACTTAATTATTTAAGTGAAGTTACCTCTTCTATTAGGTTTTGATAATTAGAGTGATATAAACCTTATAAGAAATATAGTAAAATAATATCATTCAAAACATATTTATATCCAATATCACTTCATGAAAGAGCATGTGGAGAATAATGAAATCAATATGGAGTAGGTTCCTACATCGGAAAAAGTTGCTGATATTTTCACAAAAACATTACCAAAGAATAATTTTTCAAATTAAGGCTGAACATGGGTGTGAAACCTATTTCTATCCATGGTTGAGTTATGTGTTTCTATCCCCTCTCTCATCTAGTTTTTGGATAGTGTTTTTAAGGGGGATAAAAGTGTTGTTTCACAAATCTATTCATTTATATGTGAAAACTGTTTATGTAAGAATATATATAAGTGTAGTAGTGGGTATGTTGTGAAATTTGCATGTTAATGTGTGAACTATTCTAAAATTTTGTTTGAAGTGGTTGTAGGAAACTTTTTTTTACAGGAAAAAAATTTTTCAAATAAGTTTTGAAGTTTGATCAGTTGTGAAGAAGTTTCAAAGTTTGAAAGTTGGATAAGTTTTATAAGTCACTAGTCATGGAAAACAAGGTTTTGTTTTCAATAGTTCTTGTTTCCTACAATTAGTTTTCTCACGTTATATTAGAAATGTATATTAGTGATCCATTTCATGATTTACAAAGTTTCAGGGATTTATAAACCCTAGTTAAAAAAATCCCAAGGGGTGATAGTTGGGACCAAGATATCTGAAAATTGGATGTTGGATGATGGAAGAAGTTTATATGGATTTTTTTGTATTTTTCTAACATTAAAAAAAATAAATTCACTTTTTATGTTTTGGTGATTAGAAAAAAGGAGTTCTGAAATTAGAAGATCAGATGAAAAGTTCTTAAGAAAGTCAATCAATTTCATTTTTTTGTTCTGAAGGTGTTTTCCGAGTAAAGTTATATTTGGAATCACATTGTGTCCAGGATGAAGTTTTTGATCAGAGTGAGAATTTGTTATAAAGGTTGAATGTATTTTAATATGTTAAACACCAAATCGGATGATGATTTTCTTTTTTTAAGTTTTCAATATCATAAGTTTGATGGAAAACTTATGATCTAAGCTTTATAAAATATATTAGGAGAAAATTTTTTGAAAGTGAGATGATGATATGATTATCCTAATGTTATTAGAATCACTAATACATCATGATATAAGGAGTTTGTGGAAGAAGAGAGTTTATGAAGTAAAATTATTCTAATATTAGTTCATCAGTGTGAGAATCATTGGATATATAATTTTTTTTAAGGTTGAGACGTTTTGAAGTTACTGCTATCAGAAGTTTTGCTGGAGTACTGATCAACTAATTCATCAAACAAGCCAATTAATTAGACTATCTAATCCATAGAATTATCCAATTCATCAGATGATCCATAATTTTCCGTGTTTTAGGAATAAATATGTCTTTGATGACACCGGTCCATCAGAAATAGAGTTCCCCTGATACATTGGAGGAGTTATGACATCGATCCATTGGACACATTGTTATTATCAACTAGGCATCATATGAAGAGTTATATTGGAGGAAGATAAGAATTGTTTTATAATAATTAGAAGATAAGTTGTTTTCACTGATAAGTAAGTTGGAGTTGTTAGGACTGATGAATTAGAATAGTTGTAAAGACCAATCCATCAGATGATAGCAGAGGATGATGAATCAGAAAAAGTTCAACAATTTCGTCAACCATTTTGATAGATAAAAAATGCTTTTTCAATTAGGTCAAGTATCATTGGACTAGAATTAACACTGATACATTGTATAGGAATCAGATATGGATCCATTAGACACATGTTTACATCGATAATTCATCAGACATTGGACTTTATCAAACATAATTTTCCATAAATCTAAGGTGTTTTTGATCATTTTAAGAAAAAGTATAATTGTTTTAAAGCTTTCGTAGAAGTGTTGTTGAGGGGGTTTTGTATCCTAAATAAGTATCAACAATTTTTATGGTAGATGAGTTTTATTTGGTGTGGAGCATCGGAATGGGAAGTCTTCAGTTGTTAATACCTTCAATACGATCTAAAAAATCAGAGTGATGAATTGTATCAAAATGAAAATTTGTATTGTACTGAAGAATTATTACTAAGTCTGAAGAAGGATAAAGCTGTGAGAAGTTTCAAGAATATTTATAAAGAGTTGAGAAGTGTAGAAATAGTCAAATATTTAGTCAAAATGAATTTTAAATTCTTGTTTCTGTAAATTTGGTTGATCGGGAAAGTGAAAGTGGTTTCTTGACCTTTCATTTCTCCAAAAAATATAAATATAAGGGTAAGTACAACATAATTTTAGAAAAAATATTGTTAATGTGTGGGAGAGTGTGAGATCATTGAAAGTTTTGAGAAAAAATTGGACGAGGAATGTTTTCCAGATATATAATTATTATTTAATATATCTAGATAGAAGAATAACGAGGAAGAGATTGTGATCAAGTTTTCCAAATTGGACTAATCCATTAGACTAATGGTTCTAAGAAATAAATTAGTGTTTTAGAATAGTTTCTACAGTACATATTCAGATTTTTTTCCAGACTGATGAATTAGACCAAAGAATTAGACTGATCCATCAAAATGATTTTTTATATGAAATCAAGAAGATTTTTTTCTACCTACTACTGGGTAGGAAAGTGAAGAATTTTCTTTTGAATAATTTCAAAAGGGGATGTTTTTTGAGTAAAAAAATGACCTGTTTGGAACCAATTTTTGAATGTTTCTTAACTTGTTACAAAATGTATTTTACATAATTCTTGATAGAAGAAGCACATGCACTATTATATTGATCATAGTGCTACAAAAGTTTAAGGGTATTTCCTAATTTTTGTATCCACAGAAGATGATTGTTTTCTAGTGGATTGTGTGGTATTAGAATGTTTCCAAACCATTCCAAAGACTAGATACTATTATTGAGTACTGAACCTTGTAAATATTTATGTTTCTGTGGATGTGTGAATGTATTATTTTTATCAAAGTGATAATTCTTTAATAGGAGGTGAATTTTTTTATATAATAAAGATAAATAAAAATAAAAATATATCACTGATTCACTCCATATCCCTCCCAGTGATACATTAATCCCATTTGGGCCTTTTCAAGGTTCATATTCTATGCATGGTTAATGGAAAACCTTAAAGATCCTAGTACAAACAATGTTAGGTGTGTGGATTTGAGGTCCAAGATGTATGACTTGTGCATGATTATATAAAAACTATTCAAGGTATTATATAAGGGTTTCAGAGCTATTTTCATAGTTGGTACATTATTAGTTAACCGTGATGACAAAGAAAGAAAGGTGTGTTTCCTTGGGAAGTATAAGGCACATAGTTTGTGTATAGATTAAAACAATGTGTGACCAAACTATACAACTTTATAGTTTTTGATAAAAAGTGGTAAATAATCATTCCCCCTCATGATTCCCCTCCCCTTTCCTTCCCATCACTTGCATAGACCAGAGGAGGTATCCTCCCCATTTTCTTATTCAACCCCTTCCGATTTAGGGTGGTTTATGAGTTCATTATTTGATTTTTTGAGGTTAATTTATTCCTCTCATTTCCCCCTTCTTCCTCTCCCTTCCATTTAATCTATTTTAGTTTCTCTCACGTAGGCTCTTGGTTCCAAATCCACAAGAATATGGTGGAATTGGACTAGGATAATGGGGATTTAGCATGGATTAATTATAGGGCATCACAAGATGATGAATTCATACTATCACACATTGTTTCAGTAGAGGTATGATGCTTAGTGAATTTTTATTTTATTTTTATTTAAATTGAATAGAATTTACGTGTAATTGGGAATCGTGCATTAGGGACTTTTCTCAGTTTGGTGTCAGGGGTACGTTGTAGGACTTTGGTGGGTGGTTGGCTAAAGCTTTAAAAAGTGGAATAACCTCAATGAGTTTTAAATATTTATATATATTTGTAATTAAATTAATTAATTAATTTTAATTATTTTAATTTATTTATTTTTCTTGTGTGGAATGATCTAGGTGCCCCATCTTTTAGAGGATCATCATTTTGGGCCTAAAATTTTGGTGGTTACATTGTGAGGTATACTGAGGGCTTATCTTGGAATAATTTCCATTTTCATAGTCATTTAATTTAATTTAAATTATTTCTATGGTTTATGAGAACCCCTTGATGGTTGTTTTTTTTAGTTTGGGATATACCTTGGGTTTTGGGTGCCTTAAAGAGGGGTCTTTATTCAGAGGACCCTCATTCTTGGCTTTGTTTGGAGGGAGCACCTTATGTGTCTTATAGTGGTGCATAATGGCATTGATGTGTTGGTGTTTGGGTTCCATCCTTGTACTTGAATGGATCTTGGGATTTTTTATAGTCCCTTTAGAATACTACATTATGAGTGGGATGCGATGGTGAGGTTTGTAGGAACTTAGGGGATGAGGTGAGTTTCCTTGAGCGATTTCTGGTTGGGAAGGTGGTACCCTCATGGATTTGAATTTATAACCATCTAGGTGAGATTTATAGGGTGAGACCCTGAGAGGGTCTTGAGATAGATGTTATGTTGGCCTAAGAGTTCCAAGGGTATCTGTTATTGAGATTATTTTAAAGGTTCTAGAATTCAAAGATGATTGATGTATTAGATGTCTCAATTGGAATGTATCTTAAAAGTCAAGATGGTTTCTTGGATTTGTTTTGTGAGAGTTTTCTTGAGGTTTTCTTTGTTTAGAACCTTATGGCTAGGATAACACCATGGGTTTCAAGTGTGGTAGGGTTACATTGAGTTGATATTTTAGATGGGTATGAGGGACTCATGTGGATTCCCTTGTGGGTGGGTTGGTGATGTTGTTTGTGGTTGGTTTTGGCATAACCCCTTTTTGGGACAAGATAACACCATAGGGTGTTAAGTACAACTTGGAGACATTGTTATAATTTTGTAAGTGGGGGTGAGAGACCCCCTTTTGATACCCTTTTGGGAACATTGTTGATCAAGGATTAATGGATGGTTGTTAAGGGAAGCTTGGAGATAATTTCTCATGACTTGATTGGCCTAAGGTTTAGAGAAGATTGAGGAACCCCCAGTAGGGTGCCCTATTCTTACTATGACCTTATATGTAAATACCTTGACCCTAGAATCCCATAGATAGTGGTTAATTTATTAAATTGGTACTAGATACAATTGATCTCATCTCAAAGGACAAAAAACTTTAGTAGTCTTAGTAAACTATATACAAACATAAATCCCAAAATTACATTTGAAAAAATAAAATACAATATATTATTTTTTTGAGATCATAATTATTACCTCTAGAATATCCTTGAATATCAATCATAATACACTTCCAATAATTCTAGGGAAAGGAAACATAAACAAAATCTATCATAGAATAAATAAGTCAAAATAAATATTCCATGGTAAATAATTGAAAACAAAAGACATTTAATCAATAACTTGTGTACAAGTATAATATAGTGGGAATTAATTATGATCAAATAATTCTATATAAATAATCAAATGAGTTTTAAACTTATCAATTTATATCATAACTATTTAAATAACCACATAGACATCAATAACTGATTTCATAATGATGGAATGTATAATGCCAAACATCTCAAACTTACTATCGTGGTCTTATTCTAAGATATCTATATAAATGGGTACGACATCGACTAAATACCAAACACATATTTTCTCATGATACATACTGATGAATCAAGGGGATATATAATTTTAGGCCCTGAAAATCATTTAATAACCCCAAGGAATTAAGAATATAAATATACAATACAACTTAATCAATATTCCTTATAATCAATAAATGGCTATATTAGAAAAATAAAATATAGATTGTCAATACTTTCCCTAATAAAATTAATCATAAACCATATAGAGAAAGAATAAATATAAAATAATTAAAACATATCCCAGTGGAGAATAATTAAAATAAATGGTTATTTCCATTGATGAATAGAAATAACATAAAAGGTTATTTAAAATTTTCTTGATAAAAATAAACTCTTTACATTTAAAATCACTTTTTTAAAACAAAAAATTTCCAGAATATTTAAAACAATTATTTTTTAAAAGAAACATGGAAACTTGTAAAGGAATATTCAATTAATTCATTAGTCATGATAATAATAAATTCCATTCATATCGAGTATATTAATACAAATATTCCTTTCACATTTTCGGTACAAATTCAAAGAGTACCTCATTCAGAAAATGACAAGGATATTCCTTTGAAAAATTTTTATAGAAGGTTAAAAATGGGTAAATATGAATTTAAAAAATCATATTATAATTTTAAAAACAATATTGAAAACATTTTAATGAAAATATTTAGAAGTACGAAAAATATTCTTGACCAAATAGAGAAAAATCCAGTTTTCCTTAAAAACATTATTTCAACCTCTTGAGAACTTAAAAAGAGGAAAATGAAATTAAAACTTATAATTTATATAAATAACTATAGGATAATAATATATATATATATATTAATATATTAAGGTCAAATAATTACCCCATCAAATATTTTAACATAAACAACCTTGTATGATGATGAGATTGTGAAATAAACCCTTAAAACTTTGGTAAGTTTCGAATCACAACCTCCCTGAAAGATAATAACATGAATATAAAGATACTAATGATATCAAATATCAAATTATCATTATATACACCTCATAAAATAATATATGTGTATAACATAACATATGTCCCAAAGAAGATAATTTGAGATGAAGAGCCCTTACCTCAGGCCTGACTTACTACATACCTATTCAAACCTCCTGTATAATAAATACAGGTTTATTATACATATATTAAAAAATTATACTCATATATATATATATATCATACCATATATTATTTACTTATAACCTTTTATCACCCATTTATTAACATTTCTTTATTAAAATCACTATTCTGGGTGAAAACGGCTTTGTTTTTCATGTATGTTTTGGTTTGTTAGTTTTGGTCATTATAATTTGGTTTTGGTTTCATCATATCAAAATTTTAATAATGATATAAATATAATATTTATTAATTATATATATATATATATTTATATTCAGCCATAAAATATAGATATATAATAATTAATTACACCGGTAATGTAGATGGAAGGCCATACATTTTCACGAACACTATTTTCACTTTTTAAAGGATAGAATGAAATAAAGATAAATAATAAATAAAATTTAAACAATAATTATTACATCATATATGTAATATATATTAATTTAATCTATACTTATTACCATTCATGTAAAGTGGAAATGAAAAACAAATCACATCACTTCGTGGAGGTGGTAGTCCACACGTACACACAAGTGACGTTATCATTTTTCAATGGGTTGGAAGGTAAGAAGGTAGATTTAATATTTTAAATTTATAAGAATAAATATTTAATATATATCATATATATCCATTATTTTCATATTTATAACCGTCCAATAATAATGGTGATGAAAAACAAATTACATTGTAGTGTGGAGACGGTAAATCGTATATACGCACGAGTGAAGTTTTCACTTTTCATAAGACGGAAAAGAGATGGAATATGGTTGTACCATAATGTTAATAAAATATAATTATATTTATGATATTATATTTATTATTTTATAATGGTTACTACATATTTATAGGAATTATAAGAAGAAATAAACTTGAAAGAGTCAGTAAGGATGATTACCTCTTTTTGAGTCGAATTTCTTTAGATTCCTTCTTAAGGACCCTTATGATGGTTTTTAAGAAGAAAAGAACATATAATTAGTGTATGATTAACTTTATAATATAATTTTTATAGGTATTGTTGATCTAGGTTTCTCAAAGTGGTGTAAATATTAGAGATAAGGGGCATCCTTTAATAAGTGAGGGGAGGGGCATTATTGGAATTTCTTAAATTATTAATTTTATATAAATTATTTTTCGCTTAAAAATGAATCCAAATTTATATAATTATAAAATAATATCATAATGATTATAAATAATCTCATAAAATACAATTTTGAAAAGTTTTGGTTATGTTTTTACCCTTATCTTTTAGTTTTATCTCCTCCTAACCCTTTTGACAATTACCTCAACATTAATGTTTTCTACAATTTAATGACCAAGAATGTTAACATAAAAGGAAAAAACCCATAAATGTACCATGTTTTTTGTTTTAAACCATATACTATTAATTTTTATGAATATAATATTTTTATTAATTTTAGATCATTTAATAAAATATTATTTGTAATAAAATATCATTAATGTCATTTTTGAAACTATTCATTTAATTTGACAATGAAAACAACATGAAATAAAATAAATTAAAATATAAAAATGTTATGAATCCATAATATGTTATTTTATCTATATAATTTATTCATCATAATAATTCACTCAAATTTTATTACTTTTTATATTTTTAGAATCATTTATTCTATTTTTCAATTGATTAAAAAAATTAGTATGTCAAAATTGCATAAAAATTTAAGGTAATTATTAAATAAATAAAAATTATAAATAAATTACCATGATAAAAAAATTAATTCATATTTCAAATAAACATTTATAACTAAATTTATCCTCTTTATATCCTTATAATAAAAATTTTGAGTTATTAAAGTCAAGAGGGTAGTATTTTGAATTTATCCTTCTCATAAAATAATATAAATGTCATAATGAAATAAAAATGGAACAAATTGTCTAGATATTTAGTAATTTTATGTAAAAGGTTAAAATAAATCCATAAAATAGAATAAATACAAGTTTTGGATTGATTTTAATACCTTATCTCATGGTTTTAACCCCATTTTACCCATTTTACCTTTACTGAGGTGACAAATATTTACCATGGTTAGTGTTTATAATGAACAAAAATAAAAGGTTAATATTTAAAAAATTTGGATATCATGATTATAAATATATAATCCATTTTTAAAGAGTCAATTTCTAGAGTTTGAAGAAATTAATTGATGATAAAAACTCAAATCTCAACAAAAAAGTTTTTTTCTTTAGAAAAATGAATTTTTAGGTATAAAGTGTTTTTATAAAAAATTTAACCAGAAAATTGATTTCAATGAACTTAACTATGTAATTAATAATATAATATAAATAATTTTACTTTTAAATCATTTTAAAAAGGAACTTTGTCAATTCTTGAAACAAAAATATATTTTTCAATAAAAATCAATATTTTTTACTATCCACTAGAAAATCAATCTTCATAGACTTATCTCAAAAATTTAACCTAATATATTTTTGGTATACTGATTTAAATTTTTTTATTATTTTTATAATTTTTTTAAATTAAAAAAAAATTATTATAATATTTTCTCACAAGAAGAAATTAAAACGATTCTTAAAGAAAACTCATTTTGAAGAATAAATTGTCCTCACTAAAAAATGACTAATTATTTCTTAATAATTAATCAATAAATTATTATTTATTTGGTTCTTTATATATATATATATATCATAATATACTCAATATTATTCATACCTTCTTACTCAATGTCTTGGTTATAATGGTCTTATTTAAATAATAATATTCCATTGTTCATTTAAGCTCAGTGTTGTATATTGTATACACTATCGAACATAAGGACCTTTTAAAATATAAGCATGTTCACATTATATGCATTTTATGATTTTTTGATGGGGTGTGGCCTAATATATTGGTTGTGTCTTGGGATACCCTAGTAGGGTTTCCCATTGTGCTGTGACCCCAGGGACCACTGGAGTCCCAAGTTTCATTTGAACTCATGTATGTGTTAGTTTGAGCCCATAGTGGCAGTTTAGATGATGATATCCAAGAGGAAAAGGGATCCATGTTATTATTTAGTCAATAGTTGATCGACACTAATAATTCATCTATATGGATGATGGGTTTGAGGGTTTGATCAACCCGCATTTTGATTTCCTTTGTCAAGGGATGGTTGAGGAAGATCTTGATCAGAATTTTGGTTTGAGGAGGAGACCCTTAGGATATATTGGATCAAATATTGATACTTGTATTTTATTTTGTTCTCCCCTATATTTGTTGGATATTATTAGGTGGGTATAGGGAGCTAATGGGTGATTTGGAGTAGTAAACCCCTACTTTAATCCCATAGCTATATTATGTTGGCTAGGGATTGGGAATCTATGGTACCAGAAATTTAATGAACCTGGGTCATATGTTTATCCACCCTGACTTTATTTTATGAATTTTTTGATTTATGTAGGACTAACATGTTCTAAATAGGTTCTCTCAATGTGATTAGAGTTCCTATCTCCAATTCAGTTCATTCCATTGGATTCCTAAATCATGATATAGTTGGGTGTTCTCATGTAAATGTCTATGGTTATGATTTGGGGTCTATAATTCATTAATATTATGCTTTAGACATTTAGGTCTCTTGTATATATCTGTAAGACCTTATTAATTTCTTGTGGTTGGGTGAGACACGTTCTATATCTTCAGGCGCTGGCTAGAGTCGGGGTTGGTTTTTCCTTAGGTGTCAGGATAGAACCCATGATTGGCTATTTTATTTATTTCTGTTAGGCTCATTTTTTTTTATTTTATATATTTTTTCTCTTATTATAACTATTATTAGTTTTGTCTAGGCTATACATATCACTTTAGCATGCACTTATTATGACTACATATTACAGGTTCACTATTGGGGGTCACTTGCTGAGATTTATTTCTCACCCCATGTATGTACACCTTGGTGTGTTCATAGACTATATATCTAATTTAAGGCTATAAATAGATTTAGAAGTGGATTGGGAGGATACCTTATGTTTCTCAATCTATGAGGACCACTCATGTAGAGTATAATGACCGGACTGAATAATATTTATAGTTAGGGACCATATTTGAGGTATGGATCAACGTTTTCAGTAGAGCCCTTTAATTTTGTCTTCATTATTTACTTCTTGCATATGAAATCAGCCAATGGGATATTGGTTTTATATTCTAACATTATTTGAGACTGTATGATTTTATGATGTATTTCTTTTTATTATAGCATACTTCTATTTTAGTTATTTATATTATGCACTCTAATTCTTATATTGTGATCATGTTTGGCTATTTACACTTATTTAATTCTAATAGAGGTTGTAGCATACCTAATGTATCTTTTATACCCTCTCCTATAGTTGGTAACCTCTAGCATATGGGGAGACACACTCGAGGACTTATGGTGAGCCGAATTGGGTGACATGTTTTGTTTATGCAGAACAATTCCTCATAGAAAGATGGATCTCCCCTAGACCACTAAAATCAAGAACGTAGGCTTAAAATATTTCCTTTGGAACCTGAATGGTATTATTAGATTATAAATCATTATGAGGATGGTATGCAATTCTCATATGCACTTGAGTATTCAATTACCACTAAAATAATTTCTAGAAGAGAGACATAAATTAGGTATCTATATTTGATATGAAAAACCTTAGAACACCATGTAGCTTCACTATCTCTTACACATATAACCCACCCATATTTTTAATAGACTAGGCATCCTTGATCGGTAGTAAAAGAGACACTTTGGATAACTGGTCTATTATAAACCTTATCATATCACTACTCCAAGGAAACCTCAATAATCCTATCAAAAAAATTAATTTTTACATCATTCCACTTTGGATCAAGAATTTATAAAGGATAAATAATACCATTGAGTATATGATTATCAACGTTTACCTAATGATAGGCATGGTATCATAAAATAATTCTCACAATATTATTATTTATTTCATGACACTAATACTTCTTATGGATGTCACGATATATCTTGGTTATCCATGGGTGAAAACCCCAACTCAAGGAATGTGAATCTCATATTATCTCCTTCTATATTCTTGTAGGGACCAAAAATCAACCTTATCCATAGATAATCCCATTATAATCTTGGGTAAAATTAGGTGGTGACACCCCACTATATATAATATCTCATATTACTTAGAAATTTTAGTTAGGTAACTGACTATACATTATTCTATCAGGTAGTGTAGATATAAATCTGAAAGATATAGGGGTATCTCTTCCTTTATACTCATGAACATCAATGTGTTTCATAGAAAGAAATATCATTACCCACAACTTTATCTTATCCTCTCACATAACCTGATCTCAAGTATTTTTAATTAGCGCATCCACTACAACATTCATTTTATTTAGGGTATACATCATCTTGAAGTCAAAGTACTGTAGATACTTGGACCACCTTCTCCATTAAAGGTTAAAGTCATACTATAGAAATATATACTTGAGGTTATTATAGTTAATATAAAACAAAAAAAATCTCACACTATAGTTAATGAAACTAATACCTCATTTCTTGCACTACCACCTTTAACTCTAAACCATGTTCTAGGTATTTCCACTCATGAAACTTCAACTACTAAGAACCATAAATGGATACTCACCTATCCTACAATAACACCACTTCAAGACCAATTCCTATTGTTTCAAAGTACAATATATACTTCTTACATGGAATATGTAAGCTCAATATAAAATTAAAAAATAAACCTATTTTCAACTCTTAAAAGGCTATATCATAAGGATTGGACCACTTAATCTTCACACCTTGGTCAGATCCATCATCAGTGCTACCAACTTAGAGAAGTTTCGAATAAATATCTTATTATATCCAATCAATCCTAAGAATATTTTATTCTTGAAAAAAAATTTGGGACATTCATAAGAAACTATGGTGAAAAAATTCTTTGGATCCACTTATTTAACTACCTTATATACCATTTTCATTAATAGGTGAACCTAACTGATTTAAAAATAAAACTTTGATAACTTGGAATATATCTAATCCTCTGAAAGTGTTCCCAAAACATTCTATATATTTTGGCCACGATCCTCTCATGTCTAGGAGTATTCTAAAATTTCATGAATGAATAAAACCATAAGAAAATAAAAATATAGATATAAGACCACATTTATTAGATTAATAAACAATAATGGTGCATTCATAAAATTGAATAACATCATAAGAAACCCATACATTCCTTATTTTCTCCTAAATTTAGCATGAGGAACATCTACTAGCATTAACCACTATTAGTGATATCATGAACTTAGGTTTACATTAGATAACCACTTGATCCACTAAACTAATCAAATAGTCCATCTATATGAGGAATAAGATACTGATTATTGATCGTAACTTGGTTGAACCTTCAGTAATTTATACATGAATATAGTCTTACATTGACCTTCTTAGAGAATAATTGGACCATATCCCAAGGGGATATTCTTGGGTGAATAAATCACTTCACCTAAAGATCCCTTTATTAAACCTTTTGATCATCGTTGTTATCATAGTAAATCTATCTAGGTAAGATATATTTCCACTTATTATTTCCTTTTGGTTGTGTATGTGGTGTGGGATATGATTTTGGTTCAAATTCAAGATTGATTGGAGTCTTTCATCAATACTTTGTTTCTTCTTGTCATTCCTTGTCTTTTGAAGGATGATTTGTGGTTTAAAGATCTATGTTGTCAAAGATAGATAGGTTTCTGAAGAATGATATCCCATACAACTTGGAAGATGGGGGAGGCCCGTCGTGAACCAAGAACGAACCTGTCGCCGTGAGATGCAAACCCTAACGCAGATCTTCGCACTTTCGCTGAAGTTGTTGCCGGTAAATCGTCCGTAGACTCTACTGCGTATGCTGATGCGGTCCAGAACATTCAGATCAAACCAAAGACCTATCGGCATCGTGGTCAACTCGCCATCTCCTTCTCAACCGATGAGGTTAGTTTACTCTCCTCGGATCTCCGATTTGTCTTGGTTGGAAAGTTTCAATATAGAAGGCCATCGTTGAAATTTCTTCGATCTGCTTTGGAAGTCATTGGATTTACGGGATTTCAACTCGGTCTCCTCACTTCCTCGCACATTGTGCTACGATTTTATTCCGTTGAGAGCTATTATAGACTTTGGGCCAAACGTACATGGTCCTTTGGGGGCTGCCAAATGAGAATTCTTAAATGGACCCTCGATTTTGATCCTCTTGCTGAATCTCCAATTGTACCTATTTGGGTTGGATTTCCTGGATTACCTTTACACTTATTCAAGCAAAGTGCTTTGTTTTCTATTTCATCACTCATTGGCTCCCCGATGAGATTTGATTATGCAACAAAAACACTTTCTAGACCCTCTATTGCAAGAGCATGTGTCGAAGTTGATGTCTCCCAACAATTGCCCTCAGCTATTTGGATTCAAAGTGGAGACTTTGGTTTTTCTCAAGAGGTGATTTATGAATGTGTCCCGGACTACTGTCATTTATGTTGCAGGTTAGGGCATAATTCAAGTAGCTGTGGAAAAACTAATATTTGCCCCAAAAATTCAACTTCAAAATGGATAGAAAAAGATAGAGGTAAGAAAAAAGTTGTGGCTGAGACCTCTGAAGGTGTTTGCATGGAAAGAGAAGATAAGGATAAAAGGGGTTTGAATTCTCAAGCACCTGGATGTCAGCTTTCAGATTTTGCGCATGAGGCTCTCACTGCCCATCCTCCTATTTGCATGGGTGAACCGCATTCATTGTGGATAGAAAAGGATAAAGGAAAGCAAATAGTTGTGTCTGAGCCCTCTAAAGATGTTTGTAAGGACGGAGAGGATGTAGATAAAATGGGTTTGAAGTTGCAAGCACCTGAATGTCAACCTTCAGAATTCGTTCAGGATGGTCTTGATGTCAACAAACAGCAAGAGAACCCTGTCTCTGTAAACACAGATCAAGAGGTTGCTGAAAAGGTTCAAAAAGATGGATCCTTTTGTAGTGGATCATCATCTGAAGAGGCGGATAAGCCTGGACAATTAGAAGAAGAATACCTGAAAACCATGGCTAGGAAAGGAAAAAAATCAGTGGTAGATGCTGATGGTTTCATCACCCCGAACCCAAAAAAGACTAGAAGACGTAAGGATTATTCACAAGTGGAAAGAACCATCAACACTAGGTTGACTGAAGCTAATAAAATGGTTTACCCCGGAAAAGATCAAAGAGAATTAATTTGCGAGAAATCCAGCGTTGTTTTATATTACTTCTCATTTCAATTCACGGAAGAGGAAAAGCAAGGGTGGCTTGCTCATACGAGTAAGCAACAAGATTTGTTGAAACAGGAGAGACAAAAAGGTATTATCAATGAGGATCAATTCGAGAATGCTATGAAATTCATTTACTTTGAGAGATTGAAGTTGAAAGCACCACTTTCTTGATGTTTGTTTGTAGACTTTCTGTGTGGTCTTTGTTTCTGGTTTACTGGTCACAAATTCCTGCTGTTCTAGCTGATCTGTGTTCCTCTAAAGTTGTTTATCTATCCTTGATGCGGTTGGATTTCTCTAATCAGTCTTGCTGTGGTCTATCTGCTGATCTTGGTTCTTTGGCATTTTAATGTTGTTTTTTTTATTTCCTAGAAGATCTCCTGGTTGGTACAGTTAGTGGATTTCTTTGGATGTTTTGAGGAGCCTTATCTAAGGGTTTGATTGAATCTGGCTAGTTTCATCTCTGTTCTTCTGTTTTTCTGGAGACCTGTTCACTTTGATGAACTGCAGGCTGCCGCTTTGGTTTCTGTTCTGAAATGAAAGATAGTTTCCTCTTGGAATTTGGTTTCTTTTTTTCTGCACTCTTGGAGTTTTGACCTCATGTTGTTTGGCCTTGCCAATGATTCTGAGTTGACAGCTGGTTTAGTTTTGCATTTTGGTTTGGAAAATGCACACTCTACCTGGATTATTTTGCTGCTTGCTGATGTTTGCTTCAAGGCTGGGCTATTTTCTGTATTCTGTTGCAGATTGGTGATTTTTATTTTATGGTTGACAACTTTATAATGCTGCATTTTGGTTTGGAAAGTGCTCTCTCTACCTGGTTTATCTTGTTGCTTGCTGATGATTGCTTCAAGGATGGGCTCTTGTCTGGTTTCTGCTGCAGATTAGTGACTTTTACAATATGGTTTGGCTCGGCTAGTTTGCACTTGCTGCTTGGATTTCAAACTGTTTGCTGGTTTGATTTTTTCTCAGAATATTAGATGCTTTTCCTGCTTGGTTTGATGATTTTGGGACCTGTCTGCTCTCAAGAAATTTTGAAGGGATGGATTATTCTATTCACACTGCTCATTTTCTGCTATTACGGTCACTTGCTGTGGCACATCAGGTAGTTCCAGATGGAAGGAAAGAGAGTGCAGGAGGCCCATGGAAATTCATTGGACTTCTACCTCTTTTTGACCCACCCAGACATGACAGTGCCGAGACAATAAGGAGGGCTTTGAATCTTGGAGTAAATGTTAAAATGATAACAGGGGACCAATTGGCGATAGGGAAGGAAACGACAAGAGGGAAGATGCATCGAGTTAGCAAAGGTGCACCCGAGCAGATTCTCCATCTTGCACACAACAAGATGCTGATATATGCCCTTGATGGAGCTTCTTTTTATTTCTTGATGGGAAGATCTTTGATGGCTGACCCTGGATGGAAGATCCCTCTGCATTTTGAAGGTGCTCATTTTGGCTGTTGGCTTTGTTCTAGTTTGAGTATCATTGAAACCCTTAATTCCCCGCTGGAGTAAGCTCATTACTCCTCGTGTTTTGTATTGAACCTGTTTTATTTTAATAAATTCCTTTGATGGCATGAACTAGGAAACTAGTTCATGTCATCACTTCTCTCAAAAAAAAACATTTATCATAATATTATCCTCTCTCTCTTTGGTGGAAATATTTATAATTCCTTGGGAAATACATCCCAAAACCAATAAAAAATAGGTATAAATACTACATTTTCCTTTTCTATCCTCATCACTTAGATAAATTCTTGTAAAAGAAGTCATAATTTCTCCCTAATATTGATGGTCAGGTCTTGAATGTCCTTCTTATACATCCCACCCACTAATTAAGGTATAACAATCACCCTCAATTAATATTAAAGACACATATAAATGATTAAAATTTATGTAAAATTGATAAAGATCCAACTATTTCATATCAAGGATCATATCAAAATTGAGAATCTATAATATAAATAAATATTAGAGATGATCATAACCACTTATAATGATGGTGTTGAAATAGTGTGGGGCTTATACCTAACTATTCAGTGCTTTGGATTACCATATCGTGTATACAATTAGCTATACATGATGTCATCTTACCATTATAGTGTATAATTTTCTGCATCCACTATTAAAATAGTAACATCCAAAGATTAATTGTCGCATCAAAAAGTTATAGCAATTCATAGGATATTGTGAGAACCTATAAATACTATGACATTAATCTTAAATATATATTCTATGGTCTAGATACATCTTACTGATTAGTCACAGTAGATGTCTGACTATCAGGTGCTGGGGGATCATAAGCATTGAGACTTCTTCTCATGAAGTTTGTACTTAGTGATCTCTAGTAGTGAGATCATGAGAAATGACCCGCCAATAGGAACACCCCATGTTTCAGGTGTCATTGGATGTTTTTATCTATGATCATGTGTAATGGTCTCCTGACTTGAGATAATTACCAATGTATGTCATTTTATTGTGTACATGGATGCAAGATGAAAACCATGGAAATGAAGTCATGGTGAGGTAGTTTGTGTTGGGTGCTTCATTGGTGGCATGGAAATGGTTGAATGGCCAAGAAATGATTTGTCGCTTCTGGGTTATGGAAGTAATATATCTCAGTCCATGTTGATATGGATTTAAGTACCTTTCTAAAACCATGGCTATGGTAGTCAAGGGTAAATCATTCCAGTTAAATCAACAAACAATAAAGTAAGAAAAGGGAGATGACACATGAGTGCGTCCTACTTTATGATATATTACAGACAAAGAGATTATATTACACAGTGTGTGTTCATAGGTTGGTTTTCACTATTGTGACAATCCTTATCTCTTCAAGGGCCATGATGGGTTGCTAGATCCGGCTCTTGGTCTATGACTACTGTTCACTACTATTGAGATAAGGGCCTAGAGGGTCACACACAATAGCATATTTAAGAATATACCCTATTCAGTTGAATAAAAGTTTTGGACATGGTCCCCACCACCGGTGTCTGAGATTTGTCCAAGTAAAATTGATCACCAATGTAATAAATAAGTTGATATGATTAGAGTTCAGAATATTGAGAATTGGATTTATTTATTAAATGTATTTACAAGTTTTAAGTAAATACATGAAAAATATTAATTGAAGAATATTAAATTAATCACGGTTCAATTAATATTTATGGGAGCGACGAGTCGATTAAATGGATCAATTATTATTGTGTAATATATTTTAATAAATTACAAGTGAGTGATAATAATATTTATGACTAAGATAAGTATTCATATTATGTTGTTAATAGTGTGTTAATTATTCAGGGTTTGGGTTGGCATTTTCGGGTAATTAAATGACACTATAAATATAAGAACAGGGGAGATTGATAAACACTATTCATGGCACTTCTTTCTCTTCTCCTATCTCCTTGATCTAGAAAGAGATGCTATAGATCCAAGTAGCATGGATCAAGCACTCTCTCAGGAATCCTTAGTGAAGCGATGTGGTGATCATTGGAGCATCTAAGGCGTCGTCGCAATTATGTGCTAGCACCTGGATTACGACGAACGACACTCCTGCATTTTCCTTGAAGAATGTGTGGATGATCTTGAGGGATTAATCTTCAGATTCTTTGAGCATAGATTTCCAAAGACAAGCAGACGTCTTGCGTGTCTTTGGATTTAAACCAGGTATTTTTATGGTTTATTTTGTGCTTAAAACCCTTCATGTGAGATCCTCAGTTTTGACCGAACTGCTCTTCACCGACATCGACAAGTTTATGTCGATCATCAGGGAATTTTTTTAAAAAACCCACCTATTTGGGGCTTTCACTACATTCCTGTTTCCAACAATTGGTATCAAAGGTACGCATGTTGATTTTAATCCAAATAAATTAAATTTTCATAAAATATAATGAAGGGCATCAATATGGTCCCAACACCGTAGAAAATATATTAGTTTGACAATAGATGACCATTCTAAGGTCATCCAAAGTTTTAGTTTAGATTTAACACTAGTTAATACATATGAGGTTTTAGATCTATGAACATCAATTCATTCATCCAAATCTCTTGTTTCCACTAGAATAGTGTTTTTCGGTGATTTTTCATAATAATAATTATTATAATAAATTCATTGTAATAAAAATAGTTCTATTATAATAATTTTAATATGATGATAATAATAAAATTATTATTTTCCAAAGCCTAAATAGGATTTAGAAAATAATAAAGGAAGACCTGCAAAGTAGGTCTTGGTAATTTTTTAATAAAAATAATAAATAAAATAGGTAGAAGGGTCTGACCTACCAAGAAGGTCATGAAAAGAAAAACAAAATGGGGAAAGTAGGGGCACCACCTGGGTAAACAAAATAAAAAAAAGGTTTGGGTGGGGGGCTGACTGGCCCTCCCTATCCACTGGTTTTCCCTGCGGAGGCGAGACACTGTGCACCAGGCTAGCGGACCAGCGCTGCAGCCAACCACAGTCAGCACCTGCCTTATCCGCCCTCTACGCCTCCCAGCGAACTCTCCCCAGCTGTGGTTTCCCCATTCTAGCAACCTCCTTCAGCCACAACGAGCACCTGGAGACCGCCAAACCCTCTTTCGACACACCCCGTCGCAGCAGGGTGACACCATTCCCAATTCGTCTCCCTCCCATGGAGACCCACTGCAACGCAGCAGCTGCCTGACGCACCTCGACCTCCCTTCCTGAAATGGCGCACCACACATAGGCCACTCTGGCACCCCATGTACCGGCCTCCCCCACCGCCTCCAGTGCCACCTTGTGCCCATCCTACACCACCGAGCACCACCTCCAATGCCGCCCCGTGCCTAGCCTTCACTAAGTGGCCTCAGTCGGCTCCTGCTCTGCGTACAGAACCAGCTTCGCCCCACCCCAGGCCACCTCTCCTCCTACCACGGAGCCACGCACAACCAGCCAGAACCTCTTCCCTCAGTCTGGCCTCCTCACTCCACGTCGCTGCTACCTCACTAGATCCCCTTCCTCCTTGCCTGCATCATGTGTCTTCTGCGTACCACATGGACACCTTACAGGTGGAAATTTCACCAGCCAGCCCATGCCACCCCAGACCCGACCTGATTTTGGTCACTTCTCTGTCATTCGAGTGGACAGGTAACCACAGCATGGTCTGATTTGTCCTGAAATGGCCTTGGGTGGGTCTTCTCAGCCCAGAACCAATGTGGGAAGACCTTCTTGACTCAGAACTCCATCACATGGGGTATGTATGGCACGAGCTGAGCCTATGCAGGTTCGCCCCAACCCGCACAGGCCCTGATCGGTTTTCTAGAGGTCTGGTAATAATAATTTAATCAAAAAATAATTGATTTAATCAATTTCATTTCATTTGATAATTAATTTAATTAAGTATTATTTTTGGCTATTAAAATTTAATGCAGATAAATTAATTTAATTTAGTGATAAATTAAATTAAATTAATTAATTTAATTTTTATTTTTAAAATTAAATTAATTAATAGGTACCAAATGATGTTAAATTGAATTAAAAAGAAGTGTGAAGTTTCTAATTCAATTAAATACCCTCAAATTTATTCAATGGAAGTTTAATTTTTTATTCTGCATTTAGTTTATATATGCGAGTTAATGCGTATACTGATAATGAGTTGTAGACCGACCAATGATTGTCCGGTGAATTTTTATTTAATTTATTTATTTAATTATTTCACGTCGATTTGTAATAATTATTTTAATTAAATAAAAGACGATATGCGTGTTGTCTCTAGTGTCAAAATATGTATAAGGGTCTACGCACCCATTCTTAGAGTTGTAATGTTATACCTCGATACCCCCTCACCTGTGTGTGAGTACTGTTGTATAATGAAAAAATGAGGCATGATGCACTTTGCGCCAAGTGACAGCGATTCACCAGACAATAGATGGATGCATTGGATGAGTAGACATTTCTTTTCAAGTTGCAAGCCACACGACTAAAGGTATTGTCCCTAAGGTCTCGATTGGTCCATTATTCACTCAACGAATCAACCATTAGAATTGGATCATGATTAGGTGTTCATTTTATTTCTGCATGGTTTATTATTTTGTGAATGTGTAGTTAGAGCATAATCACATAGTATAATAATAAACAAGAATTCAAGATTAAATGAACATGTGATGTGATATATTTTTCTATTTCATGCATGGAAAATTGTGTGTGCGATCACATAGTACGTGATTATAAAAAATAGAAAATGATTTCTTTCATCACATTTAAAATAATAAAACCCTTAATGACATAATAAGTCATAACATGACTTCCTTCATTCAAATTTGGACAAAACCGGCTATTTGAGGTGCCAATCATGTCATAGATGAGGGTGCCTCTTACTACTGGGGAGTCATTATAAGAATGATGGGTTGACTTAACTAAAATTGTATAAATAAATTTCCATATCTAGATTTTTGTAATTTTAGAGGAAAGTGTTGAGTAAATCATGTTCTGATTTTAATGAAGTTGGGACTTCACTCAACGGATCAAGGAGCCGCAAGTTAAAGTGGTTGACCAGCCAAAATCCCACTTATATCCCTCCAAGTAGTGGCGTAGCCATAGTTTGTAGACTATGAGGGGTGGTTTTGGGATCCTTTCCACTAGAATACTCAAGCGACAGAGTATTCCGATTCTATTATAGAGGGTTCCTATAATTTGATAAAATACTGGGAGACATTAAATGATTTAAGTAATTAATCAAAATGTTTAAACCGGTAATCTAGATAAAAAAACTTATCTTCTAAAATCCATTTTTGTAGAAAAATGGAAAGTTATACCACATTTTTAAAATTGAGATAAATATTGGACAAAGTAAATGTCCACACTGACATGAGTATCCATGAATAGTACAGGAACATGTTCATAGTACTGTGATATAGGAAACTCAAGGTTCTAGTGTCCACAACACCATTAAATTACCTCAAGAATAGAGAGTGAAAATGCTTACATGAGACTAATGTACAAATCATATGATAGTTATGTCATTATTCTTTGATCAATGGCTGGTGTCAGTTGCGGTCGCTACACTAGAACATGGATGATATAAACATGAAGTCTCATCTCTGAGATATATGCAAGGACAAAGTGAATCAATGATATGAATTAGGAGATGGTTACAATGGCATGTGTAAATTGAAAGATAGATCATGATCTATAAATGGATTCATTTCTCATATCATTTTCACCCCTTTACTCAAGTTTCGTTAAAAGAAATAAAAACAAACAAGTATTGAGTAAACGCTCCATTACCAATTTAGGTAAGGTTCACCAAGTGAATAAGAATAAAATACAATTAAGTTTTAATATTATGGAAAATAAATTGAAAGAAAATGTGGAAAGGTCAAAGGCATTTAATGCTAATGGAACATTCACAACATCCTCCAATGAATGATTTATTAACAAAGGTTATTTTCATTTCATATTACAAAATAATACTATGGAATTTTAAAATCAACAAACTAATTTAAAGGAGCAAGTTACTACTTCTACATTAGGAATATTCATCAATTATAATGTTTTGGTTTTACTACTTGGGTATTAAATACAATATGCTGGTGACATATGTGTATTCTAATATGATAAGCAAGTTAGTATAGAAACCTTACTAGAAGTTAGGTGTATTATCCAAGTGGTTGTGAAAGGGTGATACCTAGGAAATTGTTGAGAAGTACATGACTTCTTAATTTACAAGTGAAATATACATGTTTAAATATTATTAAGTATAGCTGGAAACATTATTCTCATGTGTCCTTGGACACAAGGAGACATTCTTTCAGGTTCTGGAATGAATGTTGTTTTAGTAAACTCAATCACTAGTTCAGTAATACATGAATTATAGGAAATTAGTGATGAGTATAAATGTAAAACTTATACCTAGTTGTGAAAAGATAATTCTTTGTCAAGTAATACAAAAAGTGGACATCATCAATATACCAAGTATGGTATTTAGGTTGGGAACAACTAAATACTTTTGGTATTATCGACATCTTTAGTTTGGACAAAGGAGCCTTTAGAAATAAAGGTATGTCCCAAATATTTTTGAAATAGTTCAACAAGTAAGAATGAACAATTCCAAGTATAATATAGAGGTATATATATTTAATAATATTACTTTAAGTAATCAAGGAATTCCAAAGTGAAGTATGTGCATGGTCAGAATATATTAGTTGCTTCGGGTTGGGATACCAAAGAATATCTTGACCAAGAATTCATCAATCATGATAATATAGCATGGATTAAATCCTAAATTCACATTACCTTATCGAAATCATGACATTTATGTTAATGAGTAGTATTGATGATGAAGTATTACATATCAACAATGAACAAAAAACATGTAGCGTGGAGGAATTCTTAAACGCACGTGTTATGCATCAAAATTTTGATGTATGTAATATCAATGTTGCTACTAGAAGAAACTTCCATTATATTTTATTAAATTATTTTCAAATAATGGTGATATCCCACAACCATATGCCAACTAAAATGAAAAATGGATATCATAGGAGTTATTGAATGATGTAAATCCATTATTTCACAAGGACATGTATTTTGATGCAAATAGTTTGTTCAGATACAAACAAACTTGCATCAAGATAAACACATTGTGCATATGAGGTACTTATCCTAATGATTGTTTAGGATATTACATAAATCCCTAAGATAGGAAATTTATAGTCAAGTGATAAATTAAACTTATATAAGGTTTCACATATCTATTAGAGATAGTGGGAGCTATATTGACTTGTGTTTAGTCAATGCTCAAGATGCACAAATAGTTGGCATAGGAATTAGTTCCACAAGTGCATGTGGAACAAAGTATGCTCTAGAGACACATACTACATAAGAAGGATAAAACCATGGTGATGGTTTTTATTCACCGTGGTCGGTTATCTATTATTCAATATGAATAATATTTCTTATAAGTAAGCAGTATATGACAATTAGGTAAAATTGATAAGACCAACTAAAATTCAATTAATGGATTTCATGTATCAAAGTGCAAAGGGGATTATTATTTTGAATACTGTGGTGGGTATTCAAGTGAGTTGATACATGGATGGTACAATCTTGGTACCAATAAGGATAGATTGGTTTCACCAAGTCATTATGCCTAAATAAATTATAATTTTACTTGTCGTAGCTAATATCTATAATAAAATTATTTATCATTGGATGTCATGACCACCAATCATGGATGGTGTTTATATGACGCAACCAGAAAGGGATAGTCACGTCACATAATGCTAATAAAGGTTTAAAGTTATTAAAATATGGTTTTGGATTGAATTAAGGAACATGATCATAGAACATACATTTGTAACAAATGTTTTCTATGTGTCAACTAGAGGTCAGTGGGAGCGCCAATGTTTTCCAAGAAAAATATATGTTCAGGAACATATGAAAAAAAATTGGTCTTCAAGTTACTTAAGACCAAAATGAAATTTATTCTCTAGTGATTAACTTAAAGTACCAACCTATGTTCTTGGGAACATGATATACTAAGGTAGATCTATATGTTTCTTGGTCATAGTCAATCATACCTATAGTGATAAAGTATTGAAAAATACAAGTTGGAATAATTCCAGAGATGAATTGTTACCTATTTCACATGGTGTGATCTCTTTAGGTTGACATGTTCGAGACATGTAAGAGATACACGCGATGAGTTAAATCCATACGTCGAAGTGATGGATAAATCACATATTCCATGATATATTCAAGAAATGATATTGCTAATGTATATTTTACAGTAGAAAAATATCATTTATATCCAAGAGCACTGCAAGGGATGCAGTAAAAAATATATAATTGTACTTCGACAAGTACAAAAGATATGTACCTGGTAAATAGAGAAGAAGGATACTAGTTTTCGGGGATACAAACTAGTCTTCCATAAATCAATGTGATCTAATATCATAGTTAGGCCAAAGACAATAAGATAGTCAATCTCATATAAGCCAGTGGTGGCCATACCTAAAAATACTGAGTACGTTGCAGCTTCTAAGGAAATGAAGAAGTAGATATGAAACAATCTATTTGAGTTCTTGTAATCTCACCTAGTAAGAAAAGTATTATCATAATGTAAATTATGATATTATTATTATCCAAGATGTCATGTTATGACAATAGAAAAAGGAGATATACTCATGATACCATCTCTTGTAATGTTTTACTCAAGGATATGAGGTCAAAATAGTAGAATAACCACATGGTGGAATCGTGGCAGGCCTAGTAGCTAAATCCATTACTCAGTAAGAACATGATGTTAATCATGTTAGTAGATAACAAGCTTGGTTAGCAAGTTGGCTCTAGTGCAAGTGAGAGTGTTGAAATAGTGGGTGCCCTAGACCCAACTATTCAATGCTTTTGATTACCTTATCATGTATACAATTAGTTATACAAGATGTCATCTTACCATTATAGTGTATACTTTTTTTCAACCACTATTGAAATAGTAATTTCCAAAGATTAATTGTCGTATTGAAATGTTATAGTAGTTCCCAGGCTATAATGAGAACCTGTAGATACAATGAAATTAATCTTAAATAGATGCTGTATGGTCTAGATACAAATTACTGATTGGACACAGTAGATGTATGACTATTAGGTGCTGGGGGATCATAAGAATTGAGACTTACTCTCATGAAGTTCTCACTTTGTGATCTCTAGTAGTGAGATCATGAGGACTAACCCACCAATAGAAACACCACATGTTTCGGGTGTCATTGGATGTTCCTATCTACGATCATTGTAATGGTCTCCTAACTTGATATCATTACCAATGTATGTAATTTGATTGCGTACTTTGATGCAATAGGAAAACCATGGAAATGAAGTCGTGGTGAGGTTGTTTGTGTTGGGTGTGTCCTTGGTGGCATGGCATTGGTTGAATGACCAAGAAAGGATTTTTCACTTTTGGGTTATGGAAGTAATATATCTCAGGCCATGTTGATATGGATGGTAGTACCTTTGTAATACCATGGCTGTAACACCCCGACCCCAGTTTCCCAGAGGCGGTGTATTATTATATAACATTGGCATGATCACAAGAAAGATCAAATCTCAAAAGACCGATTAGTTTAGTAGCATTGGAAACACTAGATATATTCATAAAGTTTTACATTACATCATAAAAATGAAAACTACAACAACATAGTCTCCATAGTCCACACTCTTATCCCCTCATACTATCCCTACAGGTCATTCATAAATTACTTCCTCACATCCTGGGAAAAATAAAACATAGAAAAGGGGTGAGATCAAATGCCCAATAAGGATAACAATATAGAGGAAACTTTTATAAATAAGTTTAAGGAAATGTATAACTAAAAAAAGCCTTTTAAAATTGAACTTCAACATAGTATGGAAAAAATAAAATGAAATAATGTCATTTACTTATTCACATGGATATTCTACTAATCTAATAATCACATGCAATATCAATAACCACTTTCATAATGATAGAATGCATTATGCCAGACTATCATAACCACATAGCCAAGGCCTCGTGCCAAGACTACAAATAAGATTTTTCCAAGGACTTGTGCCAAGACACTAGTTTGTCTCATGAGACCTACCGATGCATAGAGGAGATATAGCGGGCTCCACCCATCACATATTAAGTCCAATGAATTCCCATATGAAAAGGTTTAAACATAACATAAACATTCGTATTAAAACTAGCATACGAAATGAAAATACTTTCACCATAAACCATGAAGTGTATAAAAATAACATATCCATAGTCAAACATATCACAAAACCTTCAATACAATATGGAAGTTTTGTTTCATAATAAATCAGCTTCAAATAAGCTTAAAATCCATCAAATGATGTTGACATAGATGAAATCAAAACTCTTTTTAGAGAAATATCTCTTTTTATTTTGAAATCATTTAAGAGTCATATAAAATAAAACATTTTCTTTGAAAATATTATTATAATCTTGTAAGTAAAGCTTCTATGATTTTACAATGGTGGAAAATAGCTTCACCCGCTGTATAAGTTAAAAAAAACATTCTTAGCTTAATTCTGTCGAAAAGGTTAAAAAGCACCTTGTTTGTAAATGACGGAAAGATTCTTTTATAAACCTCTTATAAAAAGTCAAACAAGGGTATAAATGACTTTAACCCATATTATAGTAATTAGTAAAAATTTTTTTAAATACATTTTTAAGAAACATGGATGTGGATGATAAAGAAGTCCCAGTAGATTATTACGTATAAACAACCTTGGATAATGAAGAGATTGCGAAATAAACCCTTACCTTGTACTTTTCCTTGGTTGGGGGTAGGTTAAACTCCTATATAATGGTGAAATAATTGTTATTAAATTATAAAAGAATCATATACATTAATATTATATCATATATGATCTTTTAACATTGATTTGTTAATAATATCTTACTATTATTTTTGTTTCGGGTGTTAACTTACTCGTTTTATTTTATATTTTTTGTTACGTAAGCCATGTTTTTCATGGATAGGTTGTATCTTATTCATATCCATAATGATATCAAGTACTTAAACATTATTTTTAAATCATAAAATGATAATTATACTTGAATGGATACGATGGAGAATGAATCTCATCGTGTTCGTGGAGATGGTAGTCCGTACGTACGCACGAGCGACAATATCATTCTTTTGATATTAAAATAATATATAATTGGATGGTATATCATATATAAAGAATAATTATCATGTTATATTTATTATTTACATGAATTATAAATCATTATTATACCCATCCAAATAATAATATATTGAACAACAATTACACCACGACGCGGAGATGGGAAGCTGTACGTACACACATATGGTGACATGTCATTAAAAGGATGGATAGAATACTGAATATGGTTGTACCATATTTAAAACAATATTAAATTATATAGGATATATTGGATTCATTATTTTAGAATGGGAATAACAAAGAAATAAGAAGTTTAAGAAGAAACGAATTTGAAAAAGGGTGGTGAAAACATTACCTCTTCTTCGGGTTCTTCCTTTTGATTTGATCAAAAGGGCTCCTTAGGTTGGCTTTATAATCAAAAAAGGACTCTAGGTTGTAGTGAGAGAAGTTGAGAGAGTATTTGGGTAGGGTTTGACCATACCAAAAGGCTTTTAAGGTGTTAATTAATGAGAAGGGGGAGTTCCCTTTTATAAGAGGGGTGAGGGGCACCTTTGGAAAAGCAAGAAATATTATTTTATAATAAATTTATATTAGGTTTATAATGGCTCCAAAGTGTATTATTTAAAGGTTAATGTGTGGATGGATCTCAAAACACTCAACCAATAGAATTTAGATAGTTTTGGGTCATTATATTAACCTTATCTTTTAGTTTTAACTCTTAGTTAATTAGTTTGACACTTACCATGTCACTTTGTATTTTTATATTATATAGTTAATAAACTTACTATATACATCCAATATACCCCCAAGTGGTCCATTAATGATACAAATATCATGATATAAGTCTCTTGGCCGAACCTTAGATTTTTATGAATTTAATATCAATTAATAATATAATATTTGTTTTAAAAACTCTTTTATGTCAATTTTGACACTATTCAATAATTGATTTTTTTGAAAATCATAACAGAATAATTACTTATAACAAAGTTAATTAAGTCAATAATAACATGTCATATTAATCTATAAAATTAGTGTAATTCATAAAAAGTCTCAAATTATATTTATTTGGGTATTTATAATATCAATTATTTTAATTTTTCACTATTAAGGTAATTACTGCATCATCATTGTGTCATAAATAAATTATACTATATAATGTCTAAAAAATACAAATAAAATATAATTATATAGGAAATATTTTTATCTTTCTAATGAATATTCACCATCGAATTTATATTATGTATAACTCTATATTAAAATGTCTTTAGTAAATAAACTTTGATTTTAACTCTTTTAACTCTTCTTTGAATTAAATAATAATAAATGTCCTAATCTAATCCAAGTGGACCTAAATGATAATATTTTATTCCTAAGGTTGTTTTTGGTCTAGATACACTTTTCCAATAGAATTAGTACATGTGTTAGGGTAATATTAATATCATTTTTACCCTTAATTACCCTATTTACTTTTAACCGTGGTAAATAAAAGTAAAAAGTTACTATTCACCAAAAATTATTTTCATCTTAATGAACCAAATTTTACTCCTTGATATTAACCGTGTCTCTCATATTTTCTAAATTCCAATCACAGAAGCGGTAAAATTAAGTTTTATGAAAAATTTATTTTTTTAACTACCACTTAGTAGTTTCACTATTCATCAAAAAATGAAGTTTTTCAAAAAAATACCAAAAATTCACCCTAGGCTAATTTCGATATTACAAATCCAAAAATGAAGTCCATTTTGAAAAATAAAATTTATAAAATTTCAAAAAGTAGGTATTACTATTCATAACAGCTAGTCTGATTGGTTGTGGTGTGTTAGAACTCGATGTTCCGTACAACACATGCTATTGCATTATTCAAAGAGAAGCGTACCGTAGAATCTTGGGGTGTTACTATAAGGAACCAGCCTTAAACCTAACTTAATCTTGAGTTATTAAAAGATTACACATTGAGGATCTTTTCAGGTTTAGAGTTTTAGAGAATTAGATCATGAAACTTGCATTACATTCCACATTTAAACAAAGTGGTTACATAAAAGACAGTATTCATTCTTCCCATCAATGAAAACATATTTAAAATAAAACATAGATTCTTTCTTGACACATCCTTGACACTATCATCACATCATGTACCTTTCCCTTGACCTGTGATAAACATTTCAAAAACTTGGGATGAGCATAAAAAGCTCAGTAAGGGTTATAAAAATATGGAAAGGAAACATGAGTTCATATATACATAAGAATGAAATCATACTTTACCCATAAAACATAGGCACTTTAACATACCTCATCAAATCATGAATAAATCATAGAAATCATAAGACATAAAAGGTTACTTGAGGCATTCATAACATTCTTACGTAGGGATTAACCCTCTTGGTTATGTTTGGAATACCCACCACAGTATATTCCCTAAATCTCTTTGGAGAAACCTTAACATTTCACTCCTTCACGTTACCCAATGCATTGGAGAGATATATCGGGCTCACTCGCCCTTAGTTTATCACGGAACCACCCGTCTTCATAACAATGCCCAAGAACCATAACATAATCGTACCAAATAATACATGCATAAAGGAAACATAACATTTCCACATTTCAATCACAAGATATCAATAAAACACCTTGATATTAAAAAACATTATGAAAACCATTTTCAATACCAAAATAAAAGAAAATTAAAACATGGTATTTATTTTTCTTTTAAAAATAAGGTATGGCTTGTAGAAGAAGCTGAAACTCAAATAATGGTCACAGCGGCGGAGAAGTCGTTGTCGCCACATTCGTATAAAAAACATTCCCTTTTGTAATTTTGTAAAAGGCATCATATAAAAAGATTCCTTTTGGATAAACGTAAAATTCAAAGGGGTTTATACACCGTATAAAAGAAGGTTGTGTATAAAACAAAATATGCCTCAATGAATGGAGATTGAGACGAAGTCCCTTACAAAGACGGTATCCTTGGTTTAAGGATAAATCAATTACATAATTATGTGTGACAAACGAATACACAAAATATAAGTGGATATTAAGTGTAAAATAATCAAAGGTCATTCACACATATTCAAAGGATGACATATTCAATAACTACATGTTGAACCCAAAGAAATCGAAATTGGGTTAAGAAGTTCCCTTGACAGCCTAATGACGTCACACCAAAATGAGTTGATGAGAGATAAAAAAAGGGTATCTCATCACTTGGACATAAAATTTACATCAATAAGGATATATGAGAACATATCCCAACATAACAATATGTAAATTAAAAGACCCAACAAAATATGTCTTTTAAAAAGAGGAGGGTGAAAGGTTCCCTTACCGACTTGGGTATCTTTCGAAACATACACCCCACGAAAGAAGAGAATACATCATTGATGTAAATACTCATAAACGAAATTATATTACACAAAGAGTAGAATAATGGGAAGTACATACACCACTCAAAGGAAATTTTGGCAAATGTAGCATAAACCTCACGGGAATAAAAGTGAGATGAAAAATCCCTTACGAAAACTCGGCAGCCTAACGACGCCACTTAAAACTTCCAAAAATGGATTTATGAGAGAGAATAGGGTCTCTCATCATATGAACATAAAAATTACAGTAAGAGTAATATAAAATAACATCCCAATCACAAGAAATATGAGCTTAAAAGGAATGACATAAAAGAGTGTACTTTAAAAGAAAGGGAGGAGTAGGATCCCTTACCTCAAGTCCAACTTGTCTTGTTCGTTTCTTTATATTCATGAATAATAAACTTTGGTCAATTAATAATTTCCTAAGTACCTCCTTTATAGATTAATATTCAGTTCATATCACATATTATAATGTTATAATAATTGTTTAATAATGTTAGTTCATATCAGACGTTTTTGCCGATGTTTGGTACATGAGTCAAAAATGAACTTGTTTGAAAAAAGATTGCCCATGTAGTTATAAGTAAATAATTTCCAGAATAGTATTGAAATATCATATATATCCAGTAAATATTAATTTTATACTATTCCATATCATTTGGAGATAAAAAATGAAAAGCATCGTTCCTGGAGACGGTAGGTCGTACGTACGCATGAACGCTACTTTCATTTTTTTGTCATATTAATGGAATTAAAACAAAATGATAGATATATATATATGTTATAATTCCAGAATGATATCCATAATTTATATGTAATATATTATATATATATCCATTATATATATGTACTTATAATATTACATAACATTTTGGGATAAGAAATGAAATGTACCGTTCATGGAGACGGTAAGCCATACGTACGCATGAACACTACTTCCATTTCTATTTCATATTTAATGGAATTAAAACATAATGATACATAATAGTATTTTAATTACATTATGGTATCATATATAATATCATTAAATATATCCTTTATACATACCACATATGGTATTAACGAATCAAATCACTTTGAGGGGGTGGTAGTCCGCACTTCCTTAAATGAAGATATCACATTTACCCATAATGGAAACCATAAAGGTATTCCATAAATGAAAAATACAGAAGCTTAAGTAAAACATAAACATATTAGATATCATATATAAATATATTGTCATCTTAATGGCCACCTTTTAAGGTGTTAGAATAATGTTGAACAATCATCGTTTCGGGAGGCAGAAATTCGCCATCCACGAAAAAGTATGTTCTTTAACCATTAGATGTAGGTGTGTATAAGTGTAGCTCTAATACTTCTTATAACAACATCCTAGTATATTTAAGATACTGTATTTTTTACAAAACAAATGAATAAAAAGATTTTATGGGGTTGGAGAAGCAAAATAAAACAAAAGGACACAAGTGAAGACATTACCTTAAAATCAGGTAACTCCCTTTGGTTTGAGCTCAAAGGCTTCCTTGGGAAGACTTCTGCCCAAAGTGAGGCTTCAAGGAGTAATATAGGTAAGTGGAGAGACAAAATGGGTAGGTTTTTGCCGAGCCAAAGGCTTTGGGAGTGTGGGTAAAGAGGTAGAGGTGGGGGCCTTTTATAAGAGGAGAGGAGGGGCACTCTTGTAAAGTTACAAAATGTTACTTTATTTTCAAAAGAGTTTCGGATTTTAAATGTCCCACATTGATGTATTTCGTGGATAAGGTGATAAGGGTTCGAAATAAACTCATAAAATAGGTTTTGGACATGTGTAGGTCTTATATATTACATTATCTTTCCAATTTATTTAAATAGTTAAATAATGAGGTCATCAGTGCATCATCATGATGTCATAAATAATTTAATTTATTTAATGTCTAAAAATTATAAAAAAAATACTATGATGTAGGAAATCTTTTTAGTTTTACAATTACTATTTATAGTAAAAAATATGACTTTTATAACCCCATGTCAAAATTGTTTTAGTAAAACATCTCATGTTTGTGTCATTTTTACTTTAACATTAAATAAAAAGATATTTATGTCATTTTCCAACCAAAGTGGATCCATGGGGTCCCCAAGTTGACTCATGTATTTTCTTGGTCTTACATGACACATAAAATGAGTGTAGGACATTTTTCTAGGTCATTTCATTTTATTAAAATATTATTCTTACCATAAACTACACTAATTACCTCTAATCGCGATTAAAAACTTAATAAGTTACTATTCACCAAAAAATTATTTTTATCCCATTGAACCACATTTTACTTATTAATGACAACCATGTATGTCGGATTTTTGAAATTCAAAACACAAAGATGGAAAAATTTCATTTAAACGGAAAAATCAGTTTTTATAAGTACCACTTAGTGGTTTCACTATTAATCAAAAATTGAAGTTTTTCAGAAAAATTCCAAAAGTTCACCCTAAGCTATATTTGATATTCCGAATTCAAAAATGAAGTCTATTTTACAAAATTCAAAACATATAAGTCACATTAATTAATTTAATAATTAAGTCCCGTTGTCAGAGCAAATAGCGTGTTTTTATGAAACAATAAGTATCAAAATATTGACACTAGTTTAAGTCTGATTTCAAAGTGAAATTAATTTCAACGACCACTATTGGATTTAATGGTAAAAATATATTCTAATTTCACTTTAAAAAAAATTCAAAAGATAATCTATCATATAAATAAATTAGATTAAAAAGAGGTTTTGAATTAAAATACAACATTTTACACTATTCATTAAAAAAATGAACTTTATCGGAAAGATACCAAAAATTTACACAAAGTAAATTTTGATGTCCCAATTATTAAGAAGAGTTTTATTTTGTCCAATAGAATTTATAAGAGTTAACAAAACTATATTTAATGATGGTTCGCCAACAAAAGGCGATAAGTGAACCTTTAGTGAAAACTAGGGCATATACGCCTAAAATTGAATTCTTTTCGTATTTTAAGCCTTTATATTTTATTGGATAAATGTAAAAACATTTAAAAACATATATAATCATATTTTAGTTATTTATATCCATTCACGCCAATACAAAAACTAGGCGTTAACTACCATTTAAAGTAATATTATTTTATTATTAGAGTGCAACGTAAGATTCCCAAGAAACTCGTTGTTGCGTATTAGGTACGTCATCGAGCATAGAGTTCCATTTAAAGTCATATTAATATTTTATTCACAAATATGGATAAATATGAAAGTGTCATATTCTTTATTTTCCTGGGGTGTTACATCCTTCCCCCCTTTTGGGAATTGCGTCCTCGCAATTTTTAAAATTGAGCTTGGAAACATCCTTGAAAGTCCCACATCGGAACAAGATTCATTAAAACAATCACTTTAAAATAAATAAAGATAAGTAAAGAGGTCACCCGAGTTAACCCATACTAGGATTCCATGTAGAAAAACATGGACATGGAATAAAAAGAAAAGGTTCATGTTCTTGAGGGAGAGTGATAGTAAACATGTCTAGGAGAAAGTTGACCATAAGAAAATCACAAACTTGTGATGGGTTAAACAGTATTCGATTCCCCAGTAGGAAATGTTAATAGACAACATTTTTGTTTTAAGTTACTTTTTATTGAGGAATTTATTCATAAGGGAACATAATCACTTATCATGTTGACTTTCAACTTTTACTAGATTCCTTAATCAAACTCATATTTTTTTCCCAAAAGACGAGTATTTAGGGAGACTTGTTCGCATTAAGAGTACTATAATCAACTTCTAGAGAATCACCTAATCCACCAAAGAGAACTATATACTTCCCATGTCTTTAGACATTAACCAAAACCAAACCAAAAAGGTTAGTACAAGATCAGATAATCTAGAAAAGGATAACCCTTTACAAAAAAAAACCTATTCTTAATCTCCAAAATTTGTCCAACAAAACCCAAAGTTCAACGTGGACCATTCTATAATCAATTTTTCTATAAAATTATTCAAATTAAATCAATCTAAGATTGAAACCCAAATATTTGAAGGATTTGGTCACATAGTCTTCCAAGTTAAATCGTAACATTTATCTCCAAACAACATCAGTTGCTCCTAAAGTCTCATATTGAAAAGTAATTAACCTAATCACATATCCTCCATGATAGGTTAATCATTTTCATAAATAACCCAAAATCAACTTACTCTTAATTCATAAAATCATATAACTAAAAAGAATCAGTCAAACTAACCAGGGACTTCACGTAGCCCAGTGGTAGGCAATAAATACCAGTCGCACTTTGGTTGTGGGTTCGATTCCCACAGCTTTGTCCGACGCGACGGGTAGTCACACGGTCTGCGTGTTGTCCTTTTTCAAAAACTATATAATTCTCAAAACATTTCCCAAAACGAGATAAAATCTTCAAAAATAAACATAACATATTTTAACCTCAAGTATATCTCATGCCTTTCATTTTCCATCATAACATATAATAACCCATAATTATCTCAAAAGTAAGGATCATATAAACCCTAATGGTTACCTTTATAATTATTACCTGAACTTACACATCGATTGGTCATATCATACATGATGCATTATAGAACATACCAAGTTTCAAGTGGTTGATCATGACTCCATGATAGTTATTTTAGAACAACCATGAGTTTCCTCATTGAATGCCCCATTTCATCCAGTCTCTTAATCAGAGAACCACCACAGTTTCCTTCAAACCTATTATCACTTTGGTGCCTGCTAGATACATCCATTCACTAAAAATAGAAAGGTCAGTGTGAGTATATCAACATAATCATCATGTACTAATGAGTGAGATAAACACTAAGATACACTTACTCATTCACTTTATCTAAAACTAGGACTCTTTTTGAAATCCTAACCATTATGGTAATGCCACTTATGCTTAAAGAATACCCTAACCTATAATGTTATATAAACAGACCTCTGATACCAACTATAAGGCCCCAGCCTTAAACATTACTTAATCTTGAGTTATTACAAGATTACACATTGAGGATCTTTTCAGGTTTAGAGTTTTAGAGAATTAGATCATGAAACTTGCATTACATTCCACATTTAAACAAAGTGGTTACATAAAAGACAGTATTCATTCTTCCCATCAACGGAAAAATATTTAAAATAAAATATGGATTCTTTCTTGACACATCCTTGACACTATCATCACATCATGTACCTTTCCCTTGAACTCTGAAAAACATTTCAAAAACTTGGGATGATCATAAAAAGATCAGTAAGGGTTATAAAAATATGGAAAGGAAACATGAGTTCATATATACATAAGAATGAAACCATAATTTACCCATAAAACATAGGCACTTTAACATACCTCATAAAATCATGAATAAATCATAGAAATCATAAGACATAAAAGGTAACTTGAGGCATTCATAACATTCTTACGTAGGGAGTAACCCTCTTGGTTACGTTTAGAATACCCACCACAGTATATTCCCTAAATCACTTCGGAAAAACCTTAACGTTTCACTCCTTCGCATTACCCAATGCATTGGAGAGCTATATCGGGCTCACCCGCCCTTAGTTTATCACAGAACCACCCGTCTTCATAACAATGCCCAAGAACCATAACATAATCGTACCACATAATACATGCATAAAGGAAACATAACATTTCCACATTTCAATCACAAGATATCAATAAAACACCTTGATATTAAAAAACATTATGAAAACCATTTTCAATACCAAAATAAAAGAAAATTAAAACATGGTATTTTTTTTCTTTTAAAAATAAGGTATGGCTTGTAGAGGAAGCCGAAACTCAAATAATGGTCACGGCGGCGGAGAAGTCTTTGTCGCCGCATTCATATGACAATAACATTCCCTTTTGTCGTTTTGTAAAACGCTTCGTATAAAAAGATTCCTTTTGCATAAACATAAAATTCAAAGGGGTTTATACACCGTATAAAAGAAGGTTGTGTATAAAACAAAATATGCCTCAATGAATGGAGATTGAGAGGAAGTCCCTTACAAAGACGGTATCCTTGGTTTAAGGATAAATCAATTACATAATTTTGTGTGACAAAAAAATACACCAAATATAAGTGGATATTAAGTTTAAAATAATCAATGGTCATTCACACATATTCAAATGATGACATATTCAATAACTACATGTTGAACCCAAAGAAATCGAAATTGGGTTAAGAAGTTCCCTTGACAGCCTAACGACGTCACATCAAAATGAGTTGATGAGAGATAAAAAAAGGGTATCTCATCACTTGGACATAAAATTTACCTCAATAAGAATATATGAGAACATATCCCAACATAACAATATGTAAATTAAAAGACCCAACAAAAAAAGTCTTTTAAAAAGAGGAGGGTGAAAGGTTCCCTTGCGGACTTGGGTATCTTTCGAAACATACACCCCATGAAAGAAAGACAATACATCATTGATGTAAATACTCATAAATGAAATTATATTACACAAAGAGTATAATAATGGGCAGTACATACACCACTTAAAGGAAATTGTGGCAAATGTAGCATAAATCTCCCGGGAATAAAAGTGAGATGAAAATTCCCTTATGAAAACTTGGCAGCCTAACGGCACCACTTAAAACTTCCAAAAATGGATTTATGAGAGAGAATAGGGTCTCTCATCATATGAACATAAAAATTATAGTAAGAGTAATATAAAATAACATCCCAATCACAAGAAATATGAGCTTAAAAGGAATTACATAAAAGAGTGTACTTTAAAAGAATGGGAGGAGTGAGATCCCTTACCTCAAGTCCAACTTGTCTTGTTCGTTTATTTATATTCTTGAATAATAAACTTTGGTCAATTAATAATTGCCTAAGTACCTCCTTTAGAGATTATTATTCAGTTAATATCACATATTATAATGTTATAATAATTGTTTAATAATGTTAGTTCATATCAGACGTTTATGCCAATGTTTGGTACATGAGTCAAAAATGAACTTGTTTGAAAAAATATTTCCCATGTAGTTATAAGTAAATAATTTCTAGAATAGTATTAAAATATCATATATATCTATTAAATATTAATTTTATACTATTCCGTATCATTTAGAGATAAAAAACGAAAAGCACCGTTCATGGAGACGGTAGGCCGTACGTATGCATGAACGCTACTTTCATTTTTTTGTCATATTAATGGAATTAAAACAAAATGAAAGTGATATATATATGTTATAATTCCAGAATGATATCCATAATTTAGATGTAATATATTACATATATATCCATTATATATATATGTACTTATAATATTACATAACATTTTGAGATAAGAAATGAAATGTACCGTTCATGGAGACAGTAAGCCGTACGTACGCATGAACGCTACTTCCATTTCTATTTCATATTTAATGGAATTAAAACATAATGATACATAATATTATTTTAATTCCAGTATGTTATCATATATAATATCATTAAATATATCCTTTACACGTACCACATATGGTATTAACGAATCAAATCACTTTGAGGGGGCGGTAGTTCGCACTTCCTTAAATGAAGATATCGCGTTTACCCATAATGGAAACCATAAAGGTATATCATTGATGAAAAATAAATAAGCTTAAGTAAAACATAAACATATTATATATCATATATAAATATAGTGTCATATTAATGGCCACCTTTGAATGTGTTAGAATAATGTTGAACAATCATCGTTTCGGGAGGCAGAAATTCGCCATCCATAGAAACAGTATGTTCTTTAACCATTATATGTAGGTGTGTGTAAGTGTAGCTCTAATACTTCTTATAAAAACATACTAGTATATTGAAGATACTGTATTTGTTGCAAAAAAATGAATAAAAAGAGTTTAGGGGGTTGGAGAAGCACAATAAAACAAAAGGACACAAGTGAAGACATTACCTTAAAATCGGGTAACTCCCTTTGGTTTGAGCTAAAAGGCTTCCTTGGGAAGACTTATGCCAAAAGTGAGGCTTCAAGGAGTAATATATGGAAGTTTAGAGACAAAATGGGCAGGGTTTGTCCGAGCCAAATGCTTTGGGAGTGTGGGTAAGGAGGTAGAGGTGGGGGCCTTTTATAAGAGGAGAGGAGGGGCACTCTTGTAAAGTTACAAAATGATACTTTATTGTCAAAAGAGTTTCGGATTTTAAAGGTCCCACATTGATGTATTTCGAGGATAAGGTGATAAGGGTTAGAAATCCACTCATACAATAGGTTTTGGTCATGTTTAGGTCTTAGATATTACATTATCTTTCCATTTTATTTAAATCGTTAAATAATGAGGTCATCGCTGCATCATCATGATGTCATAAATAATTTAATTTATTTAATGTATAAAAATTAAAAAAAATACTATGATGTAGGAAATCTTTTTATCTTTCCAATGAATATTTATAGTCAAAAATATGACTTGTATAACCTAATATAAAAATTGTTTTAGTAAAACATTTCATGTTTGTGTCATTTTTACTTTAACATTAAATAAAACGATATTTATGTCATTTTCCAACCAAAGTGGCTCCATGGGGTCCCCAAGTTGACCCATGGATTGTCTTGGTCGGCCATGACACATCCAATGAGGGTAGGACATGTGTCTAGGTCATTTAATTTTATTAAAACATTATTCATACCATAAACTACACTAATTACCTATAATCGCGATTAAAAACTTAATAAGTTACTATTCACAAAAAAATTATTTTTATCCAATTGAACCACATTTTACTTCTTAATGACAACCATTTATGTCGGATTTTTGAAATTCAAAACACAAAGATGGAAAAATTTCATTTAAACGGAAAAATCAGTTTTTATAAGTACCACTTAGTGGTTTCACTATTCATCAAAAATTGAAGTTTTCCAGAAAAATCCCAAAAATTCACCCTAAGCTATATTTGATATTCCAAATTAAAAAATGAAGGCTATTTTAAAAAATTCAAAACATATAAGTAACATTAATTAATTTAATAATTAATTCCTTCTGTCAGAGCAAATAACGTGTTTTTATGAAAGAATAAGTATTAAAAGATTGACACTAGTTTAAGTCTGATTTCAAAGTGAAATTAATTCCAATGACCACTATTGGATTTAATGGTAAAAATATATTCTAATTTCACTTTAAAACCAATTCAAAAGATAATATAATTATATAAATAAATTAGATTAAAAAGAGGTTTTGAATTAAAATACAACATTTTACACTATTCATTAAAAAATGAACTTTATCAGAAAGATACCAAAAATTTACACAAAGTAAATTTTGATGTCCCGATTATTAAGAAGAGTTTTATTTGGTCCAATAGAATTTATAAGAGTGAACAAAACTATATTTAATGACGGTTCGCCATCAAAAGGCGATAAGTGAACCTTTAGTGAAAACTAGGGCATATACGCCTAAAATTGAATTCTTTCCGTATTTTAAGCCTTCATATTTTATTGGATAAATGTAAAAACATTTAAAAACATATATAATCATATTTTAGTTATTTATATCCATTCCCTCCAATACAACGGCTAGGCGTTAACTACCATTTAAAATAATATAATTTTATTATTCAACTGCAACGTAAGATTCCCAAGAAACTCGTTGTTTCGTATTAGGTACGTCATCGAGCATAGCGTTCCATTTAAAGTCATATTAATATTTTATTCACAAATATGGATAAATATGAAAATGCCATATTCTTTATTTACCTGGGGTGTTACAGTTACATTCTCCCCTCCTTCAAATAATTTCATCCTCAAAATTTCTAGAATACTACTGCATGAAAAGACTCGGGTGGTTCTTCTTCATAAGTTCCTCGGGTTCCCACGTTGCCTCTTCCATATTATGGTTTCTCCACAAGACTTTTACTAGACGAGTCGTCCGGTTTCTCAGTACTTGTTCTCTCATATCAAGAATCTTGACGGGCTCTTCGCAATAAGACAAATCGGGTTCCAGTTCTAATTTCTCATAGGTGAGTACATGCATTGGGTCAGGCATGTATTTCCTCAGCAGAGATACGTGGAACACATCGTGAACATTGGAGAGACTTGGCGGCATTGCCAATCGGTAATCTATAGCCCCAATTCGTTCTAGAATTCCAAAATGTATGACTCCCTTCCATGGAGATACCTTCAGGAAAACACGATCACCAACTTGAAATTCTAAATCCTTCCTTCGATTATCAACATAGCTCTTCTGCCTACTTTGAGATGCTTTGATATGGTTTTGGATTACCTTCACCTTTTCCATCATTTCCTCCACCAGTTCTGAGCCTACAAGTTTTCTTACACCAACATCATCCCAAAAGGTTGGTGTGCGACATCTCTTTCCATATAATGCTTCATATGGTTCCATCTAAATACTCGAATGGAAGTTATTATTATAGGAGAATTCTAACAGAGGTAAATATTGATCCCACATACCCTAAAAGTCAAGTGAGCAGGATCTCAACATGTCTTCTAAGGTTTGAATAGTTCGTTCTGATTGTCCATCTGTTTGAGGGTGGTAGGCAGTGCTCAAATAAAGTTCAGTATCCAAGGCTTTCTGAAGACTTTTTCAGAATCTTGAAGTAAAACAGGGATCACGATCTGAAACAATCGATAGGGGTACTCCATAAAGTCTCACAACTTCATTAATATATAGTTTTTCTAGACGTTCCAGTGGTAGATATTCTCTTATTGCAAGAAAATATGCTGACTTGGTAAGCCAATCAGCAATAACCCATATTGAATCATTCCTTCTAGGAGTCTTTGGTAGCCCCATGACAAAGTACATTGTGATATTGTCCCATTTACACTCCGGTATGGGAAGAGGTTGCCTGACTCCTCCAGGTTGTTGCCACCAGCTTTCACTTGTTGACAAACCATACATCTTGACACAAAATTAGCAATCTCCCTCTTCATGTTGTCCCACCAAAAATGTTCCTTCAAATATCTATACATTTTGGTGCTCCCAGGGTGTGTAGAGGAATTGGAACTATGAGCATCATCCAACAATTCCCTTTTTAGATCAGGTTTATTGGGAACACAAAGTCTCTTCCCAAATTTCAGAATTCCATCTTCATACACAAAGTCTCTCAATCTCCCATCATTCATAGCTTTAATCTTCTTTCGAAATTCTTCACCATCGGTCTGAGAACTCTTAATCATTTCTAGTAAAGATGGTTTAGTGACCATTTGAAAAAGCATTGATGTTTCACCTTCCCTGGTTATTCCCATGTCCATCTTTACTAGATCCATGAAAATTGGATCCCTTTCAATTTTCATCACGTTCAAAACTCCATGGTCTTTTCTGCTCAAAGCATCTGCCACCTTGTTTGCTTTCCCTGGGTGGTAGTGTATCGTACAATCATAATCCTTGAGTAATTCAAGCCATCTCCTTTGCCTCATGTTGAGTTATTTTTGTGAGAAAATATACTTCAAACTCTTGTGATCAGTATAAATCTCACATTTTCACCATAGAGGTAGTGCCTCCATATCTTCAAAGCAAAGATCACAACTACTAACTTGAGATCATGAATAGGATAGTTTTGTTCATGAATTTTCAACTGTCGTGATGCATAGGCAATAACCCTATCATTCTGCATAAGGGCACAACCAAGTCCTTTCTTCGATACATCACTATAAATAATGAACCCATCATTCCCCGATGGTAGAGTCAATATAGAAGCATTGACTAATATTCTCTTCAGTTATTCAAAAAATTCTTTATACTCTTTTGTCCAAAAAAATTTAACCCCTTTACATGTGATCTTTGTTAATGGGTTAGCCAACCGGGAAAAATTCTGGATGAAACGTCGATAATAACCTGCTAAACCAATAAAACTACATACCTCAGTTATACTTGTCGGTGCAGGCCATTCTTGGATTGACTTGGTCTTAGAAGGATCAATAGATATTCCATCTTTAGAGATAATATGTCCAAGAAAAGAAATCTTCTAAAGCCAAAATTAAACTTGCAAAACATCCCATATAATTCATGTCTTCTCAAAGTCTTTAGGATAATGCGCAAGTGATTTTCATGATCTTCGTAGCTTTTGGAGTATACTAAGATATCATCAATAAATACCACCACAAATTCATTGAGATATTCCTTGAAAACTCTATTCATCAGATCCATGAATACAGAGGGTTCATTAGTCAATCCAAAAGGCATTACTGTAAACTCATAATGCCCATACCTGGTTCGAAATACTGTCTTCGGAATGTCTTCCTTCTTCACACACAACTGATGGTATCCAGATCTAAGGTCAATCTTTGAAAAGTATTGAGCTTCATGCAGTTGGTCAAATAAATCATCAATGCGAGGTAGGGGATACTTGTTCTTTATTGTTATAGCATTGATCTCCCTGTAGTCGATACATAACCTCATAGATCCATCTTTCTTTTTAACAAAAAGAATAGGGGATCCCCATGGAGAAAAACTAGGGCGAATAAATCCATTATTACTCAATTCCTCTAGTTTTTTCATTAGTTAAACTAATTATACAGTGGCCATTCTATATGGGGTCTTCGATATAGGCCTTGATCCTGGAATTAAATCAATGGAAAACTCAACTTCTCGTTCTGGAGGATGTTCAGGTAAATCTTCTGGAAACACATCTATATATTCTTTCACAACAGGTATATCCTCTATTTTAACATTCCTTTCCTCAACCATAGTCATTTCATTCTCTTCCTCCACAATAATTGAATTTAGTTGAGCTACTAGGGGTGGATCTAGAAAAGAATTAGGTGGTGAAGATTCTACTCTAAAGATAAGGTGTTCCTTATCATCATCATCAAAAATCGTAACCTCCTTCTTCTTATAATAAATCCTCACATCATGGTCTGAAAGCCAGTCCATACCGAGGATTATATCAGACTCAATCATAGTTATGACAATGAGATTAGTAGATAAATAACATTTATGTGCTCTAATGGGGACTGATTCACAAAACTTTGTTGCAACGATACTTCCCTTAGGAGTTTTAACTGACAACTCCCTTGCTAAATCAAATTGGAAATATCTAATTTTCTTAGCAAACTGGGAAGATATGAAACAATGCGATGATCCAGAATCAAATAATGCATTTTCTAAACTTGAGGAAACCATTAAATTACCCGCCACCACGTCTTTCAGAGCTTCTATCTCAGCAGTAGTGATAACATAAGCTTAGCCTTGATCCCTTGGCCTTTTCTGAGGTAAGTTCCCCTAACGCTTATGAAATTCATTTGCATAATGTCCCATATCTCTGTAATTGTAGCACTGAACATTGGTAGCTTCCTTCTTCCCCTTGTAATCATGAACTTGGTGGCCTTTTTCACCACACTTGTAACAGACTCCTGTTCCCTTCAAGCAAGTACCGGGGTGTTTCTTCCCACATTTACCAAAGGATGGATATTAAACCTTTCCCTTATTCCCCTTATTTCCATTCCCATATTGATCAACATATCTCTTCTTCTCTTGCTTTGCTTTAAAGTCATAAGACTTAGAGAATTCCTTTTCTGTCTTGATAGCACATGAGACAATGTCTTCGTACGACGAGAAGGATTATGAGACTAATGCTCGACAGAGAAATGGTTTTAACCCATCAAAGAAATGATCAATATTACTTCTTGGGTTACGTATATAATCTCCAGCATACCTTGCTAACCTAGTAAAGTTATCCTCATACTTTGTGACATTCTTATCCTCCTTTTCTCTCAGACTCAGAAATTTCCTTTCCATATCTGCTCGATGATCACGAGGAAAGTATTTTTTCTAAAAACAGATCTTTGAACTCCCTCCATTTCATATTTGATACGTCATCATCTTCCTTCATGTTTTGAATCAATGACCACCATTGATCAGCATCTCCAGTGAGGTGGTAAACTGCCATAATAACTTTTTCCCTTTAACTACTCCCCAAAGCCTGAAATATTTTCTCTAGGGAATTTATCCATTGCTCAGCTACTAAGGGATTTGTACTCCCATTGAACGTTGGTGGTTTTTTCCTCATGAAGCGATCTAACATTGATACTCTACGCTGTGGATCAGGTTGCTCCATACGGGTAATGTTATTATTCATAACCTGAGTGAGTTGTCCCAGTATGGTGATTAGCTGATCAGCACCAGTTGCATCACCAGCTCCACTATAATTATCTTGAGCATGAGGGAAATCCCTACATGGAGTTCATGCATTGATACGGTTTCCATTTCTTCCACTAGGCGTCATTTCTAAAAAGTGACATAAACTAGATCATTTTATGAATCAAAATACATAATCCCATACTTATAAAACACTTAACATAAATTGAACTATTTATGGATATAATCCATAATCATAAAAATGTTTTCTTTGAGAAATTATATACTCATAAACCCTTCATAATGGTTTGTAAAGAAAATGAGAGTTATCCTAAGCATATCCCCTAGGAGTGTCGTAACCAAGAGTGCAGCAAGGCCCGTTGTCGTGCACCAGTTCCCGTTCGAGTCTAGCTCAAAGCGGTGTTTTCGGGTTTTACCCCTAGGTATATCCGTGCCAGAGCCGCCTCTACCAACTCGTATCTAGACAGGGATGTATTGCTCGAAAAACTCACAAAATCTCTACAATACCAAAATTCTAGGAAGTTATTCTATACCAATCATCAAAGTCCATCTTAGGTTTATGTGCTCTAATCAGAGTTTATCTAAATCTTGCTTCCAAGGTTTGTACTAAACTTCCTCTGATACCAACTGTAATGCCCCGACCCCAGTTACCCAGAGTTGGTGCATTATTACATAACATTGGCATGATCACAAGAAAGATCAAATCTCGAAAGATCGATTAGTTTAGTAGCCTTGGAAACACTAGATATATTCATAAAGTTTTACATTACATCATAAAAATAAAAACTACAACAACATAGTCTCTATAGTCCACACTCTTATCCCCTCATACTATCCCTACAGGTCATTCATAAATTACTTCCTCACATCCTGGAAAAAATAAAACATAGAAAAGGGGTGAGCTCAAAAGCCCAGTAAGGATAACAATATAGAGGAAACTTTCATAAATAAGTTTAAGGCAATGTATAACTAAAACAAAAGCCTTTTAAACTTGAACTTCAACATAGTATGGAAAAAATAAAATGAAATATTTCCATTTACTTATTCACATGGATATTCTACTAATCAAATAATCACATGCAATATCAATAACCAATTTCATAATTATGGAATGCATAATGCCAGACTATCATAACCACATAGACAAGTCTTCGTGCCAAGACTACAAATAAGATTTTTCCAAGGCCTTATGCCAAGACACTAGTTTGTCTCATGAGACCTACCGATACATAGAGGAGCTATAGTGGTCTCCACCCATCACATATTAAGTCCAATGCATTCCCATATGAAAAGGTTTAAACATAACGTAAACATTCATATTAAAACTAGCATTCAAAATTCCAATACTTTCACCATAAACCATGAAGTGTATAAAAATAACATATCCATAGTCAAACATATCACAAAACCTTCAATAAAATATGGAAGTTTTGTTTCATAATAAATCATCTTCAAATAAGCTTAAAATCCATCAAATGATGTTGACATAGATGAAATCAAAACTCTTTTTAGAGAAATATCTCTTTTTATTTTGAAATCATTTACGAGTCATATAAAATAAAACATTTTATTTGAAAATATTCTTATAAGCATTTAAGGGAAGTTTTGACAATTTTATAATGGCGGAAAATAGCCGCACCCACCGTATAAGTTAAAAAAAACATTCTTACCTTAATTTTGTCGAAAAGGTTAAAAAGCACCTTGTTTAGAAAATGATGGAAAGATTATTTTATAAACCTCTTATAAAAAGTCAAAAAAGGGTATAAATGAATTTAACCCATATTCTAGTAAATAGTAAAAATGTTTTGAAATACATTTTTAAGAAACATGGATGTGGATGATAAAGAAGTCCTAGTAGATTATTACGTATAAACAACCTCGGATAATGAAGAGATTGAGAAATAAACCCTTACCTTGTACTTTTCCTTAGTTAGGGGTAGGTTAACCTCCTTTATAATGGTGAAATAATTGTTATTAAATTATACAAGAATCATATACATTAATATGATATAATATATGATCTTTTAACATTGATTTGTTAATAATATCTTAGTATTATCGTTGTTTCGGGTGTTAACTTACTCGTTTTCTTTTATATGTTTTGTTACGTAAGCCATGTTTGTCATGGATAGGTTGTATCTTATTCATATCCAGAATGATATCAAGTCCTTAAACATTATTTTTAAATCATTAAATGATAATTATACTTGAATGGATACGATGGAGAATGAATCTCATCACGTTCGTGGAGACGGTAGTCCGTACGTACGCACGAGTGACAATATCATTATTTTGATATTAAAATAATATATAATTGGATGTTATATCATATTTACATAATAATTATCATGTTATATTTATTATTTACATGAATTATAAATCATTATTATACCCATACAAATAATAATATATTGAACAACAATTACACCACGACGTGGAGACGGTAAGCCGTACGTACGCACGTATGGTGACATGTCATTCAAAGGATGGATAAAATACTGAATATGGTTGTACCATATTTATAATAATATTACAGTATATAGAAGATATTGGATTCATTATTTTATAATGGTAAAAACAAATAAAGAAGAAGTTGAAGAAGAAACGAATTTGAAAAAGGGTGGTGAAAACATTACCTCATCTTCGGGTTCTTCCTTTTGATTTGATCAAAAGGGCTCCTTAGGTTGGCTTTATGATCAAACTAAGGCCTCTAGGTTGTAGTGAGAGAAGTTGGGAGAGTATTTGGGCAGGGTTTGGCCGAACAAAAAGGATTTGAAGGTGTGAATTAATGAGAAGGGGGAGTGCCCTCTTATAAGAGGGGTGAGGGGAACCTTTGGAAAAGCTAGAAATATTATTTTATAATAAATTCATATTCGGTTTCTAATGGATTAAAAGTGGATTATTTAAAGTTTAATGTGAGTATGGATCGAAAACCACTCAACAAATAGAATTTAGACAGGTTTGGGTCATTCACTACGGGAAAAAGGGGTATTTGCGACGGGTTATTTGCGACGGGAATAAATCCCGTCGCAAATAGTCCTGTTAAAAACTTATTTGCGACGAGAATATTTGTCCGTCGCAAATAAGTAGCCTTTTGCGACGGGATAGCTTTCCCCGTCGCAAAAGGACTGGCGCGGTTTGCGCGCCAAATCACGGGAAACCTATTTGTGATGGGGGAATATTCCTGTCGCAAATAACCGGCGGCGGTAAAAGGTATTTGCGACGGGAATATTCCCCCGTCGCAACTAGTGTGTCGGCAGGTGGTTATTTGCGACGGGACCCGTCGCAAATAACTATTTAACCGTTGACCGTAATAAATGATGGCTAAGGTATTTACGACGGGTACCGTTGCAAATAGTATTATTTGCGACGGGATTCCCGTCGCAAATACTCTAACCTATAAATACCCCCATCCGTTTTTTTCAAATCATTCTCAAATTCTATCTTCTTCTTCTCTCAAAGTTTTATTTCTAAAGTTCAGTTTTTCTCAAGTTTAATTTTTTTTCGGAGTCGATATTAAAGTTTTGAAGAACGATCAGAGCAGATCAATTTTCAAGGTATTTATGTTCATTTTAATTTAATATTTATTTTTAATTTTTTATTAGTTTTAATTATTCTTAATTAGTTGTAATTTAATTATGTTTACATTATTTTGTTACTTAATAAATTTAAATTATTAGTATTGTTCATAGTTAATACTAATTAGGAATAATTAGTAATAATTTTTAATAATTAAGAATAAATATTAATAATTAGTAATAAATATTAATAATTAGGAATAATAACATTATTAAATTATTAGTATATTTTATTATTAATATTAAAATAATATAATTTTTAATATATATACAATTCTCTTTTCATCTATGTGTTTGCTGTCTCCACATGTATTATTTGTATGTGGAGATAGAAAACACACAGATGAAAGGAGAATTGTATATAAATTATAAAATTATATTATTTTAATATTAATAATAAAATATACTAATAATGTTATTATTCGTAATTATTGGTAATTATTCCTAATTATTGGTATTTATTCCTAATTATTAGTAATTATTCATTTAATTACTACTAATTAGTAATAACTACCAATAATTAGTAATAACTACCAATAATTAGTAATAACTACCAATAATTAGTAATAATTATCACTAATTGGTACTAATTAGTAATAATTACCAATAATTCGTAATAATTACAAATAATTAGTAATAATTAGTAATAATTACCTATAATTAGTAATAATTACCAATAATTAGTAATAATTACCAATAATTAGTAATAATTACCAATAATTAGTAATAATTACCAATAATTAGTAATAATTCGTAATAATTAGTAATAATTCGTAATAATTAGTAATAATTAGTAATAATTAGTAATAATTCGTAATAATTCGTAATAATTAACAATAATTAGTAATAATTATCAATAATTAGTAATAATTACCAATAATTAGTAATAATTCGTAATAATTAGTAATAATTCGTAATAATTAGTAATAATTCGTAATAATTAGTAATAATTAACAATAATTAGTAATAATTAACAATAATTAGTAATAATTACCAATAATTAGTAATAATTACCAATAATTACCAATAATTACCAATAATTACCAATAATTACCAATAATTACCAATAATTACCAATAATTAGTAATAATTAACAATAATTAGTATTATTTACCAATAATTACCAATAATTGGTTATAATTAATAATAATTGGTAATAATTAGTATTAATTGGTAATAATTAGTAATAATTGGTAATAATTAGTAATAATTCGTAATAATTACCAATAATTAGTAATAATTACCAATAATTAGTAATAATTACCAATAATTAGTAATAATTACCAATAATTAGTAATAATTACCAATAATTAGTAATAATTACCAATAATTAGTACTAATTACCAATAATTAGTAATAATTAGGAATAATTAGTAATAATTACCAAGTATTAGTAATAAGTACCAATAATTAGTAATAACTACCAATAATTAGTAATAACTACCAATAATTAGTAATAACTACCAATAATTAGTAATAACTACCAATAATTAGTACTAATTAGTAATAATTACCAATAATTAGTACTAATTACCAATAATTAGTAATAATTAGTAATAATTACCTATAATTAGTAATAATTACCAATAATTAGTAATAATTACCAATAATTTGTAATAATTACCAATAATTAGTAATAATTACCAATAATTAGTAATAATTACCAATAATTAGTAATAATTACCAATAATTCGTAATAATTACCAATAATTAGTAATAATTACCAATAATTGGTAATAATTAGTAATAATTAGTAATAATTACCAATAATTGGTAATAATTAGTAATAATTAGTAATAATTAGTAATAATTACCAATAATAAGTAATAATTAGTAATAATTAGTAATAATTACCAATAATTAGTAATAATTATCAATAATTAGTAATAATTATCAATAATTACCAATAATTAGTATTAATTAGTAATAATTACCAATAATTACCAATAATTAGTAATAATTATCAATAATTACCAATAATTAGTAATAATTACCAATAATTACCAATAATTACCAACAATTACCAATAATTAGTAATAATTAGTAATAATTAGTAATAATTAGTAATAATTAGTAATAATTAGTAATAATTATCAATAATTAGCAATAATTAGTAATAATTAGTAATAATTACCAATAATTAGTAATAATTAGTAATGATTAGTAATAATTAGTAATAATTAACAATAATTAGTAATAATTAACAATAATTAGGAATAATTAGGAATAATTAGTAATAATTAATAAAAATTACAAATAATTAGTAATAATTACCAATAATTAGTAATAATTAGTAATAATTAGTAATAATTACCAATAATTACCAATAATTCGTAATAATTAACAATAATTAGTAATAATTAACAATAATTACCAATAATTAGTAATAATTACCAATAATTAGTATTAATTACCAATAATTACCAATAATTGGTAATAATTAGTAATAATTACCAATAATTAGTAATATTTAGTAATAATAAGTAATAATTTGTAATAATTAGTAATAATTAACAATAATTAGTAATAATTAGTAATAATTAGTAATAATTAGTAATAATTAATAATAATTACCAATAATTAGTAATAATTATCAATAATTAGTAATAATTATCAATAATTATCAATAATTAGTAATAATTAGTAATAATTACCAATAATTACCAATAATTACCAATAATTAGTAATAATTAGTAATAATTAGTAATAATTACCAATAATTAGTAATAATTAGTAATAATTAGTAATAATTAGTAATAATTACCAATAATTAGTAATAATTAACAATAATTAGTAATAATTAACAATAATTAGGAATAATTAGTAATAATTGCCAATAATTAGTAATAATTATCAATAATTAGTAATAATTACCAATAATTAGTAATAATTATCAATAATTAGTAATAATTACCAATAATTAGTAATAATTACCAATAATTACCAATAATTACCAATAATTACCAATAATTAGTAATAATTATCAATAATTAGTATTAATTACCAATAATATTAGTACTATGAAAATAATAAAAAATTTATATAATATTAAAATTATCAATATTTGTAACATGTTTTGCTTTATTCTCAACATATTTAATTCTTAAAGGGTCAATTTTTAGGTCTATCTCAATAAAAAGTTTGCGCCAGTCATGTATGATCTAAACTCTATAATTATCCTAGCTTTAGTGTTTTTTCTAACAAATTATTGAAAACCAGTAATGCTTTTATATTTTATAGAGAAATATGGAACAACGAGGTCGTCAACAATCATTATTAGGTGACCGTATATGGATAAATCAACGTAGAAATCCAAACGGTTCTGGTTTAAATCCAGTATATGTAGAGGGTGTGGAGACTTTTTTATCATTTGCGGCATCAAATCCAGAATTTGTTTCAGAAGGCAAAATAAAATTCCCTTGCAGAAAATGTGCATTGAGAATGTTTGACACGTTTGACAAAGTGGGAGAACATCTCTTGCGTTTTGGTTTTCAACCAGATTATGTTTTTTGGTATCAACACGGTGAACGCAGTTCCAGAGCAGGTGATACCAACTTGATTCCGGATCCATCCCGATTTCAAGATTTAGTACATGATGTTGCAGGTTCATCTATTCAACATACAGAAACTCTGGCTGATATAGCTTCAAATCCTGAGTTGGCACCGTCTGAATTTTATGAGTTGTTGAAGTTTGTTGAGGATGCATTATATCCTGGCTGCAAGATGAGCAAATTAGAAGCAGTTGCAAAATTTATGGCTATCAAATCAAATAATGGAATGTCAAACACCTGTTTTGACCAGATATTTTCTTTGCTTAAAACACTATTACCCGAAGGAAATGTTTTACCTGCAAATTACTATGAGAGTAAGAGGCTGGTTCGAAATTAGGGACTTACTTGTCAGAATATTCATGCATGTTCAAATGACTGTGTTTTATATTCTGGGGAAAATGAGTCGTTGGATAGTTGTCCCACATGTGGGAAACTGAGATATAAATAAGGACAACACGGGAAGTCTGGTTTGATTCCTGTAAAATAGTTGAGATATTTTCCGCTTACATCCAGACTTCAGCGTTTATTCATGTCTAAGAATACAGCGATAATGATGTCATGGCATAACGAGAATATTTCAACCGATAAAAGCTTGAATCATCCAGCCGATGGTGATTCATGGAAACATTTTGATAGAGTGCATCCATCATTTGCTTTAGATGCTATAAATGTTCGACTGGGCCTTTCCACTGATGGTTTCTGTCCGTTTGGATCTTATGGTAGTCAATATTCATGTTGGATTGTTTTTTTAACTTCGTACAATTTACCTCCATGGATGTTGATGAAGGAGCCATATATCTTTTTGACTTTACTAATTCCAGGACATCCGAAGAAAAATATTAATGTTTATTTGAAACCATTGATTGATGAATTAAATTTATTGTGGAGTACTGGTGTCAGTACATATGATGTTGCAACGAAACAGAATTTTATACTGAGAGCAGCATTGACGTGGACAATAAGTGACTTCCCGGATTATGGGATGTTATCTGGCTGGAGTACACATGGTCAGAAATCATGTCCTTACTGTATGGGAGAGAACAAAGCATTTATGCTCATTCATGGAAAGAAACCTTGTTATTTTGACTGTCATTGCAGATTTATTCCAGCTGATCATCCTTTTCGCAGAAACAGATCTCATTTCAGAAAAGAAACAGTTGAAAGGGATGAACCTCCAAAAATTCTATCAGGTTCGGAGTTAAAATCAGTTGTATTTTCATTACCTCCCATCACTTTTAGTCCCACAATAATCCAAAAAAAAATTTCTGGTTTTGGGAAAGAACACAATTGGATTAAACGTAGCATATTTTGGGATTTGCCATATTGGTCTGATTTGTTGGTCCGACACATGTTAGATGTCATGCATATTGAGAAGAACTGTTTTGATAATTTGTTTCATACAGTTTTGGATACGCCAGGAAAGAGCAAAGACAATGTAAATGCACGTTTAGATCTTGCCCAAATTTGCAGGCATCCAGAATTGGAACTATTTGAGAATGTCAGAACAGAAATGTTACTGAAACCAAAAGCAGCTTATACACTGTCTAAAGAAAACCGTTTATTATTTTGTCAGTGGATTGTAGATTTGAGACTTCCAGATGGCTGTGCTTCCAATTTGGGTACATGTGTAAAGAATGGTCATATTAATTGATTAAAAAGTCATGATTGTCATGTTATAATGGAGAGACTTCTATCGATTAGATTAAGTGGCCTGTTGAATTCTGTGATTTGGGATTCCATAATAGACATGTCTCATTTTTTTCGGGAAATTTGTGTGGATACGGCAGATTATGATGCTCTAGGAAAACTTGAAAAAGATGTTGTTGTAATTATATGTAAACTGGAAAAAATATTTCCACCGTCTTTCTTTGACTCAATGGAACATTTGATGTTACATTTGCCATATGAAGCCAAATGTGGAGGTCCAGTACAGTTTCTATGGATGTACCCATTTGAAAGATGCATGCAAAAATTGAAAAGAAAAGTACGTAACAAAGCATCTATTGAAGGATCTTTTGCAGAAGCTTATTTGCAAGAGGAAATATCTTTTTTCTGCTCCCATTATTTTGAATCTGAGTATCATTCAAAACACAACCGAATGGGACGGAACGAGAGGAATATTGATGAAATCGACAATCAATTATCTGTTTTCAACCAGTCAGAGCTTGGTTTTGGTGGAGTTTATAAATGCTGGCTTTCAGATGATGAACATCATAGAGGTCATACGTATGTTCTGCTCAACTGTGAAGAGATGACATCAGTTGTACTGTAAGTGTTTATATAACTTATTATATCATTTATGTTACAGTAAATAACTTTGGTTTTTATAGGTTGTATGATAATCATATCAAGAAAAAAATTTCACAAATTACAGTAGCTGCTCTCGAAGAACGTCGACTGAAAAATTTCTCTCAGTGGTTTCAAAAACTGGTAACATAAATTCTTTATCTTCTAGCAACTCATTCAATGTATAGTTTACTATATTGATAATTATTTCACAAATTTTCAGGTGTCTTGACATGTTGATAAAATTGACAAATGGCTGTGTGTATTGAGTAACCCACCTTCCAAACTTGTTAAAAATTATAATGCATATGTGGTGAATGGATTTCGATTCCACACACATGCATATGGGGAATCGAAAAAAACAATGAACAGTGGAGTTAGCTTGAGAGGATCTCATCATTGAGAAAATGAAGTTGACTTGTATGGCATACTTGATGAAATAATTGAACTCTGTTATCTTGGACAACATTACATAACCATGTTCAAATGTCGGTGGTTGGATACAGAGAGAGGCGTGCATGTTCATCCGACTCATGGAATCATCGATATTAAATGTAAAATTGTTCTCGCAGTAAATGAACCATTATTATTGGCTCAACAGGCATATCAAGTTTATTACGCAAAGTACTGTGCTACATCAAGAGACTTGACTGATTGGTGTAGTGTAATAAAAATCAAAATTCGAGACAATCAGTTTAGTCAAAGTGAATGTGCTTTCACTGATGTGCAAAGAATTAAAGTTTTTCAAGAGAGTACTCAAAATCAATCTTTTTTACAAAGAGACATGAGTATCGATGACGACACCCCATATTTAAGAGTCGGTGATGATGATGATGTTAATTATGTCACATATGAATTTGAAATGGTAAGAGATGAAGCAACTGTAACTCGAATGGATATTGATGATGTTGAGGAGGAATATGAAGATGACATTGACATATATGAAGATGATGATGAAGATGAACACTGATAGAATTCTATGGTATTTATATACAATCATAATATGTATATATGTATATATAATAGTAATTATCAATTATTTTCTAACATTAACATTTTATGTTTCAGATGGACGATGCCACATTTCGTGAGTTGGCAGATGCTGACCTGCCTTTCGATGCGGATGAGTTGCTGGCAGATGACCCTCAGCCTGCAGGCGCTCCAGGGAGTACGCGGAGGGGGCGCGGTCTTGCACGATTGATGATTCCTAACCCCATCCCCGAGCGATGTCCACGTCTTGGGTTTGATCCATGCACACGGAGGTGTGATAACCTGTGTGATAACCTGTGGATTTGACTAAGATTTCATTAATCTATTCACATAATAAATGTTTATTATTTTTACAGTTTTTCGCATATAGCAGTCAGACAGGGCAGCGCTATTTTGCGCAACTATTTCTCTCAGCTGTGGACCACATGGGAGCAGATTCCCATTGATGTGTAGCAGGCCATGTTCGGCCATTGGTTGGTACGTACGTAAATAAATAATTTTTATTTTGAAAATTATTTCATTTATAACTTGATATTTTGATTTATTTGTAGGGTTTATGGTATCCGATCGAGGATACCATGCGTGACGCCATCCACGAGGCATGGGAGGTGGCCATGCGTGATCGCCTTCGTCAGTTTTTGCACAATTTAAGAAAAGCTGCCATGAAGAAAGCAGGAGTGTCAGATTTTGACGAGTCATGTAGAGCACACCGACCAGAGTACATTTCATCCCATGTATGGGATGGATTATGTGCGCACTGGTTGAGTGGTTCCTTTCAAAGGAGATCATCGGTGGGGAGGCAGAATCGGGGGAGACAAGAGGTGACTTATTGAGCTGGGAGTCGTTATTTTAGTACTCATAGACAACATCTGGTATGTACATTATTTATAAATATTTTATATAACTATAAATATTAACAGTTTATTTTTTATTCTTATAGGTTGTCGAGCACCCCGATATTACGGAGTACGACGTATATCGGAGGATGTATAGTGATCCTACTACTGGGGAGCTCAGAGGTGATCGTCAGCATCACATCGTGGTCAATATTATTTGTTTTCAAGTTTAAAAATTAACTGCATATAATATATTCACAATTTTAATTTTAAATTGCAACTACAGGAGTCATATGAGGCCACAGCGTCACAGGCCCGGCCTGAGAGTCAGGTCGAGTCATCAGATCAGACCACTGGCCGTCAGTTTGATGAGGCGGCATGGATGCAGGCCACCCAGTATGCCTTCGAGAAGGGTCGGGTAGTTGGTATCGGCTCTCGACTGACTCCCGGAGATTATTATGGCAGTGCTGTGATGTCGGCGTCCAGCTCGAGAGGAGATCGTGCATCTTATTCTACTACAAAGTATGAGGATCAGTTGCGATCTCATACTGCACTGATAGAGAGTCTCCAATAGGAGCAGGAGCAGATGCGTCAGCAGCATGAGGAGGAGTGTCGACGCTAGCAGCAGTTGTATGAGGAGCAGACGAGTCGGTGGCAGCAGCAGCATCAGGAGCAGATGGAGTACATGCGCCGACTCACTCATGCTTTAGGGATGGAGTTTCCTCCACCACCATCTGCAGATCCCCTACCCCCCTCCTTCAGATTAGAGTTTGTATTTATGTTATAAAATTTGTGAAATCAAAATATGATTTTTTTCTATTCATAATTTCTGTATCATTATAAAATATTAATAATATTATATTTTTAAATAACAATATTAATATGAATAATAATATTATTTATATTTTATAATATTAAATTTTATATATATATTAAAATTTTATAATATTATAATTTAATTATATTTTTTTTACTTGAATTATTTTAATATTTGAATGTAAAATAATTCTATTATTTTTATATTAATTAAAATAACTTATTAATATTTTTTTATGAATTATAATTCTAATATTATTATATTAATTAAATCATTTATTAATATTCTATTATTTTTTATTTTTGAATTATAATTCTATTATTATTATATTAATTAAAATAATTTATTATTTTTATTTGTGAATTATAATTCTATTATTATATTAATTAAAATCATTTATTAATATTTTATTATTTTTTATTTTTGAATTATAATTGGATTATTATTATATTAATTAAAATAATTTATTAATAATTTATTTTTTTTATTTTTTTTATAGTATTTGTGATGGGTCCCATCGCAAATAGTTTTATTATTATATTTATTAATAGTTTTTTATTTTTTTTTAAAAATAGTTTATGCGACGGGCCCGTCGCAAATAGTTTTTTGCGACGGGCCCGTTGCAACAGGTATTTGCGATGGGACTTGTCGTAAAAACTATTTTAAAAGTTTTTTACAAATATACGGAGTACTATTTGCGACGGGAAGAATACTCGTCGCCAAAAAGGGTTTTAGCGATGGGCCCGTCACAAATAAGTGTTGTTGCGACGCCGTTTTCAGCAACGAGCCATTTGCGACGGGCCCCCGTCGCAACAAGCCATTTGCGACGGGATCCCGTCTCAAATGACCCGTCGCAAATACCTATTTTTCTAGTAGTGATTATATTAACCTTATCTTTTAGTTTTAACTCTTAGTTAATTAGTTTGACACTTACCATGTCACTTTGTATTTTTATATTATATAGTTAATAAACTTACTATATACATCCAAGAGACCCCCAAGTGGTCCATTAATGATACACCTATCATGATATAAGTCTCTTGGCCTAACCTCATATTTTTAGGAATTTAATATCAATTAATAATATAATATTTGTTATAAAAACTCTTTTATGTCAATTTTGACACTATTCAATAATTGATTTTTGTGAAAATCATAACAGAATGATTACTTCTAAAAAATTTAATTAAGTCAATCCTAACATGTCATATTAACCTAGAAAATTAGTTTAATTCATAAAAAGTCTCAAATTATATTTATTTGGGTATTTATAATATCAATTATTTTAATTTTTCACTATTAAGGTAATTACTGTATCATCATTGTATCATAAATAAATTAAATTATTTAATGTCTATAAATTATAAATAAAATATAATTATGTAGGAAATATTTTTATATTTATAATGAATATTTACCATCGAATTTATCTTATGTATAACCCTATATTAAAAATGTTTTAGTAAATAAACTTTGATTTTAACTCTTTTAACTCTTCTTTGAATTAAATAATAATAAATGTCCTAATCTAATCCAAGTGGACCTAAATGATAATATTTTATTCCTAAGGTTGTTTTTGGTTGATATACACTTGTCCAGTAGAATTATGACATGTGTTAGGGTAATATTAATATCATTTTTACCCTTAATTACCCTATTTACTTTTAACCGTGGTAAATAAAAGTAAAAAGTTACTATTCACCAAAAATTATTTTCATATCAATGAACCACATTTTACTCCTTGATATTAACGGTGTCTCTTCGATTTTCTAAATTCCAATCACAGAAGCGGTAAAATTAATTTTTATGAAAAATTCATTTTTTTAACTACCACTTAGTAGTTTCACTATTCATCAAAAAATGAAGTTTTTCAGAAAAATATCAAAATTTAACCCTAGGCTAATTTCAATATTCTGAATCCAAAAATGAAGTCCATTTTGAAAAATAAAATTTATAAAATTTTGAAAAGTAGTATTACTATTCATAACAGCTAGTTTGATTGGTTGTGGTGTGTTAGAACTCGATGTTCCGTACAACACACGCTATTGCATTATTCAAAGAGAAGCGTACTGTAGAAGCTAGGGGTGTTACAATGGCCATGGAAGTCAAGGGTAAATCCATCTAGTTAAATCAACAAACAATAAAGCAAGAAAATGGCGATGACACATGAGTGCGTCATTCTTTATGAGATATTACAGACAAAGAGATTATATTACACAGTGCATGTTAGTAGGTTGGTTTTCACTACTATGACAAACCTTATCTCTTCAGGGGCCATTGTGGGTTTCTATATCCCACTCTTGGTATGTGAATACTATTCACTACTGTCGAAATAAGGGCCTAGAGGGTCACACACAATAGTGTATTCAAGAATCTTCCCTATTCAGTTGAACAAGAGTTTTGGACATGATGGGCCCCACCACCGGGGTCCAGGATTTGTACAAGGAAAAATGATCACCGATGCAATAAATAAATTCATATTATTTGAGTTTAGAATATTGAGAATTGAATTTATTTATTAAATGTATTTATGAGTTTTAAGTAAATATAAGAAAAATATTAATTGACGAATACTAAATTATTCAAGGTTCAATTAATATTTATGGGAGCAACGAGTCAAGTTAATGACTCAATTATTATTGTGTAATATATTTTAATATATTAAAAGTGAGTGATAATAATATTTAAGACTCAGATAAGTGGTCATAATATGTCTTTAATAGCGCGTTGATTATTCGGGGGCTGAGTTGGCATTTTCGGGTAATTAAATGACACTATAAATATAAGAAGAGAAGAGATTGACAAACACTATTCATGGTGCTTCTCTCTATTCTCCTCTCTTCCATGATCTAGAGATAGAGGATCTGGATCCAAGGAGCATGGATAAAGCACTCTCTCAGGCATCGCTAGCAAAGTGATGTAGTGATTGTTGGAGTGTCGAAGGCGTCGTCGCAATTCCATGCTAGTATCTGGATTACGACAAATGACGCTCCCTTGGATTCCTTGAAGTGTGTGTGGATGATCTAGAGTAATTTAAATTAGGATTCTTCAAGTATAAATCACTAAATATGAGAAGACATCATGCAAAGATTTGGATTTAAACCAGGCATTTTTACAATTTATGTTGTGATTAAAACCCTTCACATGAGATCCTCAGTTTTGACCGGGCTGCTCTTCACAGATGTAGAAAAGTTTATGTCGATTGTTAGTAGAAAATTTTAAAAAACAAACCTTTTTGGGGCTTCCAATGCACACCCAATTCCAACAGATGGAACATTCTAGAAACGTTAATATACTCTTAGATTTCACCCCTAAGGGTGTATTAATAATCAATATCCCAAATAGATTATGCATGACCAACCATATACCATCAACCACTGAGTGAATAAAAATGAGTGTGATTCACCTATATTGAATAAAAAATATGATGTGGTAGATTTTAATAAAAACATACCTCAAAAGGTCTATGTCCCCTCACCATGATCAAAAGTATCATTCTTGATAGCATAAATAAGAATCAAGCTGGAGCCTCTAACCTAGCCTCCTGACTACCTTGAGAAGCACTACTCTTTTACCTATATTGTTGGGATCCATGTCCTTATTCACACATTAATTAGCTAAAATAACTCTAATTTCCACCCTATATTATTTTCCTTGATATATCTTTGGATCCCTGAGCTTGTATATCACTATGAATATAACCTGAATAAGAAGTACTTTAATAAGAATACTATATATGCTCTATCTCACCACATCAATGACACTCTAGGAGTGGTTGGTAGAATTGGGGAAAATTATTACCCACTTTACCAAATTTATATCATATTGGAGGAGTCCTACCTTGATATAAAAATAGAAATTTGTAGCCCTAATTGGCATACCTATCGCCACTCTAGTGAGAATTACCAAAACACCACTTCCTGTTATTGGTAGATTTTATCCAGGGTACAATATATAAAACTAAATTCTTGGGTATAACACACCATATAGGGTTCCTCTTAGATATGATATAATGGTCTACCACCTCAAAAAAATTAAGTCAAGTGGAAATAATTCGCCAAAATTGGTATCAAAGGAATCAATCTATCCTCAGAATGCCTAGACATAAAGATCTCATCACCCAAAAACATAGATAGAAACTAAATTAAACCTGTTAAAGATATTTTTAATCTATAAAAGACATATTTTATTAAGAAATATTTATAAAATCCCAAACTCAATTATCCCATAGTATATTCGAAAAGAAATTATTGAAAAAAAGGATAAAAATACTTCTAAGATATCCCCTCATGATGATATTTCAGGATTAAGACATACCAAAAGTGCTTCATTATTCCTAGAAGTATATACATAGATAACTTCACTCTAATATTAGGGGGTGTATCAATATCATAAAATATGGTCTATAAAGACTCAATCTAGTACTCAAAAACTTTTGTTCCACCCTCACCTATAAAGAGAGGTGGATGGTTTACCTGGAACTATTAGTAAAATCTAATATGGAAGGCTAAACTCTTGAAGATTCATATACCATGGGTTAAATAACCTAAAGTGAAATCTCTCATAGCTACTTACCGATAAGGTGTCCAATCTTAACAAGAGGATTTGACTTTATTTCTGATGGGTCATGCACATCCTTTACCTCTTACTACTATACTACATGTCACCATAATGGAATGAAATTACAATTAAAAACACATGACTCAAAATATTTCTATCACAACTCTTGATATCATAGTTTAGGATAAGTAGTACCAGGAACCATGTCCCACTACTCTATACACATGCCTTATAATATAAGTATCTCATATAACTCAGGAACTCTTTTTCCTCAGCTACCCACTCTCAAGGTTTAATTTAATATACATAAAAGATTCACATATCTAATCATAAGATAATAATGAAAATATAATAAAAAATTATGAATTTGATTGAGTAAAATTATACTAATAACTTATATATGAAAACATTATATAACTTATTATTGACATTTTAAATGATTTAACTCCTCTTCATTATCAAAATACCAATCAAATATAGTCATACAAATTTCATGTGAATCCCACGTGTTGAATTTGATGCATGAACACACAATCTCTCCATATCCCGGGTAAAGTGTAAAACCATAAAATACAAATTATATTTATCAAAAATATCAATATCATATTATTTTAAAACCAAGAAAAATAATCTTGTCCTTGGTAACTTGGAATTTACCTATATGAGGGTTCGCTACACTCCATCACAAGGTTCATCTCAAGTTCCTATAATGTCCTATATTTGACTAATATGTTCTAAATATTAAGAAAAAAAATCAAAACTAGGATCTAATACCACTATATAGTATCCTTGGTCTGGTCTACCTGAATAGGTCTGAATCATAGAGATACATGACCATAAGCAAAACTCCCCATATTCTTGAGGTTTTTGAATAGTTAAAAGAATATGTAAGTTTCAGGAAGATATTTTACCTTCTAAATCAAATAACTATAAATAATAATGAATGAAATTATGACAAACTTTTATCATAAAGTAACAAAATGCTATGTATATTACATCTATAGGATAACCATAAAAAAATCTGACACGCTATATTAAAAAACAACAACGGTACAATGTCACATAGTCATATATACATAATAGTTTCATATTATAGGATAATAATAGACAATTATATATTTAAGAACAAAATAATGTAGATAAAAAACTGAGTTAGAGTCTCCTTCTAGCCCCATCTCCCACTCTATCCATCGATCCAACTCACCAATCAACTATAGGGATCTTTCCATTGTCTGCATCCTTGACTATAAAACCTATGTGCGCACTAAGATTCTCATATAGGGTATGAGTAAAACATAGTAGGCCACTACCAATGGCATGCCTAAAAAAATATTGGATATATAAGTTCATGAATATTGTAATATGCTAACAACTAATAATAATGAAAAACTATAATAATAACCATTATATCACCAGGTTACTCACAAGCCTCTCAGTGAGTGACCATACTTTCTTTAACTAGTGCACATATCATTTTGAATTTATCACAAATTTAATATTGTGGGTAACCGTAATATCCACCAAATCACCATATAAGGTATCCATTATTATAAAGTCTTGTCTCATAAATTAGATCATGGGTGAATGAGCATATCTTACCTAGACATAAGAAAATCGTACTTAAGATAATAACATCTAATAACATAAAATTATCTTATAAGTAGGCATAAAATACCATAAAATATCAATTCTAGGAAAATTTGTACAACTTACCATCCTTATAAAAGACCAATTATAATTGGGCATATCATCTAATGTTGGTAACCATATCAGCATGAGTGAGAATATCATACCCTTACATGGAAATATCAATAAGTGGATATAGAATCCATTTCCATGGGTTCTAAAATTTGAGTGTTCATAGCACCCAATGGAATGATCAACAACTAAACAAGTGGGTGTATCATCCTGTACTACAATCAACATCCAAAAAAATTGGAAAAATGTAACAAACCATAGGCTATATCAAGTAAATGGGAATATCATCCCATACTCATGGTAACATTAAGAGTAGGTAGTATCTTATTATAAACAATTATGATTTCAATGAAAATAATGAATAACCTACCATATTAAAACTTCTAAAGTAATATCAAATAACACATCAAAAAATATATTTCTTACAACTCATAAATAGATTTATCAAGTAAAAAAATTTATGATTAATTTAATACTAGGATAGGTCCACACACAATCCCTTATACCAATCACATATACAAGGCCTAATCCACATAGAGACATTTATTCTAAAGGAATAAATACCTCACTACTATCATCATGCCATTTAAGCTAAGATTCCACTACTTTAAATAATTAACTAATTTAATGCTATACCCTATGATATCTCCTCACACATGAATACAAATACCCTTGTAAAATTAGGAATAAAAACACTTATCAAGGTCCTTTATGTTATAATATATCTAGGAAACATGCCTCCTAGGTTCGAAACACAAATCCCAAAAAACTATGCTTAGGCATCATGGCCATCAGTGACCATAGAATCAACACACCACTTCCAAATTACCTCTCATGACTTTAACCATCATTATTCTACTCATATAATATGAATAGACCATATTTTTTCATAGCAGGACACTCACACATGAACAATAACAAATTCATATTTTTCATGTTTATTTTAATTTAAAATACAATGTTTATATAATTTAATTAAATAATTCAACCAATATTTAATTGTTTTTATGTTTTTCAGAAGAAAAAAAAAAGTTTAATAAAAATGAAAAAATGAGATAAATATGGTAAGCTGGCATGGAGAGACAAACTATATTGATGTTATAGAAAAGTGAAGCATAAATAGAAGATCGAATCCCTAGATCAGAAATTAAGTACTAAGATGATTTAAAGTTAAAAGTGATATAAAACAAAGTTACATGTTGTGTAATTCATTCATGATGTGTAACTTTAAGGAATGGGATCCATGCAACAAGACATGAAAAGTTTGTCTTACATGTCGTGAATCCACTATTCATGACTTGAAATCTTTTGGAAATTAGAGGTATGACCCTACACTTTACACATCGTGTAAATACTTACACAACATGAAAATGGATACAGAGATTAAAAATAGGTATGATCGATGTTATAAAGGTGTAATAACACTTTTATAATCCCATGATGACCAATGATTAATTTTTACCCATTTATTGGTCCATTGATGGAGATTAGGGTTGGATTTATCCCTATAAATAGGAGACCATGTGGAGGATGAAATTATGAACCCGATATTGAGGATCCTCTGCTACGCTATGCTGTAGTGATACTGATTCTTTAGGATTTATTTCATTTCATTTCATTTTTTTTCTTTTTCGATATAACACATTCATTTATCATTTAATTCAAGTGATTCCATCTTCTTCTATCTCTCTTTCTATTCCAACCCTAATCTAATTATCTATCTTTTATATTTTTCCACTGTGATCTCCTTTCACTTTGAAATTGGAACATAACTAACTAGAGGCTTGGCTCTGAGGATAGTTTTAGGATGTTATTTGTTATTAATCTTGAAATTATTTAATACTACGATTCTTTTTTGGGGTGGATAAGAGTGAAATTCATGGGTGCATTGAATGTCCACTAAGACATGAATCTCAAAATGAATTCTTACTTCTTACCAAGGGAGGTGAACTTTTCCTGCATCAAATTTGTTTCCTAGGTAGGAAAAAGACCTACTAAAGTTATAGAGTAACAGTCCATTTACAATGTAAAAAATTCTTCATTTTTCATATTTTTAAGAACATGTAAAATAATTTATAGGAGACTAAGATTATCAAAGTAATAAAAAAATAAAGGAAGTTATCGTTAAAAACTAATGTTGGTCACATTTTTTGACCAAAAATATAAAATAAATAATAAAATGAACTCTTGATAACCAGGATTCACTGTTACACCTTATTTGGTCACCATATCTTTACATATTGCATTAAGAATTACTCATGTGGAGCATTAGATAATTTCTACTCAATTGTTAGATTTAAACCAAGAGTATTAAGCAATTAGATATAATATATGGGAAATTATTTTTTAATATTATAAATGAAAATTCTATTTCTACTTTTAAGGAGTAAATCAGAAATAAAGAGAAAGAAAAAGGTGATGATGATGACACTAAGGAGTATTAATATTATATTTCTATTTATGTTTTCTATTTTAATTCTAGAATTTCATTTTATTGGTAAAATATTTTAGAGATTATATATTATATGTTAAATATTAAAAAATATTTTTAATTTTTAATGTTAAATAGGTAATCATTTTGATTAATATGTAATATATTAGATATTTATACATATATGATGTTTTGAGATTAAAATATTTTGTTATTATTAAAATAATGTCATAATACAATCTTTTTTTGAATAAAAAGGATATAAATAATCACCAAACAATTATAATTAAAAGAAAATTGACAAATACCACATATATATTGATTAAAAGAAAATAATTCCATCCAGAATCAATTTTATGGACTAGGAAAAAATGATAAAATAAATTAGAAAACATTATAATAATATATTAACTTTATCACATTCCTCTATTAAAATTAAACATTGAATATTGTGTACCTATCTCATATAAATATTGGATAAAATATATGAATTAAGTGTGAGGAAGAGGTCCATAGACATACTATCATGATCCACCACTATTAGAACCACTCTTTGACCTATAGTGAATACATGAGTGACTCTTTAAATCCGTCTCCAATAAGAAATGGATTGGAGACTCACATCAAAGGTATAAAATACACATTATTAGAGGCATTAACCTCATAAATCATAGTAATGAGTATTAAAAACCATAAATAAACACCACCTCTATAATATAAAATATCTCATAATCTAAACAATGATATGAATGTAATGTTATATAGAAACAAAGGATAACGTCTCCAAAATAAATAGAAAAATGAAAAAACTCTTAATGAAAAAACTCTAATTCCAAATAGTAACCATTATATAAGATAATAATGTTTAACATGGTCATAAAATCTTCCCTAAAAATAAATAAAATAGTATATAAAAGATAGGGTTGATCATAAAAGTATACTCACTAGGATCCTCCCAAAAAAATCTCATGTGAATATGGAAGAATCATACTAAAGCCTCAGTTAATGAGTAGTGAAACGTGATCATTACCTATCCCAAGGAAAAATATATCCCAACATCACTAAGTATTGTGAAAAGAATCCATATACAAGTATATTGATATAGTAATCATGAGAATATATAAATAAATATATCATGTATCTGTTTTCACACTAGTTTAGTCACCCTCACGTCCTAATAGCATACCTCAAGACACTCTCATCCCTTTCATATACATTTAGCACACCCTCATACTATAACCAAATACCATATACCAAAACCATATAAAATATATCATAAATATATAAACATTATCATATGATACATTCCATGCCCATATACAATAACCACATCTATATAACCACTACCATATGTCCACCACCACATAACAACATTGATGCCACATCACTACATCATTTCTATGCTTACACATCACAACCAAATAGCCAAATTACACCCAGAAGATAGATTAAGAGAGTTAGAGTATTTATTCATCCATTTCACCCACATCTTGTATATTGAGGATACAACCAAAACCTAAGAAATCATATGGGAACCGGTCACATTACTCGACTCAGATGGTGATGTATAAGAAATAAAAAATCATACAATAGTATATAGATACACAATCCCAACATAAGTTCCACTTCATATCAAAATACCTCTAAAAAAACAACCTATCATGAAATCATCACCTCCACACAATAATAAAAATAACTGCCTAATTTAACCATACAACATGTCAATGACACTATCACACATCAAGCACATCTTTAAGTCATTTAATATTTCATTATCAATTCCACATTAATCATCTAATAAACACATTAATTCATTATAATCATTAATTTGCCGCCACCAATATTTCATAGAAACCATTTACACTTCTAAAAATTTAAATATTTACATTTCAATTACCACATATCAACACCATTGGTTTAATTCACAACTTCATTTTTTAATTACAATCCATTCCAATTCCATATTATTAAATTATTCAATTTAAATTCAACATAGAACTATATCCCTAGAATATATCATGAACTACCAATACTAATTACATCACTATATCAAACCACTACCAAAATTAAATAATATAACACCACCTCATACATGGAAACATTAAATGACACCAAAACCACTCCACTATAATAAAGTTAAAGAAACACGATTCAAGCATAATATGATTTAAAAAATAACTTGATCTCCTCATATATTCTATTATATAATCTAAATTTCTATATATTTATCACATTAGTGTCATTAAATTTATTAATCCAACTTAATAATAGTAAAATTGTCAGCATAATATTAGTCATACAATAATATAAGAATTACAAGGAAATAATGTAAAGTATAATTCAACACCTTTCACTTTCTTATCCATTTATTTATATTTATTAAAACAATTTTATCTCCTACGCAAATAAATTTAAATCATTCTAAATCCACATTAACATATAGAATAAATTATTGAATGTAAATAATATACTTTTAACAAAGTTCTAAATAAAATAACACTAAATAGGAGAAAGAAATTAGTGATCAAAATACCAAAACATTTCAAGGATAATCTATCAAACCCATAAAAAATAATTGTACATCAATCCTTAATCCATAATATAATAAAAATAATAACTGTTCACTACAAAAACCTCTTGATGAAGAATAAAAAATAAATAATAGAAGAATGAATTTGGATAAAACTTTAAATCTTAAGAAACTCAATCACATGAAGCTGAGGAATTAAAATACCACCAAGGGAATCTAAGTCATTAAAATAAAGTATCCAAGTCATATAGGTTCTCAATGAAATTAAGGGAACTAAAAAAATAGAAGGGTATGTATAAAATGTATAATTAGACATTGAGGGAACAAACTATGACATGTTGAGACTAAACCACATCGTAGTTTATCTTGGTTAATGATGATCCAAAAACCATAACATTTCAAATGATGCTCTATCCTTAAATATTGTTAATCATTTTTTTATAAAAACACCTCTAACCAAAAATACAACATAACCACTTCAAACCATGACATGGTGATGTTATTAATATTTTCATGACTTATTATATTCCTCCTTTACTGATTTTATATGAAATGTGCATAATTTTTGTGAAATATTAATGTTTTAATATTAAGTATAATTTTTGAAGTAGTCCAATTGAGTCAGTTTAATGTTTTAATAATAACTGTCACTATACTGATCCAAATTGTGTGGTTATTGTTTTTTAGGATTCTCCTTTCAATATAAAACATTTCATTATAAGGTACCATGAGCCAATTCTACCATTTTAAGGGTCATATGGTCCTCACAAACAAGACCAATGAACCTGTGAACAAACTGGACCAGCCTTGAAGATTGATTTACTGGGATCAATCCAGATGTCCAAAAACATTAACTCTCCACCATAATTCGGGGGACACTAAATTTCATCTTGGATAAAAATTTCATGGCCCAAATCCAAGTACAAGGGGCCCAAATGAAGCTTTGAAGTCCAGCCCACCATTCTGTCCATGAATTAAAATCAGTATACTATTCATGACCTATCTCATGATGTAAGCATCATATCGAGCTGAGATTGTTCAGTGTGAAATAAGAGATATATACGGCCGACTTTGTTGAAGAAGTCATTCGGATTGGAAGGCATCTTCCTGTTCAAAAATCCATTCACATTTTGGCCATCGAAAAAGTATGGATAGAAATGGATAGTTTACATTTGTTTAATAGAACCGCCATAACTTTGGCTCCACTTGTCCAAATACCTCCATATTTTTACAGTAGTCGGAAAACATTATTTTCTACAACTTTGAAGAAGGAGATATTCGAAGATTCTGCTGTTTGAATAGCCAAATTGGTGATTCAAGTGGAGGGACAGATTGGGAATGCAAACAGTCCACTCCTTGGGTTATAAATACTCTCCCCTTCTTTTCTTGAGAGGGGTTGGAATTTCAGAAGAGAGGAGATCATATTGGCACGACCAAAGCTTTGCCAAAGGCTTGGGAGGACCTTCCATACTCAAGTTTTCACTTGAGAGACCTTTCCTCCTCTCTTTGTTTTCACTTACTTTTGTGTTCTTTGTTTTTTGTAATTTTGTAAGTCCTTTATTTTGTAATTCTGTTTTAATGAAAGTTTCTTCTTCAATATCTCTTATTATCCTCCACCTTCTGTAGTATAATATTAATGGTCTTAAAATAGTTTGAATCATTTTAAATTACAGTACCTTATCTTGCTTCCTCATTCAATCGAAAATCTGTTTTTAATTATCATCATTGTTCGTGTGTGTGTGTTCAACGTACCACTCTTTTCTAATCCCTTTATTTTTCTTCTATTATTAATTTATCATCATAAGTATTATAACCAGAATATTAAACACCCAAATGTCTGAGTAAATATTTCATTGGGGTGAGTCAAAATTTAGGGATGTTAAGTGATTTAGAGTTTTTCTCGATGAGTATTCTTTAAATTAATATTGTGTATATTAAACTTAATATGTCATGGATTAATGATATGTTTTGTTTAACGAGTAGTTTCCATGGATTATTGGAACCATAAATACACTACCATAAATAAGTTTTGTTTGAGATTAGAACCCTATGTAAAGTTAAGGCTTGGATTAAAGCCTTCACACTTAGGAATTTCAATCAACGTCAACTTATGACATGGGTGTTAATTTAATGCAATACAAAGTAAGGCTCAAGGATATCACATGCTTAACTCCCCAATGATGAACTCACCCCAATCTTTATCAATTTGTTAAATCAAACATCATCCATAAATCATTTCAATTAAGCTCTGTAAACAAACCCCCCAAATCAAAATACAATCAACTAAAAACAAATGACTATTACAATGTATCATCGCCGAGGATTCGACCCGAGTACTGCTATACACATTAGCAGAGCACCGGAATTTTGACCGGTCGATAGGCGACAATCGGCCATGCATTTCAAATGGCGTCGTTTCCTGGGATGGTGCTTTAAGTAGTCATTAGTTTCTGGTTATTGTAAAAAAAAATAATTTGAAAAAATTTGAAAAAAAAAACACAAAGAAAAACCCGTCTTCCTCTTAAAAATCATAAACTGAAAAATACAAAGGAAAACCCGTCTTCTTCATCCTTTCTAAATCTCTCTGAATGCCCCGCATCCTCCCAAACAATCCCTCGGATTTGTTTGACCCTGAAATTGATAGAACTCTTCGTTGACTTAGGAGGACCATTAGGGATAACCAAATCACCCAAGAACCAATCATTGCCATACCAATTGAATTAGATATGGCCAATCCTAGGGAACAAACATTGAAAGAACTTGCTGCCCCTGATATGAATTACCAACCTCTTGGTATTAAATATCCAAAAATTGAAGCTGACTTCGAACTCAAATCGGGTTTGATTCATCTTCTCCCTCATTTTCATGGGCTAACCGGTGAGGATCCACATCTTCACCTTAAAGAGTTCCAAGTAGTATGCTCTACCATGAAGCCTCAAGGGGTTTCTGAAGAACCAATCAAGATTAGAGCTTTCCCCTTTTCCCTAGCGGATTCTGCCAAGTCTTGGCTCTACTACCTCCCACCTGGTTCCATAAACTCATGGGTTGACATGAAGAGACTTTTCCTTGAGAAGTTCTTTCCCGCTTCCCGAACAGCTTCTATTCGAAAGGAAATAAGCGGCATCCATCAATTCCCTAATGAATCACTCCATGAGTATTGGGAGAGGTTCAAAAAGCTTGTGGAAACTTGTCCACACCATAAAATCCCTGACCAACTCCTGATCCAATACTTCTATGAGGGGTTATTGGCTATGGAGCGAACTCTCATTGATGCCGCAAGTGGCGGTGCTCTTATTGACAAAACTCCTGCAGCTGCACGAGAACTCATAAGCAACATGGCTGCAAACACGCAGCAATTCCATACTCGAGCACATGCTCAAGTGAAACAAGCCCAAGAGAATCAATCCATAGAGCCCAACAAGATGACTGAGTGGATGAGTGAACTTACAGGTCTTGTGCGTCAACTAGCGGTGGCTACCAAAGCCCCAACCTCATCTTCTCCATAGTCACTATTCCCTGGACCTATCAAGTATTGTGGAATCTGCAACTCTCCATCTCATCCGACTGACACATGTCCACAAATTCAAGATGATCCATCTGATTCATCTAGTCCAATGGAGCTCAATGCGGCATATGCTCAGCGAAACTTCAACCTTCAACAATCAGGTCAGTTTGTTAGAAACTTCAACCAACCCCACTCTGAGCCCTTCTCTTCTACCTTTAACCCACCTCTGAGGTATGGTAATCCCATTTCTCATCCTCCTCAGTTCCCTCATCAAAATCCAAACCAGTTCCAATATAGTCAAAGTGGTGGTAATATCCATCAACCTTATCCTTTTTTTCCTCAACCCCAAAGGAACAATCCTCCCCCTGGATTCCACTATCCTAACGAGCCTTCCCAATTCCCTTCCCAATACAATCACTTTCCCAAGAACCAAAATCAAGGCCAACCCAATTTGGGACAAGCCTCTTCTTCTAAACAACCATGGGAAAGTGCTGTAGAGGATCTTGCTTCCTTCACCCGTTCTAGCCTCAAGAACATTGAAACCCAAATAGGTCAACTTGCATCCCACCTTAGCCAGCAACAACCATCCAATTCATCTCAACTACCAGCTCAAACATTACCCAACCCTAAGGGTAATATAAGTGCGATTGCACTTAGATCGGGAAAGCAAATTGCTATGCCCCATGCTAATTGCTCTACCTCCCCTTTCGATGTTGATCTAGAAAATGAAAAGAACAAAAAGCTGGAAAAGGAACTTGAATCCACTCCTTAACCTCCTCCCATCCATCTAAGGAACCCAATTCCTTTTCCTCAAGCCATCTCCAAGCCTAAGAAGTCCTTTGAACCTGATCCTGAAATGCTTGACATGTTTAGACGTGTTGAAGTGAACATCCCCCTCTTAGATGCCATCAAACAAATCCCTAAGTATGCCAAGTTTCTTAAGGAATTGTGCACCCATAAGAGGCAACTTAGGAACATTGAAAATGTTTCAACCCAACAGTCCATTCCCATGAAGTGCAAAGATCCAGGGACCTTCACGGTTCCATGTCAAATAGGGAGTTCCAACTTTGATGATGCACTCATAGACCTTGGAGCCTCAATAAATGTCATGCCCAAATCCATTTTCTCCAACCTTGGTCTAGATCCCTTGCACCCAACAGGTGTTGTCATTAAATTAGCCAATCGAAGCACTACCAGTCTTGAGGGGATAATTGATGATGTTCTTGTTCGGGTCAATGATCTTATCTTCCCAGCTGATTTCTATGTCCTTGACATAGAAGGTGAGACGACCTCTTCTCGATCTCCCCTAATTCTAGGAAGACCATTCCTCATGACTGTGAGAACCAAGATTGATGTCCATTCAGGCATCTTATCCATGGAATTCGGTGACCAACTGGTCAAGTTCAACATTTTCCAAGCCATGCGATACCCATCTGAGGATCACTCTGCATTCTCAATCCATGCTTTTGAGGACACTTCTAAGATTCAATCGAACCCCAATCCACCATGTTCTTCATGTTATAATGATAAAGGATCTTATGAAATCTGCACCATGATTAACAAAGTCATAAATGGTGAAGTTGACGTGGACCTATCATTCATAGACTCCTTCAATCTAGAGGAACTTGAAAACTCTCTTGAATCCCACATCAACTCTGATCTCTACTACTCCACCTTGGACAGTGTTGAGGAAAATGATCCAAAACCATCTGAAATCCCTTCTCCTACTCCTAACATGTCTAGCTCTCAATTCAAGGCTGAAACTGATCTAAAACCACTTCCTTAACACCTCAAGTATGCATTCATTTTCCATGATCCCTCCTACCCTGTCATTATCTCTGCTTCACTTTCTAAAACTGAGGAGTCCCAACTTGTTCAAGTGTTAGAGGAAAACAAAAATGCCTTAGGTTGGACCCTAGAGGATATTCCAGGAATCAACCCTGCCCTTTTCATGCATCACATCCATCTAGAGGAATCATCCAAACTAATTAGGCAACCTCAAAGAAGACTCAATCCACTCATACTTGAGGTAGTTAGGGAAGAGATTACCAAGCTTCTTCAAGCTGGTATTATCTACCCAATTTCTGATAGTGAATGGGTTAGTCCAATTCAAGTCGTTCCTAAGAAGGGCGGGATAACAGTTGTCACAAATGAACATGGAGAAGTGGTCACAACTCGAGTGAAAAACAAATGGCGTGTGTGCATCGATTATCGCAAATTGAATGCTGAAACACGAAAAGATCACTACCCACTTCCTTTCCTTGACCAAATGCTTGAGAGATTGGCCGGAAAGTCACACTATTGATTTCTTTATGGTTACACAGGCTACTTCCAAATTCCAATCGCACCTCAAGACCAAGAAAAGACCACATTCACTTGCCCCTTTGGAACCTATGCCTATAGGCGAATGCCTTTTGGCCTTTGTAATGCTCCTGCAACATTCCAGCGGTGTATGATGAGTATCTTTTCTAAATTCATTGAGAATTGCATGGAGGTCTTCATGGATGACTTTACCATTTATGGCGAGTCATTTGAATCTTGCTTACATTCACTCTCTTTGGTCCTTCAAAAGTGTGTCAAGTGCAACCTTATGCTGAATTTTGAAAAATGTCACTTCATGGTTTCAAATGGGATTGTTCTAGGGCAAATAATTTCTCAAGAGGGTATCCAAGTTGATCTAGCCAAAATTGAGGTGATCCAATCACTTCCTGAACCCAAATCAGTTCGAGACATTCGGTCCTTCCTTGGTCATGCCGGTTTCTATCGACGATTCATTCAGAACTTCAGCAAGATTTCTCTCCCACTCACTCGTTTACTTCAAAATGATGTCACATTCAATTTTAATGAGGCTTGCAAGAGAGCCTTCATTGAACTCAAATCTTCTCTCACATCTGCTCTAATAATCCAACCCCCAGATTGGTCCTTACCATTTGACTTGATGTGTGATGCTTCTGATAGGGCCATTGGGGCTGTTCTTGGTCAAAGAAGAGAAAACATTCCTCATGTCATCTTTTATGCCTCAAAAACATTGGATGAAACTCAATCACACTACACTGTGACTGAAAAAGAACTTTTAGCTGTGGTTTTTTCCTGGGATAAATTTTGGCCCTATCTCTTAGGTGCCAAAATCATCATCTTCACGGACCACTCAGCATTAAAGTTCTTACTTAAGAAAAGTGATTCCAAACCAAGGCTAATAAGATGGATTTTAATGCTCCAAGAGTTTGAACTTGTGATAAAAGATAAACCTGGAAAAGAAAACCCTGTGGCTGACCACCTAAGTAGAATTTCTAATTCTTTTCATTCTGAAATAATTGATCCTGAATTTCCAACTGAACACCTCTCATATCTCACTCCAAAGTTACCATGGTATGCCCCAATTGTCAATTACTTGGTTTCTGGTGTTTTCCCTGAATATTTTTCAAAAGAACAAAAAGAAAAGATGAAAAGTGATTTAAAGCATTATTTTTGGGAAGATAATAAACTTTGGAAAACTGGGGCTAACATGGTAATTAGGAGATGTGTTGATGAAACTGAACAATCCTCCATCTTGGAATTCTGCCACTCAATTCCTGGAGGTGGCCACTTTGGACCACAAAGGACTTCTCGAAAGGTCCTAGATTCTGGATTCTTTTGGCCTTCACTCTTCAAGGACTCACATGAGTTCTGTCAATCATGTCCCACTTGCCAAAAGTTTGGCACAATTTCCAAAAGAAACGAAATGCCTCAAAAGCCATTAATCTTCTGTGAGCTTTTCGATGTTTGGGGCATCGATTTCATGGGACCTTTTCCCCCTTACAATGGATTATCCTACATTCTCCTTGCTGTTGACTATGTTTCTAGGTGGGTCGAGGCCAAACCCACTAGGAAAGATGATGCTCAAACTTTGAGTGAGTTCCTCAAAACCCATATCTTCCATCGATTCGAAACACCACGTGATTTGATAAGTGACTTAGGAACTCATTTCTGTAATAGAACCATGGAGTCACTTTTGAAAAAGAATGGGGTTGTACATAAAACATCCACTTCATATCACCCTCAAACAAATGGAATGTCTGAACTTTCTAACAGAGAAGTGAAAAGAGTGCTTGAAAGAATTGTTAAGCCCACAAGAAAATACTGGCCCGATAGACTTGGTGAAGCACTTTGGGCCTATCGAACAGCCTATAAGACACCCATTGGGATGTATCCATTTAGGCTAGTTTTTGGTAAAGCCTGTCATTTACCAATTAAAATCCAACATAAGTCATTTTGGGCTGTCAAAACTTGTAATTTTGATTGTGAAAAATCTGGTGAAGAAAGATTGTTGCTGTTGACTGAATTGGAGGAGCTTCAACTCGATTCGTATGAGAACTCCATTCTCTACAAAGAAAAGGCAAAGTCACTCCATGACAAGCACATTCTTCGAAAGGTATTTCATGAAGGTGAAAAGGTAATGCTCTTCAGTTCTCGATTTCGACTTCACCCAGGTAAGCTCAATTCTCGTTGGGATGGACCTTTTATTATTACTAATGTTTACCCATTTGGTGCAGTGCAAGTCCAAGACCCTTCTTCAAAAAGAACATTCACGGTAAATGGACACCGGTTAAAGCATCACCATGAGAGGACATTCACTTCAGGTTCCACATCGACTTCCATTGACCCACCACTAGATGGAAACGGCGACCCACCAAATCCAAACCAGGGGGCACCTCTTTCCCTTTAACTCTCTCTCTCCTCAATCTCTCTTCCCTCTCTTCTTCTCTCTATTTCTTCTTCTTCCTCTCTCCCTCTCATTTTTTAAGACATTCTTCCACAACCTTTTTTTTCTATTTTCTCTTTTGTGTGGATGTGTCATTAAAAATAAAAAATTTAAAAAAAAAATTTAAAAAAAATGAAAATTAACAAAAAAAAGGGGTGTCATAATTAATCATCATCCAATATTGAAATTCTGTCCAACCATTTTGGGGAGTCAAAAGGCTTGTTTTAAACTCAAATATATTGAATTTTTATCTCAAACTTGGGTAAACAATTTTGTGTCAATAACAAACATTTTGAATGAACAATTTTTGGTGGAAAATGATTTTCCCCTACCGTGAGGAATAACATTAGCCTTCATTCCAAGGTCATCTATGGACATCTTTTTCATTGTGTGTCTTCACCACTGATTGTGAGTCTTGAGTTTGTGGACCTTCGAGCTGAATTTCCATCTTTTGTGTGCATTAATATGATAGAGGCATTTTCTAAGCCACATGAGAATCAGAATAGCCAAATAGCCTCCCGTTACCCTTACATTGATCCTACTTTTGAAAGCCCCTTTGAGCCTATGAAAACGATTCTTTTTATAGCCACATTACAAGCCTAATACCTTGTCCCACCCAACATCTTCTTGGATTTTCATTGTAAAATTTATTGAAATTTAAGTGTGGGGGGGAATGGACTTCATTTTTGGGCGTACTTTCATTGATTTCCAATGTGTCATCATATGCTTGAGGGAAAGCATCCATTCCAGTGTGGGGGAGAGGTTGTAATTCTTTGATCTTTGGGGTGTATATGTGTAATTTTCATTTGTACAAAAGTCATTGAAAAGTGTTCAAAAAAATGAAAAAAATTATATTAAAAAAAATGAAAAAAAGGAATGGGTTGTGTCTTGGGTGGGTCAAAAATCATTCATCATCAACCTTTGATCGTGTTATAACTACTAAAATTAGTTCCATGAGAAGATCAAACATGGGTTGGCAGATGACTGTGAGACTTGTTTCAAGCACAACTTTCGAAAAAAAGAACACTTGAATCATCTTGTATTGTGTCATTATTGGAAGTTTTCCATGTTGTACATATTCCATCATCTCAACCTATTCCATTTTCTATCTCCCTCACTTTTCATTCATCACACATTCATGCCCTTGTAAATATGTGTTTCTATTTCCTTTCAAATCAAATTTCAAAAAAAATGTGCATTGATTCTTCCATGTTGGTGTTTTTAACCCCTCTTTTCCTTTGGACATTATATACCTACCATCCCATAGCCACTGAAAAACCCCTTAAAAGACCTCTTGATTTTTGTACACATTAAATTTGGGAATGGAAGCTGAGAGCTCTTACAAACTCTAGATTTTCCCTTTTTGTTGGTGAATGAGTGAACCTCCTAAAATACATTTTTATCATCTAGAGAGGAGTAAGTTTTGAGTGCCTACATTTTCCAATTCAAACCTTGAACATGAAAAAATGAATTGTTTCTGATGCATTATTGTGAACCAAATTTGTGATGGAATTCAATATGGATGAGTGAAATAGTCTAAACCTCCCCTGATTGGAGAAAGTTTTTTTTAATATTTGTTGGTGAGTGAAAATGATTTTGTCATGTTTTTATATTTGTTGCACATGAGGACACACGCAAAACTAAGTGTGGGGTAGTTGATGTTATTAATATTTTCATGACTTATTATATTCCTCCTTTACTGATTTTATATGAAATGTGCATAATTTGTGTGAAATATTAATGTTTTAATATTAAGTATAATTTTTGAAGTAGTCCAATTGAGTCAGTTTAATGTTTTAATAATAACTGTCACTATACTGATCCAAATTGTGTGGTTATTGTTTTTTAGTATTCTACTTTCAATATACAACATTTCATTAGAAGGTACCATGAGCCAATTCTACCATTTGAGGGGTCATATGGTCCTCACAAACAAGACCAAAGAACCTGTGAACAAACTGGACCAGCCTTGAAGATTGATTTACTGGGATCAATCCAGAAGTCCAAAAACATTAACTCTCCACCATAATTCGGGGGGAACTAAATTTAATCTTGGATAAAAATTTCATGGCCCAAATCCAAGTACAAGGGGGCAAAATGAAGCTTTGAAGTCCAGCCCACCATTCTGTCCGAGAATTAAAATCAGTATACTATTCATGACATATCTCATGATGTAAGCATCAAATCGAGCTGATATTTTGCATTGTAAAAGAGGAGATATATACGGCCGACTTTGTTGAAGAAGTCATTTGGATTTTAAGGCATCTTCCTGGTCAAAAATCCATTCACATTTTGGCCATCGAAAAAGCATGGATAGAAATGGACAGTTTACCTTTGTTTAATAAAACCGCCATAACTTTGGCTCCACTTGTCCAAATGCCTCCATATGTTTACAGTAGTCGGACAAAATTATTTTCTACAACTTTGAAGAAGGAGATATTTGAAGATTCGGCTGTCTGAATAGGAAAATTGGCGATGCAAGTGGAGGGACAGATTGGGAATGCAAACAGTCCACTCCTTGGGCTATAAATACTCTCCCCTTCTCTCCTTGAGAGGGGTTGGCATTTCAGAAGAGAGGAGATCATATTGGCACGACAAAAGCTTTTCCAAAGGTTTGGAAGGACCTTCCATACTCAAGTTTTCACTTGAGAGACCTTTCCTCCTCTCTTTGTTTTCACTTACTTTTGTGTTCTTCGTTTTTTGTAATTTTGTAACTCCTTTATTATGTAATTATGTTTTAATGAAAGTTTCTTCTTCAATATCTCTTATTATCCTCCACCTTATGTAGTATAATATTAATGGTCTTAAAAAAGTTTGAATCATTTTAAATTACAGTACCTTATCTTGCTTCTTCATTCAATCAAAAATCTGTTTTTAATTATCATCATTGTTCGTGTGTGTGTGTTCAACGTACCACTCTTTTCTAATCCCTTTCTTTTTCTTCTATTATTAATTTATCATCATAAGTATTATAACCAGAATATTAAATACCCAAATGTCTGAGTAAATATCTCATAGGGGTGAGTCAAAATTTAGGGATGTTAAGTGATTGAGAGTTTTTCTCGATGAGTATTCTTTAAATTAATATTGTGTATGTTAAACTTAATATGTCATGGATTAATGATATGTTTTGTTTAACGAGTGGTTTCCATGGATTATTGGAACCATAAATACACTACCATAAATAAGTTTTGTTTGATATTAGAACCCTAAGTTAAGTTAAGGCTTGGATTAAATCCTTCACACTTAGGAATTCCAATCAACATCAACTTATGACATGGGTGTTAATTTAATGCAATACAAAGTAAGGCTCAAGGATATCACATGCTTAACTCCCCAATGATGAACTCGCCCCAATCTTTATCAATTTGGTAAATCAAACATCATCCATAAATCATTTCAATTAAGCTCTGCAAACAAACCCCCCAAATCAAAATACAATCAACTAAAAACAAACGACTATTACAAAGTATCATCACCGAGGATTCGACCAGAGTGCTGCTATACACATTAGCAGAGCACCGGAATTTTGACCGGTCGATAGGCGACAATCGGCCGTGCGTTTCACATGGTCCTTCAATACACCCTTCTAACCATAGACAAATCATGATTCATCATTCAATAAACATGCCATTTCTCACCATGATATAAAAAATATATGTTTTTATCCTCCCCAGTTTAGACTTTGGTTCCACCAAAAGTTTAATCTAAACCATAATATCACACTGGGGACCACCAATATATTGTTTTTAACCATGATGTAATCCTTATCTAAAGTGAATATATTCAACTTAGCTTACCTTACCCATAAAAATAGATAAACCACCATGATTAGAATCACCATAATAAGGAAAAAAACAAACCATAATGTAATGAGTGAAAAATATATTGCGTTTTCCTACAATGGCACAAAAAATCATCTTTTAACCCCCAAATTACTTCCAAAATTTCTTTCACCACATCCAAAACCTCAAAACCACCAAGGAGAAGCCTAGGGATATAACAAAATAGACCTTAAAATACTATTTATTTGTATCTTATGGGTGTTATAGGTGTCAAGATAAGTATGAAGGAAGATAGGTTTTGTAAAAGATGATATTTAAATTTTAATAAATTAGTTTAGGAGTTAGACCACCATTCAAAAAAAAATTAAAAAAAGTTTGGGATTACCCTTACTTATTGAATTAACCTTACATATCTCCCATATACATATAAATGAACCTTAGGTGTCACATTTACTAGTGTAAATGACCCTTACATATTTCATTTGTCAAGAAAATAACCCTTATGTATCACCATTGGTTATGGAGATGACCCATAAATATTTCCTTTTCCATAGAAATGACCCTAATGTATCATCCTTTTCCATGAAAATAACCCTTATATATCTTGTTTTATATGGAAATGCCCCTTATATATCACCCCTGGCTATGGATATGGCCCTTACATATTTCCTTTACCATGGAAATGACCCTTACGTATCACCCTTGTCCACAGAGGTAACCCTTATGTATTGGATTTCTCATAGAAAATAATCTTACATATCAATTAAGTACCATTAAGTATGAGTCAGGTACCATTATGTATTATAGTAAAACTCCATACTTGGTGAAATTTTTAGTATGTAAGATTCTTTATTGTGATACATAAAAGTAATATATTGACAGGTAATGGAAAATTATTGTTATGCATGAGTAATTTTCCTAATATGTAAGAGTAAATTACTTAAAACATAAGAGTAATTCCCCATACATAAGATTAAATTAATTTATCATTAAAATGAAATCAAACTTTAATATTTAGTCATATTTTATGGTTTATAGAGATATTATCAATTGTAAGACATAGAATTTAGAGATCCTTGAAATGTAAGAAAACTAACATTCACTAATGCAAGGTTTGTGATCTGATTTCAAGGATATATATTTTGTGTCATGGTGATAGTTATTCCGTTATGACACTCTAACACACACCTATAATTGGGTGAGTAAAAAGAAAATATTTATATTTTTTCTAGTGCAACACAAAGGTTGACCATGGTCGTTACACTTTAAGAGATTCATAATAATTTACTTACTAATTCAAATTCACCTGAATTATTTATTTTTTATGATTTTATGAAAACAAAGTAAAATTATATAATAAATAATTAAATATAAACCATCATAACATGGAATGAAAATGAGGTTAGAGAATAAATAACTTAGTCCTAAGGTTTGGTTTCAGGTGCCTTAATTATTCACATTTTTTGTTTAAATTATTTTTCATAGTTTAGTTACAAAATATCATTCATGAACTAATAGTGTTTTATTTATTCATTATGAAAAATTTAATTACTTGGAATATTATTTGGAAAATGAAGCAACACCTCCTCCTATATTCAAGGTTTATGAAGCACCTCAAATGGGAGTGTCGTATCATCCAAGAATTGACTCCATCGTATGCCTTTTATCCATTTAATAGATAACTCCATAGTATAAAGAGATCTCATTCAATGGAATAGAGGGAAAATATATAAATAAAATAATATATATGAATTAAAGATCCATGGCATGGTGGAAAATCTCTTCACACATTCACTTTGCTCTAATTCACTAAAAATATATTTAAAACATTTAAAATCGATGTTTAGAATTTAGGAATATTTAATCCTCCCCCAAGGCCAAACCTTGGGTTAGTCACTCAATATCATGTATAAGAGATCAAAATATAAATAATGAGGAAGATAAAAGAATGAGAAAATGAAGGAACAAAAAAATGGAACACTTTTCTTAAAATATAATGTAGTTACAGAAAAAATTAACTAAAATAACTATGACAACAAAAGAAAACAAAGAAGCACTTCTCCCAGTCAAGTGATCATATCTTTAATCATATCAGTAAGCTCTCTTATTTATATAGGGAGGAATACCTTATTTATTTTTTGTATAAATATTAAATATCTTCAGTCAAAGTTTCCCTTTTAAAAAAATATATTTGGATTCATAGTTTGAATAGAGATATTTTAAATCAATCCTACAAATATCAGGTATTTAATATTTCAGTTTAGACCATACTTTGGTGTAGATAAATAACTTATCGAATAGATGTTTTTATTTTTTCATGTCTAATTAATGGGTTTTGTCATAGAAAATTCATCCATGTCTATAGAACATTCTCTTTATATTTCTTCAAAATTTACCAACAGTTCATATGAGCACCTCCATGGTGACATGTTAACACTACAGTGCACCTATTGAGTAATAAATTTTTCTAAAAATTCTATAGACTACCATATTCAGTTTTACCATGTCACATGCAAACCTCCATGGTGTATCATAAAAAATGATTAACTGTAACTCATTCTTGGCATGGTTATGAAATATCATAGAACCAAATAATATAGATCTTTTATATCTTTAAAAAAACTCCCAATTACCTAAAATTGAAACTCCATATCATAATGAAATCCCCACAGTGCCATACAAGCCAACTATATGATCCCCTAAAAAAAATTCTTCTACAAGGTAGGGTACCTTCTCAAATCATCTAGATTTCACAGTGGCTAGATGTATCTCCTTAATAGAACACATGGTTTCATTATTCTTTGAATTTTCCTTCACCAAAGTTTCTCAAAGTCCTAAAGGTCATCCATTGTAGTCCTGGGCTTTGGAATTGGACCTTTTCTTGAGTTTAAGCTTACATGAGGTTGGAAATGACATTCTCTAGTGAATTTTGGTGGTATTTTGGTAAATTTGATCTTGGTAGGTAGCATTGAGTGGTGGAGGGAAATGTATGAGCATGGGAGAGGTGTGGGTGAAGTGGTATTACATCATTTGAGTAAGTGATGAAAAATATCCATGAAATTTACTTACCACATCAAAAATTAAGTCATTTATCAATTTTTATAAAAGTTATACCATTCTATTCTCAAATAAAAATTCCAAATAAGTGGGGGATCAGTTCCCACATACACTTACACACAAACATGGCCTATTCCAACATGAACAGGTCCACAGACTCCTCCCTATGTGACTTTCTCTCCTCTTTACCACCTGAGAAGGACTTCTTAGGGCATTTATTTTCTAGAAATCCCTTTTGGGATGGATATATGGCTTACATCATTTGTTTTAGGGCTATCTTAGGCCTGCCCAATCAATTTACCTATAAAATATTAAATCACTTAAGTAAAATTTAATTAAAAAATCAACAGTGAACTCAAAATTTCCATATTGAAACATTTATTTATTTATTTTAATTTATATTATTTATTCAAATGAAATTTCACAAATTTTAAATAAAAAATTAATAACACGGGAAAATAAATTAAAAACCATTATAATCATTATAATTTTTTAATTTTTTTTGGAAATAATGAGTGCATTAAATACCCACACACTTAAACTATGCTTATCCTCAGTAATTTAATCTCAACATCAAGTTAAAGAGGGAACCAGTGATACCAATATTTAAATATCAGAGAAATCAATCAAAATTATTATCATTGTTAAACAAAATTTTTAATTTCCACAAAAAACATCAAATAGAATTCACATTTTCTCAAAAGATCAATTATTACAAGTATTTTACTTCCCCCTTTTGAAAATGATGTATATTGTCCTTTCATTAATTCTAGATTATAAATTCATTATTATTGAACATTATAAGCCTAATCCACATCACATTAAATTCTTTTATCACATCACTAAATGTACAAATTGAAGTGGACTTATAATCATACCTTGAATACATGTTCCTTTCAATAAGCTTGTAAATTAAAAACTTTCACCACTTTGTAAAGAAAAAATTAAAATGAAATTAAGTGATATTTATAATTAAGGCTCCAATGAATCTGAGGCTTAAAGTTGTTAGGTATTTATGTTAAAAAAATTAAGGCTCAAAATATGAGCTTTATCTCTTAAAGAATTGTACATGATATCAAATCTAAAATCTCAATAAAAATGTCCCCTTAAAATTTTTCTAACACCCAATTTCCAATCTCAAAGTAATGGTCATGAAATATGTAATAATAATGAAATAATTTCACCTTATTGAATTTTATATATTTTTTTACTTTTTTTTCATACAAATTTTTTAGATTTTCTTTTAAAAATTCATTCTTCAAAAAAATCTCGAATCCATCACCTAACCACATATGATAAAAATCATAGGTCTAATGATGGTAATTTTTTATTCTCCCAAGTGAAAACCCACTCTATATTTGTAATTATTTTTTAAAGAAGGGAAAATAATTAAAGAAAAATGTATAAATAAAAAACCTTTCCCAATACCCAAAATAGAAACCCACACATGTTTCTTATAATTAAGTTTATTACTTTCACCACGACTCCCCTCACCCCCACAATTCAACTTTAAAATATCATGAAAATGAAAAGAGTAGGGTAGAAATGTAAATAAATGGATTGAAATTTAACTCATTACTAACAAGGTTATTCATGGTCTTTATGAGATAAACAAGGATTAATGTAAAATATTTTCCCAAGGATAAGGTCTTATCAATAAAAATTCCTCAATCACATTAAATTTATTTTTTCACAGTCATGGTTTTGACAAGTTACAATGCATGTTCTAGTATGTGACATGCCCCAAGATCACTCAAGAAATATGCTCAAGATAATATAAAAAATATTAAGTATATAAACCCTCTCATTAATGGAACATATGAAATTAAAAAATAATTAATGTAATTAGTAATAATAAAAAATCAATTCACATGAATTTTAGAAATTTAAGTATAAAAAATGGGAGGGACATTTCATCTACAAGAATAAACCAATTTTCTCAAATTAAAATTCATTAAGTTAACATCCATGCTTCACACTAATAATTAAATTATCCATATTACACATTTAATATAATTATTTTTAAATTCTAAAACATATAATAATAATAATCCTAAGAAACTCATGCCCATAAGTTAAGTTAAGTAAATAATAAGTTATAAGTGTGGGCAGGAAAATTTATATTTAAAGCACAACAGTTAGAATTTCTAATGTAAAATAGAATTTTAGAAAAAATATATGGAGTTTAAAAGATAAACATAAAAGTTGACTCCCTTTTCTCATAAAGATTTAGTCCCCTCTTATTCTTACTATTTTAGGGCTACCTTGTTCCACAATGGACATACAAAAGAAAATAAATCATTAAAACCTAAGGATCATCTCATTAAAGTTAAAAAAGAATAAGGTATTGGGATGAATTATAACCAAATTCCTAGGAATGAAATTGAAAGTTACTTGAAATAAAATAGAAACATAAATCTTGGTATGATCCCCCCAAGTGGTCCCTAGATTTTTACTACATCTAGATGGGAAGTACCAACTGTTGTTCATAATCCGTTGGTGGGCGATGCTTCTTAGATTTGAATCACCACATATTTATTTTCCTAACTTACACATATTCTTTATTGGTTATGAGGAATTGATAGATAGAAGACACCACATCAATTCTCTTCTCAATAAGGTATAACTTGCAAGGTAGGTGTATGATGAATTATGAATCCTCCTATTTCTTGGTTGCTACTTGTGTAACCTTTTTTCACTATCAAGTTTCTTTTCAATGTATGCTATATCAAAATAATAGTTGAGGGGATAGTCAGATTGTAATTTTAATTGGAATAAATTTAAACTTGATAAATTAATATAAAATTATTCCCCTTTAAAGTATACATATTTTGTCTTGGTTTTAAATGTCAATTTCACTTGAATATCCTTATAAAACATTCAAAATAATGTTAAATAAGATTAGGGAGATCCATTTTTTCCTCAAAAGGTGTATCCTTATATTCTTATGCCTTTTCCAAGGAAAAATAAGGATTGAAAAAAATCCAAAAACTAAAAATAGTGGGAGTTAATACTCAATTAAATTTTAGTAAAATTAAGTGATATAAAGTTTAAAAAGGGATTAAATCACTATCCTAGTTAAGATTAGATCTATTTTTAGTGAAAATTTCCTCTTAAAGGTGGATTTAAATGGATAAATCTATGTATTTGAACTCATCCATATTTACTTTGAATTCTACCACTTGGGTGATTTCTTCTTCTTCCAAATCTAAAGACAAGTAAAGTGGTGCTGGTGAATCTGATTTAAAATTGGGGAGATTATATTGCATTTAATAATCTACCTAATCACTCTAATATCCATCTAAGACTTTTTAATATCTCAGATGTACATTCGTACATGAGTTTTTATCTTCACTCTTTATCTCTTTATGACAGGTTTTGATCGAGATCCCTAGTTGGTCATGCTATGAATATTCCTTAAGTGAAGCTTCAACCACTTGGATTTATTCATATTCAAATATTATTAGGAAAATTTCTTCCACCACTATCTTAGGTTCTTTATATTGTTCTGGTTTGGGTTTCTATAGATACTTATGAACTATTTTCTCATTTTAGATCCTCACCAACTCTATCTTTTCTTTAATACTTTGAAGTCAATCCTTTAAATCACCATTGAAAAAATTATTATTCTAGATATTTCACTTATGAGTTATCTTCCCATGCATAATAGTAATCATTTGAAAACATCATGTTAAAATATTTTTTGTGTGTTTTTGGTAGAAAACAATAAAAAACTATTTACAATGTGAAAGGAAAAAAAAAACAACTATTTGGATCTTTAGAAATGGTTGATAGTTTTGATGCACATGTTTCATTAGGTGTTTAAAAATATAATATTTATATTTTTCCTAGTACAACACAATGGATAACCATAAATATTTCACTTGAGGAGCTTCACAATTATTGACTTACTAATTTCAATTCACCTAAACTACTAATTTTTTTTTATGATTTTATGAAATCAAAGTAAAAATAAGGAAGAAATAATGAAATCTAAACTATACTAACATGGAATGTAAATGGGGTTAGAGAAGGAAGAACATGGACCTAATGTTTTATTTTGGGCGCCTTTATTATTTACATTTATTTTGTAAATTCATTTTGATAGTTTAATCATGAAATCTCATTCATGAACTACTATCATTATATTTATTGGTTGTGAAATATTTAATTCCTTAGAATATTATTTAGAAAACAAAAATCAACCTCCTAATATAATAAAGGTTTATGAAACACGTAAATCAATAATGTTTCATCTTTTATAACTCAGATCCATCATATGTTGTTTCATCTATTGAAAACATTAACTACATTGTGTAAAGATATATTGTTCAATTGAAGGGAGAGAAAAGATATAAATAAAAGAATAAATATTAAGTTGAAATCCATGTCATGGTGTACAATCTCTATGTTCATGTTATTCACTCTCATTCACCATAAAATGATTTAAAACATTTAAAATTTAAGTTTAGAATTTAGGAATACTGGATCCTCCCCCAAGGATAAGCCTTGGGATAATCACTGATTATCAAGTGTAATAGGTCACAGTAGTAAGAATGAGAAATAGATAATAATGAGAAAATAATGGAAGAAAATAGATGGATCACTTTTATTAAAATAGAATTCATTTATAAAAAAATATGAATTAAAAAAACTATAATAGAAAAAGAAAATAGATTATCACTTATCCTAGTTGCATGATCCTCTATTATAGAACAACAAAAATCCCTCTGATTTATAGAGGTAGGAATATAATATTTCTTTATTCATATCAATATTCACTATCTCTAGTAAAAGTGTCCATTTTTTATAATATATTTTAATTCTTGGGTTGATTATATATATTTTAAATCACTCCCATAGATATCGCATATTTAATATGTCAGCATAGACCATACTACAGCATGGAGAACCACCTTACAACATAGTATTTTTATTTTTTCATGGCCACTTCATGGGATATGGTGTAGAAAATTCTTCATGACCACAACTCATTCTCCTCAATTTATTTAAAATATGCCCACATTCTACATTAGCACCTCAGAAATTTCATGTTAACACTGCGACACAACTCTTGAGTAATAAATTTTTCTTAAAACCCATGGCACTACCATATTCATTATCTCCACAGTTCATGAAAGCCTCCATGGTGAAACAATATAGAAGATCAACTAAAACTCCTTCTTTTAATGGATAAGACATAACATATATCCCATATCCACAACTTCCTTTCATCCTTCAAAACCTTTCCATTGACTAAAATAGAATTTCCAAATCATATTGAAATCACAATGGTGTAATGAAATCCTACTATGTGAGCCCAAGCCACAAAAATGGTGGATACATTGTAGGGTTCCTTCTCAAATCACCTTTCCTTTACAATGGTCAAATAGAGATCCTTGATAGAATGTTTGGTATCATTCTCCTTCAAACTTCTATTCAATAATGTCACTCGAGGCCCCAAAGGTCTTCCATAGTGATCCCATGCTTTAATAGTGGACCTTTTCTGGAGTTCAAGATTCCCTGAGGCCAAAAATAGAATTATATGGTGAATTAAGGTGGTATCAAACAGGGGAGGTAAATGACCAAGCTTGGGAGAGGCACAAGTTAATTGGGATAGTATTGTTTGAGTAAGTGATGAAAAATATCCATGAACTCTCTATCCCACATTGGAAATAAGGGTGTTCAACCACTTTATTATTATTTAAACCATTCTATTATTAGCTCAAAATGCCAAGGAATTGGAGGGTTGTTCCATACATGCACCCACAAATGACCATAGATCGTGACAACATTCATAGGCCTAAGGGACCATATCTATATAAATTTATCTCCTATCTTCCACTTGAGAGGACCTCCCCAGGGGATTTCATAGATGGTCAACGCTCTTGTGATGGCTATATGTCTTGCAACCCTTGGTTGAGGGATATCTTGTGGCTGGTATTTTTTTACCCTAAAATATTAAATCACTTAAGTTCAATTTAACCAGAAATTCAATATTAAAATCTAAATTTCTAGAATGAAACATTTTTATTAATTTTCATTTATATTATTTCTTCAAATGAAATTTCCAAAATTTTAAATAAATAGTTAATCACATAGGAAAATTCATTAAAATTTATTAAAAATTATAATGAAATGTTTAAAAATTTCCATGAAAAAAGTGTGTGCATCATCTTCCTATATCATATAAAAACTAAAATAGTGTTAACCAGGTTTAAAAATAGAAATTCCTAACAAGATCATAATGTGATACATGAATTTTAATTTTTAAATATAGGGTGAACCTATAATTTGTTTGATATTTCTCATTCATCTCAGACCTTAGATGACGAGGGACACATAATTAGATACCTATGAGTGAATTTGACTGGTTTTTCCCTCCTCTTTAAGATATTGGACACCTTTTAATCCAAGATTTTTTTACTTACAAGTTATTTTAAAAGTAATATTCTTTATCTCTCTGTTCCTACACAATGAATTATTTAGGCTTTGGTTGAGGTAGGGGACTTGAAATTTCTCTTTTATTTTATGTAAATTGTGAAAGTATGATGATTTTGTTTTATTTGGTTGGATGGTAAGGATTAAAATAATGAAAATGATGAAATAGGATAAATTAAACTAAAGGGGTAAAGTGATTCACATGTTATTTATATGATTCTATTATATTTCATCTGATTGATTGTTTTTTGATGTTACTACTTGGAGTTTCGGTTATTGTTCTGATATGTGTATTATTGCTTTGATTAAATTTATAGAAGAAACTCCCATAAAAGTTTAATATTTTAATTATTATAATGAAATAGTTTTTTTTGAAATCTAGAATTTCGGTATTGATTTTTATGTTGGAAATAAATAATATACATGAAATAATGATTAAAAGTGATTTATTAATTTAATGCACTACTAATTTTGATATTATTTTTTATTATTGGTTATGTTACCCATGTTGTAATTAGTTTGATCTTAGTATTGGAAGTTTTGGTAGGTTTAACTTGGGTGGTATGGAGAGATGTAGTTACTGATATGGAAGTGGTGGATGTTATGTGGGTTTGAATAGTAGTTGGATGGTTGTGTAGAAAAAAGTGGCTTTGTGGTAGTGGTGGTGGCTGTTGGAATGAGTTATGGGGTTGACCATGTGATAATTGGTTGGTAGTTATTGGGTTTTTCTATTAATACCTAATATTATGGAATATATTTGGTAAAAATGAAAATTATAAAGGGAATTGGGATGGAGTTTAATAAATAATTAGATTTTAATGAACTATTAATGATTAAAATGAAAGGTTGATGGGTGATAATGAATGTGTATGATTGATAATGATTTTTTTCTTAAATATGGATAAATAAATAGAATAATTAATGTAATGTTGGTGGTAAAATAGTAAATATAGAAATGGATAATGATATGTAAAATTAGAAATCATGAATGTTATTATGAATATTTTGGATAGAAGGTGGGGATGGTTGTATTGTAGAGATGAAAAAAATTTCTAATGAAAGATGGTGATGATTTTATGGTGGTTATATTCACTAGTAGGTATTTCTTGGTATGAACCCTTAGGTTGGGATTGTGTGTGGATATAATATATATTTTTTATTTTCTAGTGATTTATTTTGCACCCCACCTAAATAGAATAACCTTATCAATGCCCAAATGTTTTAGGTTATGAGTGTTTTCCCCAACATCTTGGTTGGTGAAGGAAAAAATGTTTGGCCAATACCACTTCCTCCCTCTCCCTTCCATGTATAATATGGGATATGATGGATTATCATAGATATATGCATGAAGGGTCTAATAGCTTAAGGTTTTTAGAATATAATACACTAACTGAATCAGTCATATAGATGTAAAGATGATACATTGAAGGGGTCATATATTCCATGTATGGTAAGGTGAAGACACAAGGTTTATTTCCTTTTTTTTTCACAACACCTTATTATGATTGGAAATAGATATTTATTTTGGATATGTATATGTGGTTATGTCTATGGATATGTGGTTATGACAATGATGAGATTTGTGTTATGTGGTTGCGGAATGGGATATGATGTGTAATGGCATGAATATAGAAGATATGGAAGCATATAACATTTTCTATTGGGGTGTGAGAGATAAAAATAAATGTAGAAGTGGTTTTTGGGTACCTTTTTGATATATATTTTTATAAAATGTTATTATACTTAGATGTGATATTGGGTAAGAGAACCTTGCTTAGGTTGGGTAGTAGTTGACCTGTAACACTCTGAATCTAGTAACCCAAAGAAATTTTTTTCTTTATTACATGGGTAAAATTTATAAGGAATATCACCATGCAAGACAGATCCATTTAGAAGTCTTAAAAAATATATACATACATAATTCCCTTATTACATTGTAAATCTGAAAACATAGAATAAGAAACATTCTTGTATCCTTGAAATCATTCATAATATCCTTATTCATATCCTAGGGAAAGTAAAACAAATAAAATGTGAGATTATATGATTGGAAAGGAGTATGTAGAGTGGAATCTATCATGATTAAATAAGGAATAATCAATATGGAAGAGTGTATAATCAAAACACACTCTATTCAATCAATTATTTGAGTTCAAGAACATCCATAACTAATATAAACATGGAAAACTCATAAATAATGGAAAATGAATTCTTAATAAAGAAATAGCATAAGTCTAGATATTCATGAACTATAAATCAGTGCCTCATCCAAGTTATAATGAATCATTCTATTAAGGCCTCTCAACCAAGACATAATTCTTAAGAAATGGATAGGTGTAAACCAAATGACCATCTAATATGTCACACCTGCTATTTTGTCTCATAATACGTACTGATGAATCAAGGGACTATCTATTACTGGGACCAACCATCTATTTCATGTCTTATTCATTACTCATATATTGAATGAATAATACTATTCATTATTAAAATTCCTTACAAATAAATAATTATTTGTATTTAATCAAGAATATGAATCATGAATATTTCCAGTTTAAATGAAATAACTTACTTAATAATATTCCTTCAAATAATACCATATATAAAAATGGTATAATGTTGAAACATCATCAATGTAATATAAATTATCCCAAATTCATATATGATATTAGAAATATGGATATGAAGGCGAAAAATAATGTCTAATTAATAATGGATGGTGATAGAGAACATGATCAAAAGAAAGTAAATGGTATCAAAATAAGGTATAATCAATTATCAATAAAAGATGGTAGAAACCCATTAATTGATCATAAATTAAGGGTTTTTTAGTTTAACCAATCCTTTAAAAAATAAAATGGAAGCAATAACTTAAAAATAATATTCTTTTAACTTTGTGTTCAAATGTAGTTATAAATTACTTTTTAAAATTGATTTCATTCCTTTAAGAAAATCATTCCTTTTTTCTGATATCATTTCAAATAAAAATTCCCAAAATATTTAGAAAAATATTTTCTTTGAAAATAACCATGAAAGAACATAAAGTAAGATTCAAATTAAAGAGTAGTCATGATGGTGGGAAAATAAATTCATACGATGTATGTTAAAACAAATATTCTATTTATACCTTTGGTAAAAAGCACATTGTTCAGAAAATGAGAAGAAGATTAATTTTATACCATTATATAGAAATTTTAATAAAGGGTAGAAATAAATTTATAAATATTTAGATAATAGAAAAAATTTTCTTCAAAACATTTAAAAAAAATATGAACATGAAAGAAAATTTTTTAGAAGGAAAACTTTACAATAATATTTTTAAAAGAAAGTCCCTTATATTCAACTTTATTTTTGATTCTTGACCCAACAAGAGAATAAGTGGAATATAATTATTAAAACCACAAAATAAAATAATTAAAATAAAATAAATGGGTTTTAAATTATTGTGATCATATATTTTTCTCAAAGGAAATCTGAACATAAATAATCCCAAAAGAAAATGAGATTGTAACAAAAATCCCTTACTAGTAACTTACCTATTGATTCTTGATCCAATGAGATAATAAATGGAATATAAACATGTAAACCCCAAAATAACTATAAGAAAATAAAATATATTTTGTTTAAAATATAAATATCATATAATTTTTCCCATGTATATCTAAATATAAACAATCCTAAAATAAAATGAAATTGTAATAGAAATCCCTTACCTTGAGACCCTAATTAGTCGCACATGTTTGGTCCTCATGTATAATGTTGCCGCCAAAATATTGCACGAAAGAAAGGGATGAAACAGATGGCCGGAACGCTGCCCCGCGAAGTGCCACCGCGAAGCTCCGACGCGAAGCACCCCGAGCAACGCGATCCCGCGAAGCGCCTGAGGCGGTAACTCTCCACGAACGAATTTGACGTTCGCGAGCCCACCGCGAAGCGCCAGAGGCGGTAACTCTCCGCAAATGCATTTGATGTTCGTGAGCCCGTCATGAAGCCCCAGAAGCGGTAACTCTTCGCGAATGCTTTGACGTTCGCAAGCCCGCCGCGAAGCCCCATAGGCGGTAACGCTCTGCGGATGCCGTTGACGTTCGCGAGCGTGCCGTGAAGCACCTGAGGCAGCGCGCGAGTTCTGCTTCACAGCGCCCCTTGCCTATAAATACCGGGCTCCCCCTGAGTCCAGAAAAAAAAAGGACGATCCAACCTTTCAGCTTCTCCTCTCCCGAATCGCGAAGCACCCTTTGCCCCCGGGAATCATGAGCTCCACGAGGTACTTCTACTTTGCGAGACGCCTTTGCTTGGTCTCGTTTTGACCCCCTCTTCAGAGAGGGATGCCCTTCGCGAAGCTCAAGGGAATTCGCGAAGGAAGGGGATCCCCAAGGGAACCCGGGCAGCCGCGGAGCACTTATGCTTCGCAAAACACCCAACCTGTGCTAGTGATCCCTGTGCTAAGACAGGATCGCCACACATCGTGAAGCACACTGCTTCGTAGCACCTTGCTTCGCGAGGCACCTCTTCTTCGCAAGGCAGTGCTCCGCGAGTACTGTTCCACTTCGCCGAGCACCCTCCACTCACACCTATGCCCTATGCTAAGGCCAAGGAACTTTGCTTCACGAAGAACACTCCTTTGCTTAGCAATTCCTCTTCCCGTGCGACCCCCCAGGTTTGCATGATGTGATTTCAAAGTCCCATGGACAATACCACTCGTAGCGTTGATTCACCTAATGCTTCTTCGCATAGGCATGCTAACGGCTATTACTTCTTCGCATAGCCACGCTAATGTGGACCCCTCGATGGTTCGCTACACAACCCCCCTTGACCATGAACTTACTAGTACCTTCCCTTCCCCAAGGACCAGAGGGTACCGGTTATGTAAGTCCTAGGGGTGTGGAGTAAACCCACATCGTCCGAGCTGCAAGACGTTAAACTGCCAAGCATCATGTCCTCAACACATGACGTTAAACTGTGATCTGACCCCGTGCCTCGCACGCAGGGTCCCCCCAGCCCGGACATTCTTTACGCCACTCGTCTCCACGGGAATGGAATCAACCTCACATTGGATGATATCCTCCTTCTCAGAGTAGCGTATGTCCACGGGAGAAGGGAAACCACCTTGGTGTATGACCCCAAGCCTCTCTTGCGGAAGGTAGCACCCACGCACCTCTGTACTTCCCCACTGCCAAGGCCAGTGGGGGGGCGCGATAGGGAACGAGGCACCTTCCATATTTGGTCCCAAATCCCTCTTTCAATGCACTCTGCCATACCTCGGGCCTCCATCCTGGAGTAAGTCCTATCACCGTGGGCCGCCCTTGCATAAGACCCAACACCAGCCTTTCTAGGCGCCTTATGACAGTAGTCCTATATACATGACTATAAACTGTAGTAAACCCTGTGCTCCAAACATAGGATGCCTCTTGTTCCAAATAAGAGATGCCTTAGGCGCCAAGCATAAGATGCCCAATTCCATGATTATAGTGGCTTAGTTTCCAGAGCGTTGGAGTCTATTCAAACATTCCATCACTCCACCCCACGCTTTGCATGTCCTTCGTTCGGATCGTCACTCACTTCCAAGTCTGGATGGACCCCCTAACAGTATGGATGCTCGACCTTTGGTCCACCTGCTGTCCTGGGCCAACGCCCCAGAAGACTGATCACGTCTGGAGGGACCCCCTAACAGTATGGATGCTCGACCTATGGTCCACCTACTTTCCTGGGCCAACGTTCTGGAAGACTGATCGGCGACATTTGAGTTAGGCCCCGTGTTGCGAATATGGTCAGCGGTCAGCCCTCATTTGTTGTCTTCATTTCTGGAAAACGTGATATGGACGCTGAGTTTCCGCCATGGTCAACAGTTATCCTCCATCACCACGCCAATCTCACGACGTTCTGAATATTGGGCATGTGATTCACATTTTTCATCTCCCTTTGTTGGGATAGATTCCAATGCCCTTGGCATTATCCCGCTTGTGCACTAGCGCATAGGTGATTACCTCAACCCGCTAGTGAGTTGGGATTCCCTCATGTCCAGACATGAGGAAGACACCATGGGCCGCTCCACGCGTAAGCCCTTTTCCGCTTCTCACGGACGCACCCTTCACGACGTGATCGTCAGGGCCTTGCAACCTCTTGTTTCTCACACCGAGCATGACTCACGTGGGCTTAGAGTGAGCACCGACCCTGACCCCCACTCCCAGAGAAATATGGGGACTTTGATCCATGTCAAGGCATGGTATGTAGGAAGCCTCTATGAGGTTCAAGCCACATTACTCAGTCGTTCATTCATGTCGAGTTTCACCCCCGTCCAGCATGACGTTAAACTGCATTCCGATCCGACGGCAAGCCATTGTGACTCGCCCCTTCTGAACTATGGGGACTTTGATCCATGTAAAGGCATGGTATGTAGGAAACCTTCCCAAGGTTCAATCCCACCACTAGTGGACCCATGAGTCTACTTTTACGTCGGTTCACTGATGACACCCTTTGAACTACGAGGTCTTTGATCCATATCAAGGCATGGTATGTAGGAAGCCTCCCTGAGGTTCAATCCCATCCCTCATCAGACCAAGGTCCACCTTCACGTCGGTTCGCTGGCAATGCCCACCGGACCATGGTCCCCCCTCACGCCGGTTCACCGGCACCATCCCGAACTACGCAGACTTTGATTCCCTGCCACGGGGATACGTAGGACGCCCCTTCGAGGCTCAAGCCCAACTTCATCGTCGCCTTTGTGATGGTTCCTTGCCATTCCACCCTCCACTTCATTCATCCATCCACCATCTACCCTGATCCTCTCCCGGACCGTCATATCTCGGTGAGACCATGTCGGTATGCTCCTCTTCACAACTGCCCATGGGCTGGCCCCGATATCGGAACCCCTTCAAGGGAAATCCCACAATCCGATCTATTCTAGCCAATGCTCTGATCGGGCTGATCCATCTCCGCTGGATGTTAAACCCGCGGCGTACCCTGTGTTAAACATGGGAAGCTGAGGAAAACCTCAGATGTGTGTCTATGACACATAATTCCCCACGCTAGATGTGTTATGCCTCAGGATTCCACGCCCTCGAGAAGCCCTGTGACCAGGGATAATAGACAGACATGCCAGGTTCCCCAGCATCCAGACACGCTACTAATGCCTCAACGTGACTACTCCCCCGACTTAAGGTTGCTGCCCTGACCGAACCCTTTGGAATGTCCTGACAGAAGCATTGTAATTAACCGGAATCCATGGAAACATGGAACTGGGAAGAGTTTCACGAACTACGTATTAAATCTGTGAGGGAGACCCAGACTAGGTGATGAGTTCTGAGGAGGAATCCACAGAAGGAAGAATTGACATCCCATCATCCTGTTTCGATCAAGGAGCAGATGTCCCTGAATAAGGAGTGAATTCCGCCTGCCTTTGGAAAGCTGGAATGCGGGGCAACAAGCGCAGCGCGTCCTCCTCCGCGGACGGACAGATGTGCACGCCCCGATGAAAGCGTCGGAAACAGAAATGGTGAACCCGATGTGAAATACTTCTCCTCAATATGGAGATTAGTAGTGTTCGAGACACCAGTAGATTGAAATGTCACCAGATCCAGATATCTGGTGCCTGGTCTCGCTAAGCAAATAGCGGGCCTGTCGGGAAACTTACTGGAAGTCGGGGCAGTAGAATGTGGGGGACTCCATTCTGCAGTGTGTTGGCGTGGATCCTTCTTATAGACATAGAGAATGGAAGGACGTTGGGGCACTGGTTGTCGATTCTTCTCCTCTTAGTGCTGATGAGTTGATCCCTTCGTTTCCCAGGAACCAGGTTGCTGCTACAGGGACACGATCACCGCCTGCCCGCCTACGCAGGGGCAGGGGAAACTCCACCACAACCACCCCGTATGGTGCCTCTACCACCATGATGACTGCCACATCGCGGAATACGGGGAACCCACGTCCCCTTTCCCCATCAGAGGTCATCCAGCGAAGGGTGATCAACAACCTCGTGCGCAGGTACGAGGAAGAAGGGGTCATCTAAACTAGGGATATGGCTCGTTTTGACCTGGAGGCCTCCAGGCCCCACCGTCAATGCCGCCCTAACAGGCCACACAGGGAGCCCCTTCTCCCCACCCCAATGTTCAACCATTTTGGGAGCCTGTCCCCGGAACGCTTTGACGACTCCTCGCCTTACACTGATGAGGCGGGCGCCGTCTGGCTTAGCCCGCGCAGGGTCCCGACCCAAGGGCTCTAGGCAAGAGCTCCCGTCCGGCCGCGTCAGCACTGCCATCCGACTCCACAGGAAGAGCAGGCAGGCTATGCCCCTGCACCACCTGCACCAGGTCGCCTGACCCAACGTCAGCGCCGGGCCCGGACTGAGAATGCCTGCCCAGGTGCATCAACGTCAGCAGTTACAGTGGCCCGAGCCACTTCCGACGTGCATCATGAAGTCCCTGCATACAATAAGTAGGGGAACTCCTTCACCCAACCAGGATCGAGACCCCAACCGCCCCACGGGCAGGCTGGGTTGACTCTCCGGGTTGCAGGCCTGAGTGGTGATCGCCGCGAACTAACCCGCGGTGATGTCACCCCGTACGGAGGCCCTCCCCGTACCACTACTCCACAGAGCGTGGGCCTTCCCCGCTCCAAAGTTTGTTATGGAGGTATGCCTTGTGCTACCCCCATCCTGAAGGAGGACTTGCCCAGCTGCAGTAATGCTCAGCGCGGAAACCTTTCCCGCGCCCACTATACAGGGTATGGAGTCTATCCTACTCCTGATCGCCGATCTAAATGCACTGTCCATCCAGTCCTTCTCCAACGTGGGGCCCCTCCCTACGTCCTATCTGCAGTGGGCGAAGGTCCTCCTCACCCCAGCAACATGAGGAGTGAAGTCCAGCCTCGCTCCGCCCTTATAGACCATGGAGGTCCTCCCCATGCTCCTACCGATTCCAACAGAGGCTTCGCCCACATGGGTATTGTCCATGGAGGTCCTCCCCATGTACCCTTCGATATTTGCCCCGGTGCCCCTCGCACCTCAGCCATATCGAGTGGGGGTTCTCTCCGCCATGGTGCCAGCGCCGCCCCGAGACTACATGATAGGGATCAACCCTGTCCCGAAGAGCCACCCCGGGGTAGGAGAGCAGGTCGTTGCCGCCACAAGAAGAGCCTTGGGAAAGCCCGTGTGGAGATCAAACCTACCCGCTTCTCCGACTCTGAAGTGGAGTGCGACTCAACGATGGAACCTTCTCCCCGATCCTCCGTATCAAGGACCGGGGCAGAAACCAGACGCGTTAGCCTCATTCTCCCGGAATATGAGGTCCACCGGATTCCCACCTCTCTCCTCAAGTACATCCAAGAGGAAGAAATCCTGGGAATTCTGTAGGTCTCGACCGCTCAATCACCGCCATCGTCACCAGAAGCGCCCTCTACCTCTACCAGAGATCACGGAGAGCTAATTTGGGGGCCAACGATGGTAGAGCGACGACACGACCTGTCGCCGGTAGCCATGACTCCTGTTCCAGAAGCTACGACTATCATCCCATCATACTGTGACATTGTGGCTAGGTCACCTCACTCCTCAGAGGATGCCTCGGAATTCGGCGGCCAGTCAGCTCGTTCGCCGTATTCTCCGCCACCGAGTTTACTATCCCAGAGGTCCGCCTCGGTACCGCTACTGGTCCCTCAGCCACCCCTGGTTGACGAGTGTGGCAATACAGGGATAGACCCCGAGTCCGAACCCAGGAGCTTCTGGAGTATTCTCGCAGTGGACCACTTCCTGGAGAAGTTCTGGCCAACGACGGCGCTGAATTTTCGCGTACTAGAGTCCCTTACCCCCGAAGAAGTGGGGTGTTTCTGTCGAACCCTATGGGCGACACACTTCCACCTCCATTACGAGCGGGTGGAATACCCCATGAGTTGAGATCACTTCAAATAAATCGGCGAGCAATGCCTCCTGATCGATTCGGTCACACTCCTTGTGGCCCAGCACCCTGAGTCGCCAGGCCGCCAGAGCGCCCTTCAACGGAAATGTGTTCAGAGTTTTAAAGCACTCCGCAGAATCGTCAGGGAAGCTACCCCCCATGTGCAAGTCCGTGGTTGGGGACATTATGCCGCTCTCTTCTTCGACCCTATCCGACGACAGCCTGATTCGTTATGCGACATTGAGGACATGCCCTCAAGAGGGGTCGTGGTCCACATGGCTGACGTCGTGGACAATGAAGATGAGCTTGAGTTCCTTGATGGAGACTTACCCCCCGAGGGCGTACTGCCACTGCTAGACCCATCATGGAGGGTTACCCATTAGCAGAGAAACCTACTAGGCCTCCCCGTACCCACCGAGTCGCTGGTACTCGGTCGAAATACCTGCAAGGGTAAGGAGCACGTCAGAACTGTCAAGCACTCCGACCCGTCTGCCTCTGTGCAGAAAACTGATGAAGATCCCAAGAAGGTCACGTTATTCCAGTAGCTTTCTTAGGAGAAGAGGTTGGTTGACGAACTCTTGGCTGAGCGCACTGCGGAGCGGTGACCCGACTATGGTAATCCCAGGCCGGGGCAGCAAGGGTAGGAACAATTCCCCCCCGACGAGATGCCTCCAGGAAACCCTGATCATGCTACTTCCGCAAACAGGGTAGAAGCCTGAACTTATGGTAAGAGGGAACGATACGTTTCGCCAAACCCCCCGAGCGACGGGGCAATCTGAAGAATCCAGTCCGGGTTCCCCCAGTCGCCCCGCAGGTTGTTCCGCCAGTTGATCCACGAGCTGCCATCTTCCTTGTTGAGGAACTTGGAAACGCACTTGTGGTTAGGGATCCCCATCAAGACAGGGACCCCCACCTGGATGATCTTATAGCGGCGCTCACAGCCCGCCTCGAGGCGTTGGAAACGCGTCAGGTAGCGGTCCCACCGGATGGCAAGCCGTATCCCACGTGGGTAGATGATATGCCTGCACCCCCGGGTTTTGGGAACCCCACTTTCTCGCCTTTCAACGGGACAGGAGACCTGCCGCAGCACTTGGCTCATTTTTCTTCTAGGTGTGGCCCCATGCTGGGGACCCCGGCTCAGCAAGAAGCCGCCAAGCTATGATGTTTCGTACAGACATTGGAAGGCCCAGCATTCGTCTGGTACAACCAGCTCCCTATCGGATCGGTGACTGGTTGGGCGGATCTCCACTGGCAGTTCCTATACCAGTTCAGCTCCACCACGCCGAAGACTAGTATTGCAGACCTCTTCAAGTGCAAGCAAAGGCCTGATGAGCGAGTTGCAGATTTCATCACTCGATGGAAAGGACTTACGTATTCCCTCGATATGCCACTGACTCAGGAGCAGTTACTGATGATGTGTATGGGGAATGTCAAAACAGAGCTGGTACCCTCCTTGATTACCCAGAACTACCCTGGAGGGTTCGGAGATTTCTCAGATAAGGCTCAGCGCCTTGAGGAAGCCCTGCAACAGGCTAGTCAGGCATGTTTTTTTCCCCCTATGATCCCGGCTAGGAGGACCGTCAGGGCTGAACCCACCCCGGTGGCCCAAATAGAAGCCCCTAGGCAGCTGGAATTACTACCAGTGGCACCATCCCTACAACCCCGCAGAGGTCCTCCACCTCAAGCACAGGCTCCTGCTCAGCAGCGACCACCTCAGAACCAACAGGTTCCCCCGCGCAATGCGCCACCGCCACCTAGGTGAGACAATCAGGCGTCGCCTCCTCGGCAGGCCCCTCCGGCCCCTCGTCAGTTCCAGGCCCCCAGGGCCCCCTATCCGGAAAGAAGGCACCAGACTTATTCGTTCAATGAAAATCAGGTCCCTGGTTACTTCCGAAGTGCTCTAGAGCAAGGGATTGTGCATCTGCCCGAGTGTAGAAGGCCGGCAGAGGTGAATCTCACCGATCACCCCAACTACTGCCCTTATCATCAGTTTCTGGGGAACACCCTCAAGCAATGCTATGTGTTTAAAGACTAGCTTCAGGACTAGGTCAACAACAACATAGTCAAGTTGGGCCCGGCACCAGCACAAGTGGCGGGTGTCTTTGCAGGGTCAGAGATCGGTAGTGACAGCGAAGGTGAGTGGCAGCAGGTTCCCAACCGCAGATCCTAGAAATATGATGACTGGATGGATCGAAAAACCGTCTTCCATGCCCATGGTATCATCCGGGCGCGCCTGAAGCAGCCGGAACCTTCAGAACAAGTAGCCGGTACCTCCGTATCGTCTTCACAGCCGACCTCTTCCCAAAAGGGCAAGTAGCAGCGACGCAAGAAGAAGCAATGTGCACCATCGTTGCCGCCTTTATCCTGCATTCTTTGCGACATTATGCCCCCTAAAATGGGGATTCCTCCCAGAATCCTCCCGGTACTGGATGACTCCTCGAGCGACAGCCAGGGGTACGCTTCGGTTAACACCGTGGAGCTGGTAAAGCCCTATATGACTCCCGACGGGGGGGGGGGGGGGGCACCAGACGATCCTCCCCAACGTTTCCAGCCGATGTCAACATCGGCGGAATCGCAACCACGTCGGTCATCAAGGTACGTTAGCAGGCACTCTTAGCCAAGCCGTGCACGCTACTGAGACTAGACAGCAGGCTCAACGCAGAGCTCAGCACGCACAACCCCTTCTAACGCCCTCAGCTCTACCTCCACCGCCATTCGTGCTACTAGATCAGGGAGAGCTACCTCATTCGTATCACAGTCAGTCTTGCATAGCTACAGGAAAACCTATATTGTCCAATCCTAGTCCGACAACTACTCTCCGGGCTTCTACTAGTAGGCAGTAAGATGTACCCAGTACTAGCCGATTGCCGGTTCAACTGACAGGACCCGCTATGTCTCCAAATGCCGAACGACCTCTTGTAGGCAGAGGTTCGCGTTTGGCACGAAAGTATGATGTCCTGAAGCCCCTGGCCGGCATTCTGTCAAGGCTTTCTATCCTTGAGGCCCTTCGCCTGTCATCCAAAATGCGCGAGGCACTTGCTGAGGCCCTAAGGAGTCCCCTCCAGTTTGAGATGGAGATAACAGCCACAGAAGCCTTCCATACCGAGACGATTGAAGACGCCAAATGTCAGTCAGTTATCTGATTCTCTGGTAAAGATGAGGACCCTCCTCTATAGGGGCATATTCGCCTGCTATACATCACAGGCCACTTCAATGGCGTGGAAGTCCGCCGCTGCCTCGTTGACATGGGATCTAGAATCAATCTAATTCCGACTCAGACGTTGCAAAAGCTAGGTCTGTCTGAAGGTGATTTAACTCCCTCTGACCTCAGAATCCAGGGGTATGACAGGACCGAGCAAACCCCGGTCGACAAGATCCACTTGAAGACTCAGTTCAGTGGCTTAATTTCCAGCACCGAGTTCATGGTTGTCTCTTAGGATACTGCCTACAATGCGTTGATGGGTAGGCCATGGATCCATCTGCATGCAGCAGTCCCTTCGTCGTATCACCAGTGCCTCAAATACTCGCTCAACGGTTGATTAGGCGTGCTCCAAGGAGATGCGTTTCCTTTCGCTTCTTGTGAGGCTCGCTATCTAGATGCGGGTTACTAAAAAAGTAAGGATAAGCAAATCCTAGTAAGTGAAGATGAACTCGCCCCGGTCACAAGTGATCCCTGGGAAATCATGGATGATGCATACATCCTCCCGATCCACTGATTAGAGGCCACGAACCCTGACATGGGGCAATGTTTTGTTGTTTCGGGTACACAAGGAAGGCATGTTACCGTGTCCAAGCGACGGCAGAAGATCACCTTGTACTCCTACATCAACCAGGCTCAGGTGATCCCGGAACCTCCTACCCCTATACGGTACCAGGACGTCAATCTTATAACAACGGAGGTGCGCCATACGTGTCTCTTCCACCGGGCTGGAATTAACCGACTCAGGACGACACGTCACCACTGCTTTGATGTCATCAAACGTGGCCCCTTAGGCTGAAGGCTAGATGGGATAGGGTCAACTGCCTTCATTGCTATGGTCTAAATGGTAGGTGATTCTCCGGATATGGTGACCAGTGCTGCCCGATATGGCACCAGCTTCCCCTCAGGCTTTGATATCCCAGAAGTACCTCCCATCGCGGGAAATCTCCCCACGGGTGGAGAGGAAGACCTGAAGGATGCTCCCCCCGCCTTTGAAGAAGGCTTCTCTACCACGGTTGATGAACTGGTACAAGTGAACCTTGGGAGTGAGGAAGATCTGAGACCCACATTGATCAGTGCAACCATGTCCCTCGAGGAGCGGAAAAAGTACGTAGACTTCCTCAAACAACACCATGACGTGTTTGCTTGGAGTTAAAACATGATGCCAGAACTAGATCCCCAGGTAGCCGTTCACCGTCTGGGCCTCCCAGCAAAACATCGTGGGTTTAAGCAGCCTCCCAGGAAGATGTACCCTCCTCATGGTACTATGGTTGAGGCCGAAGTTGATAAGATTTTCAAAGCCAACTTCATTAAGGAAGTCCAGTACCCCAAGTGGCTTGCTAACATTGTGCCAGTCAGGAAGAAGAATGGGCAGATCAGAGTCTGCATCGACTTCCGCAATCTTAATCACCACTACCCAAAGGATGACTTCCCACTCCCGGTGACAGAGTTGTTGATTGACGACACGGTCGGGTTCCAAGCTCTTTCCTTCATGGACGGGTATTCCAGGTACAACCAGATCCAGATGGCCCCCGAAGACGAGGATTCCACTGCCTTCAGGGCTCCCCAAGGTACCTTTTTCTACCAGGTTATGCCATTCGGTTTGAAAAATGCAGGTGCCACTTATCAGAGGGCCATGCATCGCATATTAAAGCTGATTCTCAGGACATTGGTGGAATTCTACGTGGATGACCTCGTAGTCAAATCATGTCAGTGCCAGGACCATCTCAAGTACCTCGAGAAAGTGTTCAGTTTCCTCTGTTCCCATCACCTGAAGATGAACCCGTTGAAGTGTGCCTTCGGGGTCACCTCTGGGAAGTTTCTGGGCTTTTTTGCCAGATATCGAGGTATCGAGATCGACCCAGAGAAGATCAAGGCCATCATCCAAATGCCTCCCCCGAGGAACATTCGGGAGCTTCGAGGCATCCAAGGCCACTTAGCCTATATACGTCGATTCATCGCGAATCTGGCCGGCAAGTGTAATCCCTTTTCCCAGCTCATGAAGAAGGGCGCCGCCTACGAATGGTATGAGGAGTGTTGGACCGCCTTCGAGGAAATCAAGCAGTATCTGCTCCAACCTCCGGTTCTGATGCCACCCGTCTCCGGAAAGTCGCTGGTCCTTTACGTGACCGTCCTGGAAAGATCCCTCGGTGCACTACTCGCCCAGAAGAATAATGAGGGTACTGAGAACAGTCTCTACTATCTCAGTCGCATGCTTCTCGATACGGAGGTCAGATACTCTCCTATAGAAAAGAGCTGCCTTGCGCTCGTCTTCGCCGTATAGAAGTTGCGACATTACCTGCAGCACCATGAGGTACAATTGGTATCCCGGTTAGACCCACTGAAGTACATCCTGAACCGCCCCATGCTGACTGGAAGACTAGCACGTTGGGTGGTGATTCTCCAGCAGTTTGATATCAGGTTCATACCTCAGAAGGCCATTAAGGGACATGCATTGGCAGGCTTTTTAGCTGCCCATACAACCTCTGCGGATCAATCCCTGGACCTGGATTTTCCTGATGAGACGATACTCTCAGTCGATCATGCCGTCCCATGTTGGCAAATGCATTTCAACGGCGCCTCCCGGAGCCCCACTGGTAGGCGGCTCAACGATCCCAAGCTCAACAGAGTGGGTCTGGGTATTGTCTTCATTACCCCGGCGCAAGCCATCCTGCCATACTAATTCCTGTTGTCAGAAGGCTGTACGAACAACGAGGCAAAGTACCAGGCTCTCATCACCGGCCTCGAGCTGGCCCTTGAGATCCATGTGCCCCATCTACATGTGAAAGGAGATTCCGAGCTGGTAATCAAACATGTTAATGGTGACTATGTCATCAGGAAGTCGGAGCCTGTACCATTTCTAGAGTACACCCTTCACCTAATGGCCCAGTTCCCTTCTCGACCAGAGGTTACCCATGTCCCACGGTCGCAGAACGGTCAAGAAGATGCCTTGTCTGGCTTAGCCGAGTCACTCGCAGAACCCGAGCAAGATGATTTGATCATACATGTGGCACACCAGAGAGTCATTGCCCCCATCACCAAGAGGACAGTGATATCCTGCGGGTAAGTCACCTCACTGCCAGACCCTCTACACCAGGGGTCCCGGGTTCGTCAGACGCAGAGGTTGAAGCCACTCCCGACTGGAGGGCACCTTTTGTCGAGTATCTCCAAAATGGTCGCCTCCCAGATGACCGGGTCGAGCACGAGCGAATTCGACGCCGCGCGCTGCAATTTACCCTCCAGAGCGGCCCCAGTATTGAACAGATCCTTTATAAGCGGAGTTTCGATGGTATCCTCCTCCATTGCATCCAAGTAGTAGAGATACCTCAAGTTATGAAAGAGGTTCACGCTGGTTCCTATTACGCCCATCAAGCTGGGTCGAAGCTGTCCCATCAAATTCGGAGGTTGGTGTACTTCTGGCCCTCTATGATCCATGATTTTATTGGATATGCCAAGAGATGCCACGCGTTCCAAGTTCACGCCAACTTCCTGCATCGGCCGCCGGAGCCCCTCCACCCCACCAAGTACTCTTGGACATTTGCGGTATGGGGACTTGATGTAGTGGGACCGTATCCACCGGCAACAACCTGCCAGTATAGGTTCATCCTGACTGCTATGGATTTCTTCTCCAAGTGGGCAGAGGCAGTTCCACTCAAAGATGTCAAGGCCCGTTCCATCATTGACTTTGTGAGCTCCAATATTATCCATCGGTTTGGGGTCCCTCACGCTGTCCTCACTAATAACGACACCAACTTCCGAGTGGCTGAACTGAAGAAATTGTACGCCAAGTACGACATCCATTCAAACCATACCACTCGATACCACGCGCAGGCAAACAGACAGATCGAGGCGTTCAACAAAACCCTCTCTAACATTCTGCAGAAGATGGTCGGTCAGAACAAAAAAAGTTGGCCGGACAAGCTCCCCAACGCCCTCTGGGCTTATCGGACGACGACTCGCAACTCTACCCAGGTGACCCCATATTCCCTGGTGTATGGAGCTGAGGCCGTCCTACCCATTGAGATCCAGCTGCCATCATTACGCATTGCAGTTTATGATCACCAGACATCAGATGAGGTAGCCAAAATCCATCTAGCTGAATTAGAAGCACTGGACGAGAACCGGCTTCGTGCCCTGCATAATATAGAAAGGCATCAGGATAAGATAGCGAGGGCCTTCAACAAGAAGGTTCGCCTCCGATCTTTTCTACAGGGAGACCTGGTACTGGCCCTTCGAGTGCCAATGATTCCCAGTATGAAACCACCCAAATTAGAACCCAAATGGGAAGGGCCTTATATCATCCATAAGGTTTACCCCAATGGAGCATACTCCTTGGTGATCACGGATGGAGAGCGTATAACCCCTCCCACCAATTCCAAATTCCTCAAGCGATACTTTGCCTAGGGAAAAAGGGTCCTATATGACCCTAAACTGCGAAAAGGCCCCACATGACTTTAAACTGCATGTTATGGTCCTGCATGACTTTAAACTGCATCTTCATCCTGCAAGATGATAAACTGCAAAATGGTCTGAGCTCTATGACTTTAAACTAAGATCTACCCCATCCTTACTACAAGACGTTAAACTACAAGTCAGTCAGGACTTCCTGACCGAGGTTCAGCCTCAGGCCCCTTGGCCTCCTTGGGCCCATGTCCCCCCATCTTCACTGCGAGACGTTAAACTACAAGTCAGTCAGGCCTTCCTGACCGAGGCTCTGCCTCAGGCCCCTTGGCCTCCTTGGGCCCATGGCCCCCCGTCTTCACTGCAAGACATTAAACTGCAAGCTGGTCAGGTCTCCCTGACCACGGTCCGGCCTTAGGCCCATTGGTTTTCCCCGACTTACCCCCTTGCAGGATTGTACGGTATGGTGTGAGGTTATTTCCGCATTCACGTCAGATTACTTGCCATACCTTACACATCCCCAAATGAGATGCCTCCTCATCCCGCATGACGTTAAAACTGCATTTTAAGAACTACGTGTGGCTTGATTCCCATTTTGATGGGATACGTAGGAACGCTCAGATGCCTTGTCTTGAGCCCAGCCCCAAGCTTTTCTCTTCCGCTACCCCCCTAGGAATAGTTTCCTTGGAGGATCTTTGTGTATCAGGGAGTAGGCTTTCTTAGCCCCGCTCATACAACCCCGCTCACACAAGGATTGTAAGGGTCGCACCATGTTCCCACTCCCATTATTCTATCCTCCCACATCCTCACCATATGACGCTAAACTGCATGGACTTCAGGAATTAAGTATGGCTTGATTCCCATCCTAATGGGATACGTAGGAATGCCCAGACATTTCGTCCGTCGGCCCAGCCCAAAAGCCAAAATATTCCCCTCGGGTCAAGACATGGCAGGGTGCACACTTTTTCCCCAACTCACATCGAGCAACCCTCGATCCGGCTGCACATCCCCCCTGGAGATGTTTGCCTCTTTTGTGGATGGATACAGCTATGCTTCACCCACTCCTTGACTGGGATTCCATCATTTTTCACACCCGGAGGGACCTCCAAGAACGGCCTGGATACTACGCCCAAGGGGTCTCCTATCGATACGGGCCAACACCCCTGAGGGTTTTCAAGCAACAATCCGATGCAAGTCCCACGTTGCAAATTTGGTCAGCAGTCGATGCTCATTTGTTGCTCCCATATCGGGTCACCATGGGAATGTTGTGTTTCGAACATAGTCGACACCCCCCCTGGATCTTCGGGTCCACCCAGAGATATCCCAGACATCGAGTGCAATGATTCATTCTACCCCATCCCAAAGTGACAAATTTCTTCCCGGGTGGTGCTAGCGATCGGGCCCACAGTCCCGATTCCCCATAGGGGTGTACGGTGTGATGTGGGACTACGTCCTCATTCACGTTGAGATAATTTACCACGCCGTACGCCTCCCCTTATGAGGCCCAGCCTCAGGCCCCTTGGCCTCTTCAGGTCCTCGACCCCTATCCCCATGTAAGATATTAAACTGTAAACCAGTCAGGCCTTCCTGACTGATGCCTAACCTTAGGCCCCTTGGCCTTTTTGGGCCCCGGCCCAGGTCTTCTCTTATAGGAGCGTATGGTGTGGCATGAGGTTATTTTCTCATTCACGTCAGTTTATTCTCCATACCGTACACCTCCCTTATTTGGAGGTATATTACTCTCCCCTTGCCCAGTATGACGTTAAACTACATCTGGAGAACTACGTGTGGCTTGATTCTCATCTTTATGGGATACGTAGGACCACCTGAATGTCTAGGATTCGGGTCCAGCCCCGTATCTCGGGAATTGTCATCCCACCTTGGCCCCTTGGTCTACCCTTCCTCCATGAGAAGATTATATGGTGTGAAGTGGGATTATGTCCTCATTCACGTAGGTCTTGTAATGACCACGCCATGTACCTCTCCCTCCTGAGCTGTTTCGTCGATCCCTTTTTGGCGGGTCACCAACGTGCCTAAGAGCACTATGGTTTATTACCTAGAATGCCAAGCTTTACTCGGACATGTCTGCACCCGCTTTCCAGGCTTTGTGTATCCCTGCGTCATGGCTTCTATCATATTTCACACCCAGAGGGCCCCCCAAGAATGACCTAGATACTACACCCAAGGGCTCTCCTACTGTTACGGGCCAACGCCCTCGAGGGTTTCAGACAACAAATCGATAAAATCCCGCGTTGCAAATATGGTCAGCGGCCGATGCTCGTTTTTTGTTCCCACCTCAGGCTAACACGGTATGGACACTGCGTTTCCACTATGGTTAATGGTTTTCCTCTATCGCCATGCCAACCCATTAAACCCAAAATGTCGGGTACACAATTCACACCCTTCATCACTTTATCATGTCCAAGTGGAGTTTCGAAACTCTTGGTACTTTTCCCTCCGTGCACGTCCGCGCGTTGGAGGAACAAGCCGCGTCAAAGGTGTCCTTTGGGGCTCTCTGCTGACTCCCCTTTGATGGACGCCCCAAGTATTGCGATAAGGATTCCCCCCCTTGTTTCCCACACCAAGTTTAACTCACATGGGCTTAGGGGTCGGGTTGACATCTGTGCTTACTCGGGAAGTTGTCACCATCCACGGTCCGAGATCTAAGACCATAAACTAAGATTCTCATCTGGAACTACATTCAGCTTGATCCCCATCTTAATGGGATACGTAGGAATTCCCAGACCCCTTATCTTTGGATCCATCTTGAGTTCAGCAAATTCACTTCTCCAGTCCTGCTTTCAGGACCCCGACTACGGGACCGCGTGGCGTAGTGCAGGATTATGTCCTCATTCACGTCGGGTTTGCAATAGCTTCACCACGCACACCCCCGTTCTGAGAGTTAGCCCCCATATTCCTTGTCTAGAATGACATTAAAAGGCACCCTTCAGAACTACGTGTGGCTTGATTCCCATCTTCATGGGATACGTAGGACCGCCTGAATGTCTAGGCTTTGGGTCCAGCCCCACCTCTTAGAGATCTCCTGATCTCCCGGTCACCTAGGCCACTTGGCCTATTCCAGGAACCCACCATCTCTTGGTTACCCTCAAGTTGAGTCCCTCGACTCCTAGTAGTGATTCACCCATGTGTTAAGAGTACTCTGGTCTAGGACCAGGAGTGTCAGATTCAACTTGATCAAGTTCCTTCCACTTGTCAAGTTGCGTGTTCCTCTCCATTCGGGCTTCCATTACCTTTCACACCAAGAGGGACCCCCAATAAAGGCCTGGATACAATTCCCAAGGGCTCTCCTACCGTTACGGGCCAACGCCCCCAAGGGTTTTGGACAAAAAATCGATAAAATCCCGCGTTGCGAATACGGTCAGCGGTTGATGCTCATTTGTTTGTCCCCATTTCAGGATAATGCGACAGGATGCTGTGTTGCGAACATGGTCAGCAGTAATCCTCTGTTGTCACACCAAGCCCCTTCAGTCCTCGAATGTTGGTTGCATGATTCACATCATTTTCCACCCCATCATGTCCAGGTGGAATCTTGACACTTTTGGCGCTATCCCTCAGTGCACCTTTGCATGCCAGAGGGACAAAGCTGCAATACGGCGTCCTTCGGGGTTCCTATGGTCCGAGATCTAAGACCATAAACTAAGATCAATCCGGGACTACGTTCAACTTGATTCCTATCTTCATGGGATACGTAGGACCGCCCGGAAGCCCTGTCTTTGGGTACAACCCATTTGGGGAGCTAGTCTCTCCACATGTTTCACCTCTTACCTCTATATAGGCCCCTCGGCCTGAGGTCTCCCTTTTGGAGTGGCGTATAGTGTGATGTGGGATCATGTCTCCATCGATTGTGTCTCATGACACTGTGCACATTATCTGCCTAGCATCGTCTCTACTACGTCTGCGCTGCATGATGATAAAATGCATGCTTGGTCCTATCATACGACCCTAAACTGTGACATTATCGTCCTGGCCGCACGACGAAAAACGGCACTGCATTGTGGTGACCTCGTTGTAGAGGACATCACGTTGGGTATTGGTCACGTGCCATGCCATTTGTCAATGCCCATCATGGCTTGATCCTTGTGGAGACACCACGACCTACTACTCTAGGCCTGTCGCTTCACAAAAAAAACCACTCACCTTAAAGGAAAAACAAGATTTATCAAATTCCGCTTCTTTTAGTGCAAGGGCCACGGCCGCACTCCCCCTTTTCCCTTGGCACTGGTACCTTACTGTGCCACCTTTTAGAACTACGTATGTCTTGATTCTCATCCTTATGAGATACGTAGGAGCGCCCGGGCACTTCCCCACGAGCCCAGCCTAACCTTCATGTTTGGTCCCTCGACTCGAGCATTTCCCTAGAGAATGCATGGTAAGTATGGCTTAGGTCCTCATTCACGTCGGGTTTTGTAACCACCTTTCCATGTATCCCCTGCTCCCCTTACCCATCCATGGTCCGAATTCTACGACCCTAAACTAAGATCTCCCCATGGGAAAGGAATCTGCTCCCTCTCTCTAATACGTCTTGTTGTTGTATTCAGATGTGTTTCGACAAAGAGCCCGAAGTGTGGGATTTTCATGGGGACATTCCTCTCGTCCCATGACCAAGCTTCGTGAGATCGATATTTGGATCCTCATCCTCTCCCACATCCAAAAGGACCCTCGTACGACATGGATACTAGGCTTAAGGGCTCTCCATGAATGCTGGACCTAAGGGTCCTCCAATCGTTTCGGGCCAACGTCCCTACAGATATTTGATGACGTTTCGAACATGGTCAACGATTGACCCTCATGTGTCTGTCCCCATTCTAGGAAAATGAGACATGATGCTGTGTTGCAAACACGGTCAGAAGTTATCCTCCATCGTCACGCCACCATTATCGTGATCTGAATCTCGAGTGCCATGATTCACACATTTCCACTTCCTCATGTTCAAGTGAAATTCCATCATACTCGGCTCTTTCTCTTCGCGCATCTAGGTGTGCTAAATGACCGTGTTAGTGTTATTGGGCCGGTATTCACCGAGCGTCCCTTTTCCCTAACCTGCCCCTTTTTGTGTTGGGAAATTCCCACCACTACCGCTTGTTTCCCACACCGAGCACGACTCACGTGGGCTTAGTAGTTTTGGAAGGATGTGCACCAACACAGTCGGGATGCTTCTCGTCCAGCATGACGTTAAACTGCGCTTTCAGAACTACGTATGGCTTGATTCCCATCCTCATGGGGTACGTAGGAATGCCCGACCACTCTGCTTCGGCCCCAGCCTAATCCTCACTCTTGGTCCCTCGACCTGAAGAGTTTCCTCTGGGGGTACATGTTGTGATTTGGACTCCAAGTCCTCATTCACGCTGGTTTCATATCTACCGCGCCACAAGCTCCCTAGGATCTTCCCTTTTATTCTGCGTCCTATCATAAGATGTTAAAATATAGGAGTCCATGTGTACTAAACGCATGATTCCCATCCTTATGGGATACGTAGAGACACCCAGGCATTTTGCCTCAGGTCCAGCCCCAGGAATCGCAAAATCCGGTTCCTCCCCATTTCCAGACCTCTGGCCTGACCGCTCGGGGGGAACTATGTAGCTGAAATTTTACCCTGAACAAGTTCAGGATACCCCAAGGTCCCATTGGGAAGCGGTAGGCCCCCTCTCTAGAGAGGCCCTGTCCCAAAGAAGGAATGATCCATGATCAGACCAATGCGCCCATATGGCGTACTCCCACCACGGTGGTGTAATCACATAAGTGTTGGATTCTATTCATACAAACCATCATTCCATATTCCACGCTTTGCATACCACTTATTCAGACCCTCTTCCTCTGTCATGTCTAAAGGAACACCCTAACGGCCTGGTCTTATGCCGCATCGGCTCACCTACCGTCCTAGGCCAACGTTCCAGAAGACCGGTCATGTTTGGAAGGACCCCCTAATAGTATGGATGTTTGACCTATGGTCCGCTTTGACCTATGGTCCGCCAACTGTCCTGGGCCAACTTCCCGAAGGATTGATCAACAACATTTGTGACATGGTCCTGTGTTTAGAACATGGTCAACGCTCGACCCTCGTTTGTTGTCCCTGTTACAAGCTAATACAGTAAGGATACCGCTTCTCCTCCGAGGTTAACGGTTGTCCCTTATTGTCACGCCATCCCCATGGTCTTCTGAATCTTGGGTATCGTGATTCACACTTCCCATTTTCATCTGTTTGGGCCGATTTCAGTGCCCCTAGAGTTGCCTCGTTCGTGCATAAGAGCACACTGAAGAAGCGGTAATTCGGCTATCCTGAAAGTTCCTTCTCTGATCAAGCCTCTCCCATCTTTCAGAAATCCGGACTAGTAATCTGAATCCCAGATGCTCGGAGCATGGTCCCCACTCCTATGATAGGTGGGATGAGAGGGAAGCTATCTCCTGTTTCTCACGTCGAGCTCGACCCACGTGGGCTTGGGGAATTGTCGCTGAACATCCCGCAAACATTGTAGGGATGTAACAAGGCAATTAAAACAGAGGAAATCGTGCGCGCTACGGTATTCAAAACAATGAAAGAAAAATTGAATCACGAAAGTACCAATAAAAGGTTTTTGGTTTGTTACAATACTCAGGGGTTGACCCCCTCCCCCTCCCCCCATGGACGGGTTGACCCCATAAAAAGAGCGTTGCAGCTCCGCAACTCGTTGGCTTGTGGCGTCCAAGGCTTGCTGCCGATGACTCAGCTCCTGTTCCTCCTCAGCAGCAGCAGGACACAATTAGTTGACCTTGGATTTGGCCCTCTCTACGCCAGCTTGAACGACAACCGTCTCTCCAGAGGCCTGCCTCATACGCTCTTCTGCCTCTGCCAGCTAGGCCTTCAACCGTGAGATCAGCTCAGATTGTGCATTAAGAGAGGCTGAAAGCTCATCTGCCTGGGTATGCATCTGTTGGACCTCGCCTTCAGCCTCCTGGAGCTTCTTGATGTTGGTCGCCTTCCTCCACTGCCAGCCCATGCTGAGCCCACGATCATGCTCTCAAATCTTCTCAGCCATAAGATCTCGGATGAGTGCGTGAGGACGTTGGGCATCCACTCCCCCAGTGCACAGTTCGCGCAACCGCGAGCGGAGTCTATCCATTTCGTCCAGCCATTGTGCTTGGGAAGTGTCCTTGATAAAGCGCGTGATCAACTTCCACGACCGGCGGTGGACTATGCTGCTGTCTTCCTCGTCAGAGGCCGTTTCGTCCCAGTCTGCGCGATTGGCAGGCTCGTACGCGGGATACACCCGCAGGAAATCCTCAGCAAGATCAACATCTGCTGTTGAATCCGGTACGACACCTGGCACCGAAGCAGGCGTGACAGGACTGGGACCGACCGGTTGATCCTCTTCCTCGGATTCCACCTCAATGACTTCGGGTGCGCCACTGTTGGTGGTCCCGCCAGTGATGATGTGTGTCGCAGTTTGAGGGGATGGGGGTACTATCACCACCATCACTGGCATGCCCCTAGGAGGGACACCACCAGACATCCCGACCAGTCTTTCTGCAGCAGCCCACGCTAGTCGGAGAAATGTAGGACAGAGCGAGACATAAACGTTAGTTGGCAGGCATGGTCTACTTAGAACGACAGGGGAACCGGTAGAGGAGACTTACAGAGATCGACCTCCTGGCGCTGCTCTTGAGCCGGTACTGACGGGACCCCGAGGCGAGGCCCTCCGTATACTGTTGGAAGGTCTAGAGATTCCGGAAAAGCCACCTCGGGTGCTCTGGTCCCACCAGACGCGGAACTGGATGCAGCCATAGGCGCGGGTTCTGAAGGTCCCGCATCATCACCCGCCAAGGGGTGAGAACGAGGCCTGCAAATAAGTTCCCCCCAGCATAGCTCAAATATCGGTGAGAATTCCATAGTGACCCAAGAACAGATCGTAAGGAAAGAAGTTTGGAATGCTACCTCGAGTGTAACAGCCCAAGATTTTATAAAAAAATATTCCTTTTAATTTTATTAAAGTCTTGTGTTATACGCTACACCAAAAGGAGCTTGCACAACACGCATCCTTGACTTGCCTTACATTACACGCAATCGCGACCTTCCTCGATAGCGTGTGTAATACGCAATACCGAGTTTCACTAAACAACGATATGCTATTAAAATATTATTAAAACTAGCCGTTATGAATAGTAATAACCACTTTTTAAAACTCTGTAAATCTTATTTTTCAAAATGAACTTCATTTTTGGATTCGGAGTATCGAATTTAGCCTAAGGTGAAATTTTGGTACTTTTCGGATAACTTTCATATTTTGATGAATAGTGAAGATTACTAAATTATAATTAAAAACAACTTTTTTAATCGAAATAATTAATAGTGATAAATTATTAATTTGAGTGTTTTTAAAGTATATTTAGAATATATTTTTACAATTTAATACAATGTTGGTCATTGGTTTTAATTTCACATTTAAACCAAACATAATCAAGTGTCAATCTTTTGATGGATATTGTTTCTTAAAAACACGCTATTTGTTTTAACAGCGGGATTTAATTATAAAATTAATTAATGAAATTTCTATGTTATGAATTTGGTAAAATAGACTTCATTTTTGAATTCGGAATATGAAATATAGCTTAGGATGAAATTTTGGCATTTTTCTGAAAACTTTCAATTTTTGATGAATAGTGAAACCACTAAGTGGTAGGTTAAAAACTGAATTTTGCATAAAACTTAATTTTACCGCTTCTGTGAATAGAATTTCGAAAATCCGACAGACACGGTTAATATCAAGGACTAAAATTTGGTTCAATGAGATGAAAATATTTTTTGGTGAATAGTAACTTTTTACTTTTTTTTACCACGGTTAATAGTAAATAGGGTATCTAAGGGTAAATATGATATTACTATTACCCTAACACATGTCCTAATTCTATTGGATAAGTGTAATTCGACCAAAAACAACCTTATGAATATAATATGACCATTTAGGTTCACTTGGATTAGATTATGACATTTAATATTATTTTATTTAATGAATGGTTAAAATAGTTAAAATCAAAGTTTAATAACTAAAATTTTTTTAATATGGGGTTATACATAAGATAAATTCGACTATAAATATTCATTAGAAAGATAAAAAGATTTCCTACATAATGATATTTTATTTATAATTTTTAGACTTTAAATAAATTAATTTATTTATGACACAACGATGATGCAGTAATTACCCTTTTAAGGAAATATTAACATAATTGATGTTATAAATGCTCAAATGAATGTAATTTGAGACTTTTTATGAATTACACTAATTTTCTAGGTTACTATGATATATTAGTGTTGATTTAATCAACTTGGTTCGAACATATAATTCTGTTATGACTTTCACAAAAATCATATATCAAATAGTGTCAAAATTGACACAAAATAGTTTTTAAATCAAATATTATATTATTAATTGTTATTTTATTCATAAAAATCTAAGGTTCGGAAAAATGACTTAGATAAGGATATATATACTAATAATAAACAATTTGGGGTTAGTTTGGCATGTTATAGTAAGTTTATTAACCATATAGTGTAAGAAAACAAAAAGACACGGTAAAAGTTAAATTATTTAACTTAGAGTTAAATCTAATTGATAAGGTTAAAATAATACCCTAAACTTGTCTAAATCCTATTGGTTGATAGGATTTCGACCCATCCCCACTTTAGCTTCTAAATAAGACCCTTTGGAACCATTATAAACCGATTTTGACTTTAATATAAAATAATATTTTGAGATATTCCTAAAGTGCCCCTCTCCTCCCTTATAAAAGGACACCTCCTCCCCCTCCTCCTCACACCATTTTGAGCACTCAAGTTCGGCCAACCCCTGCCAAAATCTCTTCTCCACTTCCCTAGAAACATACTAGAGGTTCTGGTCTTCCTCAAAGACCAATTTTAGTGCCCTAAGAGGAGGTCTCAAAGAGGCGCTTCAAAGAAGAGGTAATTACCGTTACCAATTCTTTCATCTTTATTTCTTCTTCCACTTCTTCTTCTTAGGTTGTTTCATTATGAAGTAATAACATCAGTATCACTAATATACTGATATGTTATTATAAGTATGAAACAACCTTATTTCACCATCTATCCATCCTACGGAAAAAGAAATCACCGCGCGTGCGTACGTACGGAATACCGTCTCCACGCCGTGGTGTAATCTATTTTCCACCACCACCTTACATGGATGGGTATAATGGTGTAAATAATAAATATACATAGTTATTACAACATCATATTGATTCTGATATATTGTATAATCCACTCCAATTCAGTTCAATATTTATGGAAATGATATCATCACTCGTGCGTACGTACGGACTACCGTCTCCACGACGCGATGAGATTCATTCTCCATGTTAACCATTTAAGAATGATTATAAAGTATATATAAGAAATAATAATGAAATATATGACATTATAAAGCTACTGGATTTATGTATATATATATATATGTATGTCATCTACTTACTTCCATTTCAAGACAATAAGGAAAGTAAAACAGCGTTCATGCGTACGTACGGACTACCGTCTCCATGAACGGTGTTTTTCATTTTATTTATATATCTATTATATATATATATACTGAATATATATGATATATAAATCATATTTTATATTCTGGAAGTAAGTAAATCATGATATAAGAACAACAAGTCAAAACACCTACGATAAATGAAACGATTTTACCCAAAATGCTTCTTTAACATGGAATTTACAAAAGAACGGGTAATATAATGTCATAAGTGAACCATATATGATATCATAACAATGAATATGATTCTGGAATAAGTCAATAACATGATTTAAATCATTATACAGGAGGTTCGGACACTTACAAAGCAAGTTGGACCTAAGGTAAGGGAAATATCACAATCTCATTTTTATCCGAGATTGTTTATTCGTAAGTATTTACTGGGGTGTATTTTATCATCCACATCCATGTTTCATCAATATGTAATATTATTTCCATCCACCTACAATTGTTTAAATCCAATTTTACCCTTCGGTGAGTTTTTAGTAATATGTATGAAAGGAATCTTTTGTCGTTTTTCGTACGAGGTACTTTTTGACTTTTCCGACAAAAGTACGAAGAATGTTTTTTTTAACTTATACGGCATGAATGGATTTTTAAAACATTATTTCCAAGAAGCTTCATTTACAAGTTTTCAGGTTTATTTTTAATCAACTTCTTTTATTTTAAAGTTGTATGACATGTTATGAAAGGAAAAAATGTTTTTGGAGTAGAAAGGATATTTTCCTCAAGAATGAAGTTCAAGTATTTTATCAAAATTATTTTCCATCTATGATAATAAAAGGGTTCTGTTTTTATCCCTATTATTACATGGATTTGATTATGTTGTGATGGAAACATTTTTATGAATTCCTTTATCTTATATGAATTGTTTTATGATGTCATGTTGTTTAAGAATCCCATTTTTATTACATGGGTTATGTGATGATGTATGATTTATGATTATGTGGCACACATAAGAAAGGATTCATTATAAGATGGGTGGGACCTATATCTCCCTCCAATGCATTGGGTAAAGATTTTATATCTCATGAGATAGACATGGCTGAAATGGTAGGTTATACCGGTTCAGTGAAACAGGACTGAAACGAGGGTTACTCGATTCAGAAAGGGACTTTGTCCACTAAGATAGTCTTGGAAATGAGTCATGACTAACAAGAAATTATTTTCCATGATTATGTGTGCATGCCATAAAGTTTCAAGTTTCATGTTATGATTATGGTGATCTCATTTTCACTTCTATGATTTGTTCCATGTTAAGATATTATGATCTCTTTTGCAGGTTATGATTTTCAAAAAGATATGATATGATTTTTATTTCTTTTGTATACCCTTACTGAGCATTTGAGCTCACCCTTTTATGTTTTCTTTTCCCCAGGATATAAAGAAAGGTTTTAGGTAAAAAAAAATGGAAGATCTTTATGGGAGATATTGAAGATCTTTCACCAGGATTAGAAGATTATGTTCCGAGTTTCCAAAGACACTAAACTATTACGATCCTTGTGTGTGTGTTTTTGTTTTGTACTAAGTATTCCGCAAAAGTAATGTAATGTCCATGTACGTCAGGATACGGGTCTCTACAGTTGGTATCAGAGGAAAGGTTTAGTCAACCTTTGGAAACTAGGACGCGAAAACGTTAGTGAGATCCCTAGAGATATTTATAAGGTATGTCTAGGGATGTCTCTAAGGATAAGTATACGTATAGGATATAGTCCTAGAACTACGGTAACGATCTTAGAATTTAACCTAAGATGTTAGATATTGAGGGTTCTCCCCCTTTACTATGTTGTCTTCCCTAGCATGATTTCGTCTCTCACGAAATTCTTTTTGTGTTTTAGTTAATGGAGGGAACCAGAAGGAATTCGGTTAACATTGAATCCAATGGACAAATTGGTGACTATGAGCAACAAAATTGTGTAATGCCTAAAGATAAAGATATTGTGATTATGCCAAATCAGTCATCACGATATATGATTAACAAGGTGAAATTTAGTGGTATGCCTAATTCATCAAAGAAGAGAAAGATAAACTATTATGCATGTTCGCATGTTGAGGAGCATAAAGAAAGGAAGATTGAGATTTCTAAAGAAGGGAAGAAGAACCTTGAGGAATACCTCAAATGGAGGGACCGATGTTATCTGTGTGGAGAAAAGGGTCATAGGGTGACAGACTGTTATGGAGTTCAATGTCTTATTTGTGGAGAACATGGGCATTACCCAACTCAATGCCCTGACCTAAAAAGATACTTCTAAATCAAGGAAGGACTTATTCTAGGACAGTCATTGATGTGGATGGACTGAAGTGTTTATGTATTGGTATTCAAAAATAATGTTGTTGAGGTACTTTTATGGTGTATTGGAATATTTATGTATTGGTCTAATGTGGTATTCGAAGTGATTGAGATATTTTTGGAAATAAGATGATATGCGCATAATGAAGGGATAAGACGATAATGAGATGTTTGATTGTATTCATGAGCTCATGATTTATATAAGGACTAAGTGATATCACGGTTTGAGTATATAGAATTTTGAGGATTTTGGTATGTGGAAAGTGTTAACTTTTAACTGCATTCATGTTTTCACTAAGGTATTCAAGAGAATACATGATTAAGGACTTTGAATGTTTGGAATGTGACCAACAAGATATATGGGGGATAAATGATGGTATTCACATGCTTGGTTGACGACATTTCAAGTAATCATTTTCTTTTTACTATGAGCTTGGACCGAAGTATTTTAGATAAGCCTAAAGATTGTAATAGATTATGTTAACCATAAGTTAGTATTGTTTAATTATAGAACTTCTTTTGATATTATTTATGTGATGTTATAGTAATGTAGTTTTAGAAAAAGGACAACATGCAGGACGGGCGACAGCCCATCGCTTCGGACAAGGCTGTGGAAATCGAACCCACAACCGAAGTGCGACTGGCCTTTATCGCCTACCACTGACCTACAGGAAGTCCCTGTTTAGTAGAAACTAGTTTTATTATATTAAGCAGTATGATATATGAAGTATAAGTCCATTTTAGGAACCATATATGATTAATCTCACTATAGATCGACTTATGTATATAAGTTTTGCTAACCTTTTGTTTGAGACAGATGGAATGACCTGTCATTCTATCACATGATCTGCTAACACATCACGAATAACAAATTCAACTTCATTTCTTTAAGGGAAGAAGTGTAAATTGTTCAATTCACGAACAACAGTGAGATTATACCAAAATCAAGTAAGTATTTCTTCTAATTCAAATTTTTCAACTTTAGGGAAATGATATTGAAAACCAAAAATGTTGTCCTAGTGATCTTATATCTGATGAATCGGATGGTACCTTAGATCGTCACAAATTTATGGCTTTGTGATTGCAAGCTTTTCCATAGCCATGTTCTCTACCACTCTCCATCAGAACATGATTGTTAGATTTCTCTTCCATATCCATATTTTCACCTATGTGGAAACCCAGTGATTAGTTTATTTGGGTAACCGTTATGTTTCATACTTTTGTTTTTAAAGATTTGTTTTGGTATTCCTTTTTACGATGTGGGTTTCTATCAAAGAAACTTTCAAATAGTAAACCATTTATAACCTCGACGAATTTCGAGGGCGAAATTCATTTTAAGGGGGGTAGAATGTAACAGCCCAAGATTTTATAAAAAAATATTCCTTTTAATTTTATTAAAGTCTTGTGTTATACGCTACACCAAAAGGAGCTTGCACAACACGCATCCTTGACTTGCCTTACATTACACGCAATCGCGACCTTCCTCGATAGCGTGTGTAATACGCAATACCGAGTTTCACTAAACAACGATATGCTATTAAAATATTATTAAAACTAGCCGTTATGAATAGTAATAACCACTTTTTAAAACTCTGTAAATCTTATTTTTCAAAATGAACTTCATTTTTGGATTCGGAGTATCGAATTTAGCCTAAGGTGAAATTTTGGTACTTTTCGGATAACTTTCATATTCTGATGAATAGTGAAGATTACTAAATTATAATTAAAAACAACTTTTTTAATCGAAATAATTAATAGTGATAAATTATTAATTTGAGTGTTTTTAAAGTATATTTAGAATATATTTTTACAATTTAATACAATGTTTGTCATTGGTTTTAATTTCACATTTAAACCAAACATAATCAAGTGTCAATCTTTTGATGGATATTGTTTCTTAAAAACACGCTATTTGTTTTAACAGCGGGATTTAATTATTAAATTAATTAATGCAATTTCTATGTTATGAATTTGGTAAAATAGACTTCATTTTTGAATTCGGAATATGAAATATAGCTTAGGATGAAATTTTGGCATTTTTCTGAAAACTTTCAATTTTTGATGAATAGTGAAACCACTAAGTGGTAGGTTAAAAACTGAATTTTGCATAAAACTTAATTTTACCGCTTCTGTGAATAGAATTTCGAAAATCCGACAGACACGGTTAATATCAAGGACTAAAATGTGGTTCAATGAGATGAAAATAATTTTTGGTGAATAGTAACTTTTTACTTTTTTTTACCACGGTTAATAGTAAATAGGGTATCTAAGGGTAAATATGATATTACTATTACCCTAACACATGTCCTAATTCTATTGGCTAAGTGTAATTCGACCAAAAACAACCTTATGAATATAATATGACCATTTAGGTCCACTTGGATTAGATTATGACATTTAATATTATTTTATTTAATGAATGGTTAAAATAGTTAAAATCAAAGTTTAATAACTAATTTTTTTTTAATATGGGGTTATACATAAGATAAATTCGACTATAAATATTCATTAGAAAGATAAAAAGATTTCCTACATAATGATATTTTATTTATAATTTTTAGACTTTAAATAAATTAATTTATTTATGACACAACGATGATGCAGTAATTACCCTTTTAAGGAAATATTAACATAATTGATGTTATAAATGCTCAAATGAATGTAATTTGAGACTTTTTATGAATTACACTAATTTTCTAGGTTACTATGATATATTAGTGTTGATTTAATCAACTTGGTTCGAACATATAATTCTGTTATGACTTTCACAAAAATCATATATCAAATAGTGTCAAAATTGACACAAAATAGTTTTTAAATCAAATATTATATTATTAATTGTTATTTTATTCCTAAAAATCTAAGGTTCGGCCAAATGACTTAGATAAGGATATATATACTAATAATAAACAATTTGGGGTTAGTTTGGCATGTTATAGTAAGTTTATTAACCATATAGTGTAAGAAAACAAAAAGACACGGTAAAAGTTAAATTATTTAACTTAGAGTTAAATCTAATTGATAAGGTTAAAATAATACCCTAAACTTGTCTAAATCCTATTGGTTGATAGGATTTCGACCCATCCCCACTTTAGCTTCGAAATAAGACCCTTTGGAACCATTATAAACCGATTTTGACTTTAATATAAAATAATATTTTGAGATATTCCTAAAGTGCCCCTCTCCTCCCTTATAAAAGGACACCTCCTCCCCCTCCTCCTCACACCAATTTGAGCACTCAGGTTCGGCCAAACCCTGCCAAAATCTCTTCTACACTTCCCTAGAAACATACTAGAGGTTCTGGTCTTCCTCAAAGACCAATTTTAGTGCCCTAAGAGGAGGTCTCAAAGAGGCGCTTCAAAGAAGAGGTAATTACCGTTACCAATTCTTTCATCTTTATTTCTTCTTCCACTTCTTCTTCTTAGGTTGTTTCATTATGAAGTAATAACATCAGTATCACTCATATAATGATATGTTATTATAAGTATGAAACAACCTTATTTCACCATCTATCCATCCTACGGAAAAAGAAATCACCGCGCGTGCGTACGTACGGAATACCGTCTCCACGCCGTGGTGTAATCTATTTTCCACCACCACCTTACATGGATGGGTATAATGGTGTAAAGAATAACTATACATAGTTATTACAACATCATATTGATTCTGATATATTGTATAATCCACTCCAATTCAGTTCAATATTTATGGAAATGATATCATCGCTCGTGCGTACGTACGGACTACCGTCTCCACGACGCGATGAGATTCATTCTCCATGTTAACTATTTAAGAATGATTATAAAGTATATATAAGAAATAATAATGAAATATATGACATTATAAAGCTACTGGATTTATGTATATATATATATATGTATGTCATCTACTTACTTCCATTTCAAGACAATAAGGAAAGTAAAACAGCGTTCATGCGTACGTACGGACTACCGTCTCCATGAACGGTGTTTTTCATTTTATTTATATATCTATTATATATATATATATACTGAATATATATGATATATAAATCATATTTTATATTCTGGAAGTAAGTAAATCATGATATAAGAACAACAAGTCAAAACACCTACGATAAATGAAACGATTTTACCCAAAATGCTTCTTTAACATGGAATTTACAAAAGAACGGGTAATATAATGTCATAAGTGAACCATATATGATATCATAACAATGAATATGATTCTGGAATAAGTCAATAACATGATTTAAATCATTATACAGGAGGTTCGGACACTTACAAAGCAAGTTGGACCTAAGGTAAGGGAAATATCACAATCTCATTTTTATCCGAGATTGTTTATTCGTAAGTATTTACTGGGGTGTATTTTATCATCCACATCCATGTTTCATCAATATGTAATATTATTTCCATCCACCTACAATTGTTTAAATCCAATTTTACCCTTCGGTGAGTTTTTAGTAATATGTATGAAAGGAATCTTTTGTCGTTTTTCGTACGAGGTACTTTTTGACTTTTCCGACAAAAGTACGAAGAATGTTTTTTTTAACTTATACGGCATGAATGGATTTTTAAAACATTATTTCCAAGAAGCTTCCTTTACAAGTTTTCAAGTTTATTTTTAATCAACTTCTTTTATTTTAAAGTTGTATGACATGTTTTGAAAGGAAAAAATGTTTTTGGAGTAGAAAGGATATTTTCCTCAAGAATGAAGTTCAAGTATTTTATCAAAATTATTTTCCATCTAAGATAATAAAAGGGTTCTGTTTTTATCCCTATTATTACATGGATTTGATTATGTTGTGATGGAAACATTTTTATGAATTCCTTTATCTTATATGAATTGTTTTATGATGTCATGTTGTTTAAGAATCCCATTTTTATTACATGGGTTATGTGATGATGTATGATTTATGATTATGTGGCACACATAAGAAAGGATTCATTATAAGATGGGTGGGACCTATATCTCCCTCCAATGCATTGGGTAAAGATTTTATATCTCATGAGATAGACATGGCTGAAATGGTAGGTTATACCGGTTCAGTGAAACAGGACTGAAACGAGGGTTACTCGATTCAGAAAGGGACTTTGTCCACTAAGATAGTCTTGGCAATGAGTCATGACTAACAAGAAATGATTTTCCATGATTATGTGTGCATGCCACAAAGTTTCAAGTTTCATGTTATGATTATGGTGATCTCATTTTCACTTCTATGATTTGTTCCATGTTAAGATATTATGATCTCTTTTGCAGGTTATGATTTTCAAAAAGATATGATATGATTTTTATTTCTTTTGTATACCCTTACTGAGAATTTGAGCTCACCCTTTTATGTTTTCTTTTCCCCAGGATATAAAGAAAGGTTTTAGGTAAAAAAAAATGGAAGATCTTTATGGGAGATATTGAAGATCTTTCACCAGGATTAGAAGATTATGTTCCGAGTTTCCAAAGACACTAAACTATTACGATCCTTGTGTGTGTGTTTTTGTTTTGTACTAAGTATTCCGCAAAAGTAATGTAATTTCCATGTACGTCAGGATACGGGTCTCTACATCGAGAGCCTCCATGAAATTTTCGGAATCTGAGCCTTGATCTCCGACCTCGCCTTCCTCCAACGGACTCCCCCCTCCAGCCTCATCCTCCCGAGAGGAGTCCTTTGATTCTTCCGGCAGGGGGAAGCGCTCCCTCAGATCGGCAACTGATAACTATGGGGGGACCGTTCGATTCAGCAGTACCCTCACCCAGTCTGTCATTGGGCGAGGGAAACCACTAGAGTGAACGTAATCCTCCAGCTCATCCAGGTATTTCTCTGCCTCCGCCGGAGACACCATGAATCCAGCATGGACTGGGTCTATGCCCGGTAATTCCATCCCGAGGCGATTCAGGTGGGCCCATATCTCAGGTGGGCTGAGGAATTGCCGGTTGACATCCCAAATATCCCAGGCTTCCAGGAAGACAGTATCCTCTGCCATGTCGATATGACGCAGCCGCTTCCCCGGAGCCTGAGTGGATATCCTGCGAAATCCCCTCGGTGGCTGCCCCTCCGAATGGTCTTGCTCTTCCGGAATCACCGAACCCACCGCTGCTGCCATACCCTCGGCCGGTGCGGGTCTCGCCGCCATGGCAGCCCCGCCACCGCGAGCGGCCCTAGCTGCCCTCCGACCCCAACCTTGAGATAGGGAAGGCCCACCATCACCGACCCAAATAGTGGGTTGCTTCAGCATCTCCCCTAGGTAAGCAGCCTCCCAACTAATGTCATACTCCCTCACCAATCCGAAAGCGGCGGTGGATGGAGGCAACACAATCCGCATCTTCCCATCTTCCCGTGTGAACATGAGCCACAACTGCCTCATCACACACGGGTGCTCCTCGTGACGCACCTCCCAGTAGACCTACGGGGTCAGTCGCTGGAGGCACCAGAACTACCTCGCAAACCGATGTGGGGTGTACGGTTCGTAGAGTGGCTCACGATCTATCTGTGCCACCAAAACTCCACCTCGAAAGGCCAGGAGGTAATCCCGATGTTCTTCCGTTCCCCACCCGTCATCAGTAAGTATCCCCGTCGTCAATGGGAAGGGGTGGAAATTAAACTCATCTGCCCTCCACACCCGATTCAGCACCATCGTCACAACTAGTTTGAATGGGAAGCTCCCAACCGCGTTCAGGATGGAGGGGCGGAAGTTCGATTTCGGTGGCAAAATGGGGTTTGGATACTCGTAAATCCCACTGATGTGCGCTGCGATCGACCCATACAGGAGGTGGAAGGGCCCGCATATCCTCGGCGGATTCTTTCCCTCGCTAATGTGCCGTAGCATTCTGTACAGTTTGGCGAGCATTGGAATCCACAGATTGATCCACTACCCCATGGCCAATATGGACGCCATAATAAACGATCTGGGCTGCACCCCCATGCTTGTATCCCTCACCGGTAGGACCCAACCGCAGATGAGAGCCGCGATGAACGCCGTCAGCCTAACTATCGGTTGTTGTTCTATGCTGACACTGAAACCCCAAGTCTTCCATTGGCTATCCTCCAAGACCCGCCAATACGAGTGCCACTTGCCCCGTTGGGCCGCCCTCGGACAAGTTCGAGGCCTCAGATGAAACTCTCGATTCTCTGGGAAATTCAGGAAGCATTTGAACCATCTCCTAAAGTGGACATCCCTCACTGCCTCCTTGTCCTCTCTAGGGACGAGTGGCATCAGCGCTGATGCCAGTCGCAAAATTTGCTCTATATCCTCCCACGCACTGATGACGGGGAGGAACTCATCATACATGGACCCCAAGATCGGAACCCCAGAAATCTGGTGGACATCCCACAGGATGATGCCCACCTCCCCATGATGCAGGTGAAAGGTATTGGTCCTGGACGACCATCTGCTCAGCAATTCCAGCATCAGTTGATTCAGTTGGTAAATGTGGAATTGGGAGGCCCATGCCGCCTCATACAACCCCACTCTCCTCAGCTTGGCCCCAAACTCCTTGCATGAGGTGCCTACCCAGTAGGCCCATGCCTAGTCATCAGTGAAGTTGCTGCCCTGGCGCAGGTCCAACTCATCGGACCATCCCGTCTTCGAATCCTACAAAGCCGCCTTCAGCATGGTATGGTATATAGGAGGGGACGTCTCCGGTTACAGTGGCCTCCTGTCAATATCGTTCACATGGTTGTAGAGACAGTCAGCAGTGACGGGTGTGAATTCCTCCTGCGCATGACCATCGACCGCCCTAAACCATTGGTGCTGGCATGGTGTGCTCCTGAACCAACAAGCTGGTTCATCCCTACTCGCCTCAGGGATGAAGACCTCATCCCTCAACCCGAAGACGTACAATGGCAGCTTCTTGCACTGCGGATAATACTTCTGACCCTCCGATAGTAGATCTGTCAAAGAAGTGTGGTCCGAATGGCTTCAGATCATCTCTCTAAGGCCTGGATAGTTGGCCATCTCATACCGATGGGCAGCATCTGCGAGCACCCCCAATACAGCCTCTTGATGGGCCATTTCTATTCCGGACATCAGAAAAGAATTTTTTTCAACGGATCGCGAAGATGGATCATGAAGCTGGATCGCGAAGATGGATCGCAAAGGTCGGTCGCGAGAGCAAGCAACGAAGTCGGGCCCAGGCCGACAAGCAGAAGTTCGCTTGGCGCGGACATGGAGTCGGAGACCCGCGGTTCGCCGCGAAGCTCGATTCGCGGAGGGCTGTCGCGGAGTATGCGGAGCTTAGCAAAGTCGAGAGAAGAAAAAGACAAGGAAGCCGTGTGAAGAAAAAAGAGGTCGACCCCCCTATTTATAGGCGGCGACCCCGGAGCAGCGCGGCGCGCCTCACCCACGCGAAGCATCGTGGCCCGTCCGGATCCGTGGCCCCGGTCAGCACCGCGAGCCCTCATCGCAACGCCGCATTGTGAACCGCCGAAAATATTGGCGATTTTCCCTCAGACTTCGAACCTTCACCCTCCGCAACTCCAAGTCTGAGGGGGGGCATTTGTTGGTGCCAAAATATTGCACGAAACAAAGGGACAAAACAGATGGCTGGGACGCTGCCCCGCGAAGCGCCGTCGCGAAGCTCCGACGCGAAGCACCCCGAGCAACGCGGTCCCGCGAAGCGCCAGAGGCGGTAAATCTCCACGAACGCATTTGACATTAGCGAGCCCTCCATGAAGTGCCAGAGGCGGTAACTCTCTGGGAACGAATTTGACGTTCACGAGCCCGCCATGAAGCCCCAGAGGCGGTAACTCTCCGCGAACACTTTGACGTTCGCGAGCCCGCCGCGAAGCCCCAGAGGTGGTAACACTCCGCGGATGTCATTGACGTTCGCGAGCGTGCCGCGAAGCACCTGAGGCAGTGCGTGAGTTTTGCTTCGCGGCGCCCCTTGCCTATAAATACCGGGCTCCCCCTGAGTCCAGGAAAAAAAAGGACGATCCGACCTTTCAGCTTCTCCTCTCCCGAATCGCGAAGCACCCTTTTCCCCCGGGAATCATGAGCTCTGCGAGGTACTTCTACTTTGCGAGACGCCTTTGCTTGGTCTCATTTTGACCCCCTCTTCCGAGAGGGATGCCCTTCATGAAGCTCAAGGGCATTCACGAAGGAAGGGGATTCCCAAGGGAACCCAGGCAGCCGCGGAGCACTTATGCTTCACAAAACACCCAACCTGTGCTAGTGATCCCTATACTAAGGCAGGATCACCACACATCGTGAAGCACACTGCTTCGTAGCACCTTGCTTCGCGAGGAACCTCTTCTTCGCAAGTCAGTGCTCCGCGAGTACTGTTCCACTTCGTGGAGCACCCTCCACTCACACCTATGCCCTATGATAAGGCCAAGGCACTTTGCTTCGCGAAGCACACTCCTTTGCTTAGCAATTCCTCTTCCCGTGAGACCCCCCAGGTTTGCACGATGTGATTTCAAAGTCCCTTAGACGATAACACTCATAGTGTTGCTTCGCCTAATGCTTCTTCACATAGGCATGCTAATGGCTATTGCTTCTTCGCATAGCCACGCTAACGTGGACCCCTCAATGGTTCGCTACACAACCCCCCTTGACCACGACCTTACTAGTACCTTCCCTTCCCCAAGGACCAGAGGGTACCGGTTATGTAAGTCCTAGGGGTTCGGAGTGAACCCACATCGTCCGATCTGCAGGACGTTAAACTACCAAGCATCATGTCCTCAACACATGACGTTAAACTGTGATCCGACCCCGTGCCTCGCAGGCAGGGTCCCCCCAGCCCAGACATTCTTTACGCCACTCATCTCCATGGGAATGGAATCACCCTCACATGGGATGATATCCTCCTTCTCGGAGTAGCATATGTCCACAGGAGAAGGGCAACCACCTTGGTGTAAGACCCCAAGCCTCTCTTGCGGAAGGTAGCACCCACGCACCTCTGTACTTCCCCACTGCCAAGGCCAGTGGGGGGCGCGATAGGGAACGAGGCACCTTCAATATTTGGTCCCAAATACCTCTTTCGCTGTGCTCTGCCATTCCTCGGGCCTCCATCCTGGAGTAAGTCCCAGCACCATGGGCCACCCTTGCATAAGACCCCACACCAGCCTTTCTAGGTGCCTTATGGCAGTAGTCCTATCTACATGACTATAAACTATAGTAAACCCTGTGCTCCAAACATAGGATGCCTCTTGTTCCAAATAAGAGATACCTTGAGCGCCAAGCATAAGATGCCCAATGCCATGACTATAGTGGCGTAGTTTCAAGAGCGTTGGAATCCATTCAAACATTCCATCACTCCACCCTACGCTTTGCGTGTCCTTCGTTCGGATCGTCACTCACTTCCAAGTCTGGAGGGACCCCCTAACAGTATGGATGCTCGACCTTTGGTCCGCCTACTATCTTGGGCCAACTCCCCGGAAGACTGATCACGTCTGGATGAACCCCCTAATAGTATGGATGCTCGACCTATGGTCCGCCTGCTGTCCTGGGCCAACATTCTGGAAGACTGATCGATGACATTTGAGTTAGGCCCCGTGTTGCGAATATGGTCAACGGTCAGCCCTCGTTTGTTGTCTTCATTTTTGGCTAACGTGATATGGACGCTGCGTTTCCGCCATGGTCAACAGTTATCCTCCATCACCACGCCAATCTCATGACGTTCTGATTATTGGGAATGTGATTCACATTTTTCATCTCCCTTTGTTGGGATAGATTCCAATGCCCTTGGCAATATCCCGCTTGTGCACTAGCGCATAGGTGATTACCTCAACCCGCTAGTGAGTTGGGATGCCCTCATGGCTAGACATGAGGAAGACACCATGGGCCGCTCCACGCGTAATCCCTTTTCCACTTCTCATGGACGCACCCTTCGCGACGTGATCGTCAGGGCCTTGCAACCTCTTGTTTCTCACATCGAGCATGACTCACGTTGGCTTAGAGTGAGCACCGACCCTTACCCCCACTCCCATAGAACTACGGGGACTTTGATCCATGTCAAGGAATGGTACGTAGGAAGCCTCTATGGGGTTCAATCCACATTACTCGGTCGTTCATTCACGTAAAGTTTCACCCCCCATCAAGCATGACGTTAAACTGTATTCCAGTCCGACGACAAGCCGTTGTGACTCACCCCTTATGAACTACGAGGACTTTGATCCATGTCAAGGCATGGTACATAGGAAACCATCCCAAGGTTCAAGCCCACCACTAGTGGACCCACAGGTCTACTTTCACGTCGGTTCACCGATGACACCCTTTGAACTACGAGGTCTTTGATCCATATCAAGGCATGGTTGTAGGAAGCCTCCCCGAGGTTCAAGCCCATCCCTCATCGGACCAAGGTCCACCTTCACGTCAGTTCGCTGGAAATGCCCACCGGACCAAGGTCCACCCTCACGCCAGTTCACCGGCACCATCCCGAACTACTCGGACTTTGATTCCCTGCCCCGGGGATATGTAGGAAGCCCCTTCGTGGCTCAAGCCCAACTTCACCATAGCATTTGTGATGGTTCCTTGCCATTCCACCCTCCACTTCATTCATCCATCCACCATCTACCCCGATCCTCACCCGGACCGTCATATCCCGGTGAGACCATGTCGGTACACTCCTCTTCACAACCGCCCATGGGCTGGCCCCGATATCGGAATCCCTTCAAGGGAAATCCCACAATCCAATCTATTCTAGCCAATGCTCTGATCGGGCTGATCCGTCTCCGCTGGACGTTAAACCCGCGGCGTACCCTGTGTTAAACATGGGAAGCTGAGGAAAACCTCAGATATGTGTCTATGACATATAATTCCCCGCGCTCGATGTGGGATGCCTTGGGCTTCCACGCCCTCGAGAAGCCCTGTGACCAGGGATAATAGACAGACATGCCATGTTCCCCAGCATCCAGACACGCTACTGATGCCTCAACGTGACTACTCCCTCGACTGAAGGTTGCTTCCCTGACTGGAACCTTTGGAATGTCCTGACAGAAATTGTGTAATTAACCGGCGTCCATGGAAACATGACACTGGGAAGAGTTTCACGAACTACGTATTAAATCTATGAGGGAGACCCGGACTAGGTGATGAGTTCTGAGGAGGAATCCACAGAAGGAAGAACTGACATCCCATCATCCCATTTCGATCTAGGAGCAGACATCCCTGAATAAGGAGTGAATGCTACCAACCTTTGGAAAGCGGGAATGCGGGGCAATAAGCGCAGCGCTTCCTCCTCCGCGGACGAACGGATGCGCGCGCCACGACAAAAGCGTCGAAAACATATAATGAATTTAAATTAATATAATAATTGATTAGGAACATTTTTAATATATATTTTATTTGATAATTTCCTTTTATAATCATTTGAAATTCCTTCCTCGAATAGTTATTGCTTACATTGACCACTTTAATGTTGTTCAGAAGTCTCTCCAAAATCACTTTAGTATATTATCCTTGGTTAAAGGAGTTTTGACATAGTTTCATCATATAAATAATGTTAATAATTTAATTAATATAATTTTTATTCACTATATACAATTTTCTAATCTTCCATTTATAGCGGTAATAGAAAAATTAATCACATCTCTTTGTGGAGGTGATGGTCCACACATACGCATGACCGATGTTAACATTTTATAATGGATGGAAGGGCAAAAATGTATATGATATATTATATTTATGTAATCATAATTATTTAATAAATATAAGTTATATTTTATTAATTACACCTTTATAACCATCCTAGTAAAATGGTGATGAAAAAAAAATTACACCGCTACGTGGTGATGATAGGTCATGCTTATGCATGAGCAATATTTTAATTTTACATATGATGGAAATATAAGGACCCAACCTTAAAACATTACATAATTTTGAATTAAATGAATAATTCACATTGATGATCTTTTCAGGTTTAGAGTTTTAGAGAATTAGGACATAACTATTAAATCTCAAAAGATTACAAAGTAGACACTTCTACTCAGTTTTCATTTTTTTAATAAAATAAAAACTCTTAAAAAGAAACATGTATAGTTCCATGTTTTAGATAGCACGTATTTCCTTGATCCCATCCTTGACCCTATTAATCTTTAAGTCATTTGGAAAACATTTAAAAAACTTGGGATGAGCATAAAAAGCTCAGTAATGGATACATAAAGAAGGAAAACTGTTTGTTTTTCAAAACAAAAAGTAAACCATGAATACTTTATCATAAGTAATACTTTTAACCTTTATGAAGTAGTAAATACTCTTCACTAAATGAAAGATAGTTTCTTACCCTTTTGTAACCAAAATATTACCAAAAAACCCATATAAAGAACACATAACATATAATGGTAACTTGGGACATAAATATACTTAAATGGACTAACCATACGGTCAACTTCCACACATATCACTAAATGGAATATCCATACAGACAAATTCCATACCAAATTCATTAGAGGTTATAATGTAACCACCCATCCGGGTTTTCATGACACCACCCGTCATTTGGTTTATCACGTAACCACCCGTCAAATGTCCAAGTACCATTATAAAATCATAACACATACAAAAAAATATAAAGGAAAGAAAACATTTCCACATTTCAATCACAAAATATTGAAATATAAAATCCATTATCAAAACCATTTTCAATACCAAAATACATAGAAGATTATACAGTATTTATTTTCCTTTTAAAAACATTATGGCTTGTTAAGAAATCTAAAGATTAAATAATACTTGCGGCGACGGAAAGGTCATTGTCACCGCGTACGTTAAAAATAAACATACTTTTTGTCGTTTAGTAAAACACTTCATAGAGAAAATATTACTTTTGAATAAAAGTAAAAGTCAAAAGGTTTTATACACCATATAAAATAAAGTTGTGTATAAAACAAAATATTCCTCAATGATAGGAGATTGAGACAAAGTCCCTTACAAAGACGATATCATTAGATTAAGGATAAATCAATTATGTAATTATGTGCGAAAAATATAAATACACCCAATATAAGTGGATATTAAGTGTAAAATTATCAAAGGTCATCCACACATATTTATATCACGACATAATCAAGAAGTATAGGTTTAACCCAAAGAATTGAAATTGGATTAAGAAGTTCCCTTGCAAAAATTTGATAGCCTAACAGCGTCACTTTAAACTTCAGAAAATGAGATGATGATAGATAAAAAGGGTATCTCATCACTTGTACATAACATTTACAAAAATAAGGATATATAAGAACATATCCCAACATAAGAAGATGTAAATTAAAAGACATAACAAAAATAAGTCTTTTAAAAAGAGGAGGGTGAATGGTTTCCTTACTGATTTGGGTAACTTTCGAAACGTAAACCCCATGAAAGAAGGGCCATACAATGAAGATGTAAATACCCATAAATTAAAGTATATTACACAAAGAATAAAATCATGGGCAGTAAATACACCACACAAAAGGAAATAGTGGCAAATTTAGCATGAATCTCATGGGAATAAGAAGTGAGATAAAAACCCCTTACCTCATTGTAATCAATCGAGTCGTATGCCCAACAGACAATAAACACCAAATGAATCATATAATACAATGAATATAAATATAATATTGATAATATATATTAAATGGAAGTACAAAATACACCACATGCAATAAATAATTGGTGAACAATGGAAATCTCATGGAATTAATAGTGAGATAATAAATCACTTACGAAAATTCGGCAGCCTAACGGCACCACCTAAAGCTTACAAAAATGGATTGATGAGGTCAAATAGGTTCTCTAATCATATTAAAATAAAAATTATAGTAATTGGAATATAAAATAACACCCCCATCATAAGAAAGAGGAGCTTAAAAGTAATGACATAAGATAGAGTACTTAAAAAGAAAGAGAGAGGTAGGATCCCTTACCTCAAGCCCGACTTGTCTTGTTCGTTTCTTCATATTCCTGAATAATAAACTTAGATCAATTTATAATTGCTTAAGTAATTAATTTAAAGATTATTATTCAATTAATATCACATATTATCATGTTATAATAATTATTTAATCATGTGAGTTCATATCATACGTTTTGTTGATGTTTGGTACATGAGTAAAAAATGAACTTGTTGAAAAGAATTATCCATGTAGTTATAAGTAAATCATCACCAGAATAGTATTAATGATTTAAATATAATATATATCCAGTATATATTCGTTTTATAATATTACATAACATTTGGAGATAAAAAATGAAATGCACAGTTCATGGTGACGGTAGGTCGTACGTACGCATGAACGCTACTTTAATTTCTCTGTCATATTGATGGAATTAAAACCAAATGAGAGATATATATATTATAATTACAGTATAATATATGTGTTATATAGGTCAAATAAGTTGATTAATTCCATTATTTATACATTCCATGTATTGCATTAACGAGTCACATCACTTGAGGGGCGATAGTCCACACTTCCTCAAATGAAATTATCGCATTTGCACAACATTCAAATCATAAAGGTATGTTTTTAATATAAAATACAAAAGCATAGAGAGGACATAAATATAATATATATCATATATAAATATAGTTTCATCATAATGGCCACCATGAGAGGTGGTAGGTGAATATTGAACAATCATCATTTCGTGAGGCAGTAATTCACCATCCACGGAAATAGTATGTTCTTTAACCATTAGACGGAGGTGTGTGTAAGTGTAGCTCGAATAATTCTCATAAAAACATCCTAGTATATTGAAGAAACTATTTTTGTTAGAAAATAAAGGAATAAAAAGATTTTATGTGGTTGGAGAAGCAAAATAAAACAAAAGAACATAAGAGAAGACATTACCTTTAAATTAGGTAACTCCCCTTGGTTTGAACCAAAATTTTTCTTGAAGAGATTTATGCCTACGGTAAGGATTATAGGATGAATAGAGGGATTTGGAGAGATAATATGAGGAGGGTTTGGATGAGACAAGGGCTTGAGAGGTGTTGGTAAGGGGGTATAGGTGGGGGCCTTTTATAAGAGGGAGGAGGGGCACTCATGGAAGGTCATGAAATGTTACTTTATTATGAAATGCTTTTCGGATTTTAAAGATCCCACAATGATATATTTCTAGTATAAGGTGATAAGGGTTCGAAATCATTCAATCCAATAGATTTTTGACAAGTGTAAGTCTTAGATTTTACCTTATTTTTTTTAATTTTATTTAAATCATTCATTAATGAGGTAATCACTGCATCATCATGGTGTCATAAATAAATTTATTTCTTTAAAGTCTAAAAATTAGAAAAAAATTACCATGATATAGAAATAGTTTTATCTTTCTAATTAATATTTATAGTAAAAAATATAACTTATATAACTCCATGTAAAAATTGTTTTAGTAAAACAAAACATGTTTGTGACATTTTTATTTTAACTTTAAATAAAAGGTATTAATATCATTATCTTACCTAAGTGGCTCCATGGGGTCCCAAAAATTGACCCATAGATGTTTTTGGTCAGGAATGACTCATACAATAAGGGTAAGAAAATTGTAAAGGTAATTTGATATTATTATAACATTATTTTTATTTTTAATTACACTAATTACCTTTAATTGTGGTTAATAAAACTCAAAAGTTACTATTCACCAAAATTATTTTCATCCCATTGAAACACATTTTAATTAATAATGACAACCATGTGTGTAAGATTTTTTAAATTCAATTCACATAAGTGGTAAAATTCATTTAAATGAAAAATCAGTTTTTTAAACTACCACTTAGTGGTTTCACTATTCATCAAAAATTGAAGTTTTTCAAAAGAATACCAAAAATTCACCCTAAGATATATTTGATATTAAGAATTCAAAAATGATGTATATTTTAAAAAATTTAAAACATATAAGTTGCATTAATTAACTTTATAATTAATTCTCATTGTCAAAAAATAACGGGTTTTTAAGAAACAATATCTATCAAAAGTTTGACACTTGTTTATGTCCAATTTCAAAGTGAAATTACTTTCAATGACCACCATTGGATTAAATGGTAAATATATAATTTAACTAAACTTTAAACTCAATTAAAAAGATAATCTAACCATATAAATAAATTATATTAAAAGGATGTTTTGAATTAAAATACAGCATTTTCACTATTCATTAAAAAATGAACTTTATCAGAAAAATAAAAAAAATTTACACAAAGTAAATTTTGATGTCTTGATTCTAAAGAAGGATTTTATATTGTCAATATTACATATAAAATTATCAAAAAGTAGATTTAAAAAAGGGTTCTCCATCAAAAGATGGTTAATCTACCTTTTAAAGAATATTAGAATATTTATGCTTAAAATTAGATTCATTCACATTTTAAGCCCCAAACATTTATTGGGTAATTGTTAAAATATTTAAAAAATATATATAATCATTTTTTAGTTAGTTCTGTTCATTCCTTCCATTATAAAGACTAATCATTAACTACCATTTAAAATAATATTATTTTATTATTAGTGTGCAACATAATATTTCAAAGAAACTCATTGTTGTGTATTGGGTAATCCATCGAGCATAGAATTCCATTTAAAGTAATATTAACATTTTATTCACAAATATTGATAAATATGAAAATTTCATATTCTTTATTTACCTGGGATGTTACATCCTTCCCCCCCTTTTGGGAATTGCATCCTCGCAATTTTAAAATTGGGCTCGGAAACCTCATTGAAAGCCCCACATCAGAAAAGGAGTCAATTAAACTATCACTTTAAAAGAAAGAAAGAGAAGTATAATGGTCACCTGAGTTAACCCATACTAGGATTCCTTGTAGGAAAACATGGACATGGAAGAGAAAATAAAGGGTCATGTTCTGATGGAGAGTGATAGAAAACATGTTTAAGAGAAAGATAACCACTAGAAAATCACAAACTTGTGATGGGTTAAACGGTATTTGATTCCCCAATGGGAAACATTAACAGACAATGTTTTTGTTTTAAGTTACTTTTCATTGTGTAGTTTATTTATGAGCTTAACTAAATCATAAGGAAATATAAATACTTATCATGTAGACTTTCATCTCTTACTAGATTTATTACACAAACTCATATTTTCTCTAAAAGGTGAGTATTTAGGATGAATTGCTCACAATAAGAGTGCTACAATCAACTTCTAGAGAATCACCTAATCCACAAAAGAGAACTATATATTTCCTATGTCTTTAGACCAAAACCAAAATGGTTAGTAAAAGATTAAATAATCCCCAAAAATGAAAATCTTTTACAAAATTAAAAACTACTCTTAATCTCCAAACTTTGTCCAATAAAACCCAAAGTTCATCAAAGACCATTCAATAAACAGCTATCCATAAAATTATTCAAAGTACTATAAAATAATATTGAAACCCAAATCTCTGAAGGATTTAATCACATATTATTCCAAGGTAAATCTTAAAATTTATCTCCAAATAACATCAGTTACTCTTAAAGTCTCATACTAAAAAGTAGTTAACCTAATCACATATCCTCCATGATAGGCTAATTATTTCCATAGATAACCCAAAATGAACTTATTCTTGATTCATAAAATCATATAACTAAAAAGAATTAGTCATACTAACCAGGGACTTCACATAGTCCAGTGGTAGGCGATAAATCCTAGTAACACTTTGGTTGTGGGTTCGATTCCCACAGCTTCGTCCGACGCGATGGGTTGTCACATGGTCTGTGTGTTGTCCTTTTTCCAAAACTATATAATTCTTAAAACATTCCCCAAAAAGAGATAAAATCTTAAAAAATAACCATAACATGATTTAACCTCAAGTTTATCTCATGCCTTTCATTTTCCATCATAACATATAGTAACCCATAATTACCTCAAAAGTAAGGATCATATAAACCCTAATGGTGACCTCTATAATTATTACCAAAACATCCACATCGAGTTGTTTATCTCGCACATGATGCATTAGATAACTCACCAAGGATCAAGTGGTTAATCATGACTCTTGATAGTTGGTTGAGAATAACCATAAGAGTTCTCATTGCATCTCCCATATTATTCAGTTGTTCTTTCAGAAAACCATCACAGTTTTCTTCACATCCACTATTACTTTGGTGCCTGCTAGATCTAGCCATTTACTAAAACCAAAAAGGTCAGTGTGAGTATATCATTAGAATAATCATATAATATCTTATGAGGAGGGTAAATGCTAAGATATAATTATTCATGTTATCTTAAACTCATTCACTTTATTTATAACTACAACTCGTTCTAAAATACTAACCATTATGGTAATGTCACTTATGCTTAAAGAATACCCTAACCTCTTAAGTTATCTAAACCGACCTTTGATACCAAATATAAGGACCCGACCTTAAAACATTTCATAATTTTGAATTAAATGAAAAATTAAAATTGAGGATCTTTTCAGTTTTAGAGTTTTAGAGAATTAGGACATAACTATTACATCTCAAAAGATTACAAAGTAGACACTTCTACTCAGTTTCCATTTTTTTCATAAAATAAAAACTCTTAAAAAGAAACATGTCTCATTCCATGTTTTAGATAGCATGTATTTCCTTGATCCCATCCTTGACACTATTCATATTTAAGTCCTGTGGAAAACATTTCAAAAACATGGGATGAGCATAAAAATCTCAGTAAGGGATACAGAAAGAAGGAAAACTGTTAGTTTTTCAAAACAACAAGTAAAACATGAATACTTTATCATAAGTAATACTTTTCACCTTTATGAAGTAGTAAATACTCTTCACTAAAAAAAAGATAGTTGCTTTCCCTTTTGTAACCAAAATATTACCATATAACCCATATAAAGAACACATAAAATGTAAAGGTAACTTGAGACATAAACATACTTAAATGGAATAACCATACAGTCGACTTCCACACATATCACTAAATGGAATAGCCAAACGGCTGAATTCCATACCCAATGCATTGGAGGTTATTACATAACCACCTGTCCTAGTTTTCATGGAACCACCCGTCATTTGGTTTATCACGTAACCACCCATCAAATGTCCAAGTACCATTATAAAATCATAACACAAACAAAAAAATATAAAGGAAAGAAAACAATTCCACATTTCAATAAAAATATATTGAAATATAAAATCCATTATTAAAACCATTTTCAATACCAAAATACATAAAAGAGTATATGGTATTTATTTTCTTTTTAAAAACATTATGACTTGTTAAGGAAGCCAAGGATCAAATAATACTCATGGTGGCAGAAAGGTCATTGTCGCCGTGTATGTTAAAAAGAAAAATACTTTTTATCGTTTAGTAAAATGCTTCGTAGAGAAAATATTCCTTCTGAATAAAAGTAAAAGTCAAAGGTGTTTATACACCATAAAAAATAAAGTTGTGTATAAAAAAATATATGTCTCAATGAAAGGAGATTGAGACGAAGTCCCTTACAAAGACTATATCCTTATATTAAGGATAAATCAATTACTTAATTATGTGTGAAAAATATAAACACACCCAATATAAGTGGATATTAAGTGTGAAAAAATCAGAGGTAATCCACAAATATTCATAGTATGACATAATCAAGAAGTAGATGTTTAACCCAAAGAATTGAAATTGGATTAAGAAGTTCCCTTGCAAAAATTCGATAGCCTAACGACGTCACTTTAAACTTCAGAAAATTATATGATGAGAGATAAAAAGGGTCTCTCATCACTTGGACATAAAGTTTAAATAAATAAGGATATATAATAACATATCCCAACATAATAAGATGTAAATTAAAATACCTAACAAAAATAAGACTTTTAAAAAGAGGAGGGTGAAAGGTTCCCTTATCGATTTGGGTAACTTTCGAAACGTACACCCCATAAAAGAAGGGTCATAAAATAAAGATGTAAATACCCATAGATTAAATTATATTACACAAATAATACAATAATGGGAAGTAAATACACCACATAAAAGGAAATAATGGCAAATTGAGCATGAATCTCATGGGAATAAAAAGTGAGAAAAAAACCCCTTACCTCGTTGTAATCAATCGAGTCGTATGACCAAAAGATAATAAACACCAAATAAATCACATAACACCATGAATATAAATAGAATCATGATAATATATATGAAATTATAGTACAAAATACAACACATGCAATAAATAAGTGGCGAACAATGGAAATATCACGGAATTAAAAGTGAGATAAGAAATCCCTTATGAAAATTCGGTAGCCTAATGGCGCCACTTAAAGCTTCCAAAAATGGATTGATGAGGTAAAATTGGGTCTCTAATCATATTAAAATAAAAATTATAGTAATAGGAAAATAAAATAACATCCCCCAACATAAGAAATAGGAGCTTAAAAGGAATGACATAAAAGAGAGTACTTAAAAAGAAAGCGAGAGGTAGGATCCCTTACCTCAAGTCCGACTTGTCTTGTTCGTTTCTTTATATTCCTGAATAATAAACATAGGTCAGTTTATAATTTATTAAGTAATTAATTTAAAGTTTAGTATTCAATTAATATCACATATTATCATGTTATAATAATTATTTAATTCTGTGAGTTCATATCATACGTTTTGTCGATGTTCGGTACATGAGTCAAAAATGAACTTGTTGAAAAGAATTGTCCATGTAGTTATAAGTAAATCATCTCCAGAATAGTATTAAGGATTTAAATATCATATATATCCATTATATATTCGTTTTATACTATTCCATAACATTTAGAGATAAAAAATGAAATGCACCGTTCATCGAGACGGTAGGTCGTTCGTACGCATGAACCCTACTTTCATTTCTTTTTCATATTAATGGAATTCAAACTAAATGATATATATATATATATATATATATATTATAATTACAGTATAATATATATGTTATATAGGTCACATAAGTTCATTAATTTCATTTTTTATACATTCCATGTATTGCATGAATGAGTCACATCACTTGAGGGGGCGGTAGTCCACACTTCCTCAAATGAAATTATCGCATTTGCACAACATGAAAAGCATAAAGGTATGTTTTAAATATAAAATACAGAATCATAGAGAGGAAATAAATATAATATATATAATATATAAATATAGTTCCATCATAATGGCCACCATGAGAGGTGGTAGGAGAAGATTGAACAATCATCATTTCGTGAGGCAATAATTCGCAATCCATGGAAACAGTATGTTCTTTAACCATTAGATGGGGGTGTGTGTAAGTGTATCTAGAATAATTATAATAAAAAAATCCTAGTATATTTAAGATACTATTTTCGTTACAAAATAAAGTAATAAAAAGAGTTTATTGGGCTGGAGAAGCAAAATAAAATAAAATAACATAAGAGAAGACAATACCTTAAAATCGGGTAACTCCCTTTGGTTTGAACCAAAAAGGTTTCTTGAAGGGATTTTTTTCTAAGGTGAGACTTCTAGGATGAATATAGGGATGTGGAGAGAAAATGTTATCAGGGTTTGGACGAGCCAAGGGCTTGGGAGGTGTGGTTAAGGGGGTATAGGTGGGGGCCTTTTATAAGAGGGAGGAGGGGCACTCTGGAAGGTCATGAAATGTTACTTTAGTATGGAATGATTTTTGGATTTTAAAGGTCCACAATGATATATTTAGAGTATAAGGTGATAAGGTTTCTAAATACACCCATAAAATAGGTTTTTGACAAGTTTAAGTCTTATATTTTACCTTATCTTTTCATTTTATTTAAATCGTTCATTAATGAGGTAATCACTGCATCATTATGGTGTCATAAATAAATAAATTTATTTAATATCTAAAAATTATAAAAAAAGTGCCATGATGTAGAGAATATGTTTATATTTCTAATTAATATTTATTATCAAAAATATAACTTATATAACCCCATTTAAAAATTGTTTTAGTAAAAAAATACATGTTTGTGACATTTTTATTTTAACTTTAAATAAAAGTTATTAATATCATTATCTTACCCAAGTGGCTCTATGGGGTCCCAAAAATTTACCCATGGATTTTTTTGGTCGTCCCTGACTCATACAATAAGGGTAGGACAAGTGTAAAGGTAATTTGATATTATTATAACATTATTTTTACCTTTAATTACACTAATTACCTTTAATCGCGATTAATAAAACTCAATAGTTACTATTCACCAAAAATTATTTTCATCCCATTGAACCACATTTTACTTACTAATGAAAACCGTGTATGTCGAATTTTAAAATTCAATTCACATAAGCGGTAAAATTCATTTAAACGAAAAATCAGTTTTTTTAACTACCACTTAGTGGTTTCACTATTCATCAAAAATTGAAGTTTTTCAGAAGATTACCAAAAATTCACCCTAAGATATATTTGAAATTTAAAATTCAAAAATGATATCTATTTTACAAAATTCAAAACATATAAGCTGCATTAATTAATTTATTATTAATTCCCTTTGTCAAAACAAATAGCGTGTTTTTAAGAAACAATATCTATCAAAAGTTTGACACTTGTTTATGTCCAATTTCAAAGTGAAATTACTTCCAATGACCACCATTGGATTAAATGGTAAAAATATATTTTAACTAAAATTTAAACTCAATTAAAATGATAATCTAACCATATAAATAAATTATATTAAAATGAGGTTTTGAATTAAAATATAGCATTTTCACTATTCATTAAAAAATGAACTTTATCGGAAAAATAACAAAAATTTACACAAAGTAAATTTTGATGTCTTGATTATAAATAAGGATTTTATTTTGTCAATATAACATATAAAATTGTCAAAAAGTAGATTTAAAAAGTGTTCGTCATCAAAAGGTGGTTAATCGAACTTTTAAAGAATATTAGAATATTTATGCTTAAAATTGGATTCATTCGCATTTTAAGCCTCTATAATTTATTGGGTAATTGTTAAAATATTTAAAAAACATATATAATCATTTTTTAGTTAGTTATGTTCATTCCCGCCATTACAATGACTAGGCATTAACTACCATTTAAAATAATATTATTTTATTATTAGTGTGCAACGTAAGATTTCAAAGAAACTCGTTGTTGTGTATTTGGTACGCCATCGAGCATAACATTACCTTTAAAGTAATTTTAACATTTTATTCACAAATATTGATAAATATAAAAATGTCATATTCTTTATTTACCTGGGATGTTATAGGAAAGGAGGTGGAAAATAGTTTTACTATAATCATAACAACTTCTCAATATATTTTTTCTACTAGAGTCATAGAATAGATAAAATATATTTATAGGAACTATAATAATAAATAAAATTTTAAAGAGTCGAGTAAGACAATTATCTTTTCTTTGAGAGACCACCTTTTTCTTACACCTTAAGACTTCACAGGATGGTCTTTGGGTAATAATATGATTTCAAGAATAATGTTAAATAATATATGAAAGATTATGAGTAGGTAATGTCTGAGATAGAGAGATCAATGTTTGTGAATAAGGGAGGAGAATAGGTGCACTTTTATAAGTTTGAGGAGGGAACCATATGGAATTAATTAAAAATATTTTAATAATGAAAAGTTATTTTGTTAGTAAAATTGGATCTAAATTGTCATATATTAAAATATAATATGGTTAAGGTTGAAATAAAACCAAAAAATTATATTTAAGAATGTTTTTATGTTTTCTTGAAGCCTTATTCCATTATTTTTAATACTTTCAACATATTTTACCATTAACTAAGGTGATAAATATTTTTTATGGTTGCTATTCATTATGAAAAAAATTAAGATGAAATTATTACCTAATATTAATTATTTTAATTAAAATATGGAAATAATTTTACATGATTCAACTAATAAAAGTGGTAGAAATTACTCTTAATATAAGTTTTCAAAATGCAATGAAAATCCCTTTTAGAAATATATTTATTTTAATAATAAGAATGATTTTATAGAAAAAAAAGTATAATGATGATTTCAATGGAATTAATTGGATTATTTTAAATAAAATTATAATTATTTTTATTTAAAATCAAACCAAAACCGAAAATGTACCCTATAAAGAAATTAACTAAAAATAATTTTTATTTGAACATAAACATTACTTGGATTTCCAAAATGTTAATAATATATTTCTAAGTTCAAAATTATATTTTTATATGAATTATATTACTTTTTAATATATAATTTTTCAAAAAAAAAAAGGTTTCATTAAGCTTCAAGTTATTATAATATAAAAAAATTGATTGTTTTATAAAATCATTATTTTCACTATTCATATAAAAATAAAAAATATATAAAAATATCAGAAATCAATCATAAGATAATGTTGACCTTCCAAATTTAAAAATAAAATTAATTTTCTCAAATTAAATTTATAAAATTTGTAAATTTAGGTTTTAATCACATTCTTGAATAAAGTTATGCGCATTATGCTATAGTTTATTTAAAAATAAAAACCAACTTATTATAATAGAATCTCAGGTGTCACATGACCTAGATTAAGATCATATTGGTTCTACTTTTTATTTATTGAGGAATTGGTATGATTCTTTCACATTTTCATGATAGGTATTGAGGAGGATCCTATAGAGTGTACATTTATTCTCACCCTGATATATATATATATATAATCATTTTTTTAGTTTTCTATAAGGGATTCAGTGATCGAGATAGACATTACTAGATTGCGGCTTGGATTTGTTATTGGAGTCACTGCCATGGGAGTTTCTTTTTAATATTTCATTTTTGGATATTTTATTCTATATTAAATTAAATTTATTTTTAGATATTATAATTTATTTAATTTTAGGGTTTTGATTGGTAGTTTTCTTTTTTATGTTCCTTGGATTATGAGGGAAATACCTCACATTTGTGTGATTTATACACTCAGTGCTAGTTACCAACCCATGACCTAATGAGGGTGAGATTTGGGGGGTCACACTTATCCTCACTACAGGCCTAGGAGGGGTTCCCAACAGTGATGAATTATGTAAAGGTGGTATCAAATCTATGGATAAAAGTTAGGATGTAGTTTAGAATATTAAATTAGTGAGGATTTCATGGTTTTTTAGGGAAACAATGTTAGTCAAAGCTAGTGTGTATTGTAACAATAAAGTTTTTATATAACATATAAAACCAGGGACCCTATGATTCAACACAGTAACATTAATCTTACTAAACATCATACGTGAGAAAATATTTATTTTGGGGTAGAGACCATGGAGAGGTACACACATCATTTTTTTTACACTTATGGTTAAATTTATGTGATTTTGGGGAAAATAAAATGAAACTAATCATATTAATTTTAATAAATTACATGATATTGGGATTAGAATTTTCCTTTATTTCTTTCAAATATGGCACATAGTCATTATCTATGTGTGGTTTATATTGGATAGGTACAATATGATGATAGGATAGATTGTAGGAGGGTTGACTTGTATAAGGATGATGAGTCTTAGAGTAGGATGTTTAGTGAGTTATAGTTCCATATTTTGTTGAAGTAATAGGGGAATTTATTTGATTTAAATATAGAAATTTGGTTGGAGGAGCTATAGATCTCTTATAGTTTAATTTTTTCTAACAAGGAGCATTGGGCCCCACCGACCATGGTCCAAGCCTTGAGACTCAAGGTAAAAAGGTCTACAGTTGCCCTGGTGTTGACTATTCCAATTAAGGGTTAGTATAGTTTTTTAATGGGTGTTAGGGTTTTGAGTTTATGATAGGTAAACATTAGTCATTATGTTACTTATTCTTTTTTACATATACAACTATAAAATGTCATTCTTAGCATAGATTGGTTGTATTCTAAGCATGAGGTTATTAATTTTTTTTTCTGGAGGAGGGTTATGTTATATGACATGGAAGAATAGATTGTGGTGTTTATTAGTGATCATGACCATAATATAGGTTATGGTAATTCATAGATGTAAATACCTGGAATTTTTGTAGGATTTTTTTCTTAAATACATGTGAATTTTACGAGTCTGTGAAAACTGACAGAACATGATTCTGAGGCCCGGTGTGCCCGAAATCAATTTCTAATGTTTTGTTTGAGTACGTTCAGTAAACGTACGAGCGAGTTTTTATAACTTTTGAACCGGTGCTCGGAATTGAAATCTAAGGGCACCGTTGAACTCACATCCCCAGTATTCGCTTAATAAGACTTTCACTTCGATGACAGTGAGTCGAGGATAGAAGTTAGTTTTTGGGTTTTCTTAAAAAAATAATAAAATAAAGTGCCATACACTTTATTTTATTAAAGCCGTCGTTTGGTGTGTGGTGGTTAAAACCTCTTCATGGAGGTTGGTGGTGGGACCACCACACCTTAACCTCCCATGAAAGGTTATGGTGGTAGGGCCCACCCAAACTCAACCTCTCATGAGAGGATTGATGTGGTGGGGACCACCTGGGCTCTTAACCCCTTAAACTCCCCATTAAAGTGGAGAAACCCACTAGCTCCAATTAATATGGTGGATCCTCTTCAACTCCACTTTATTAAATTTGTGACAACTTTATCAATTAATTAGGTGGAGCCTATCTAATTAATTAATTATCCATTTGAATTCGTGCCAACAACTAAAATAATAGACAATATATTATTTCTTTTGGGTTGGCATCATTAATTTGGGTGGAGCTTGGAAAAAGGAGAGCTTGGGGAGAGAAATATTTCTCCAATGAAGAACACTTCTTCTGCCAATGAAGAACGATCTTCAACCAGAAAAAGGGAGGATGCACCGTCCTTGAAGAACGCTGACGACATCATCCTCGACTTCTTCATCTTCTTTTCCAACATCAATGAAACGATGTCCGCCTTTCCATGACATCATCAATGAATAACGAATTCGAGGTAGGGGTTTGAACATGTTTCGTGTCTAGTTCTTCGTTTTCCTTCGTGGATTATAATTTGAAGTTGCTTGATATCACCCTAACGTGGAGGGCGCGGGCCGAACAAACACGAACCGACCCCTCCACCTTCTTTGTGGAATTTGATGCTGAATGTGGCATGATTCCTAGATGAGCGTTACTCATCAACAATGGGTGAGGATTGAAGGCATCATTCTGAGGAGTGCGTGACTCCTTCCGGAATGAGAATCGGGCCACCAAAACTCATTCAGTGACCTGCGGAAGGTTTGATGGCGGTCGGAACCGGAGAACGAAACCGGTGGAACGAAGGAAGGGAGGCCAACAAACCAGCCAACTGGGTGGATAGCGGTGGTGCAACCGCGCTGCTGGAAGAGAAGTCGCGACCCCTGGCCGCGGCGGTGCAGCAGCGGTCGGCGCAAGGCCGACCGCGAAAGAAACCAACGGCTCAAGATGCCGGGTCGACCGGGAAGGTGGGGCACTGCTGCACCGTGCGGTGGAGCAGGAGAAGCCACAACCCCTGGCTGCAGTGGTGCGGCATCAGCCGACGCATGGCCGACCGCAATGAAGACCGTTAGCCCGAGCCGTTGGGTCGCCGGAGGAGGTGCGGCGCAACCAGCACCGCGCGGGAGTCGGCTGGCCGCTTGACCAACCGGGATGAGTGGGACCCACCATAGGTCCCACGTGATGCTGACTGGTGCCACCTGGCACCAGTTCATCTCCCACCTGAATGGCATAGCCATTTAGGATTACTAGGGCGCGCACGACTTCCCACCTGGACGCGGCTAGGGCGGAACCCCACGGGTTGGACCCAGCACGGGACACCGGGCCGGACCCAGCATGGTCGGGCCGCCCTCGCAGGTCGGGCCACCATTGCGGGCTGGGTTGGATCCGTGGACTGGGTCAGACCCACGGACCAGGTCAGACCCCAGTCCGGACCTGTTTGACCTGATTTCACCATTTTGCCCATAACTTAGGCTACGTGTTTATGATTGGAGAACCATCTGCGGTGATGGAAAGGTTAGAGGAAGACAGTAATTTTGGAATACCCCACTTGAGGTTTGGACAAAGTTGGGGTATGGTCGGGTTGGATTGAATATAAATCCAACCGGGCCCTCTGAACGGAAATGCCAATAACTCTCAGATCGGGCGTCCGATTGACGCACTGTCTATTGCGTTGTGTTCCTTTTGATGAGTTGGAAATTCAGGATAATTCTATGTGGACTTCATGATAGTTAGATTATCGACCTGTAGCTTGTGGAGTAGACCCTCTCGGAGATGAGCGAGCAGAGTACAAAGACCTAGTAGCTGGCTGAGACCTGATGACTGCTTGACCGATTTGACTCGAAGTGATTAAACTAGCCCAGTGGGGAGCACCTGGCAGTTGGCGGCAGACCCACAACAGAGGAGTTCCTGTTAGTTGGATGTAGACCCACGGTACTTTACAGGAGGAGTACCTCTGTAGGCTATTAGTGGGAGAGCCTGGTAGTTGGCGGCAGACCCACAATGGGGAGGGCCTCTGTGTGAGCGTGACAGACCCACGATACTCAACAGGAGGAGTACCTCAGCAGTCCAAGGATAGTGGGAAGCACCTGATAGTTGGTGGTAGGCCCACTGTACTTGATAGAGGAGGAGATCTTCAGCATCGTTGGTTTCGACAATTTGAATAAAAATCCTGGTTGAGTTGAGTCAGTAATTTTTGGGTTTACATCATGATTGAGATGGATTACTTGATAACTTATGTATTTGTATGGGCATATACCTATGTAGGGTTATCTGTTGATTTCATACTTTGTGATTTTTCCTTGTTATATTTGAGATACCTTGAGGGTCTCGGGATCCCTACTGAGTATCATTATACTCACCCCTGCACGGGCTATGCCCGCACCTCATTGTGTTGGTTGCAGAAGACGAACATCGCTGACTGAGGATCTTAGTGGACAAAGACTGGATGGTACCCAGATGTGTACTACATGACATAACAGTACACGGAGGAGATGGACGGGCATGGAGTGCTATGGAGGCTATCTGTACCTACCATTCAGGTAGGATCCATGGTAGACGATTCAGGAGCTGCATTACCCTTTCATCTGTTTTTGTCCCTTTTCAGTTGTACTTGTACTTTACAGTTGGGATTGTATTTCTGGCCCCTTTACTTTTCAGCACTCCCTTTTTATATAGTTTTACTTAGTGTTTTCTTCCATCTTATGCTCTGTTGTGTGTGTTTATAATTTATAAAGGCAATTCCTTCCCAGTTTTAGGGATTTACGCCTTTGGTGCTAGTCGTCAACCCCTGGCCTATGGAAGGCTGGCTTGGGGTAGTCAAAGCACGGGTCCCGAGTATGGGTTGTGACAAATTGGTATCAGAGGAGTCAGTTCTACCACAGAACATAGGACTCTGATCTTTCTTTTCTGTGAAGCAATAGTGTTAAGGGTACTGAGTGTGGTTTTCAGTTCAGGGAGTCTGGTGTTGGTGCAACGATCGACGTATCCATACACCAGGCTCTGACTTCTGATTTCCGACTCAGTGCATGAAAACAATGATTGCGTGTTTGTTTTCAAAATTTTTCTTTATGTCAGCTCATCTAAGCCAGCTCACCAGGTATAATATTTTGACCGTGTCACATATGTTTCTTTCATGATGCCTCCCTGCAGACGACCGACTAGAGCCCTGAGATTTGTACACGTAGATAGCCCACCGAGTGATGAGGCCTCGGTGTAGGGTCCTCTTCTATTAGAGGCACCAGCGGAGGTACCAGCGGTACCAATACCCATTGGGCCAACGATACCACCATCCCCAAAATTAGATGATGCACGCCTCTTGAGTTCGTTGCATGAGTTCCAACGCTAGAGGCCACCCAGGTTCAGGGGAGAGATGGACCCACAAGTGACTATGGATTGGCTGGAGGCTGTGGTGAGAGTCTTTAGATTAGCAAGGACACCAACAGACCTTATAGTGATCCTTGTCGTGATTTTACTTCAGGAAACAACATGAAGATGATAGAGTCTGGTGCTCCAGGTGCACGAAAAGATGACGCTACACTTGGCTAACTTCAAGAGCCTATTTTGGGTGGGGTTTGCACCAGCCACCCTACGAGTGGTGAAGATACCGGAGCTACTGCTTATACAGTAGGGTAGCATGACTGTAGCTCAGTACTCAATGAGGTTCACATACCTATTGCGCTACTCCACTGATATGGTACGAGACCCATTCTTTAGGGTCTAGACCTTTGATCAGGGACTCAGGTGAGATATCAGGTCTTCGATGATCTCCCTTAGCATCCCGATATAGAAAGGGGTGTTGGATCAAGCCCTCTTAGTAGAGAGATTCCTTGCTGAGAAGTCTCCAGTAGTGAGACCCACCACTTGTCGACATGCATCATAGTCTTCTACAGCGGGCAGTAGACATATGTCACAAAGGTCCAAGAGGACCAGACCTACAGGTGGATGAACGCATGACTCAGGATTGGTTGTGTGGGGCACCCAGAGTGGAGACAGAGCCAAAAATGCCAGAAGCGGACAATATTACTCATGCGGCAGGCATGGTCACATGGATTGTGACTGTCCGACCCGCCGTTCGGATGATCAGCATAAAGTCGAAGGACCACCCAGGTAGAGACATAGATTCGATTGAGGTAGTCCACAGGGAGCAGGCAGATGTGGCAGAGGAGCTAGTCATGCAGTAGGTAGTGTGTGATGATTTAGGGTGTTACCGCCACCACCACCAGGAGGTCTACCTTGACCACAAAGAGAAGGTGGATAGGGGAGAGCTTAGATCCAGGCAGTTGAGGCTTATGACCATGGTTCTCTGAAGATGATACGAGGTATGATTTGTGTCTAATCCAATTTAGATGTAGTTCTTATAGACACAGGTTCCAGTCACTATTTCATTGACACTGCCCTCGTTTGGAGCTTAGAGATTCCGACAGAGTGGTTGGCTTGATCCTTATTTCTAGAGACTCCTATGGGAGCAGACTTGATGATTACGCACTAGTGCTGGTAGTGTGAGCTTACTCTAGGAGGCGAGAGTTTCGGCTAGGATCTCCTCATAGCGACATCGAGGCCTTATGATGTCATCTTGGGTATGGACTATTTATCTACAGTCCATGCTTAGATCAACTGTATTAGGAGCAAAGTGTGGTGTGTCCGCACGGATGGGACCAGGTTCACCTTCACCAGCAAGAAGGGAGCCTTTGTAGCACATGAAGAACTTACTCGGAGGAGGGTGCAGCCGATCACTCATCAGTTGGCCTGCCATACCCTCGGAGCTGTTGATGTGGAGAGTCTGATCTATCCTATAGTGGAGGACCAGTACACGGATGTTTTCCCTAATGATGTTCCAGGACTACCTCTTCACAAGGATGTGGAATTATACATTGACCTGTACCCCAGGACGACACCAATATCTACACCAGCATATCAGATGGCTTCAGATGAGCTTTGTGAGCTGTGGGCACAACTAGAGGAATTTCAGGGGAAGGGATTCCTCCGGCCCAGTGTTTCTCCCTGGGCAGCCCCAATTATGTTCTCCATGAGTTAGATGGGAGCTTGAGGATTTCTGTCGACTACCGTCACCTAAACCAGGTGACCGTGAAAAACAAGTACCCACTCTCGAGTATTAACAACTTCTTTGATCAGCTGAAGGGGGAACGGTGGTTCTCAAAGATAGACCTCAGATCAGGATATCACCAGCTTAGAGTTCGAGACAAGGATGTGAAAAAGATGACCTTCAGGTGTCGGTATGACCACTATGAGTTCTTGGTTATTCCTTCCAGTGTAACCAATGCTTTAGCAGTGTTCATGGGACTTGTGAACATGATCTTCCAAACATACCTTGATCACTTTGTCATAGTCTTCATCGACGACATACTGATCTACTCGACTACTGAGGAGGAGAATGCCTACTATTTGTGGGTAGTACTAGACACACTCTAATAGCACCAGATTTATGGTAAGCTCTCTAAGTGCCAGTTATGGATCCGAGAGGATCAATTTTTGGGACATGTTATCTCGGAGGCTGGATTTGCATTGGATCCAGTGAAGATCGAGGTGGTACTTGCTTGGTAGCCACCCAAGAGTGTAACAGAGGTATGAAGTTTCCTGGGTTTGGCTAGTTACTACCGAAGGTTCGTACCAGAATTCTACAGAGTTTCATCACCACTATCAGCCTTGATGAATAAGGGGAAAACCTTCGTATGGTCGGAGAGATTCCAAAAGAGATTTCCAGAGCTGAGGAAGTGGTTGACTAGTGCCCCTATCTTGATCCTTACAGATGAAGTCATAGGGTACGTAGTCTACTGTGATGCAATAGGGACCGAACTCGGGTGTGTCCTGATGTAGGAGTGATTAGTGATCGCTTATGGTTCTCATCAGCTGAGACAACATGCGCAGAACTATGCTACCCATGAACTGGAGTTAGCAGCAGTGGTCTTCACTTTGAAGATGTGGTGACACTATCTGATGGGTGATTGTTTTGACGTATACTCTAATCACAAGAGTCTTAGGTATATCTTCTCTCAGAAAGACCTGAACCTGAGACAACGACATTGGCTTGAGTTCCTCCAGGACTATGAATTTTATATAGTCTATACTCCTGGGAAGGGAAACGTTGTTTCAGATGCTCTCAGTAGGATTTCTGGAATACAACTGATAGGAGAGATGACAGAGCATCTGGCTACTTTACAGATAACCTTTTTGGATATAGATGGAGCATCCTTCCTCAAGTATCATACATCCACTCCCCCACTTATTCAGTGAGTCAGAGATGCACAACAAGGGGACGCTGACTGTGAGACATGATGTGCTCAGATATCCACAGGGCAGGCACCTGATGCATTTTCTGAAGGTGGGGAGCACGTCATCCTATTCAGAGGATGTACTATGGAACCAGTGTCACTTCAGGAGGAAATTTTGAGGGAGTTTCACATATCCCCTTTAGTGGTGCATAAAGGAGTGGTTAAGATGTATCAAGACCTCAGACGACAGCACCGGTGTCCAGGTATGAAGAAGGCGGTAGCAAAGTTTGTCTCTCGATGCCTCACTTGTCAGCAAGTGAAGGCGGAGCACCAGGTACCAGCGGGCTTGGTACAACCTTTAGAGGTCCTAGAGTGTAAGTGGGATGGTATATCCATGGAATTAATGGAGAGTCTTCCACATACATCCATGGGACATGACTCGATTTGGGTGATCGTTGACCGACTCACCAAGTCGTCCCACTTCCTACTGATCAGAGAGTAGGGCTCAGTAGAGAGCTTTGGATGCCTCTATGTGCAGGATATTGTGCATCTACATGAAGTACCTTCTTCTATTATCTCCAATAATGACACACAGTTTACTTCCCGGCTATGTAAGGGGTTGTAGGAGGCTTTCGGGATGCAACTACGTCTGAGCACCGCCTTCCATCCTTAGACGGATGGTCAGACTGAGCGAACCATTCAAACACTCAAGGACATGCTACGTGCTTGTGTCCTTGAATTCGGTTGCAACTGGAAGGATCACTTGCCATTGGTGGAGTTTTCATACAATAATAAATATCACTCCACCATAGGGATGTCCCCTTTTGAGGTGTTGTACGGATGACCTTGCAGATCACCCTTGTGCTGGAACGACCCAGGGGAGTCAGCACTGGTGGGACGAGAGATGTTACGGGCTACCACAAAGAAGGTGAAAATCATCCAGGAGAGGATGAAGACTGCACAGAGTAGGCAAAAGTTTTATACTGATAAGAGACAGAGGCCTCTGGAGTTCGAGGATGGAGACCATGTCTTTCTTCGGGTCTCAACTCAACGAGCTCTACGGAGATTTGTCCGAGGAGAAAAGTTATCTCTGAGATTCATCGAACCTTTCTAGGTCCTCATCGGAGTTGGAGAGGTGGCTTTCCACTTATCTCTTCCACCTCAGTTATACTGGGTGCACGACGTCTTCCATGTATCCCAGCTGAGGAGATACGTGCACGACCCTTCTCACATCATCGACCATGGAGAGATGGACATCGATGATGGGGAGAATTTCACGGAGGTTCCAATGGAGATTAAAGATCGACATGATAAGGTCCTATGTGGACGGATGATACCTCTGGTACGCGTATGCTGGCAGCATGAGAACCTCCAAGAGAGCACATGGAAGTGGGAGGCTTAGATGCGTGCTCAGAACCCCCATTTGTTCCCTTAGTTCGAGTTTTAGCTTATAGGGACATAAACCCCAGAGGTGGGGAGAATTTAAAGACCCAGAATTTCTATGGGAATTTTTTTCTTAAATACATGGGAATTTTACAAGTCCGTAAAAACAGACGGTGCATAATTCTGAGTCCCGGTGTGCCTGGAATCAATTTCTGAAGTTTTGTTTGGGTACGCTTAGTAAAGGTATGAGTGGGTTTTTATAACTTTTGAACTGGTGCTGGGAATTGAAATCCTAGGGTACCGTTGAAATCGCAGTCCAAGTTTTCACTTTAGAAGACTTTCACTTCGATGATAGTGAGTCGAGGATAGAAGTTTATCTTTGGATTTTCTTAAAAAAATAATAAAATAAAGTTCCCTACACATTATTTTATTTAAGCCACCGTTTGGTTTGTGGTGGTTAAAACCTCCTCATGGATGTTGGTGGTGGGACCACTACACCTTAACCTCCCATGAGAGGTTATGGTGGTGGGGCCCACCCGAACTCAACCTCCCATGAGAGGATTAATGTGGTAGGGACCACTCGGGCTCTTAACCCCTTAAACTTGACATTAGAGTGGAGAAACCCACTAGCTCCAATTAATATGGGGGAGCCTCTTCAACTCCTCTTTATTAAATTTGTGACAACTCTCATCAATTAACTAGGTGGAGCCTATCTAATTAATTAATTTTCCATTTGAATTCATGACAACAACTAAAACAATAGGCAATCTATTATTTCTTTTGGGTTGACATTATTCATTTGGGTGGATCTTGGAAAAAGGAGATCATGGGGAGAAAAAGATTTCTCCAATAAAGAACACTTCTTCTGCCAATGAAGAACGATCTTCAACTGGAACAAGTGAGGAAGCACCGTCCTTGAAGAATGTAGATGACATTATACCCGACTTCTTCATCTTCTTTTCCGACGTCAACAAAATGGTGTCCGCCTTTACGCAACATCCTCAACAAACAACGAATCCGAGGTAGGTATTTGAACTTGTTTCGTTTCTAGTTCTTCATTTTCATTCGGGGATTATAATTAAAAGACGATTGATATCACCCTAACGTGGAGGGCGCAGGCTGAACCAACACAGCCCGACCCCTAGGCCATCTTTGTGGAATATTGTACCGAACATGACATGAGTATGGGATGATCGTTACTCATCAAAAATGGTCGTGGATTGAAGGCAGTGTCCTGAGGAGTGTGTGACTTCTTCCAGAATGAGAATCGGGCCACCAAAACTCATCTGGTGACCCATAGAAGGTTCGCTGGTGGTCAGAACAGGCGAACGAAACTAGTGGAACGAAGGAAGGGAGGCTGGAAAACCGACCAACAACATGGACAACGGCGACACAACTGTGCCGTCGGAGGAGAAGCCACGACGGTGTAGCGGCGACCGGTGCAAGGCTATCTGCGAAAGAAACCGGCGGCTCAATCAGCTAGGTCGATAGGGAAGGCGCGGCGCAACAACACCGCTTGGTGGAGTAGGAGAAGCCATGGCCCCTGGCCGCGGTGGTGCGGCAGCGGCCAACGCATGATTGGCCACAAATAAGACCATCGGCCCGAGCCGCCGGGTTGCTGGAGGAGGCGCGGTGCAACTGGCACCGCACGAGAGTCGGCTGGCCGCTCAGCTAGCTGGGAGGAGAGGGACCCACTGCGGGTCCCACGTGACATGGACCGAAGCCACCTGGCACCAGTTTATCTCCCTCCCGAACGACATATCCATTCCGGATTACCAGGGGTGTGTGGCTTCCCCCATGGACATAGCTAGGGCGGAACCCCACCGGTCACCGGGCAGGACCCAGTGGGGCCCGGCCACCCTCATAGTCCGGGCCGCCTCTGTGGTTTGGGTCAGATCTACAGACTGGGTTGGACCTGCAGACCTGGTCGGACCCCAGTCCGGACCTGTTCGACACAATTTCTTCTTTTCACCCATAACATGGGCTACATGTGTCTGATTGACGAACCATCTACTACGACGTAAATCTTAAAGTGATATGGTTCTTTTGGCATACCCCACTTGAGGTTTGGATGCATTTGGGATACATTTGGGTTGGATTGAACTTAAATCCAATCAGGCCCTCGGAACAGAAATTCTAATAACTCTCAGACCGGGCGTCCGATTGATGCACCGTCTATCGCGTTGTGTTCCTTTTGATGAGATGGGACTTCAGGATACTTCTACATGGAATTTGTGATAGTTGGAGTATCAACCTATAGCTCATGGAGCGGATCCTCCCAGAGAAGATCAAGCGGTGTATAGAGACCTAGTAGCTAGATGAGACCTGAACACTGCTTGACGATTCGACTCGGAGTGATTTGATTAGCATAGTGGGGAAAGTCTAGTATTTGGTGGTAGACCCACGGCTAAGGAGCACTTGGTAGTTGGCGATAGGCCCATAGTACTCGATAGGATGAGTACCTCTGTAGGATATTAGGGGGAGCGCCTGGTAGTTGGCGGCATACCCACAGTGGGGAGCGCCTCTGTGTGAGGGTGGAAGACCCATGGTACTCGACAAGAGGAGTACCTCAGCAGTCCAAGGTTAGTGGGAAGCGCCTGGTAGTTGGCGGCATGCCCACTGTACTCGACAGAGGAGTAGTTATCCAGCAGTCATGGTTTCGACAATGTGAGTAAAAATCCTGGTTGTGCTGAGTTAGTAACTTTTGTGTTTACCTCATGATGGAGACAGATTACTTGATAACTTAGGTATATGTATGGGAATATACCTAAGTATGGTTATCTATTGATTTCATACTTGTGATTTATCCTTGTTGTATTTGAGAGACCTTGAGGGTCTCGGGGTCCCTACTGAGTATCATTATACTCACCCCTACACGGGCTATGCCCGCACCTCGTTGTGTTGGTTGCAGATGACAGACATCATTGACTGAGAATCTGAGTTGACCAGGACTGGACGGTACCCGGAGGTGGACCACACGACATGATGATACACGGAGGAGACAGATGGATGTGGAGTTCTGTGGAGGTTATTTGTACCTACCCTTCAGGTAGGATCCATGGCGGATGATCCAGGAGCTGCTTTACCCTTTCAGCTGTTTTTGTCCCTTTTCAGTTGTACTTGTACTTTACATTTGGGATTGTATTTCCGACCCCTTTACTTTTCAGCACTCCTTTTGTATACAGTTTTACTTAGTGTTTTTTCTTCCATTTTATACTCTATTTTGTGTGTTTATAATTTATAAAGGCAATACCTTCCCGGTTTTAGGAATTTACGCCTTTGGTGCCAGTCGTCAACCCCTGGCCTATGGAAGGCGGGCTTGGGGTAGTCAGGACACTAGTCCTAAGGATGGGTCATGATAAAAGATTCTATTTTATTAGTTAGATGAAATATTTTTGGGTTTGGTAGAATCACATGAAGTGAAGTTTCCTAGATTTGTCAAAGAGTTTTAGGATGTATTCCCAAATAGGTTGCGACGTTACCCCCTAATCATGATATCAAGTTCAGTATAGAATATTATCCAAACACAAATTTTATTTCTATGGATCCCTACCATATGTATCCTTTTGAGTTATAATATTGGTGTATTCATATTGATTATTTGATGTATAAGGATTTCATCTAGTTCAGTGTGTCACTATGGCATGCTCTGGTGTTATTCTACAAGAAGGTGGATAGTATTATGAGGTTGTGTATCAACTACCAAAGATTGAATTAAGTGATGATAAATATGTTTTCCCATATCTATCATAGATAAAGACTCGACAGGGGGTGGTTGGGTTGATTCTTTTGAAATATGTCATCAAATTATAACTTCCGTATTTAAACTAGTTTAGATTGAGTACTTCACTTTTAATTTGATAATAAAACATAAATTCAAGTAAATAATTATTAGTATATAACACGTTTTTATAGTGGTTCAGGGATAAAAATAACTTAACCTAGTCCACTCAACCAACACATAATGCAGGTTTGATAAATTTCATTCAAGTCATTTTCCAAGGGAATTCATAGTTGAGTGTAAGCTACTAAAAATTAGTACAAGTTTCAAAGAGTTTTTACCAAGATCTCTCTTTCCACAAGGGTTTTATCAGGAATTCAGATCCTTTTTCCAGGGATCTCAAAACTGAGTAACATCATTTGAAACTTAACTACTATAGCTGTGAACAAGAAAATTACACTTAAAAATATGAATATAGTTGATAACACACATTTTAGATATCTAACAACTAACAATAGATGATTTTTATTTCATAGAATAAATATGTATTTAATGTGAATCTCTGAAAAATACTTTGATAAGATATCTAAGATAATATAATAGTATCAAGATTCCTTCATTATCCTTTCTTATCTTTCTCTCTTTTCTTATTATCTTTCTTTCATTCATAATGTAATAATGAAAAATAATAGTTAGAGAATAATCAAATATATAGAAATTTCCAATTCTCTTAAATCTCCATAGTTTTGTATGGGTAATTAATTGTAGCTTCCAAAAATTATTCTAGAATATATATATATATATGTATATACACACACACACACAATACAAAGAATCATTATAGCTGTTGAAAATTTCTTTATTTGAAAATAAATTTAAAATAATCAAATCAATGTGATCTATAATTCTCTCCATGAAAATAACATTGATATTGAAGACTTTTTTCCTATAAATAAATATTGAAATAATAATCATCCAAATGATTTAAATAGACATGATATAAAATTTATAACAATCTTCTTAAAAATTAGGATCTTCACAACCATTAAAATTTATTTCTTGAAATAATATCTATAATTTTAACACTGATAATTTTATTTAAATCATCTAAGTAAATCATAAAATTTGAATTATAATAAAAGTTATGCTTCTTAAATATTATCTACCACTAACTTTGAAAAAATATCTATCATAAACAATTGATAATTCTTCATCATGTTGCTTCATGCATAAAAGTAATCTCACAACAGTTTTGATATGTAATGGTACAACACCTTTCTAATTAATAAATATATAATATTATATCTTATTTATATATAATATTCCATACTTTAACAAATTTTCAACTTATTATAATTTTTAATAGTAATTATAAAACTCCCTGGGTACATAAGATTTTTTCCTTAGTGAAATATCCAGCCCTTCCATCTTACATATGGGCATTATAATTTGTAAGAATTATGATTCAAATATAAAAGAGTCTTAAAATATAATTATAAATTCTAACATCAATATATTTATAGATAATATTCTTTAAATATATAATGTATTCCCTTAGTTTAATTTTATCATGTGTAAAATATTTCTTCAATACATAAGAGTAAATTCTATAACCACAACATGTGTAAGTTTTTTTCCTTAGCTAAATTTCCAAACATCCAATACATGAGATTATTCATAAAATATATAAATATTCATACTTTTAAATACTTTTATAAAGTAAAGTTCTCTTCAATATAATTTTGAATATAAATGAATTATTCCTTCAATATGTAAGATCTTAGAATTTGTGAAAATTTCAATATTGAAGATATTTATTCATGTGAAATATGTTTTTTATATCCAAGAACAATATGTAACACGTTGAAGTTCATACGCAATAACCTATACTTAGGAAATTTCTTCAGCATAAAAGATGAGAAATTATAGAATATAAATTCAAAAATAATAATAAATAATAATAGAGAATAATAATAAATAATGAGAATAAAATAGTAACCAATGAAATTATATAATTAAAAGTGGGTGGAATTGTTTAAAACATATAAATCAAAGTGATAGAGAATAATAATTATCAAAACATAAACAGAGTGTCAAGAATCCATTTAACATTCACCCCCTTTTTTATAATTTTAAAACTTGAACACACTCTCCCATTTTTTATGGATAAAAAAGATATTACAGTGAAGAGTATACTATATAAAAAACTAGTAGAATACAATATAATAACCCATGACATTTAAATTTAAAATATAAATTTTTCCTCCTTTAAAAAATAATAATGTTAAAAAACATAATTTTATTAAATAATAATGAATAAATAGGATTAGTATACTTTAATAATAAAAATTACAAATTACAAAAATAAATATTGCTAATATCAAATAGTATCAATCAATATATAAATAATCTTGTAGAAAGTAACAATTTCTTAAATAATACACAATAACAATATTTATTAAGGAATATTAAAAATACTAATATATACTCCCACTTAATATAAGTTTTCTTAAAAGACAAGACAATGAATTTTCACTAAGTGAACTCATCTTGTATAAGAAAATTAACTACCAGAGCTATGAAATAAGTTAGAACTATTAAAATAATTTTAAAAATGATTTAAAATAAATTAAATAAGTAACTAAAAATTAGCTCATTCCATTAAAAAATAGTTAACACATGCTAAAAATTAAAGATAACTCCTCCTTAACTAATAATTATTATTTTAAATAAATATATCAAAGATATTTAGGGAATTAAATAAAATACATTAAAGGAATTAAATATATATAGTTTGAGTACATATCCCATATACTAATAATAAACAATAACAAACATCACATTACCAAAATAGAACAGTTCAATTTAAACTAATATTCTAGAACATTAAATAATAAAGCAACATAACACATGTTAGTAAACCAAATGATAAGACAGTAAACACTTGCTCAGTAAAAAAATAAAAACATTCAAAACATATCATTCCAATATAATAGTAAATAAAACTATAAAGGGTATGCATTTTATCCAAAAGTTTATTGAATAATTCAAGTTATAATTACAGTGATTGAAATAAAAAATCCAATAAAAAAATTAGGAGAAAAAGAATCAAATAATTATGAAAATACCCCCTGTATAAAATAGTTATATCACATCATAGTAGTTATTATAACTATAATACAAGTAAAAGAAATACTTATTATAAAGATATAATCATAGGTCCAATGAACTATCCTTTAACATTATCACTATGAATTTCATTAGTTTAACTAGGAATATAAAATTAAAAATTATCCATTCATATACTTTTAGAAGACACTTTATACCATTTTACATTGTTTTTCTTGTGTCTCATTTGTTCAAAATATAAAACAAGTATGTTCTTTTGTTGTCCATATATTTTTGGGTCCATTAGTGTTAGAAATAAAATATTTTAGTAACTAAATCAGTTAGTTTTAAACATGAATTTTAACCTTGATGTTAGATAAATAACAGAAAATATTGATAGTATTAACAATATATAATTATGGAACAGTAAAGAAATTATCATTAGGAAAATGTACACAAACACTATAATGAAAAAAAGTAACAATATAAATTATTTTTCTTTTTTGACATAGGAACAAAATATTTCCTATAAATATTTATCTTTTCACTATTTATTATAATTCCAAGTTAACTTTTTTTCATTGATGTTACCATGTATTTTATTAAGTAACCCCCTAGTATAAACACTAGTAATCAATTTAAAAGAATCAACTTTAAACTAATGGTCATTAATTCTAATATTATGCAAGGAAAAAAGACCCAAATTTATCAAATTTAGACTTTATTTCTAAAATCTATTTAGATAAATAATATATATCAATAAGAATATATTAATAATACTCTCTTATATTTCTGTATTATTGATTTAAAGTATAACATTTACCTTCAAGCATGAAATAATACTCATTAATCTCATCAAAAGAATAATTTTTAGATTCAAAGGTAGGAGTGTATGATGACTATACATATTTAATCTGAGCTATAAGACACATATGTTCTTTTTAATTTGATTAATTAACTTCAAAATTAAAGTTAGGCTCATAAATAGAATCACTATAATCACTCCAAGTAGCCTTTATAGCTCTTTTACCATTCTCTTTGTAATATGACATTTTTTATTTCCTTTTAGATTTGAGTTGATGGAATTTTGGTTTGATATGACCATGTTTCTTTTATTCATATTATCTGTCCTTTTTTGTGTTTTAATTATCCTTCTTGAACTTATTAAATAATCCCTTTCTCCCCTTGTAAAACTTGTTGAATCTTTCCGAAATTTTGGTATGTTCATAAGTAAAATATTAACTACTAGATTCTTTATTAGTTGAGTCATAAAATGTATCTTTCACTTTATTCTCACACTTTTAAGTAAAAACCTTAAGTGTGGAATTTTTTTAATGGATAATGATCATAAAAATTTATTTTCATTTTAACCTCATACATTATGCAACATCTAATCAAATTATTAATTTTCATATATTTAATAGGTGTAAACTATAATGAACCATCATAGACTAACCTTCCATGTCACCCAAATTGATTATCCATCAATCTCGAAGGGAATTCCTGATCCCCATAGGCTCGAAACTAGTCCATGGGTATTAATAATGAACACTTATGATATTTTACCATCATATAACAATAAAATAGGTAGTTCAAACCCTATTAAGAATCCAACATGAACCATCCATATATTGTACACCCATGTATAAAATAAATAGTTTTAACAAAAATGAAATGACCAAACATAGGGATACAAAACAACAACAATAAAGATAACTCAAAAATTGCATGAATGAATCAATAATATATAAACTAGTGATTAATATCATAAATAAAAGATAAACCAACGGAAGAAGTTGGGATGACATGACCAATTCATGAGATCCAAAAATAAAAATTAAAATAACCTAAGGTACTATAAAAAATATCCATGTGACCTAAGGTTACTCACCAAAACATACACCATCCACTATCAGTCAAAACCCAAATAAAACCTAAAAGAGACTAGATCTAGTTTGGTTGAAAGAAGACACGAAAGATGTATAAACTTGATGGTGTATACAGGGTGCAATATAAACATGCCTAATAGTATTTCACTAAATAGTTTTCATCATTTAATTCCAAAAGTCAGTTCATTAACTATTTTTTAAATTATAAATAAAAGTTAGGTTTTTCAATATGCATGTTTAACAAAACAGAATAACATGGAATAAATCACTTTTATAAAACTTCCCTCTTCTTAAGGTAAGTAAGGGTGAAACCAAAAATCTTTTTATGAAAACACTTTTAAACCATGAAAAAAGGGTTCTTTAATAAATTTATATAAACCATCACAAATCCCATCCATCTTTCCAGTTTTTTAACAATTAATTTTTATAAAACAAACATCAATTTCCCTTTTAGATCACTTTCAAAAACATTTTATAAATTGATTTGGAAGAAACTAAAAATCTAATGTAAATAAAAAATAACACACATATTCACCAAGAAATAAATATAATATGATGATATAAATAACTCAAGAAATGTTTCTAAGAAAAAAAATTAATAGTTAAGGTTTGTAAATAAGGTATACAATAAAATTCCCAAAATAGTCCATAATGGGAATAAGGCATCATGGGTAACTCCCTATGAATCATGTAATACATACATACACTGGTGACTAGGATCCTAGAATGAAACTAAAGAACCCATTAAAATCTTAATAATCTTGTAGAACTAATTGGTATATAAAATCCATACTAGGAGTGATCAAGTCACCACAAGCAACACAATCCATCCCATTAGAACTCATTTTCCTAACAGACAACACAACCTAGTTTTCACAGAATCTACACTAGGGACTTCACTAATATAAGAAATCTATTAAATTTCTTGTATTCCCATGATAGAACATGAATGCATGTTAGAATTTAGACAATCTAAAGAATTATCACATGATCAATAATAAAAATAAATAAATAAATCCCATATCTCGCCTCTAAGACCCTCGAACAAAACAATCCATTTTCACATGAATATGAATAAAAAATATAACAAGGATATACAACACCTTTCTTTGGGGATAAAAATTTATATCAATTGGTAAAAAATAAGGGGGATCAGTGAATAATAAAACATATATAATAATATACTCATTATAAAATTACAATTGACCCTTTATTTAAAAACCAGATTGGGATAACATGCCATTTTCTATATAAAACCATGCCCTAAACACACTTTAATTCATTATTAATAACACAATTCCCAAATAATACATTCTAAGTATATGTATATATAGTTTATTTTAAGATTAGATATAAAAATGCACTATGTTAAACATAAAAACATAATTTTTTTAAAACTCTACATAGTGATCCCAACTCCCAAAGATCTTATAAAATTATATAGGATATGTAAAGACCCCAAACCTAGTATCCCATAGTTAATGGTTACGTTATTACTTTATCACTAGATACAAGCAATAACATCCTAAAGGACCGAATAATTTAATAGTCTTGGTAATATAGATACATGCTTGAATCTCATATTACATTTGAAAACATAAAATAAATCATAGTATTTTATTTTAGAATATCATTATTATCTCTAATATATCCTTTAATATCATTTATAATATTTTTCCTAATAACATATGGAAAGGAAACATAATAAATAGGTGATATTAGATGCTCATTGAGGGTATTCATAAAACAAGATCTAAACATGACATGTATAACATGGTAGTAATAAATAATGATCAAATAATTCTATATAAATAATCACATTAGCTTGAAAAATTATCAATAGATATCATAAAAATTCAGATAATCACATGCAAATCAATAACTAATTTAATAATGATTTAATTCATAATGATGTACATATTAAAGTTATCATTTATTACTTGTTCTGAGACATCATAAACATATCATCAAGGCATCATGATAAGGAGTCATAAACATACTATCAATGTCTAATGATAAGAAATCCTATATAAATGGGTAAGGACTTAGACAAACACCCAACTTGTTTTATCTCATGAGACCCATAGAAAACTTGAGGGGCTATAAAATTATGAGGCCCACCCATCACATGATAATTCCAATGTATTCATCACACAAATAAACAATACAACTTAATCATAATGACTTATTAATCAATACCAATCCATATTGAAAGAACTAGAATAAGGAATATCAGTAATTTTCCAAGTGAAGCTGACCATAAATCATCAAGAGAAATATGTTGGACGGTATAATTAGATTATATTATTAGTAAAGAATAATATTTATCAAAGTATTTTGACAAAGATGAAAATAATTTTAAAATACCACTAGAATATTTCATGAGGAAAATACCATTTTCATTTTTAAATCACTCATTAAAATCAAAAAATTTCTAAATTATTAGGATTTTTTCTCTTTAAATAACCATGTAAACTTGTAAAGTAATATTAAAATAAAATATTAGTTATTATGGAGATAAAATATGTTCGTATTGTCTATGTTAAAACAAACATTTTGACCCCACCTTCGGTAAAAAGTGTCTCATTTGGAAAATGAGAAGAATGTTTCTTTTAATTTTTTTTTAAAAAATTAAAACATGGTTAAAAATTAGTTTAATAAATCATTGGATAATATTAAAATAATTATTCATAAAATTTAAAATAAAATATGTACTTGGAAAGAAAATATTCTCGAAAAAAATAAAAAAAAGTTGATTTTCCTCAAAAACATTATTTCAGGTTTTTAAGTACTTAAAGAGAGGAAAATGAAAGAAATAATAATAATTTACATAAATAAAAAGATTATAATAAATTTTTTTTGGGTTAATATTGAATTATCATAAAATTCCCCCAATTTAAATCTAAACATAAATAATCCTGAATAATGATGAGATTGTGAAATAAACCATTACCTTACCTTAAGTCTGACTTGCTTCGTAAGTGATTTTAAAATTATTTATAATAAATTTATATTTATTATACTTTTATAACAGAATCATGTACATAATTATAATATCCTATATGATCCAACTATAAAAATTAAATTCTTTTTTATTAATAATTCTTTATGACAATCAACGTTTCTGAGTATTAACTGTCTCATTTCTCCTATAAGTTTCGGTTTGAAAGTTTCAATCCTTACATAGTTTTCATGGTTAAATCATATATAGATTGTTAATAATGATATAAATATCATATATATTAATTATATATATATATTTATAGTCATCCTTGGAAGGAATTCATGAAAACTGAAGCACATCACTTTGTCGAGGTGGTAGTCCAATCATATGCACGATCGATGTTATCATTTTTTAATGAGTTAAAGGGTAAGAAGGTAAATGATATTTTGAATTTTAGGACCATAATTATGTAATAAATATAATATATATTAATTAGTTCCATATTTATAACCATATAAGTAAATTAATGATGAAAAATTAATTACACCCCTATTTGGAGACAATAAGGTATGCATATGCTCGAGCAATGTTTTCACTTTTAATAGGATGAAGAAGAGATGGAAAATGGTTGTAAAATAATAACAACAACATCCTAGTATATTTATGATACTATATTTATTATTTTATTATTTTTAAAATATATTTATAGGATTAGAAGAAGAAATAAATTTGAAAGAGTTTGTACAAAAGATTACATCTTCTTCAATGGACTTCTATTAGATCCATTCTTAAGGACACTTGAAATTATATTATAAGAATAAAAGAACATATAATTAATGGATGTTGAATTTTTTATGATAATTGGATATATTTTTGTTGATCCAGGTTTCTAAAAGTGGTGTAAATAAGAGAGAGGATGGGTGTCCTTTTATAAGGGAGGGAAGGGACATTTTTGGAAATTCATGAAATATTATAATATAACAAGTGTCTAACTCATGTAAAATGGTTCAAAAATGACGTATATTCAATGATAAGGAGAATATGGTCTTATTATAATAATAAAGTTAAATTTATATAGGTTTAGATATCATGATAATACTTATCTTTTGGATTAACCCCTTCGATAACCATTTTTAACCTTAACAACAGTAACAACTTTTTTAATATTAAGCGGTTATAGATATAATTATAATGTAAATATTTGTTCAAAAATGGATAATATATGAAATTTTATACAATATATTATCCCATTTTCCTCTTTAAATATTATTATCATTTTTATATAATATAATAATATTTTATTTTTTATAAAATATAATTATTCTCATTTTTGAAACTATTCATTTAATTTGAATTTAAAGAAATGAAGATAAAAATTGAATTTATATAAAATTTTAAATTTTTTACAACATTTTATATTTATCTAATTTTTTTTAAAACTAAAAAATTTAACCAAATTGTATTACTTTTAATGTTTTTAAAATCATTTACTTTATGTTTTACTACTTTCACAAACGTAGTGTCAACATTGTATAAGAATTTAAAGTAATTATATACTCACTAAGGATTATAAATAAATAAAATTAATAAAATAATGTTATTATGATCAAAATAAAATTTAATATTCATTAAAAACTTATTTTTTATCCATATGTGAACATATATGAGATATTTAAAAGCAAGAGTGTGATATTTTGAATTTTTCTTTACTTAAAATATTATATAGGTCATAAAAAAAGTTAAATGGAAAAAGAATATTTTTGACATTTGGATGATTATGGATGAAATATACTCATTCAATTAAATATAATGGGTTTCTAAATGATTTTTAAGCATTATAAAATTATGTTTAATCTAGGTTAACTCGGTTTACCGTCATACTATGATGATTTTTTTACTATTTTTACTATTAATTATGATAAAAAATAAAGTTAAAATTATTAAATAATATTCATTATGATTATTAAAAATATGAAATAAATATTACCAAATTCATTCTCTATAAGTGGTATAAATTCATCTTATAACAATCCTGCAAAGCATGATGAAAAAATAGTTTTCTGAAAAATGCCCTTTTAAGTCTAAAAGTATTGTTATACCAAGATCAAGTATAATATTCATCTAAAATATATATATTGAATTATTTATAACAATAATAAAATAATTAAATTATACAGCTAATCCAAATAAAAAATTAATGTTGAAAATACTTGATAATAAAATACAATTTTCTTTAAAAATCATATTTTCACTATTCATCCAAAAATAAAATTTTCCAGAAAAAACAAAAAAATTAACCCTTAGACAATTTGGTAGGATTATATAAATATGATATCCTTTTTATAAAATTAAATTTATAAAATTTGAATAAATTAATTATAATATTCGTGTACAAGATGTAATACAAATAATTTTTTAAGAAAACATATTTTTGAAGAATAAAAATGACTTCACTTAAAATTGAGTTCTTATTTTTTAAGAATTAATCATTATTTTTTTTAGTAGGAAAATTATGCATATATTTCATAATGTGATTAATCATATTCATACATTCTAATTTAGAAACTTTTTTATAATAGTTACATTTAAATAATAATATTTTTATAGTATATAAAAATTCACTTAAAGCTCAGTGTTGTGCATTAAGGAAACTATCGAGATTTTTATTATTTTAAACTAAATTTTAAGGGTGTTACATTATATTCACTTAAATAAATTTTACCCTTTAAATTTTATCTAATTCATCAAAGTTTCATCCCTTGTTGAAAACCCACATCATATAGATGAATAATAATACTTATTTTAAAAAGGGAATGTGAGAAACATAAAGGTTTACTGAAATACCACATATTCAGGTTCCCAAATAACTAGAACATTGGTAGGAAGTTAAAATGTATACATGTAATAGAAAAATAATTTATAAATACTAATATATAGTGATAGATAATATAGTCATAATAAATTTATTAACCAAAAAAACATAAATTAGTGATGGGTTAAAAGACCATCAATTCCTTAGAATTGAAAGTAAAAGAATAATTTTTTTATTTAAATATCATTTTCCTATATTATATAATGCATCATGTACTAATTCACAAATCCTAAAAACTAAAAAATCCTTAAAAATTAGGATTATATCAAATCCAAACATGTGTATAAAAACTTTTTTTTATAACTATAGAATAGTTGTTCATGTTAATAGAAACTACTCAATATACTATCATTACAACTAGATTCTAAATAGGTGTCTGATTTACAATTTTTTACTCAGAGGGTCGTGGTATGATTTGATATCCAGGAAAAATAAAAAATGTGCATAGGTATGGAATCAAATAAAGAATGAGTTCTTGATCAATGTATATGATATCAAAACTTATGGGATTTCAACTTCAGAAGTAGTAATTTCATAAGATTGGTCTTACTACCTTTACCTCATATGAGGTATATTCCCTTAGAGCTTGGGGAATTCATTTTCATAGTGCCCCACTACTTAGAGTTAAAACAATTAATATTATATAATTCTTTCTTACCCTTATATTTATGTTCCAGATGGAATTTCTCTTGATAATTAAATCGAACTCCTATTACCTTAAAGAAAGTATTAGGGTATTTCTTTCCATAATTATCACATGTTAGAAGTTCTATCCCTACCTCCTTTTCCTTTTCCTCATTTATTTTTTCTTGGTGCCCAGTTATCCTCTTATTCTCTTGATTTATTTTAAAAATATATGACCTAGAGAATGATTTCTCTATCTTGATAAAAAATTATACCATGTCATCATATGATGAATACGTTTAAGATACTAGTTCCCTTAAGAGGAATTGATTAATCCCATAAAATAAATGGTCAATTTAAATTTCTATATTATGTACGTATTCCATAACATTCCTTACTAATCTTGTAATGTTTTCTTCACACTCAACAATAATTTCTTCTTCTTTTTATCTTATAATGAAGAATTTATTTTCCATATTAGCTCATTTCTCATGAAGAAAGTATTTTTTTTGAATAATATCTCATTAAAAATATTCCATTCTATTTTCTCTATATCCTCCTACTCCTTTGTATTTTGAATCAACGACTATAATTAGTCAGCTGATTACTTTAAGCAATATACTTTCAAAATAACCTTCTCTCTTTCATTAATTACCAAATCCAAAAATATATTTTCCAGGGACTTGATCCACTATTCTTCTATCAATTTATTTTTAGTTCCATTAAAGTATGTAGGATTTTTCCATATGAAATATTCCAAAATCAATGAATCATGTTTTGAAGCAAAATGTTGTTCCATATGGGCAATTTTATTGGTCATAACCTGAGTCAACTATCCTAATACAATCATAATCATCACTCCTCCAACACTATTCATTTAAACTTTTTAATGAGGGAAATTTATATATTTATTATTGGTGTTGATATGTTTTCCATTCTTTTCTATTGGATCTATTTCTAAATAATGGAGTACACTAGATTAGACCATAACATTATTAATCATAATGTATAATTTTGAACCTAGTGAAACACTTAACATAAATTGAATATTTATGCATAACTAATCTCAAAATCATAATATTGGTTTATTTGGGAATATTCTCAAATCCTAAAAATATTTTATAATATTTCATAATGGGTTTTAATGAAAATTTTAATTAACCCAATAATATTATTAGGTAGTGTCAAACTAGGTGAAAAGTAAGGGACTATTCACTATGCACCAGAATAATGGCTGAGATATACTTGACCAACTCTTTTAGGGATATTACCCCTATATGCATTTATTCCAAAACTACATCTACTTATAGTATCCAGACATAGATGAATTTCTAGAAAAACCACATAATCACTACCTTAACAAAAACATTATGAGATTATTCTATAATTAGAAATATCCTCAAAGTATGTCATGGGGTTATTTTCCCCAATCTATGTTTTCCGAAATATAGTTCTTAAGTTTTATACTAAACTTAATTTAATACCAACTATAAAGACCCCAACCCTAGTATCCCAGATTCGGTGGTTATTTTACTATATAATCATTAGATATAAGAGATCACATCCTAAATAACCAAATAGTTTAGTATTCTTGGTAAACTAGATACATTCTTGAATCTCACATTATATTTGAAAACATAAAATTCAATATAGTATTTTCATTGAGAACAACATTATTCTCTATATTATATCATTTCATATCATTTATAGTACACTTCCTTAAAGTTTGGGGAAAATAAACATAATAAAAGAGTGAGCATAGATATTTAGTAAGGGTATTCATACAACATAAGCTAAATAATTCATGAATAATATTGTAGGAATAAATCATGATGAAATAATGAAATATAAATAATCACATGAGATTGAAAACTTATCCATAAATATCAAAACTATTTGAATAATCACATGGAAATCAATATCTAATTTCACAATTATGTAATTAATAATTACAAACATCTTAAAATTAACATTGAGGCATTATGTGAAGACAACATAAAAATACTATCAAGGCCTCATACTAAGACATCATAAACAAGTCATTAATGCATCATTCCAAGAAATATTATACAAATTGGTAAGTATTTAGCCAAATACCCAACATATTTTATCTCAAGAGACCTAATGATGCATCAAGGGGATATGTAATTCTATGACCCACTTATCACAAAATAATTCTTGTGCATTCATCATATGAATAAACAATAAAACCTAATCAATATTCCATAGTAATCAAAAACTATTTGTACCGAAAGAACTAGAATAAAGAATGTTAATAATTTCCCCAGTCAAAATGATCATAATACATCCAGATAAATATGCTATATGATATCTTTAGATTAGATCCTAAATAAAGAATAATATTCATAAAAGGATATAGACATAGATGATTTTTTTTAAAATATTACTAAAAGATTTGTTGAGGAAAATGCCTTTTTCATTTCGAAATCACTCATAAATGTCTAAAAATTTCCAAAATAATAGGAAAACAAATTTTCTATTGAAATAACCATAGAAACCTATAAAGTAATTTTCGAATTAAATGTCATTCATAATGGTAGAAAAAGTCATTTGTACGGTGTATGTAAAAATAAATATTCCATTCACACTTTCAATAAAAAGTTACTCATTAAGAAAATTAGAATTAGATTCCTTTTAAACCATTTTATAAAAATTAAAACCCAGGTAAAAATGACTATAATAAATTATTGGAGAATATTACAAACATTATTTAAAATATTTAAAATAAAATATTCACCTGGAAGAAAAATATTCCGAGCTAAAATAACAAAAAGTTAGTTTTCTTCAAAAACAATATTTCCAACTTTGGAATACGTTGAGTAAGGAAAATGATTGGAAAACATTTAATCTATTGAAATAACAAGAGTAAAAGATAATATATTGGGTTTAAGATAGAAAAGTTATATAATTCCCCCAAAAGAAATTTAAACATAAAAAATCTCAAATAACGGTGATATTGTGAAACAAACCCTTACCTGAGGTCTCACTTTCATTGTAAGTGATTTTAACCACATGTATAATAAATTTAAATTTATTATAATTCTATAAAAAACCATATATATAATTAAAATTTTATATATTATCCACTTATAAAATTTTAATTCCCATTTATTAATAATTATTTATTAAAAGTAAATTTCCAAAGGATAGAATAACAACTGGGGGGGCGGGTTGAATCAGTTGTTAAATTTTTGTAAGTTTCAATAATTTTAAAAAATAAACCCTTTAAACTTGTTAAATTTTATATAATTATCATATTTTAGTAAATACTCATTCAAGTAAAAGTTGGAAAAAAAGTAAATCACATGGGATTTACAAGGTTTGACATCAGTGTGAGAACCTACATCTTTTCCATAGGCACTCCCATAGGACTATGGAAATTAATTATTAAGAAGTGAATAAAAATTATGGAAACCCCCATTAGACACATTCCATATCTATATTGGGATGATTATACTAACTCCTGTTAGTTTACAATTTTTCTTACAAAACAATTTATCCAAAACAAAATAATTAAGACTTTGCTCAATTTTCTCCAGAAAAGTTCTTGGGTCAGATGAACCAGAGTTCGATGGCCTTAAGTCCAATGAAATCAGTCTAATTGACTTAGTCTAATTAAATCAATAAAATTCTCCCATTATCATTCTTTTCCTAAAGAATATTTATATTCTATCTGGATAAAGAAACTACATTTCTCAAAAACTACTCAAAACTCAATATGAACTTCTTAAATCTGATTACTTTAGTCTAATGGAATGAATACAATGAACCAATTATCAATATAAAAAACTAAATCTCAACTCAAATTATCAATATGACCTCCCTCAGTCTAGTAAACAAAACATTCAGTATTTTGACCTTTTTCTAAGATATCTGTCTAGAAAGAAAAACTTGTCAAGAAATATGCAGTCCTCCACATTTTATGTAAATGTAAAAATTTGAAAAATGTGAATGAAGTGTGATTTTATTTATATAAGACTCAAAAAATAAAATATGGGAAATTGAAAAACTTTTCCCACTTACCGAAATTTCCAAACTCCAAAACACACTCACATTTAATCTTCACCTTTGACTGATTCAAACCTTATTGAACATTCTAACTATTATTCAGTCTGACGTAACCACCTCAACTTCATTATGATAAACACCATAAAATCACTATGATATAAATTTTTTCCACTACTCATTAGGATATGACATTCTTCCTTAGCTCATTATGATGAACTGGCATTCCTTATTAGAGTCAATTTGATTGGATTTCCTCCTTAGAGTCAGTTTGATTGACTTTCTTCCTCAGAGTCATTCCTATTGACTTTCCTCATCAGATTTTGTCCGATTATCTTTCCTTATCATATTAAGTTTGATGGTATCCTTATAGCGATGTAGTTCTCATTACAATGTATTTATCATAATCATGTAATTCCCATTATAATTGAAATCTCATTACGATGGAAACTATGTTCTGTAACTTTGAAAATATTTAATCTTCATCAGCTTTTTACACTCAAACTTCTAAAAGAAATTCCACGTATGATACCTCTAGATATTATCTTATGTGTCTATATTTATAGAACTGATACATTCTTTATAATTTTTTCATTTCTTCGAAATATTTTATTATCATAGTTTTAATGATTTGTGAGATCTTCATGACTAGTAAAGTGTCATCTGATTTAAGTTAGAATGTATGAAAACATTCTAAATACTAACATTTTTGATCTTCATTGAACCTCTTTAGCAAAGTTATGAATTTAATTTTCAAGAACTTATGACTTTATAACCAACACTGAGTTCAATGAATCTTTAACTTCATGTCGATGGATCTAAGTCTGATAATGCATTTGATCAACAACTTAATCTTTATGACTGCTTCTACATTAAGGGTTTCTTAGTCCGAAAACCTAATTCTTGAAACCTGTGTCTATAAAACAACTTTCACAATGACAAAATTTTTCCCCATTTTTATGTTTTGGTTTAAACATTACGAAACTTTAAACTTTCTTACAGAAAATCATTATGATGGACTGAGTCTGATTTTGAATAACCAAAACATTATTTTAAAAAAAAATTTATCCAAAAATACAAAAACATTTAAAAAAACATCAGAATGTTCTTCAATATCCCCCTTTGGAATTGTTTAAAACAGTTGTTATTTTTTTTCAACACTTATAAATTTTTCCACAAACTCAACTTTTGTAACCAAATCAAGTTTTTTTTACTTTTATCAAACATATCATTACTCAAATGAGAGTGTCCTGACACCACACTACTGGATAAAGAAATATATTTTAAAAAATTTCATCCCTTGGTGGAAATAAATTTTTTTATCCATGTAAAGATAAACTCCCCCTCAATTTTATCTTTTCCTTGCACTTTTCTTTTTCTCTCCCCCATTTTATGATAACCACAACTTCAAATTCATTAAAGAAAGATAAGGAAAAACCTATTACAAAGTATAATGTTGTTACTTTATCTCCCCATTTTTTAATATAATCTAAAGCACAGTTGTAGAACTCCTTATGAGATTTATGAAGTCATTGGAGGAGTCTGAACTTGAAGTTGCAGCCTTAAATCAACAAACATTTCTTTAGGCATTACCTTTGTGAAGATATCAACATTTTGATACTTCGTTGAGATATGTTCTAGCAAATAATCTCTAGTAGAAACTTTCTCTCTCTTAAAGTGAAACATTATATTAATGTTTTTTGATATTGAATGTTAGAAAATATTTTTAGAAATATCAATTTCACTATGATTATCACAAAGTATCTCCAGTGGTGTAGAAAATTTTACTTTCAAATATTCTAACCGAACTTTTATACACAACATTTATGTACAAGACTGAGTAGCCACAACATATTCTGATTCTACTATTTTTAAATTTATTAAACTTTTTTTCTTATTATTCCAACTCATATAACATTCACCCAAGTAAAATGTTCCTCATGAGGTTGATTTTTATCATTACAATCTCTAACCCAATAGGTATTAGTATAACCATGAAACTTCATCTTAGAATTTATTTTGTATAAAATCCCATATAAATTTGTTCCTTTTACATATCTAAGAATTATATTTTCTACAAACATATGTGATTATTTTGGATTACTTTGATACCAAGAACAAAAATTCATAGCATAAACAATATCAGGTCTGAATAATGTAAGGTAAAATATACTCACTATTGACTTTAAAAAGTCTTTATGATTCACACTTTTTCCAAACTCACATTTACTCAAAATTTTTCTTATGAAGATAGGAGTGGAAACTTCTTTGTATTATTCCATGCTAAACTTTTGTAAAAATTATAAATTTTTTTTCTTGAGATAGGAAAATGTATTTTTCATTTTATGGAACTTATAAACCAAGTAAGAAAGTTAATTCTCCCAACATTGAAATTTCAAAATTCTTCTTCATTTATTTATAAAATGTCTTAAAAATTATTTTCTATCCCCAAAAAATAATTATATCATCCACATTAACAATTAAAATTAGAGTTTTGGAGTTAACAAATTTCAAATATAAATTTCTATTTACTTTTCCTTTAGAAAAAATCAATATTATCAAACAATTTTCAAGAATAGAATACTATACATGTGGAGATTGTTTTAACCCATAAAAATATTTATTCAATTATTTTTTTTCATCCACATCAAGTAGAAACCCATAAGGTTGTTCAATGTAAATTTATTCATCAATTTTTCCACTGAGAAATGTTGACTTTACATCCATCTAATATACTTTTTAATTATGGTGAGCAGCCACTACTAGAAATATTATGATTTTTTAACCTTACAACTGGGGGAAATGTTTCATCAAAATCCAAACCTTCAACCTATGCATAACCATTACAAACAATCCTGTATTGGTTTATTGAAACTTCCCCATGTTCATTTAACATTTTTGTGTAAAATCAATTTTTTTAGATATTATTATTATGTTTTGGATACGGAAAAAGTTACCATGTTCTATTTTTTTCAATATCATCTAACTATTTATTACTATAATACAAATATTATTTGTGTTGAATAGATTTTGAAATTTATTCTAGTTCAACTTTTGAGATAAATGAATTTGGATTTTATAATCTCAACTTTATTCTGGTTTGAACTAGAACCTTCTCATTTCTAATAATTTTTACAAACTAACCATGTTTTTATAAGGTATAAAATTTTAAAGTTTCTATTTGAACATAACTTTCCTCATTACATGATTCCTTTAAATCTTGGTAAGGATATTTTGACATACCTTCACTATCGTTAGAAATCTCCAATTTATCCTCCTCAAGATTCTTAACACCTTTTATAAATGAATTTTGTTTTTTAATTAATTTCACATCATATGTGTCCACCAATATTTGTAAGCATTTTTTCTAATATTTGTAACTTCTTACATTTAGTTAATAACTCATAAAAAATCATTCCATAGATTTCTCGTAAAAATTTTCTAGATCTGGATTTTTTATTTTTAGTAAACATGTATTCCAAAAACATTGAAGTAATTCAATGAAGGTTTTTATACCACATTTAATAAGATGAAATGTTGGTTTTTGATCTCAAGAAGAACCTATTTTGAAAATGTAAAAAAGTACTAACTATTTCTCTCTAATAGAACTTTGAAATCTTTTATTATGCTAATATACTTCTTCCCATTTCTACAAAACTTCTATCCTTTATTTCTGATACTCTAATTTTTTTGTGGAGTGTATGAAGCAATATACTGATGTTTGATATAATGTTTTCTTAGATAAGTTTCAAAAGTACCACTTTTGAATTTGTTACCATTATCTATTCTCAACCTATTTATATAAACTCCTATTTCTTTCTCAGATTCTTTTCTGAAAAACCCAAACATTTCCACTTCCTTTGTCTTATGTTTCATAAACATGATGTTTTTCATCCTAGTGAAATCATCAATAAAATTGATTATGTATAATTTTTTTGTTATTGCCTCACCAATTTATATAAAAATCTGAATGAATAAGCTTAAGAGGTATTATCAAATTAATTTTAACTCTATTTTGAATTTTTTTGGTCATCTTACCCTTTTGATAAGTAACACAAACATCTTCATCTCTTCTTTTTAATTTGGGAAAATAACAGACAAAATAAATTTTAGAAAGTTTTTTTGAGTTTTTTCCAAGGTGTCCAAGTCTTTAGTGTCACAACTTATTTTAATCTTCAACACTCAAGTAACAAGAGTTATTAAACTCTTCTATTTGAAATTGATTATCACCAGTTATTTCTACTTTTGTAATAAATTTTCCACCTTTTAAAATTCTGACAATATAAGAATATTTTATAAAGATTACTTCTTTTACATTATCAAAAAGTCTAATTACCCAAAGTAATTAATGTTTTATCCCATCAACAAATAATAATTCCTTATATTTCAACTTTTCTGCATCAATCTCAGTCATTTTGATTCCTCTAATTTTGAAGGAACTATCATTACCAAGGGTAACTTATCCTCAATCATGACTTTCAACACATTTAAATTTTTTTATATCACCTTTAATATGTGAATAAAAACCAATATCAAGTATCCATGGTTTTATCCTTTTACTTTCATTCAAGGTTGTCTCGACAAAAAAACTCTTTCTTCTAATTTATTCTTTCAAGCTTAAATTTCTTTAATACTATAAAAAACTTGTTCTGAGAGGATTTTCCTAAATATTTTGGCATAATGAATAGCCTCATCACATCTTCCACAAAATTATTCTAGACATTCAAATTGATTTTTAGTTATAAAGGTTTTAACATCTTGATATTTTTTTTCTAACTTCTTATGGGTAAGGAAAGTTACTCACCCTTCTTCCACCATTGCATTCCATTTGTTCAAACCTTCTTCTGAGAAGTGAAATTTTATGACAAAAATTATGAAACCTATTCCCATAGATTCCACAACACCAACAATAAACATAAAATATTTATTTTCTATTGAAGTAAGATCTTTCTCTATAGAAAATTTGTTGGGGTTGATAAATTCATCCTGTTTTAACTATCTTTAGACATGGGCCATATTTCCTCCAGAGTTTGTTTTTATCTTTGGGGGATAAAATAAGTTTATCACACCCTTTTTCCACGAAATATTTCCTAATATTTTTTATAAAACATGAAATATTATAAAAACTAGATGAAACATTATTTTTAGTGGGTGGGGATTTATCTTGATTCCTGATTTGATATTTCTCAGCAACATTAGAAGTCTCATATTTTACTTCCTAGGCTTTGTTGAAGTTTTAATTTATCTTAATTAGGGTGATTTAAAACTGAATAAGTTTTTGATTGAAACTTGTTAACTTCTTATTCCTTATCTTCCATGTTACTACTGAGATCTTCAACCATATTTCCCTATTCATCAATTCTATGTTTGTAACTTATGATATCCTAAATTTATTTTTCTGCCTTCTTGATGAAATATTTTCTTCCTTCAGAAAATTATTCACAATTTTTATTCATTAGTCTGATTTTTTTCTTGAGGGTTGTCTTTTGTTAAAAACATACAACAAGTTCTGTTCTGAGCTGATAGTCTCTATAAGATTATTTACCTCCTCATTCTTTACTATTCAAGGAGTCTTCAACTTTCTCAACCTTTTCTATGAAAGTTCTAAAATTTCCCAAAATTTAATCTTCTGAATAATTGTTTTCAGTTGATTATGATTCAACTTTCATTCTCAGCATACTCCTTTTTTCTCCAGTGAAATAATTATTATATTTTTGGATGAATTTTATTCTTTAAATTTTTTTCCACTTCTTCTATCATTGTTTTTCTTTAGAATCATTTCAATATTCTCCAAAATTATTATCAGGGAAATTCATAGAAGAGTGTCTGATTCCACAACACTCAAATCATTTGAGAGTAATTTTTCCTCTATAATTTCCTCTTTAGATTCGATAGTTATTGGATATAATAGGTGTGATTTTTTCATTCAACTCATCATCCTCTTTTTCTTTGGATTCATAAGGATCAACATCATCAACAACTTGAATTTTTATTTTTCTCATAGATTCAAAATCCATTTAATTTTTCATTATCTTTTTTAATATTAGAGTTTTTCTCATTTCATAAGAAATAATAAAGTTATGAAATTTTTCAAAATATAAATCATCCTTATCTTCTAGGGAGGTAATTTTAGAATCAAACATGTCCAAAAAGTTTCTCATAAGTTTCTCAACAATTTTATAATCTTCCAGGAAATCTCGAAATCCTTTGATATTGTAAAAAATTTCATTTACTCTGGTAAAGTATTAATCAATAGTTTCTGCACCTATCATCCTTATATCTTCATACTTTTTACACCAGATTTGTAGCTTTGATTCCTTCACTTTAGTATTCCCTTAGAAAATAATTTCTTCCATGTCCCACATACTCTTAGAAGTTTTGAGACCCATCACCTTCATATAATTTTTTTGATAAGGACATAAGGATATCCATTTTATCCTTTCAATAAAATTATATATTTCTCCTACCAATAAATGTCATGGGAGAATATTTCTCAATAGGTGGAAAACCAATAGTACCAATATCAAAAACTATCAGGCCAATATATAAGAGATAACGAATCATCATATTTTTTCATCAAATGTTGGAATTCCTCTACTGTTGATAGAATTGAAATTATCCATGATAAGTATTCAATAAGGGAACATTCACTCTTCCACCAATTGAAGTTCCAAATGATAAAATAAAAAATGAGAAGGGGGGGGGGGGGTTGAATCCATTGTTCACTTTTTGTAAGTTTCAATACTTTTAAAACTTAACCCGTTATACCTATTAAAGTTTATATACTTATCATTTTTTAGTAAATATCATTACATGAAAAGTATGAAAGAAAGTAAAGAAATTTTTTTTATAACTTTCAACCTCAGTGTGAGAACCTAAATCCTTTTCATAGCCACTACCGTGGGTCTATGGATATTTAATATTAAGAAGAAGTGAATACAACATGTGCCAATAGCTGTTAGGTAGATTTTATATCCTGATAGAAAAAATTATAATGAAACCTATTAGTTTACAAAGTTTCTTACAAAAAAATTAATCCAAAACAAAAGAATAAAGACTTTGTTTAACTTACTCTAGAAATGTTTTTAGGTCTGATGACCCTGAGTTTGATGGCCTTCAGTCCAATGGACACAATCTGATTGACTCAGTCTGATTAACTCAACATGTTCCTCCATTTCTCATTCTGTTCCTGAAGAAAATTTATATTATGTATGGATAACAAAAATTTTTCTTCTCATAAACTACTCAAAACTCAATCCGAACATCCTCAGTCTGATGAATTTAGTTCAATGGATTTAGTACGATGAACCCATTCTCAATCTAAAATAATCAAACTCTTTTCATATGATCAATAATATCTTCCTCAGTCTGGTAAACAAAACTTTTAAGTAGTCTAACCTTCTTCTTAGATCTCAATCTATAAAGAAAAACATTGAAATAAATATGCAGCACTCTACCTTTTCTGCACTTGTGAAAAGTTGAAAAATGTGAATGAAGTGTGCTTATATTTATTGGATACTCTAAAAATAAAAGGTGTAAATTGAAATAATTTTCACACTTTCCCAAATTCCAAAACTCTAAAAAATACTCACATTTAAGCTTAAAATTTGACTGATTCAAACCTTCTTGAACATATTAACTTTTATTTATTTTGATTAAACTTCCTTAGCTTCATTAAGATTAACATCCTTAGCTCACTATTATCTAACTTTATTCCTCTACTTATTACAATCTAACTTTCTTCATTAGATAATTACAACGAACTTCCTCAACTCATTATGATGAAATTAATTTACTTTATAGATCTATTAAAATGGTTTTTCCACCACATAGTCAGTCTGATTAGCTTTCTTCCTTAGAGTCAGTCCAATTTAATTTCCTCCATAGAGTCTGTTTGATTATATTTCCTTATCAGATTCAATCTGATGGAATCCTATTAATGATGGAATTCCCATTACGATGTATTTCTCATAATTATATAATTTCCATTATAACGGAATTATCAATATGTTTGAAACTACACTATGAAACATTGAAAATATTCTAAATTCATCATCTTAAAATATTCATACTTTTGAAAACATTTTGTGCCCGATACTTCTAGATCCAATATTTTGTGTTCAGTTCTCTATAACCGATATAATCTTTATGACTCCTCAATTTATTCAAAAGATTTTATCATGGTATTTTTCATGATATATGAGAACTTTATGAACAATAAAGAATCATCTTATTTAAGTTAGAAAGTATAAAAACTTTATAACTCCTAATATTAATAATCTTCATTTAAGCTCTTCAGTAACATTTTGACTTTCATTCTCAAGAACTTAGGAATTTCTAACCAAAACTGAGTTGGATAAATCATTAACTTCATGATGATAGATATAAGTCTGATAATACAACTAATCAATAATACAAATCTTTCTAACTAGTTATGTATTTGGTGTTTCTCAGTCAAAAAACTTGAGTTTGGAAACCTGTGTCTAGAAAACAACTTTCATAAAGACAAAACTTTTATCCCCCTTTATATTTGGGTTAGAATATTGAGAAACTATAAAAATTATTAAAACAATTATGATGATGTATTAGGTTTGATTCCAAAAAAAACTTTATTTTAAAAAAAGGATAGTTTTCAACAAATACAAAAACTTTGTTAAAAACAAAAACATCATAAAAGGTTCTCCAAAAATCGTCATTTCTGAGTGTTAATTGTCTCATTTTTCATGTTAGTTTTTGTTTGGTAGTTTTATTACTTTCATATTTATCATGATTAAATTTTATGAAGAATTTTAATCATGATATAAATATCATATATATTCATTATATATATATTTATAATCATACCTAGATTCTCGGCATGAAAAATGAATCACATCACTTTGTAGAGGTGGTAGTCCACACGTACACATGAGCAACATTATAAATTTTAATGAACGGAAGGGTAAAAAGGTAAATGATATATTATATTTATAGGAATATAATTATTTCATAAATATCATATAAATTCATTAGTTACAAAATTTATAAACATCCAAGTAAAATTGTGATGAAAAATGAATTATACTACAACGTGGAGATGATAAGACACACGTACAATATTCATAGGATGAAAAAGATATGGAAAATGATTTTCCCATGACCATAATAAAATATAATTATATTGATGATATTTGATTTATTATTTAATTATAGGTACAATATACTTAGAGAAGTAGAAGATATAATAAATTTGAAAGAGTCAGTAATAATGATCACCACTTCTTTGGTAGACTTATTTTAGATCCCTTATTAAGGACCATTGGAATGATATTTTAAGAATAAAACACCTATAATTAATGGAAAATGAAGCTTTAAAGATAATTTGGTAGATTTTTGTTGAGATAGTTTTGTTAAATAGGAGTAAACAAGAGAAATGAGGGGTACCATTTTATAAACTATAGAAGGAGCACTTTAAGAAATTCATGAAATATTATAATATAATATGTTTCAAACTCTTGTAAAATGGGTAAAAAATTACATATATTTGATTTTAAGGTATATTTGGTATTAATATAACTATAAAATCAAATCTATATAGGTTTAGATATCATTTTAAACCTTATATTTTGGATTAGCCCCTTCATTTACCATTTTAACCTTAACCACAATAAGAACTTTTTAATATTCAATGGTTATAAATTTACATCTAAGGTAACAATTTTTTCTAAAAAGGCCAATATATGAAATTTAAAACCTTATATGATACCAATTTTCTTCTTATTTTTTTAAAATAATTTAATAAAGTATTGTTTTTCATAAAATATCATTATGTTAATTTTTGGCACTATTATTTTAATTTTAATTTAAATACATTAAGATAGTAATGTAATTTGAATATAAACTTTTTACAAATTTATAATATTTTTTACCTAAAAAATTCTTAGAACTCAATAATTAATTCAAATTAAATTAATTTTAATGGTTTTAAAATTATTTACTTTATTTTTCTAATTCTTGCACCAGAACCATGTTATCATTGTATAAGTGTTTAAGTTAATTATATAATCACTAAAAATTATAAATAAACTACAATCATGAATATAATTTCATTATTCTGAAAATAAACTATAATATTCATTTGTATCTTATTTTTTATCTCTATTTGAATATATAATAGATATTTAAATATAAGATAATGATATTTTGTATTTTTATTTACTTAAAAAATTATACAGCTCATAATCAAAGATAAATGAAAAAAGGTCACAATTTAAAATTTTGGATGAATATGAATGAAAATACCCATTAAATTAAATATAGGAATGTTTTTGAATGATTTTGAAGCCTTAAAACAATAGTTATAACCTAGGTTAACCCAGTTTAACCTTTTACTGTCGTGACACATTTTTACTATTTTTACAATTTATTACGAACAAATATTAATATGACCATATTAAAAAATATTAATTATAATAATTAATAATCTGGAATCAATTTTACCAAATTTAATCTCTAAAAGTGACAAGAGTTCAATTTATAATAATTCTGTAAAGCATGATGAAAAAACAATTTTATAAAAATGCCCTTTTAAGTCTAAAAGTATTTTTATACCAAGATCAAGTAAAATTTTAATCCAAAAGATATATATGGAATTATTTTTTTAACAAAAAAATAATAAAATTTTATAACATATCCAAATAAAAATGAATTTTTCAAAATGGTAGAAAATAATATTCGGTTTTCTTTAAAAGTTAGTTTTTTCACTATTCACCCAAAAATTAAATTTTCATAAAAATACCAAAAAATCACCTTAAGATAAAAATTTTATGATTAATTTAAAAATGATATATTTTCTATAATATTAAATTTTTAAAAGTTTCAGAAATTAATTATAATATCCATGCATAAAATTCAATAAAAATCATTTTTGAAGAAAACATATTTTTGAAGCACAAAAATGAATTCACTAAAAATTGTGTTCTTATTCTCTAATAATTAATCAATAAATTTGTATTGAGTAATACCATTATATATATATTTAATAATTTGGATACTAGTATTCATAAATTTTAATTTAACAACTAGGTTATTGCGATCACATTCAAATAATAATATTTTTATAGTATATCAAAATTCAATTAAAGATATGTGTTGCGTGTTAAGCAAGATATATTGCTTATTATTACTTTAAAATAATTTTTGTATGTTTCAAAATATATATTGGGGAAAATAAATAATAAAAAATGTGATCAATAAATCCCATTAAGGGAGTGAACATGGTAATAAAGAAAAACATGAGAGTCCAAAGGCATAACATTGTATCTTAAAGAGGATGATCCTAAGAATAGAAATTGGGAATAAAGAAATGATATCATAAGAACATATAATTGTAAAAATGTGTCAAAAATATAAAACATGATATCATAAACATAAGTCAGGGGTCACTCCCATGACCATCATCATAAAGTGGAAAAATTCCCATAGTGGATTAGGTTCACTCCCTAACCCCTTACACAAAATATCACAAGATATAAAGCTTTATACAATGAATTATAGGGATAAATAATTTCATTCCAACCCATCAAATAAATTAAAATCAAACATATTTTATCCATATAATGAAAATACACCATACATAAATCATAAATATGATGAAACCCATGAGAAGGAAGTGAGTTTCATAATTCCAATCCAAGGCATAAATTATGGATAAATAATAAGTATTCCCAAGAGAATAAGGAATTAAATGTCTTGAAATGTTCATATTTGAAAAATAAACATATGGATTGAATATTGAGTTCCAATATAGATAATTTATGAGAAAGATCTTGGAGAATAAAAATAATAGAAACATACAACATGGGGATATATATTATGAAATTATTAGAGGGTATTTTTAAATAATGAAAGACCTAATTATTTTAAGTAAAAATAGAATTGAACTAATAGGGTTATCAATATTATAATGAAGGTTTTTAGAATAAACTCATGTTTTAAAAATATTTTTTAGGGTGATGCTCTATATGAGATAAGAAAAATGAAAGTTCCCTTAAATCAGGTTTCCTTAAAATTGGTAATTTACAATGAAAATAAAGATTTGTATAACACGAAAAATGAAAAGGATACATAAATAGGTATATATATAAAGAAAATATATAAAAAAAATATAATAGGTACATGATAAAATATTTAATAAAATAATAAAAATATTGAGAATGTGTAACCAAAAAGTTACAAAGGTGGTATGAATGATTCATTACTATGTCTTAAAATAACTTTTTGGAAAATAAAACATCGTAAAAAAATTAATTAACCTTTATTATAAAAATAATAAACGGAAACTATGAATTTCACCTGAGATAACACTTAATCAAGTTTCCAACTTAAAATAAGAACATTGGTGGGATGTAAAATTATTTTCATAGAGGGGAAACCATTGTTTAAATGGTTAGGAATAAATATTAACAAAATTTAATTTTAAAAGATGTTTAAAACTCACTAGTGAAGAATGTTTTAATGAAATTGATCTTCCCAAATATAAAAGGGAACTTTTGGGATTACCCATTACACTTCCATGATATCAATTCACTATTACTTGGTCAATAACTCCCAAATTTAATAATAATGGAGTGTGAGGTGATATTATGTCAATAAATACCCAAACAAGACTTTACTCACATGTTTTAAACATGTTTCAATTCTTTTACCATTGTTTTTTACATTTTTACATTTTAATTTTTACCTTGGTAACTACTTTTTAACTAAGTATTTTATATTTTATATAAAAATAAATGGTAAAACATATTAATAATTTTTTATTTTTTGAACCCAAATTTAATCTTTATTTAATCTAATTCAAATTATAAATATCATAAAATCAACTTTTAAATTAAAATATATAATATAAGAGAACAATTTTTTATAGAAAAGTGAATTTCAACCACTATATGTTATTTAATATTATTCAGTGTTGAATAATATTTTAATGAGTGTTAATATAGTTATACATAGGCTTAAATATAATATTAGATTCATAAGTTAAATTATATAAATTTTATTTATTAAATAAAAAAATTATATGATATTAAAAAAAATCTTTTAAAAAAATGTATTGTCATTATCATGGTAATTAACACTAATCTTACTAATATTATCATTATACCTAAAAATGAAATTTAACTTGTTATATAATATCGAAATTTTGAACTCAAATAAGAAATAATTTTTTTATATTTAATTTATAAAAGTGATAAGTTCTAATTTTTATTATTAGTTCATAAAAACAATTTTAAGTTTGAAATATTACTAGAGTTTCAAAAATTTTAAACATCTGTTTTATAAATTCAACATATATTTTTTAAATAATTTATATTTCTTATTAAATATATATATATATATATATATAAATGGTTTCTTAAACTTTTAAGTCATTCTCATATTATAAAAGTGACAGTATTGAGTAAAAGTTGGTATTCTTAATATTCACCTAAAAATTGATTATTTTAGAAAAATAGCCAAAAATAATCTTTAGATAATATTGATATAATAAATTAAAAAATAATTTCATTTTATAAATATATAAATTCTAACTTTTATATATTTATATTATAAATAAATATATAAATTATAAACAAACCAAATTTTATTATAAAATGGCATTTTAAGCATTATGTGTTCTGAATGTTATTTCATATAGATTTATAATTTAATTGATGTTAATATATTAGTTCATATATAATAATATTTTATGGTGCCAATTTTTTTATTAGGACAAGATATATATTACTTAATAAAAAAGTTTTTTGAAAACAAATGTTATATTTATACTAAATACACTTTAAAAAATACCATTAATTAATTATTTATATTCTAAAATTTACTTTTTACTACTATGATGACATTGAAATATTTATTTAAATTTAAAACATATCATATTTTAATAGTAATAATATTATCTATATGTAACACACACACACATATATTTTTAATATTTTGATATCATATTTTTAATTCATTATGAGTTATATTATTTTAAATTTGCCACTTACAAATACCTGGAATCATTATACCTATAAGATATATGACCCATTACTGTAATTTCAATGGACATAATTGAAACATCCATTATTTTAGTGACAATATTTCATTCTTATATATGTATACTTACTGAACATATTCCATTTCGACTTCTCATTTATACAGTTCTCATTTTAGATATGAAAACATTGTTTCTCCGTTTATGATATTCTTTATCATTATAGGTTTTGTTATACCAATAGTGATTATTGAAGGTGACAATATTATATGAGTATTTCTAGTTCTAAATATATTATTCTTTTTAATTTATTTTCCCATTTTAATTTTTATAGTTTTAATGGATGTAATCAAATGTGATGTGTAATAATAAATTGTATGTGATACATGGTTTCATATACCATCATTGTAATGTTCCATTATAATTGAATAAATTGTCATTAGCTTGGTTCATATATTATGTGGCTTAATATCTTATCAAGTATTAATTATTTTGAAATAATAGAGAATAATTCTTTATAATTATATTTATATATATATATATAATTATTAATAATAATAACATTAATAATAATTACGGCTCCTAAAATCCAGGGTGTTACATTTTTCATCATTTTGTAACATTTATTTTAATTTTTTTTTAAAATATACTCATGGAAAAATATTTATAAAACCATTTAAAACCAAACTAATAAAAACCACATTTTAAATTAATTAAGGAACCAATTGCAATTTCCTTTAAATAATTTAAAAGTATCCAACACCACTTTAATTTTTACAGCATAATTTAAAAACTACATCTTCACTCATTTCATAGACCAAATGGGTTCAAATTTACTTAACCATTAAAATAAATGTTACAATCCATATAGACATATTTTCAAACACTTGGCATCCAAAACATTGCTTTAGAAAACTAGACAACTAGAACACCATAAAACACATTTATGAAAATTTTGAAAATTAAAATTTATAAAATCAACTATGGATATCAAATATATGATTAATTTTATAATTATTTTTAGAAATCATCAAGAATTCAATGAAATTACATTTAAATAAAACACATAAAAATACTTACCTCATTCAAAGTGGAAACATAACAAAACACACCACGTTCATTGGAAAAAACCCAATCAAGAAAATTAATGTCCTAAAAATAACTATACACCCAAAATGTTTAATTAAATCCAACCTAAAACCCTAATATCAACCCAAAAAACCATATAGTTTGTAAAAGGAGAAGGAAACAAGAATAAGTTGGTGTAGGGGAGAGAAGAAGGGAAGAACATGATATACAGAGGGATATTGCCTTGAAATATTCTTGTAATTGGTGGAATAAATCTAAAAAATAGAAGTGTAAGGGAGGGTTAACCCTCCATGCATGTACCCCATACTTGGTCGAACCAAAAGAGAGGCGAATGGGGATCAAAACACATAAAAATGACAAGGGAAATAGTTTAAAATAACTTTTAAAGGAAAACTAGGGAGATTATAGGGTTAGAATGTATGGTTTACCAAACCATACACCAACCATGTATCCTGCATTAGAAAAGCACAACACACCCAAAAACTTTGGTCACATAGCTTACCAAATTGTGTTCAAACTATACAAGACCCCACTGCGAAAAACTATAGTACTGCCACATAGTCACTCACATAATTTCCCCCAACCATGCACATGTTATGCACTAAAAACCCAAGATCAAAAAAATAATCAAATGATTTAAATCGGAAATTGCATGATTTTGAACCAACCTGCACTAACCATGAATAAAATTTGCGCATTAACAAAATGAACTAAAAATATCTTGCACAAAATAAGATGCATGGTTTCCCCTAAACTACACAAACTAATTATTCACTATAGGTAAAATTATAGAAAATTAAATTTCTAGCATGAAACTTCTAAAAATTTAAATTATTTCAAAATAATATAATATATAAAATAATACTGACATTAGGGTGTCATAATTCTCCCAACCAAGAAATTTTATCGCCCAAAAAATTCATTAATAAAAGTAGAATTCAAGGAAAACTAAAAAACACATAATCTATGTAAGACGTGGGAGGGGAAAGGGAAACTTAAGGAAGTATATAGAAAATGAAAAACCTATAAAATGCACAATTCCTCAAATCCATATATTTATTTCTCAAATATCAGTAAATGAGGAGACTCAAGCACAATATACAAATATATTCCATCATTTTAGATGAAAACTTAATACATTTCACAACAATTCACACCTATGAATAGTAAAGGTTTAGTGTCTTTAGACACTCAATAAATAATAAACTTATTTGTGAATTATATTTAATATCTACCAAAACATTATTCATATATGAAAACCTTATATTCTTATCATACTTAATAACTTTATTTATAACCAAGGGAAATGAAAATATTAGAAACTGTGAGCTCCAACGGTCGGTAAGGGTAAAAATGGGAGATAATAATCAAAGATCATAAGTGGACATAAAATAATAATAAGGGAGTGTGAACAATATTGTGTCATAAAAAACATACCCAACAACTCATATACCATAAATCACATTTCATGGAATAATAATTTTTCATATCATAATACATAAGTAATAAGAATACAGAATCATAAATAATCAATGATGAGCCATGAGGTAATATTATAATAATAAGAAATAATTTTTTAAAATATATATAATCCTATAAAATCATTTACATTGTAAATTATAACTTCTAATTCCATTATAACATAGTTGATAAAGTCCCATAATGGATTGGTTTTAATTTTCATTTATATAAACATAGTGGAGAAAAACCCATATTGGATTGAACATACTCCCCATTACCTTTCATATTATCTCATAAGATATAAAAATTCAAAAAATTACTTGTAGGGATATATGATAATATTACCACATTTTTCATAATGAAAAAAATATATATTTGTGGTGCAAGATCACAAAAATATTCATTTTCCATCATGGTTTAATTAAACTAGGGAAATAAATGAGTTTAATAAAAAATTCCTTATTAAATTATCATTATAAGACATGATGAGAAATAAATTTGGTGGTATAATTATATAATATACCTATTTAAGCATACTATTCCTTCAAGGGTGTTTAAATATATGAAAAATACTTATGTAAAATCATTAAAAATATTCTTTGAAAAATAGTGTAAACATCCTTTAGTTTTGGTAACTTTTAAAAAGTAAAAATTATGAAAAATTTGGCAAAATATTTTATTTGAAAATACATGGAATATTTTAATGTAATATTAATGAATTATAAAGTACATGATAGTGGGAAAATCTATTCGTGACATAGACATTAAAAAACATTCTTTTCACACTTTTGAAAAGAAATTAAAAAATGACCTATTTGAAAAATGGAAAAGAAATATTCCATTAAAAAATTTTAAATAAAGAAAATTATAGTAGTAAAATAAATTTATAAATATTTTTAGTATAGATAAACATATATATGGAAGAAATATATTCTCGACCTAAAAGAAGAAATAAGTCCAATTTTTCTTAAAAACGTTTTTTAGACCTTTTGAGTACAAAAGATAGGTAAAATGGAAATAATATTCAAAACCACATAAATAAACATAGGATAATAAAATATATGGGGTTTAATATAAAATTAACATATAATTCCCAACAATGTAAATTTAAATATAAACAATGTCGATGAAAATTGAGATTGTAACATAAACCATTATCACAAGTCCCGAATTACTTTGTATGTGATGTATCCTTCGATAAAATAGATTTATATATAGTATTAATATAAACCTAAACTATTTGTTTACTTATATTACTATAAATCATTCCATTATAATTTCTAATTTCTAATTTATTAACAATTCTTAATTCAAATAAATATTTGAGTGTTAACAGTTCCATTTTATATGCATGTTTCGATTCAAAGGTTTCAGTACTTGATCCTTTTTCAAATTAAAAAAATATTAATCATGTCATAAATATCTTATTTTTTTATGTACAATTTTATAACTGTCTATGTAAGGCAGTGATGAAAAATGGAATGCATCACTTTTTGGAGGCTGTATTCCAGACATACGCATGACTGGTGCTTTCATTTTTTGATGGGTTTAAATAAAATAAGATAGAAAATAATTTAACTTTATAGAGTCATAATTATGTCATAAATATCATACATATTCATTAAATCTATATATATAACCATCTTTGTGAGGTGCTGATGAAAAATAAAATACATTGGTCCATGAAGGCGATCATCTGCACGTACGCATGGACAACATTTTCATTTTCCATCAGATGGAAATGAGGTATATAATGATTTTTATATCAACATAATAGCATTTAAATATACCAATTAAACTTATTAAATTATGTTTACATCGTTATATAATATTTTGAGGATATTGAAGGAGAATGAAATTTGAAATAACTCTTTCAAGTCAATCACCTCTTCCTTAGGTATCCTCATTTATATCTCTCTTTAAGCCTTTTTGGGTTTGTATATTGTTGATATAAGGACCTATATAATATTATGAGGAGAGTTTCAAAGTTATATAGAAATATTTTTTTTGATATAATGCGTTCAAAGTGTGTGTATAAGTGAGGAGAGGAGGTTCCCTTTTTATAAGTGAGGGGAGGAGCACCCATGTAATTACCCTTAACTTTAAAAATAATATAAATTGAGTTTAAATGGTAAGTGGAACCAAATAATCTAAATTTAGAGTATAATATTATTTTAGGTTTATATAAACTCAACCAATCAAATAAAGATAAGTTCTTGTGATATTATAATCCTTATCATTTATTTTTACCCCTTTTAAGAATTTAATCCTTTACCACAATGATTTAACTTTTAACATGGAAACTATTATTTAGGACTAAAAATAAAATCAAAATTATACTTTTTTTTATAAATTATGATTCCAAATATTTAATATTTTTTACTATATTAAATTTCTAATTTTTTTATAAATTAATTCAAATATATGCACACAAAACACGTAAAAACCATTTTTAGAAAAAATGTATCTTTAAGAATAAAATGATTTTATTCTCATTCATTACCTAGTAAAAACATTAATTTTTTTTTATTTTCATAGTTTAATATATTACCAAAAAAATCATTAAAATCAATCATAAATATTTATTAATTTAATTTATTATGATAAAAATACATTTCACACATAATTTTTTTCTAAAAAATATATTTTTACCTTGAAATGATTTTATCTTCATTTATAAAAATTTTATAATAAATGTATAAATTATTATTAATTTGTATACATGTATAAAAAATAATTTTCCATAATTTTAATATTCTAAATAATATAAATTTACTTTTAAATAAAAACATATATAATAAAATAATTTTTGTAAACAAAAATTTTTTTGTTAATCGAGAATTATTAGACAAGTATTACTTATAATTACTTAAAAATTTAATGGATTTAATTAATTAATTTTTTTAATTATTACTTCAATTTTATAAATTAATTTTATGTATATCATTTCTCAAAAGTATTAAATCTTAATAAAATTCAAAATCCAAAAAACTAGTTCAAAATCATCTCTTTAGAATCAATTATATTTTCTTAAGTGAATTTGACACATTTTATTTTACAAAGTCATTTATTTAACAATTTAATTTAACTATATATTATTTTTTTCCATTTATTTTAGTAGTAAATAATTATTCACTTAATTTTTGTGTTTCATGCATCATAGTTAATCAAACACAAAAAATTATTTCAAAGGAAAATATATTCTAAAATTACAAGATGTTACATTCTACCCCCTTATCAAAATTTTTGTTTGCAAAATTTCATTACTTCAATGAAAAAAATAATGATATTTATTCATCATTAGATCACTGTGTTTTCAAATGTCTTCCTCAAATTTGTGGGTTCAAAAATATATTCTTCTAGGTGGGTAGTCTTGTTCTGCCGCACTTTATCTCTTCAATCTAGAATCTCCATCGATTGTTCCTCATATGAAATATTATACTCCAACTGTACAAGCTCTGAGTTCATTATATATAAAGGATTGGGTATTTAATTCCTCAAAATAAATACATGGTGAACTTATAAAACGTTAAATGGAATTTCCAAAAAAAAATCTATCATCTTGATATGATAAAGAGTCTCATAGGGACCAGTATATTTGGGGATCAACTTCCACTTATTTTGAAATATCATTTCTTTGATACACGGAGATATTACTAGGAATAAATTATCACCAACTTTGAACTATAGATCTCACTTATGATTTTAAGCATAATTATTTTTACATCTTGGGCTGGCCTAATGTGTAGTAGAATTTATACAACCTTATTTGTCATTTCTTTAGCTAGATTAGGTCCTAATAACTTATGTTCTCCAACTTCATTCTATCATGTTGGAGTTATACAATTATTTTCATAGAGGGATTCACAAGGATCCATCTAAATTATAAAGTGAAAGATATTTTTTAAGAAAATTCACTAAGATGAAGGTGTTGATCCAAACCAAATTTTAAATCGATAGAAAAACCTCTCAATATATCATCTAGGGATTGAATGGTCCTCTCAAAATAAATATCTTTATAAGGATGATAAAAAGTTATAAAGTTGAAATGTATATTCATTTATTTTTTAATACATATCTAAAACTTCAAGGTAAACCTTAGATCTAAATTAGATAAAATTTATAGTGTAACTTCCCGAAACCTTATAAATTTTTTAATGTATATTTTTCAAGTGAAAAATATTCTCTAATAATAATGAAATGTTCTAACTTCGTAAGATGGCCGACTTCAACCCAAACACTGTTATGGCCTTTAGAATCTAGGGAGAGTCTTATGATGAAATCCATGGTGATGTTATAAAATTTTTGTATAGGTATGGGTACTTTTTTCATCATACCATTTGAGTTATGATGTTTAATAGTTACTTGTTTATATACCAGGAATTGATATACACAATCCTCAATAATCCTCTTCATGTTGTCCCACCATAATTGCTCCTTGTGATCTCTATACATCTCTGTAATTACATGTGGGTTAGGGAATGTTGATATATGTGATTCTTCCATTAGTTACTTATTTAATTCTATTATTAAAGGAATATATATCTAGTTCATTAATGGTAACACCTTGATATTTTAGAATGTATTTCTCTTTAATAAATTTGATGTGTTCGATGGATTGTGATGAACACAACACCAAAAATAAGTGAATAATGTATTATTAATATATAAAATGAAAAAAATTAAAATATATTAAAATTAAAATAATAAAAATAATTAATTAAATAATATAATTAAATTCATTAAATAGTTTTCAAATGATAAGGAATGTTAGTCTAGTATATATTAGCTAAACTATAATGTTTTTTTTTTCAAAAAATATATTCATTATATAAGTTTTATTTAAAAGTTAATTTATTTTATTTTGAGTATTAAAATTATGGAAATTTATTTTTATATATGTATAAAAAATATATCTTTCATACTCTGATTATAAAATGGTTGTAAATTATGATAAAACCATTTAATGTTTAAAAAATATTTTTTAGAAAGCTATTTTTATGCACACAATGTGGTTATGTTAATAAATTAAATTGATCACTATTATTGAATGATGTTAATAATATGTATATATAATGCATTCAATAAAATGAAGTTACATTCATCTAATGTTTCTGACTTGGAAAGAAATTAGAATAAATTTATTTCTATGCTTAAAAGTATATTTTCTAAAAACCGTTTTCTTTGCATTTTGCATGATTATTTTGAAATTTATTTCTACCACCTCGAAGAAATGAATTTTTAAAATATATTACATATTTTTAATTATTATAATCAATATTAGTTAATAATTTCAACTTAATTTTTGTTCATAATTAATATTCACCATGGTTAGAATCTTGTCAACATGGTAAGGGATAAAATGGCTAACAAGGGGGTTAAACTAATAGATAAGTCATAAAATATCTCTAAAATTATTATAAAACTGATTATATGAGTGGTTATATATCATAAATTATCCTATATTTAAAAAACTTCCATTTGGTTCTACTTTACCTCGAAAATGACTTTATATTATTTTAAAACATTGAATATTTAAAGGGGTTTCCACTCCCGTCACTTAAAACATTTAACCTCCTATTCTCACTTATCCACATGACTTGAGAACTCTAGATTGAATAATAATGACTCAAATATATTAAAAAAATTCCTACCTACATATTAGAGGTATTTTTCCACTAAAATACCATCCTAATAAGGATAAAAGTTTAATCTGAAGAAATATATTCAAAGAAGAAGTATATGCTCTTATCAAACTTTTTAAAGTTTCTTTATTCTTAAAGATCCTCCAAATTTTCTATAACCATATTAATATAATTAAATCAGTGTATGTTCTATAAATAATTTTTTATTCTAATTTTACAAACATTTTTTATATCCTTTTAATCTAATGAAAAATGAAAGCGTTGCTCAGGCGTATGTATAGACTACTATCTCCATGAAGTGACATGTTTCATTTTTCACCACTACCTCACATTTATGGTTATGATAATGAATTTAAATAATATATGTGATATAATTTTGATTATTTATAGATAAAATATTATTTACCTTCCTTTATTTCAATTCATTGAAAATGAAATAACCACTCATGCGTACCTGTAGACTATAGCCTCCACGAAGTGATGTAATTCATTTTTCATCAACAACTTACATAGATTTTTATAAAAGTTTATAAAATGAATAGATTTAATATTTATGACATGATAAATATTTTTTAATATGATTAAACCATTACTAATTTGTAAGGAACAAAATATCCAAACTAAAACATGCATGAAAAAAAAAATAGTTAACAGCAGAATATTGATTTTAGTGGAGAATTATTAATAAATGGGTTATTATAAATTATTCATGATAATATATGGTATGATAAGTATGAATATTTTACTAATATATATTTATAATTGGACTAAATTTATATTTTATTACATGTAATAATCAATTTGGGAATTGAGGCAAGGGTTTATGTTGCAATCTAATTTTTAATCAAGATTGTTCATATTTAAATATCCATTAGGTAAATTATATGAACCCTCTATATTAAACCCATATATTTTCTTATACATGGGTTATTTATTTATTTTTCAAATATTTTATATATTTTCCCCTTTGTATTACTCATAAAGACCGAATGATTACTTTTAAGAAAAACTGACCCTATTTATCCATTTTGCTCAAGAATATTTTTATTTTATTACATATTATTTACAATGTTTAAATAATGTTATTTTATATCCTCAAATAAGTTTTTAAATTCGTTTTCAAACATATTTTAATTTAATTTAAATTTTTTATAAATTCATTTTAAAAATATTTTCCATACATGTAATATTTGACTTTTTTACAAAAGTGTAGAATGATTTTTTTAATATTTACCAAATGAATGAATTTACCTACCATCATAATCATTTTTTTAATCTTAAATTAAAATTTTACAAGGTTTAAAAAAACACTATTATAATTTTTCAATGTTTTTTTAGTTTTTAAAATTTATCAAAAGAAGAGGATGCTTCCTCTTCTTTTTCAAAGCATGTTTCAAATGATTTTATAGAAGTATTTTTAATCCATGTCAACTTAATTTAAGGAATATTATTCTTAAATGGAGCTATAATCTTATGATACCATCTAATTTATTTATATGGATATATTGTGATGGTAATGTTTTAAGGTTATTTTCGTGAAACCTATTTCTTTCTCATGGTTTAATTAAATTTTAATGAAATGGTGATTTTTTTGAACTTGTGGGACACATATATGTGGTTTTGATTATGTGAAGGGTGGATATGAAATTATATAACCCTATAATACATTAAGTAAAAATTTAAACCACATGATAAAAATTAAAGTTAATAGGATATGAACCCAATTAAATATTTGATTCTATCCACAATTAATGAAAATTGAATGAGGAGTGAACAAATCCACTATGGGAGTCTTTCCACTAAGTTATTCTCGTTTTAGCAGTGATATTTGACTAATTAAATGATTTTATTTACTTATGATTATACCAAAATCCTATAAAATGGTTTTATTATTATTATATTCTCTCATGGATCATGATTAATTATCGATGATTTCACACTCTTATAATTCATTTATATTGTTATGAAAAATTTTTGTGCCATTCATAATTATTTATGATTTATAACTAATTTGGTATGAATTTTATAAGTTATTATTATTTTATTATGCCATTATACTTATTTATGCTCACTTATGATATTTTATTGATGTCTCCTATGTTGATCCTTATCTAGAATTGATTTGAAACATTATTATGTTTCTATTTCCCTAGGTTATAAAGAAAGGTATTAAGTTGGTTATGTCTAAGTGGGAAATTATGTGTGAAGAATTTTTTAAGACATCTTGAATATATTTCATGTAATAAGTTTATTATGTTTCTAGTCTCTAAAGAAACTGAACCTTTATTGTTATAGGGAATTTAATATTGTTATATGTATTTAATATTCATCTAAAATGATGCAATATTTATATATGGAATGCTCAGGTCACCATAGTTGGTATCAATGCAGGGTTGAGTTTTTTTGAGATTTATATTTTAAATAATACCATGATAGAACCTAATACAAAATATGATAGATTGGAAGTGATATAGGATGAATATAAAGTGTTATTAGTTTATAATAAGGGGTCTTAATTAATGAAATCTTACAAATTATTTTCAATACTAAATGATTATTCCCTCTAATTAATTTTTATTGATGCTTACACTATGATTTTTGGTTTTAGTCAATGGTTTGAACTAGGAATAATCGTGTTAGAAATGAATGTGGTAGGAAATGTAATGATTTTCCTAATGGAAAACTAAAAATCATGAGGGCTTGAATGTAAAATATTATTGTTATGATTCACAAACCCCTAAAGTTATGAATTATAATAAGATTATAAATGATAAAAGGAAGGATAAAAATATAATTTAGTGTTTTTTGAGGTGATATACAACTTCATTTTGTAGTTCATACAATCCACTAATTTCCAAGCAATGGATCAGTACCATTGAAAATTTATTTCCAATTCTCTAATTCTCAGAGCATGAAATAGTTTTCTTAGTTGTTTTAATTTAGATTGTGAAGAAGATTACAGGTTTACTCTTATCAATAATATGTGGCATGATAAAAATAAACTCTATTGAATGAGAAGAGTTTAAGAATTTATTTTTAAGTAAGTACATTCCTTGAGATCTTTTCATGAAAATGGAAAGGGAATTAATGTAGTAAAAAAATGATAATGAATCCATTGGTACCTAAAAGGAAAATTTTACATGGATTTTCATGTGTGATTCTTGTTTAATCATTAAATATAAAAGAAAAATTGATTAATAATTTAGTGTCTTAAATCCAAGTCTCTGAAAGAAATTATTCATAAGGTACTTTAGTAGTTATGATGAAAATTTTCTATGTTATACCAAAATAGAAATAATGATCATAGACCCATATTATTATCATAGTTTTGGGGATAAGAATATAATGATGGGATATTGATTAATTTTTAATAATAAAATCCATGGATGAAATAAAATTAATATTCTTTATGCCAAAATTATGGAGAAAAACATAGGATAATTTTAATTAATGAGACTGGTAAAATTTTTAAGTATACAAAAAAGACTTAATAAAATGACTGCCAATAGGATATGATGAGGATAATAAATGAAATTAATGGAGAGAAATATAAATTTAATGTGCCACCCAAAATCCAATTCTTTAATTGAAAATAGTATGGAAATTATGACAAATTATGCATGAATCTAATGGTTATTGATGAAAATTGGTGTCCAAAACCTTTTAAGAAAAGATTCAAATGGAAATCTCATGTGATCAGAACTCTTAAAGTGGTTTATCAGAACTAAGTTGTGAAAGATACACTTATCATCCACTCTAGAATAGAAAATGTATTATTTGCTTTAGGATATACCCACTCTTTTATATCTAAATAATTTTATAAGATTATTACATCACTACATCAATGATTATATGTTTAATTATTAGTGAAAATTTATAATGATACAATGATCACATCTCAAGTCTATGGATTCTCTCTGATAAAAGTTCGTGGAAATATGTTTCCTACATTGTTTTTACTCTAGTTGAATTTTATGTGATTTTGGGAATGGATAAGCTCTATGTATATATATACCATATCAATTTTTAAGTAAGGTATGTCCCATTTGAAATTCTAAATAAACATATTATTTTCTATTAGTGAGAGGATGAACATGAAATTATAATGTAAATTACTTCCACAATATGGGTCTTACTACCTATTTAGGATGTGAATTTATCTCAAATGGTTGGGGACAAACTCAAAATTTAATATATGTCTATTTTTTGGGAATATGATGTTGTATTTATTGAATAGTTTCATATCCTTCACCTAATTCATGAATTTTATTTTTTAATATAATTTATACATATTGATATGCCTATTTAAAACACTCCTTATAGAGTATCCTAGATATAGTTGTTGGAATTGAAGAATAAACTCTAAGAGAATATAGATAAGGGATTCATTCTTCCAAGTTATTCACCATGAGGTGAACCTATTCTTTTTATTAATAAAAATGATGGTTCAATGGGTATTTACATTGATTATCGATATCTTAAAAGATCAATATCAAGAACAATTTTCTTTTACTTTATATTGATGATTTTTTTGATAAAATATGAGGAGATCAATACTTTTACAAGATTTAATTTCAATCTGTATATCACTAGTTAAGGGTTAAAAGGGATGATATACCCAATAAAAACTTCTATATATGGTGTGAACACTATGAATTTATAGTTATTACATTTTGACTTAACAATTCCCCCACTATCTAAATGGATCTAATGAATAGTGTCTTTAGATATTACCTTAATTAGTTTGTATTAGTATTTATAGATGATATTATCGAATATTATAATAGTAGGGAATAACATGGAGATAATTTGAGGATTTTTTTAATACCTTTCAAAAGAATAATTTTTATTCTAAATTTATTAAGTGTGAATTTTAGAAATATAAAGTATCATTATTGGGTTATGTAATTACAAGTGATGGAATGTTGGTGAATCCTTCGAAGATGGAAGTTATTTAATATTGAATCAAACTAACCATAGTTACTAAGATAAATATTTTTCTTTGATTGGATGGATAATATCGACTCTATATGTGAAATTTATCATGGATATAAAATCATCTAGCCATGTTGACATAAAATAAATTCAAGTTCATTTAGACCAATGAATGGGAAGGTAATTTCAAGGAACTAATGTTAAGGTTTTTATGTTCAGCTATAATTGTAGAGACCCGAAGCTTGACATACATTGACATTACATTACATTTGCGGAATACTTAGTACATAACAAAAACACACACACAAGGATCGTAATAGTTTAGTGTCTTTGGAAACTCAGAATATAATCTTCTAATCCTGGTGAAAGATCTTCAAAATCTCTCATAAAGATATTCTTTTTTTTACCTAAAACCTTTCTTTATATCCTGGGGAAAAGAAAACATAAAAGGGTGAGCTCAAATGCTCAGTAAGGGTAAACAAAAGAAATATCAATCACATCATATACATAAGCACATAACTTTTGGAAATCTTAACCTGCAAAAAAGATCATAATTTCAAAACATGGGGTAAATCATGGCAGTGAAATGTAATCACAATAATAATAACATAAAACATGAAACTTTTTGGCATTCACGCATAATAATATAGAATCATTTCTTGTTAGTAAAGACTCATTGCTAAGACTATCTTAGTGGACAAAGTTCCTTTCTGAACTGAGTCACCCTCGTTTCAGTCCTGTTTCACTGAACCGGTATAACCTACCATTCCATACATGTCTATCTCATGAGATATAAAATCTTTACCCAATGCATTGGAGGGAGATATAGGTCCCACCCATCTCATAATGATACCATTCTTATGTGTGCCACAAAATCATAAACCATACATCATAGCATAACCCATGTAATAAAAATGGGATTCTTAAACATCATGAAATCATAAAACAATTCATATAAGATAGAGTAATTCATAAAAAATATTTACATCACAACATAATCAAATCCATGTAATAATAGGGATAGAAACATAACCCTTTATTATCTTAGATGGAAAATAATTTTGAACAAACACTTGAACTCCATTCCTGAGGAAAATATCCTTTCTACTTCAAAAACACTTTTAATTTCTTAACATGTCATAAAATTATAACTAAAAGAAGTTGATAAAAAATAAACTTGATAACTTTTAAAGGAAGCTTCTTGGAAATAATTTTTTAAAAATCCATTCATGCCGTATAAGTTAAAAAAAACATTCTTCGTACTTTTGTCGGAAAAGTCAAAAAGTACCTCGTACGAAAAACGACAAAAGATTCCTTTCATATATTTTACTAAAAACTATCCAAAGGGTAAAATTGGATTTAAAAAATTGTAGGTGGATGGAAATAACATTACATATTGAGGAAACATATATGTGGATGATAAAATACACCCCAGTAAATACCAAAGTATAAACAATCTCGGATAAAAATGGGATTGTGATATTTCCCTTACCTTAGGTCCGATTTGTTTCGTAAGTGTCCGAACCTCCTATATAATAATTTAAATAATGTCATGGACTTATTACAGAATCATATTAATTGTTATTATATCATATATGGTTCACTTATGACTTTATATTACCCATTCTTTTGTAAATTCATGTTAAAGTAGCGTTTTGGGTAAAATCGTCTCATTTGTCATTCGTGTTTTAACTTGTAATTATTCATATGATTACTTAGATCATTATTACTTAATTATAGAGTATAAAACATGATTTATATATAATATATATTCAGAATATACATATATATAATGGATCGATAAATGGAAAGAAATACACCGTTCATGGAGATGGTAGGCCGTACGTACGCATGAACGCTATTTTCATTTCCTTATTGAATTGAGTGGAATTAAGTAGATGACATACATATATATACACATAAATCAAGTAGCTTTATAATGTCATATATTTCATTATTATTGCTTATATATACTTTATAATCATTCTTAAATGGTTAAAATGGAGAATGAATCTCATCGCGTCGTGGAGACGGTAGTCCGTACGTACGCCCGAGCGATGATATCATTTCCATAATTATTGAATTGAATTGGAGTGGATGATACAATATATCAGAATAATTATTATGTTATAATAACTATTTATAGTTATTCTTTACACCATAATACCCATCCATGTAAGGTGTTGGTGGAAAAACAGATTACACCACAGCGTGGAGACGATATTCCGTACGTACGCACGCGCGATGATTTTGTTTTCCGTAGGATGGATAGATGGTGAAAAAGGGTTGTTTAATACATATAATAACATATCCGTATATGAGTGATACTGATGTTATTACTTCATAATGAAACAACCTAAGAATAAGAAGTGGAAGAAGAAATAAAGTTGAAAGAATCGGTTACGGAAATTACCTCTTCTTTGAAGCACCTCTTTGAGACCTCCTCTTAGGGCACTAAAATTCGTCTTTGAGGAAGACCAGAACCTCTAGGATGTTTCTAGGGAAGTGGAGAAGAGAATTTGTAAGGGGTTGACCGAGCTTGAAGGCTCAAAGTTGTGTGAGGAAGAGAGGGAGGAGGTTCCCTTTTATAAGGGAGGAGAGGGGTACCTTTGGAATTCTTAAAAATATTAATTTATAATAAATCTAACACCACTTAAAAACCTCCAAAAATGACTAATATTAGAATATTAGATGAGATAGGGTTGTAATCTCATAAACCAATCAAATTTAGACATTTTTTGATCTTATTTTTAACCTTATCATTTTGATTTATCCTTATTCAATCTATTTAAGTTTATTTGTGGTAACAAAATTCTAAATTTTAAATTATAACAAATAATTACTTATTCTTTTCGAATTTTCCATAATTGTTTAATTTATAACATTATAGACCATATAAATTTTAATTTATAATTTTTAATTTTTTTGTGATTTTTAAACAATTTTATAATATGTTATTTTTATAAAATAACAATAGTGTCAATTTTGACACTATTCATTTATTTGAATTTAAATAAACTATATACAGAAGATATGTTCGAACTAAAAGCTTTAATATATTAATAAAAGCTCATATGTATCTATAAAATTAGTGGATCACATTAAATAGTTTATATAATATTTATTTTATTATTTTTAAAACCATTTATTTGGTTTATCTCTTAATAAAATAATTACTACATCATTTTTGTATAATTATTTAATATACTTATTTGTTGCATAAAAATTTAAAATAAAATCCTATGATGAAGATAAATATATTAACTTTCACAATAATACTTTTACTCTAATTTATCATTTTAAAATCACAATATTTAAATTGTTATAATTATTAAATTATGAAGGTGACGCCTTTGGCATCATTTAAAATAAAATAATATAACTATCATAATTGCTTGTATAAGACTCAAAATGGTCAAATATTCGACCATTGGATGATTATAGTTTATATTTACATGAAAAATAAGTTTTGGTCAGGGTTTTGTGCCTTTTATGGTCACTATTAGTTTAATAAAAACTATATTCTTAATTTTTCACTAGATAAATAATTCCTGCATCACTATTGTGTCACAATTAATGATAATTATTTAATCCCAAAAAATTCTAGATAAATTCTAATGATGTATATAATTTTGTTAGATTTCTGGAGAATATTCATGTTATAAGTTTTATGATGTTTATCACTAAGTTAAAATTATTATACTTATAAGATTTAAGAAAGTGACATGTTGTCAGTTTATTTGGTTTTAATAATAATTAAATTATTTTCATGGTCAAAAGTCCATAAAATGAATCTAATCTGACCCTTATTTGATATGGGTTTACTTTTATCCGTCAAATATAATTTTGGCATGTGTTAGGGTAATTTTATAATATTATATTTACCCTTAATTACCCGATTTACCTTTAACTATGGTAAATAAAATTTACCGAAGTTACTATTCATAATTCCCAAAAATAAAAAGCAGCCTATTAACATAATTTGGACCCACTGATTCCAAATATGGAATCCATTTTTTAAAATTCAATACACAGAAGTTGCAGAAATTAAATTAAAATTAATCCCGTTGTTGAATAAAAACGGGTTTTTGTTTAAAACATTGCAAAAGATTGAATTGATTTAACCTACGAATTCAAGGTAAAATCAATGCTAATGACATTCATTATATTAAATGGTAAAAATATATTATATTTATACTTTAAAAGAATTCAATATTATAATTTAACCACATAAGATATTACGATGAAAAAAGTTGTTTTTAATTAAAATATAGCGTGTTTTTACGATTCATTAAAATATGAAAGTTATCGGAAAAATATCAAAACGTTATCTAATGCAAATTTTTATATCCTGATTCAAAATAAGAATTTTATTTTGTAAAATTGAACATATAAACTTTTCAAAAACTAGATTTAAAGTGGGTGTGCTATCAAAAGGCGGCAAAACTGCATTTTTTGAAAAATACTTATTTTACCCGAAACATTTATTTTGTTCTTATACCATGTTCTAGAAAATGTGTAAGATGAATAATAATGTTATAAAATTCAAAATGTAGTTAATATTATTCATAACGGCTAGTTCATGACAATATTATAATAATATATCGTTGTTTATTAAAACCAAGTATTGCGTACAACACACGCTATCGAGGAAGGTTGCGATTGCGTGTAATGCAAGCCAAGTCAGGGTTGCGTGTTGTGATAGAATCCTTTGTTGTTTCGTATAATGGAATCCAACCATATTTCATTTATACATTGAATATATATATATATATACTCAATGTTGCGTAGAATAACTATTATCAATATTGTGTGTAACACGATCCAAGAATAGTGTTGCGTATACTGCAAGCTAATACGGTGTTGCGTATAGCACAAGATAATCTTGGTGTAGAATACAACACAAGACATTAATGAAATTAAAAGAATATTTTTCATAAAATCTCGGGGTGTTACATTCTACCCCCCATAAAATGAATTTCACCCTCGAAATTCGTCGGGGTTATAAATGGTTTACTACTCGAAAGTTTGTTTAATAGAAACCCACATCATAAAAAGGAATACCAAAACATGGATTTAAAAACTAAAGTATGAAATGTAACGGTTACCCAAATTAACTCATCACTGGGTTTCCACATAGGAGAACATAGGTGAAAATATGGATATGGAAGAAAAATCTAACCATCAAGTTCTGATGGAGAGTGGTAGAGAACATGGCTATGAAAAAGCCAACAATCACAAAGCTGTTGATTTGTGATGATCTAGGGTACCATCCGATTCATCAGATATAGGATCACTAGGATAACATTTTTGGTTTTCAATATCATTTCCCTAAAGTTGAAAAATTTGAATTAGAAGAAATACTTACTTGATTTTGGTACAATCTCACTATTGTTCATGAATTGAACAATTTCCACTTCATCCCTTAAAGAAATGAAGTTGAATTTGTTATTCGTGATGTGTTAGCAGATCATGTGATAGAATGATGAGTCATTCCATCTCTTTCAAACAAAAGGTTAGCAAAAGATATAAGTCCATCTTATGGTTAGATTAATCGTATATGGTTCCAAAAATGAACTTATACTTCATATATCATACCGCTTAATAAAATAATACTAGTTTATACTAACCAGGAACTTCTTGTAGGCCAGTGGTAGGCGATAAAGGCCAGTCGCACTTCAGTTGTGGGTTCGATTCCCACAGCCTTGTCTGACGCAATGGGCTGTCGCCCGTCATGCAGGTTGTCCTTTTTCTAAAACTATATTACTATAACATCCCATCAATAATATCGAAAAACAAACAATACTAACTTATGTCCAACATAATCCATTCCAATCTTTAGGCTTATCTAAAATACTTTGGTCCAAGTTCATAGTATAAAGAAAACTATTACTTTAAATGTCATCAACCAAGCATGTGAATATCATCATTTATCCCCCATATATCTTGTTGGTCACATTTCAATCATGTGAATACCTTAATCATGTATTCTATTGAAAAATGAATACCCATTAAACCTTAGTGAAAACATGAATGCTGTCAAAAGTTAACTCTTACCACATACCAAAATCCAAAAATTATATATACTCAAACCATGATATCACTTAGTCCTTATATCAATCATGAGCTCATGAATACTATCAAACATTTAATTTTCTCCTTATCCCTTCATTATGCGCATATCATCTACATTCCAAAAATATCTCAATCACATTCCATGGTTACCGGTACCATTGAAAACCACAATAGACCAATACATAGATATTCCAATACTCCATGATACAACATTATTTTGGAATCCCATTACATAAACACTTAATCATTCCACCACATCGTTTTCATATTCAACATCGCCAATAGTGATCGTATGTGACTTCCCTTTGTCCTTTGCCTTAAGTGGTTGATCATGTTGATCATCAATAACCCTTGGATTAGGGCATTTATTAGCATAATGCCCCATTTCCTTTCACTTGAAGCATTGAAGTGTTGGTGGTGCGTTCTCTGCAGTGTTTACTTTATTCACATCATTAGAAACCCTTTTTCCATTACTTCGACACTCAGCTGCTTGATGACCTTCTTTTACACACTTAAAACATTTTCTAGTCCCTTTAAGACAATCTCCACCATGCTTCTTTCCACACTTTGTGCATAAGGAAACATTCATCTTCTTTTCACCATTATTATGAGATTTCTCCTTGAACTCCATCTTTCGTTTCTTGTCAAAACCATGAGATGGATATGTAACATCAACTTCCATTTCTACCTTGATAGCACAATGCACAATCTCTTCATAGCTACTGAAGTCTCTTATAGATAATGCCCTTCGAAGACTTGGTTTTAAGCCACTGAAAAATCGATCAACTTTACTTTCAGGTTGGATGATAATGCCAGATGCATACCTTGCAAGTCTTGTAAAATTCGCTTCGTATATACCAACAGATTCATCATCCTTCTGCTTCAGCTCAAGAAACTCCTTTTCCATCTTTTTTCGAAGAATACGAGGGAAGTACTTACTAAAAAACAAGTTCTTGAACTCGTCCCATTCCATGGACTCAATTTCATCTCTTGGCCTCGTATTCTTGATAATATTCCACCATTGATCAGCTTCACCTTCCAAACAATATACTGCTAAGATGACTTTATCATGATCAGAACATTGAATAACTGAAAATATCTTTTCCGTGGTACCGATCCATTGTTCAGCAACAAGTGGATCGGAAGTCCCACTGAAAGAAGGTGGACTTTGACTCTTGAAGGACTCAATAGAATATTGTTCCCTTCTCTACTCATTTGGAAGTCCAGAATGATTCATAGCTTGTGTAAGTATAGAAATAAGATTTTGCACTCCATCTCCCATAACATTTGTTTGTTCAGGAGGACAATCATTTAATTTTCCATTGCATTGATCAACACGGTTCCTTCGGGTTCCATCCATCGTCTAAAACCCAAAAAGAATAGTGTGAGAGGCAAAAATCATGCTAGGGAAAACAACATAACAAAGGGGGGGTACCTTCAATATCTAACATCTTAGGTTTAATTCTATGATCGTTAGCATAATTATAGTACTATAACCAATATGTATACTTAACCTTAGAGACATCCCTAGACATACCTTAGAAATATCTCTAGGGATCTCACTAAAGTTCTCGCATCCTAGTTTCCAAAGGTTGACTAAACCTTTCCTCTGATACCAACTGTAGAGACCCGAATCTTGACATACATTGACATTACATTACATTTGCGGAATACTTAGTACATAACAAAAACACACACACAAGGATCGTAATAGTTTAGTGTCTTTGGAAACTTGGAATATAATCATCTACTCTTGGTGAAAGATCTTCAACATCTCCCATAAAGATCTTTTTTTTATACCTAAAACCTTTCTTTATATCCTGGGGAAAATAAAACATAAAAGGGTGAGCTCAAATGCTCAGTAAGGGTAAACAAAAGAAATATCAATCACATCATATACATAAGCACATAACTTTTGGAAATCTTAACCTGCAAAAAAGATCATAATTTCAAAACATGGGGTAAATCATGGCAGTGAAATGTAATCACAATAATCATAACTTAAAACATGAAACTTTTTGGCATTCACACATAAAAATAGAGAATCATTTCTTGTTAGTCAAGAATCATTGCCAAGACTATCTTAGTGGACAAAGTCCCTTTCTGAATCGAGTCACCCTCGTTTTAGTCCTGTTTCACTGAACCGGTATAACCTACCATTCTAGCCACGTCTATCTCATGAGATATAAAATCTTTACCCAATGCATTGGAGGGAGATATAGGTCCCACCCATCTCATAATGATACCATTCTTATGTGTTCCACAAAATCATAAACCATACATCATAGCATAACCCATGTAATAAAAATGGGATTCTTAAACATCATGACATCATAAAAAAATTCATATAAGATAAAGGAATTCATAAAAAATATTTCCATCACAACATAATAAAATCCATGTAATAATAGGGATAGAAACAAAACCCTTTATTATCTTAGATGGAAAATAATTTTGACAAAACACTTGAACTCCATTCTTGAGGAAAATATCCTTTCTACTTCAAAAACTCTTTTAATTTCTTAACATGTCATAAAATTATAACTAAAAGAAGTTGATTAAAAATAAACTTGATAACTTGTAAAGTAAGCTTCTTGGAAATAATGTTTTAAAAATCCATTCATGCCGTATAAGTTAAAAAAAACATTCTTTGTACTTTTTTCGGAAAAGTCAAAAAGTACCTCGTACGAAAAACGACAAAAGATTCCTTTCATAGATTTTACTAAAAACTCACCAAAGGGTAAAATTGAATTTAAAAAATTGTAGGTGGATGGAAATAACATTACATATTGAGGAAACATGGATGTGGATGATAAAATACACCCCAGTAAATACCAAAGTATAAACAATCTCGGATAAAAATGAGATTGTGATATTTCCCTTACCTTAGGTCCGATTTGCTTCGTAAGTGTCCGAACCTCCTGTATAATGATTTAAATAATGCCATGGACTTATTAAAGAATCATATTCATTGTTATTATATCATATATGGTTCACTTATGACTTTATATTACCCGTTCTTTTTGTAAATTCATGTTAAAGTAGCGTTTTGGGTAAAATCGTCTCATTTGTCGTTCGTGTTTTAACTTGTAATTATTCATATGATTACATAGATCATTATTACTTAATTATAGAATATAAAACGTGATTTATATATAATATATATTCATAATATACATATATATAATGTATCGATAAATGGAAAGAAATACACCGTTCATGGAGACGGTAGGCCGTACGTACGCATGAATGCTGTTTTCGTTTCCTTATTGAATTGAGTGGAATTAAGTAGATGACATACATATATATACACATAAATCCAGTAGCTTTATAATGTCATATATTTCATTATTATTGCTTATATATACTTTATAATCATTCTTATATGGTTAACATGGAGAATGAATCTCATCGCGTCGTGGAGACGGTAGTCCGTACTTACGCACGAGCGATGATATCATTTCCATAATTATTGAATTGAATTGGAGTGGATGATACAATATATCAGAATCATTATGATGTTATAATAACTATGTATAGTTATTCTTTACACCATAATACCCATCCATGTAAGTTTTTTGTGGAAAAACAGATTACACCACGGAGTGGAGACGGTATTCCGTACGTACGCACGCGCGGTGATTTTGTTTTCCGTAGGATGGATAGATGGTGAAATAGGGTTGTTTCATACTTATAATAACATATCAGTATATGAGTGATACTGATGTTATTACTTCATAATGAAACAACCTAAGAAGAATAAGTGGAAGAAGAAATAAAGTTGAAAGAATCGGTAACGGAAATTACCTCTTCTTTGAAGCACCTCTTTGAGACCTCCTCTTAGGGCACTAAAATTGGTCTTTGAGGAAGACCAGAACCTCTAAGATGTTTCTAGGGAAGTGGAGAAGAGAATTTTTCATGGGTTGGCCGTGATTGAAGGCTCAAAGTTGTGTGAGGAAGAGAGGGAGGAGGTTCCCTTTTATAAGGGAGGAGAGGGGCACCTTTGGAATTCTTAAAAATATTAATTTATAATAAATCTAACCCCACTTAAAAACCTCCAAAAATGACTCATATTCTAAGATTAGATGAGATAGGGTTGTAATCGCATCAACCAATCAAATTTAGACATGTTTGGATCTTATTTTTAACCTTATCATTTTGATTTATCCTTATTCAATCTATTTAAGTTTATTTGTGGTAATAAAATTCTAAATTTTAAATTATAACAAATAATTACTTATTTTTTGTGAATTTTCCATAATTGTTTAATTTATAAAATTATATACCATATAAATTTAAATTTATAATTTTTAAATATTTTTGTGATTTTTAAACAATTTTATAATATGTTATTTTTATAAAATAACAATAGTGTCAATTTTGACACTATTCATTTATTTGAATTTAAATAAAATATATACAGAAAATATGTTCAAACTAAAAGCTTTAATATATTAATAAAATGTCATATGTATCTATAAAATTAGTGGATCACATTAAATAGTTCATATAATATTTATTTTATTATTTTTAAAACCATTTATTTGGTTTATCTCTTAATAAAATAATTACTACATCATTTTTGTATGATTATTTAATATACTTATTTGTTGCATAAAAATTTAAAATAAAATCCTATGATGAAGATAAATATATTACCTTTCACAATAATACTTTTACTCGAATTTATCATTTTAAAATCACAATATTTAAATTTTTATATTTATTAAATTATGAAGGTGACAACTTTGGCATCATTTAAAATAAAATAATATAAGTTTTATAATTGCTTGTATAAGACTCCAAATGGTCAAATATTCGACCATTGGATGATTATAGTTTAAATTTACATGACCAATAGGTTTTGGTCAGTGTTTTGTGCCTTATATGGTCACTATTAGTTTAATAAAAACTATATTCTTAATTTTTCACTAGATAAATAATTTCTGCATCACTATTGTGTCACAATTAATGATAATTATTTAATCCCAAAAAATTCTAGATAAATTCTCAGGATGTAGATAATTTTTTTATATTTCTAGAGACTATTCAGGTTCGAAGTTTTATGATGTTTATCACTAAGTTAAAATTATTATACTTATAAGATTTAAGAAAGTGACATGTTGTCACTTTCTTTGGTTTTAATAATAATTAAGTTATTTTCATGGTCCAAATTCTATAAAATGAATCTAATACGACCCTTAGTTGATATGGGTTTACTTTTAGCCGTCAAATAGAATTTTGGCATGTGTTAGGGTAATTTTATAATATTATATTTACCCTTAATTACCCGATTTATCTTTAACTATGGTAAATAAAATTTACCGTAGTTACTATTCATAATTCCCAAAAATAAAAAGTAGCCTATTAACATAATTTGGACCCACTGATTCCAAATATGGAATCCATTTTTTAAAATTCAATACATAGAAGTTGCAGAAATTAAATTAAAATTAATCCCGTTGTCGAATAACAATGGGTTTTTGTTTAAAACATTGCAAAAGATTGAATTGATTTAACCTACGAATTCAAGGTAAAATCAATGCTAATGACATTAATTATATTAAATGGTAAAAATATATTCTATTTATACTTTAAAACCATTCAATATTATAATTTAACCACATAATATATTACGATGAAAAAAGATGTTTTTAATTAAAATATAGCGTGTTTTTACTATTCATTAAAATATGAAAGTTATCGGAAAAATATCAAAACGTTATCTAATGTAAATTTTTATATCCTGATTCAAAATAAGAATTTTATTTTGTCAAATTGAACATATAAACATGTAAAGAACTAGATTTAAAGTGGGTGTGCCATCAAAAGGCGGCAAAACTGCATTTTTTGAAAAATACTTATTTTACCCGAAAAATTTATTTTGTTCTTATACCATGTTCTAGAAAATGTGTAAGATGAATAATAATGTTATAAAATTCAAAATTTAGTTAATATTATTCATAACAGCTAGTTCATGACAATATTATAATAATATATCGTTGTTTATTAAAACCCAGTATTGCGTACAACACACGCTATCGAGGAAGGTCGCGATTGCGTGTAATGCAAGCCAAGTCAGGGTTGCGTGTTGTGAAAGAATCATTCGTTGTTTCATATAACAGAATCCAACCATATTTCATTTATACATTGAATATATATATATATACTCAATGTTGCGTAGAATAACTATTATCAATATTGTGTGTAACACGATCTAAGAATAGCGTTGCGTATACTGCAAGCTAATACAGTGTTGCATATAGCTCAAGGTAATCTTGGTGTAGAATACAACACAAGACATTAATGAAATTAAAAGAATATTTTTCATAAAATCTCGGGGTGTTACAATAATCACACAACCTTATAGTGAAGAAGGATTATTTGATCTATAATGATTAATCAAAGATGAGGTTGGGATGTTTTCTCATGTAAAATGTCATAGTGTTAGAATATTCCTCACACCAATTGAAGGTTCATGTGAAAAAAATACCCAACTCATGATTTGGATACGGAAGTGATAATTTTTACAATGAAAATATAGAGGAATTATATTTATGGTGAAAGGTGTGACATATATATAATCATAATAAGTTTAATTATATATTAACATAAAAATAGTTGAATATATACCAATGGATATGGTCGAAGTTGATTAATGGTTATGACTTCTCAATAAATTTCCACCTTCAGAAGGAAAACAAGGTAGATGATGTTTTGGGTCTGAGGGAACATGATAGATTATATTTTATGAGGATTTGAAGAGATATATTATTTATAGATTTAAAAAGGATGGATATTGAAATTGTGATAGAAGGGGATAAAAATTGTCTCAAAAAGATGAATGTTCAACTATCTATTTATGTGAAGATTAAAGAGGTGAAAAAAGAGGATGTAGAGCTTTATAATAAGGCAAGGAATGTCCTTGAATTTAGCTATGATATTCATAGAATAACCTGGTTTAGGAACTGTGTTTGTTTCTATTCAATACCATATTTGAATAAGGAACTATTGGATGAAACACATAGCTCATTATTCTCTATCCATCCCAGGAGAACCAATATTTATAGAGATATCAATGATAATTACTGGTGGGATAACATGAAGAATGATATTGTGTAATATATATTTTTATACTTGGTATTTCATCAAGTAAATTCTAAATATCATAAGTCTTAAGGGATGATGAAACCATTACCCATACCTATATTGAAATGGGAAAACATCACTATGTATTTTATCACACAACTCCCTAAGGCATCTAAATGCCATAATGTTATTTGGTTTATAGTCGATCACCTTATAAAGATAGTGCATTTCAAATTTATCAAATAAAATTTATCACTTGACAAAATTTAGAGGATATATATTAAGGGAGTGTTAAGGTTTCATGGGTTACCACTCTCAGTCATATTTGATCGAGGTTTGAGGTTTACCTTGAATTTCTAAAAAAGTCTTATGTAAGAATTGAATATGGTATTGAAATTTATCATTGCATATCATCCTCAAACAAATGGCTAGTATAAGAGAACTATTCAAAATCTAGAAGATATTTTGGGATATTTTTCTATGGATTTCAAAGGATGTTGGGATCAACACCTTCCTGTAGTTAAAATTTTATTATAACAATATATTTGATTCATGCATTCATATAGATCTTATAAATCCTTATATGGGAAAAAAGTGAAGAAATCAAATATATTTGGATGAAGTTGCATAATTAAATCTTTTATTACCCAATCAAGATAATTAAATGATAGAGAAAATTAGAGATATTTAATGTCATATCGAGCAACTTAGAGTCGCTGGAAGAGTTATGTAGATAACCATCGAAGAGATCTATAGAATAAAATTTTAGAGAAAGTATTCATATGGATATATACTTGGAATAAAGTTATAATATTTAGAAATATGATGAATTTGATCCCTAGATATATTGGTCCCAATGATATTTTTGATCATGTTTGGATAGTATCGTATCACTTGCAACTTTAACCAATCCTCTCCCAAGTTAATGATGTGTTCCATGTGTTTATTTTTAGGAATCACATACCTAATACTTCACATGTACTTAAATTATATGTTGTAAAATTCGATAACAATATATATTATAAGTAATTATTGGTAAAAATATTAGACCATAGAGATTAAGTTCTTTGGAACATGACTACTCACATGGTTAAGGTTCTCCGGAGGAATATTAAATTTAAGGAATCTACATGGGAACCCAAGGATAAAATGAGGAAAAAATATCATCATCCACTTAAATTAGAATAATGAAATTTAGAGGGAGAAATTATTTTAAGTGGGGTATAATGTAACACCTCAAAATTTTAGAATATATTTCTCTTCAATAAATTCAATGTGTTTGATTGCTTGTGATGCACGCAACACCAAACATAAGTGAATAATGCCTTACTAAAATATAAAATGAAATAAATTAAGAGATATTTAAATTAAATTTATAAAATTAAAGTAACAAAATTAATTAATTATATTCATAAAATAGTTGAGAAATAATAAGGAATGTTAGTATAGTAATTATTGGCTAAATGGAAATGTTTTGTTTAAAAATATTATTTTTATTATATATGTTTTACTTAAAATTTAATTTCTTTTATTTTTAGTATTATAATTATATAAATTTATATGCATGTATAAAAATGAGTGATAATTCATAATTTGATTATAAAATAGTAAAAAATAAGATAAAATCATTTAAAGGTTAAAAGTATATTTTTTAGAAAATTGTTCTTATGCACACATTGTGTTTTTATGTTAATAAATTAAATTGATCCCAATTGAAGAATGATTTTAATAATCTGTTTAGATAATATATTAAATCAAATAATTTTTTATTCATATAATGGTTTTACTATATAAGTAATGAGAATAAATTACCTTTTATGCTTAAAAAGAAAATTTTCTAAAAAAAATCATTGTGTTTTGGATGCTTAATTTAAAATTAATTTCTTTCAAATATATAAATTTAATCTTATAAAATGGATTAAATATTTTCAATTATAATAATAAATATTAGGTTAAAAGTTTAACTTTTGTTTTTTTCATAATGAATAGTTACCGAGGTAAAAATCCTTTCACCATAATAAGTGTTAAAAGGGTTAACGAGGGGGTAAAAATAAGAAAAAAGGATTAAAATATTTATAAATACTTTATAAATTTTATTGTATGAGTGTATTATGATACCAAATTATCCTATATTATAAAATTTTCCCTTTTTTCCACTTTAACTATAAATGACTATATTATTTCAAAACATTGAATATTTACAAGGGTGTCACTCCCCACACTTATGAAAGGGGGCTTTCTCTTATACCTTAGCTAGACTAGGGTCACTATAGCATAGGTGGTGGGTTTTTTCCCACAATAAACTAGGGGACAAATCCAACCATTTTCCTCCAATGGTGGATTTTTATCAGAATGTTTTTTGGATGACTTATTAAGAATTCCTCCTAAATAAAGGATTAAATATGAGATCAAGATTATTCTAGTTGTGTAACCTATATTTATCACCCGTATCATATGGAACTAATTGTACTGAGAGAACTTATGGTGCAACACATAGACCTAGAGGTGAATGAATTCATCCACACAAGAACTTCTCCTTAGGGTGATCTAGTTTTGTTCCATAAGAAAGTGGATGTCAAACTTTTATTGTTCATGGATTACTAAAAACCAAACTAGTTTATAGTGAAAAACTGATATCCACTATCTAGTATTGATGATATGTTTGATCATTTGAGGGGATCTTAATGATTCTCTAAGATTTACCTATGATTAGGGAACCATTAGTTGTGGGTCAAGGATAATGATGTGGAAAAAATAGTATTCAGGAGGAGGTGTAAGTTATATGAGTATATCATGATTCCATTAGATTTGAAAAATATGATGATAGCATTTATGGATCTAATAAAGGAATTTTACCCCTTATCTAGAGTCTTTTTTATGGTCTTAGGTGAAAATATTATGATATACTCATAGACCCCATAGATGAATACCAAGAACATCGATATCATTTTTATTACACTCCAAGAACATTGTATTTATACCAATTTCTCTAAGTTATATTTTTAGATCAAAGAGGTACATTTCCTTGGGCATGTGGTTTATGATGTATGGTTTTTCATTGATCTAAATAAAGTAGATGAAGTCATGACTTAGAATCTTCCTAGGAATATGTTCAAGATCCATATTTTCCTTAGATTGGATGGATATTATAGGCAATTCATTCAATACTTTCCCTATCTTTTAGTAATTATAATAGAGATGACTAGAAAAGGGATCAAGTTTGAGCAGACTTGAAGGTGTGAGGAGGCCTTTTATGAGATAAAAAGGAAGTTAAAACACCCTCTGATTATGATTTTTCTAAACTCAGGGTTTGGGTATATTATTTACTATAATGCTTCGGGGGTTGTTCTAGGGGATATCTTGATATAGAGTGAGAGGGTAGTCAAATATGGGCCATGCTAGTTATGGCCCCATGGGTGAAATTACACTACTCCCGACCTAGAGTTAGCTATAATGGTTTATGATATAAATTTTTTGTTCCATTATCACTTTATTGAAAGCGTTTTTGTCTAAACTATCCATAATATCTAGCGATATATATTTTCTTAGTGATACCTTAACCTATGTCATATATGTTAGGTTGAATACATGGAGTCTTTTGATTTTGAGATGACGTATACCCTAGGAAAAGGGAACATTATCATTGATGGCCTCAATAGGAAATCACAAGAACTGGGGATACAGGAATTAGAGGAAGAGTTGAAGCTCATGATTCTATAGGCGGGTTGGAAATGGATGTGTTAGAGGAATGGGGAGCTATGGTTTGTACAGAATTTGTTGTTGTGTTATCTTTAGTGAATTGGGTTAAGGATATCTATGAATATGATTTAGATGGTTAGGTGATGCATAAGAGATTGATGGGGTATGATCCTATTACAAGATGATCCATGGATTGTAATGACACACTTCATATGCATGGGAGGGTTTTCATTTACACAACCATGAGAGAGGAACTGATGGGATACTCTCACGGTTCATATTGGGTAGTGCATCTACTATGAACCAAGATGTACTAGGTTATGAGATTCCATTTATAGTGGCTGGGTATATTTATTATTATTTTAAATCAAAGACATCTTTAGACTGGGTAGAGGGTGACCCACTACATAGCCCGAAGGCCCAAGGCCAAGTGGCCTGAAACAAGGCTTAAAAGCCCATTTTTTATCCGAAAGGACCCCTCAGTGAACAATACTGCTATAGTACACACACTGCAACAGTACCGATGCCCTACAGTTCCTGCTACAGTCCCTACACAACTACTACAGTCTGTCGCTGATATAATACCGCTATAGTACTGAAAATTCACCCAGGATAGATTTGATCCTGGGTATTTTGGATTCCAATCAGGAGCTTGTACCACTATGGTACAGGCTCATTGGTAGTAGTGGCTAGGAATTAATATGGACATAACTAGATTAATCACTCATTACCTTACACTATAAGATAGTGAAGGTAGAGAACCAATGATTGGGTAGGTTTCACAAGCATCTCCAAGTGACATTATGGAAATGGGATGAGGTGATGATGGACCCTGTTAAAGGGTTACCCAGGACTCTAAAGAGTCTAGATGTCATGTGGGTAGTCATTGACAATATGAAAAAGTTTACATACTTCTTACCCATTTGAGAGACTCAATTAGTGGATGAGTTAGGTAGGGTTTATATATGATAGATAGTGTGGTTTCATGACATGCCAATGAGTATCATCTCATATCAAGATACTCGTTTCAAATCATGATTTTGTAAAGGATTATAGAAGGCATTGGTAATACAAATGATGATGAGAACCACATATCACCCAAAGACAGATAGACAGTTGAATAGCATTATCTATATTCTTAATGATATGAATAGAGTGTGCGCGGTTGATTTCGGTGGAACATGGGATAACCACATAGCCTTGGAAGATTTCGTATACAAAAAAAAATATAATTTGATTTAGATGCCACCTTTTGAGGCTTATTATAGTCAACCATATTGATCTTCATTATTTTGGATTGATATGTCTGCGTCAATAATGATTAGATAGAGGTTGATATAGGAGAATTCTAAGTGAGTGCAGTTGATTTAGAAATGGTAGGTTACCACCCAAAGTAGGAAGCATTAATATGTTGATTGGAGGTGATAACCCTTAGAGTTTTTCATTGGAAACTTGATATTATTATGGATGTCACCTCTTCTAGGTAATCAATGTTTGAGGAAATAAGGGAATCTAGAATCATGGTTTTTAGGTCTGTTCAATATAATATAATATATTTGGTTAGTGTATTATCAGTTATACCTTCCACCACGACATCGAAGTATGCCCACGTATTTTAGGTCCCCTAAATTAGAAAGTATGAGCTAGACCATATGCACATGATTAATAATAATGGTGTCAAGTTAGAGATGAATGTTTTGTATGAGGAGAATATAGTGTAGAATATGGACCAAAGTGAGAAGGTTCTGCATGGTAAGATAATTCCTTTTTTCCAGGTGTTGTGGAATCTTGGGCTGATATAAGAGGATACGTTGGCGAAGGAATCAGATTTGTGGGTGTAGTGGTCAGAGATGATTGGCCAGGTACCCTAGGGGAACTTCTTAAGGACTAAAATCCCTTATAGGGGGATTTTGTAACACCCGATACAATTCAAGGTGTGTTAAATTTTAATTAATTTTATTTTGCTGTATTTTAGTTGTTTTTGGATCATTAAGGGGATGGGAGGTGGCTGAAGAGATTATTAACAAGGGGTGAAGACTACAGAAAATTATTATAGGTCCATTGGAAAGCTAGTACATGACCACTAGCTAGGAAGTGGTCTACCCAGGTGCATAAGAATTCTACTTGGACCCACCATCTAGCTGATTGTGTGCAGTGGCTAGCTGGTGGGCTCTATGGAAGAATTTTAATAATGGGTTGTTTTGTAACTTCACCCAAAATTCCTATTCCACCTCATCATATTGTTCCTTGATTCATTAAATGATTTTCTAGTGGAGGAGTATTCCTTGGAAATGATTTGGTTGTCCTTAACTCATCTCTTCATCAATTTCAACACTATTTGTTTCGTTGGGTTCCTCTAGGTAAATATAACACTATTCTAGATATGAATCCTTATTTATCCTTGGTTCCTTTTCTTGTAACCTAAATTTTATGAATTTGGGTTTTTTAGTGTTTTATTATTCTAGGATTTTTGAAAATGAATATTATTGGTGGTTTGGTCTCTGAACACCTAAGGTGAATTATTAATTTCCATTTTATAGCATGTGTATAAAGTTTAATAAATCGTTTGTTATGAGGGTGAATATTTAGCATGTGAGACCTCTACCCAGGGTATTAAAGAATCTGGTTAGGTTTATATAGGCATGGTATACCCATTATAGGAAAAGAAGTGGATTGATACTTATTTTGAGTAGAAATTCCACTTGGAATTATAGACGACATAGGGGTTGTAAACATGGGAAATTTGACCTCGGGGTGTTGTTCAGGCTTGGTTGGGGCAAATTATTCCTAGAGAGAAGATGGATGGGATCAGATGGTTTTCCATTGATTTTTTAAATTTTTGTTGATTATTATTGATATTTTTATCCTTTTTATTGTTATGACCACCCAAGAACCTTCGAAATGGGTCAGAGTGATATATTGGACCTCCCAAGAACCTTAAGGATGGGTCAGTGTGATATGATGACCTCCAAATAACCTTTGGGATGGGTTGGTGTTATGTGATAACCTCCTAAAAACCTTTAGGAGAGGTTAATGTATACAAGAATGGCCTACCTAGTTCAATCAGGATAGGTCATGGTGTGGTTGAGTACATGACCTATGGGATAAACATGTTCCACATGTTATTCTTGGTTATGATGGGTTTGATATACTTTCCTCCCATCATGGAGTCGAAGCCGAAAAGGATGGGATTCATAGTGACTTGGTCACAACATGATGACCCCACATGATTATATATCGATTATGTGTTCATTTTCTATCAATGCATATACCTTTATACACTTTCTACATTTATGTCAAGGTTTGGTTGGTGGCATCCTACTGAGTTTATTTTCACACCATACATGGGAATCTCAACACACATGTAGACTTCATGATCAATGATCTAAGAAAGGGATAGGTCCCTATGACATATAGATGAGAAGGTACTAGTGTTCAAGAATAGAAGTGACTCCATGACATACTCTAAGACCTTTTTAGTGAGTCTTATTTTGTCTTTTTTACCTTTCTTCCTTTAGTACATTGATCCAATATTTTTGGGGATCGTAGTCTACTACTTTGTATGAATCATGTTATTATATGTAATCTTGTTATAACATGTTATTTTTATGTTGTTTCTTTATTTTATTTGATTCATTTTTCATGCTAATTGATTATTCATTTGGTTATTTCTTTTGTTGTATATTTTACTCTGGTATTCAAAAAGTAACAGGGGCATAGTCACCCCATTTGTTGCTTGGGCCCTCGCCATTATTTAGAAAAATCTTGAATACTAGGGGGCTATGCATGAGGTTATGTACCACCATGTCTTGGACTCGGTCACTCAGGTTGGAGTGTTACATATGATCTATGAATGATTCAGTATTAATTTCATATGTTTTTATCAAATACTCAAACCCTTATTCTTATCTTATGCTCACTTATGATATTCGATTGATGTCTTCCATGTTTACCCATACTGAGCATCTGATGTCACCCTTTTTATGTTTTTATTTCCCTAAGTTATGAAGAAAGGAATTAAGAAGGATATTCCAAATAAGGGTACAATGAGAAGATTTTTTTGGGGAATGTTGAAGATATTTTTTGAAATAAGTTGATTATGTTACTATAATAAAAAAGGGGTTCACAATGGTTTTTAAAACTGCTGATAAATTTCCTCGATAAAAAATTCCGTAGTGGTTTCTTAGCGAAGGTTCTTAAAATCACCACTAAATATGTTTTTTTGGTTTTAAATTTTTTTTATCGGTTTTAAAAATTCACCAATAATTTAAATTGTTTTAGTATTTTTATTTTTAAATTTACTTTTACTAGCGGTTTATTAAAACCACAGCTAAAATAATGGGAAAAATATTGAATATTAAATATTGAATTATGATTTATTATTAAAAATTATGATTTATTATTTATATTCATATATTTCTTCATTATTTTTAATTTTAATTAATTAAAATTTGTTAATTATTAATTATATATAATTATTAGATAATAGTTATCCGAAACATAAATTAATTCTTGTGTAAATTGAAAATTATAATTCACCATCAAATGACTAGAAATTTTGATTCGAGTATCCATTTAAATTCACAACTAGTCAAATATAAACTTATGCAATGAATTAAAATCACATTAGATAATAATTAGGTAATAACAAATAAAATAAATTTAATTATAGTTTTAAGAAAAGTTAAAAATCGAACATCAATTCAATCGGTCAAAACTTTTGACTCGGGTGTCCATTTGAGCTCTAAAACATATCAAATAAAAGAATACAATGATATATATGCCTTAATGACTTGGGGCAGTCCCTAGTCACTATTTTTTTAGGTCAAAAGAGGCCTTGATGGCCCCCAAAACTCAGTTTTTTTGTTCGAATATCACGATTTTTGAATATTTGATGAGATTTAATCTTCATTTAAGGGTGTCTTCCTTGGTTTTTATGCCATCTATTCCTTTATTCCTTTGATTTATTGTCCAACTAATTTGATGGTGTTAGAGTTATTATGGTTTTCTCTCTTTTACTGATTTATTATATATATATATATATATTCATATGTACTTTTATAAATTTATGTATATTTATATATAATTTATATATATTGATCATTATTACTTTAAGTTTTATTTATTTATTATTCATTATTTGTTTGTTATTAAGTTATTATTTTATTTAATATTTTTTATTGTTTATTTATTACTTATTTATTTGTTATTTATTATTATTTATTATTTATTTATTTTTTATTTATTATTTATTATGTATTTATTATGTATTTATTATGTATTTATTATTTATTTAATATTTATGTATTTACTATCTATGAATTATTTATTAGTTATTTATATATTATTTTTTTAAAATTTAAATATCATTTTTAATTAATTATTAGTTATTTATTATTTATTTATAATAAATTATTATAGTTTTTTATTATTTAATATTTTTTTTTTATTTATTAATTTTTTATTTTTTATTTAATATTTAATTATTGCATATTTATTAAATATTTATGATTTATTTATAACTTGTTTGTTATTTTTTAATTAATTAATTACTTAATTAATTAATTTTTATTTATTAGTTAATTTTTATTTATTAATTATTTATTATCATTTATTATTAATTATTAATTATTAATTATTATTCTTAGTATTGTTAATTATTTAATTATTATTTAAATATTTGTTATTTATTTAATATTTATTTAATATTTATCTATTTTATATTAATTATTAATTTATTACTTATTTATTATATATTCATTATATATTCATCATTTATTATTCTTTAATATCATTAATTGATCTTTTATCTTTATATATATAAGTATGTTGCATATTTTTTCTCTCCCCATGAAGAGTATGCTAGAGTGGTAAAGTCTTTATAGAATAGCCAAGAAGTAAGGGGTTTAAATCTCTCCCCGCGCATATATATACCAGATTTATGCATGACATGTATGGCATGCATGTAATATGCATGCATAGTAGGATAAATAAGTAATAAATAATTAATAAATAATAAAAATAAATGAAAATAATAATAAATAATAAATAATAATAATAAATAATAAATAATAATAATATTATTATTAATAATTAATTAATAATAATAAATAAATAAATAATAATAATAAATAATTTGTAGTAATATATAATAATTTAATTAATTACATATATAAATAATAAAAAATTAAATAATAATAAATAAATTAATTGTGTGAATAAAAAAATAAAAAAAGAAAAAAAGAAAAAAACACACCACTAAACATATAACGTCGGTTAAAAAACCACTACAAAAAACTACAATGAGATGATTCTCGACACCCAAATACATGGTACTTTAAGAAAGCAACATGCATCATTTAGCAGTAGTTTAAACCACCGATAAATTCTAAAAAACCACTGGGAAACACTTTTTTTATACCGTGTATCTAGTCTCTTAAGGCACTAAACCTTTAAGGTTCTTGGGAATGTATTATTGTGATTCATATTTAATATTTCTCTAAAATTATGTAATATTTATATATAGAATGCTTAGTTCACCTCATGAACCTTATCACCCCATTATGGCCATGATTGAACTTTGAAAAAATGCTTACCTTATTTTGTAGATCCAAATATTCTTTCTAAACTTATTTCATCTTCACATGGATGGATGATTAAACATTCATTTAAGGAAGATAGAATTCTCACCTTCCTTATGATTTCATGTTATATCCTATAAAAATACATAAGCATTGGATCTCTTTCAATCCTCATCATAGATAGTCTAGAATAGTCCTTTTGACTTAAAATATCATCCCCTTGTTTTCCTTCTTAAGGTGGTAATATATTGAGCAGTCATAATATTTAATCAACTCTAACCACCTATTTTTGATCATATTTAATTCTTTAGATGTGAATATATTATTCAAGATTTTATGATCAGTATATATATCACACTTTTCACTATAGAGATACTGCCTCCATATTTTTCAATGAAAAAATTACCGTTGCTTGGTCCAAATCATGAGTTGGGTAATTTTTCTGATGAACCTTCTATTGTCATGGTGAATATGGTAATAACATGTCATTTTACATGATAACACCTTCCAATCCCTTCTTTGATGCATAATTATATATCACAAACCCTTCTCCATTATAGGGTAGTGCAAGCATAGGTGCTTTTACCAACATTCTTTTCAGCTCCTTGATTTCTATTATATCCATCTATCTAAAATATCTTGGCTCCGTTCCATGTTAACTTGATTAGTGGATTTGATAATCATAAGAAATTTCTCACAAATCATTAATAGTATCCATCTAATCTAATAAAACTATAGATTATAGTCAGTAGTGTTTGTTTAGTCCATTTTTCAATAACCTTCAGCTTTGAAGGATCCATGGATATACCCTCGGTTGTAATTAAAAAACCCAAGAATGAAACTTTATGGAACTAGAATTCACATTTTTTAAAGTTTTCATACGACATCTCCTTTCTCAAAGTCTTCAACATAATCATAAAATAATTTGTATAATCTTCCTTGATCTTGGAATATATGAGGACATTATCTATAAATACTACTATAAATTGATCAAGGTAATCTCTAAGGACTTTATTCATTATATCCATTAAGATAATGGGGGAATTGGTAAGTCTAAATGGAATCAAAATAAATTCATAGTGTCCATACCATGTATGGAAGGATTTCTGGGGTATATGCTCCATTTTTACACTTAACTGATGATATCCAGATCAAAGTTCAATCTTTGAGAAGTATTGAGCTCCAAATAGTTAATCAAATAAGTCATAAATATAGGGTAGGGGATAATTTTTCTTGAAAGTGATAATGTTAAGTTCTCAATAATCAATGTACAGATTCATTAAACCATATTTATTCCCAATAAAAATAACATGTACACCGCATGGTGACACACTAGGGTGTATCAATCCCTTTTCTAAATCCCCATACAATTTCTTCTTTAATTTCTAAAACTTAATCGAGGATATTCTATAAGGAGTCTTTGAAATAAGTGTAACACTAGAAATGAGTTCTATTGAAAACTCAGCCTCATGCTTTCCGATAAGACCAAGAAACTCTTCAGTAAATACATCGATATATTCCTAAATAGTAGGATTATGTTTAATGTTGAGTTTCTCCCTAACAATTTGAGATAAAAACCAATCATAAATAGGTAGTAAGACCCGTATAATGGAAGTAATGTCCATGGAAGGTCGTGTTCATCCTAACACAAATATATGATCAAAGGTTGGTTGAGAATATCAAATATGACTTCCTTTCCTTGGAAATTGATTTGATATCTATATAGAGAGAGCTAATACATACCCAAAATCACATCAAATCTAACTATGGGAAGAAAAATAAGATTTTTAGGAAGCATATTCCCCCAAGATTCTATTAGATGGGAGTTATATACTTGATATTAAATTAACATACCATTAATATTTTCACCAGTAATTAAATGTCTTTCTATTTAAGCGATGATGTTATTATCTTATAAAATTATTCAGTTATAAAATATTGGGTAGAACCTAAATAAAATAATTCATTTGGAGTTTTAGAGTGCATAATAAGTGTACCCTTCACCACTTCATTTTAATGACCCACTTCAGTAGTTGTGATTTCATAACCCTTCCCTTAGACATTTTATTAACATGTTTTTGTCACTAATTATCAACATTAACCCTTGGATTCTTTCATTATTTGGAATAATGTCCATACTTCTAATAATTATAGTATTAGAGTCTGGTTGGTGTATTTGGTTGGGATTTCTCTTTATTCATTTCATTTTAAGGCCTCTTCACATCATTTCGATATTCATTTTCTTGATGAACATATCTACCACTCTTAAAAAAAATTATGAGTCCCCTAAGGGAAATTTACCACATGTTTTTTTCCATATTTTTGGCATAAAGGAAGATTAATTTTCATTCCTCTATTGGTGTTGTTATTTTAACCTCATCAAAAATCCATTTTTCTCTTAATTTCCCCCCAAATCATAAAAATAATGAGATTCTACACTCTTAATTTATTCCTTTAGAGAACATAAAATGGTTTATTTATTATATTCAAAGCCTTTTATATCCAATTATATTTGGATGATTGGTTTAAATACACTAAATAATTAATCAATTTTTCTTTCAGGGTTAATGAAAAAACCATATGCATGATTTTCACATCTAATGGAATTTTATTCATAGGTAGTAATGGATTCATCATCATACTTTTTCTTCACTTTCAAGAATTCTATCACCATTTTAGTGTGAAGAGTTTGAGGAAAATACTTATTGAAAATTACTATCTTTAACTCTTCCCATTTAATGAAGTTAATTTATTCCTCTTTCCTTGTATTCTTGATAAGTGTACACTATTTATCTACCTAACCTTCCAAATTATACATAGTCAAAACAACCTTCCCATGGTCCAATCACTATAGAATGGAAAATATATTTTCTATAGCATTGATCTATTTCTTAACAATAAGTGGATCAGAGGACCCACCAAAGGAAGTTGGACATTACTGCATAAAAGACTCCATGGTGAGTTTCTCATTCCTTTAGTCATTTTGAATATAATCATGATTATTGTAACCATTCATAGCTTGAGAGAGTTGGGTGAGTATAGCCATAATATTTCACATACCATATCCAATTTCATTAGGTTTTCCATGAGTATGGTCATTGAATTGGACATCAAATTTGTTTTTCACACAATTTTCTCTAGTTCTATCCATTGAATAAAACCAAAATGGTTAGTGTGAATGTCAATCAATATTAATTAGAGTAATAAATCAAAGTATAATTAAAATAATTCCTAAAATATCTTAAATTATGAAACCTTCTTTCAACCCATGAATTTATAGGTTCATCCTATATCAATTTGGTTTATCACAGTTTCTATCCACTCATTCCTCAAAACCTAATCTCTAAAAAAAACTAAACCCTGTTTTGATACCAATTAAGGAGACCAATTCATAACATATATATTTCATCATTTATATGAAAACATAATACATGTCACTATAATTCATGTCCAATAACTATAAAGGTTTTGTGTATTTAGAGACTAACTACAAAATCAACTTATCTATGAATAATATTTAAAATTTCCCATGAAATTATTCACATATGGAACCCTATTAGACTTATCATATTTAATTAATTTCTTAATAACATGGGGAAATAGAATCATAAGAAATGGTGAGTGCATATGCTTCATAAGGGTAAACAAGGGATAAAATAATCTAAAATCATAACTGAGTATAAGATGATCATAAGGGTATGAGAACATGATCATTACTTACAAAAATATACCCAAAAAGTCATAAACCATAAATCACGAGTCAGGGAAAAATGATTTTTAAAAAAAATGACACGAGTCATAATAATGAAGAGTCATAAATATTCAGTCACAATCAATGATAATTTATCATAAGCATAAGAAATAGTTTTTCTGGTATATATATAAGCATATAAAATAATTTCCTTAGTTAACAATAACTACCAAGTCCATCATTACATAGTGTATAGAGTTCTATATTCGATTTGATTCACTACCCATTCACATAAACATAGTGCAAAGAGTCCCATAGTGGATTAAGTTCACTTCCTATTCCCATAAACATAGTGGATAGAGCCACATAGTGTATTAGGTTGACTCCTCATTCACTTTTATATTATCTCATGAGATAAAAATATTTGGCCAATTAATTATATACCCACCCATCACATAATTAAAACCATACATATTTTTTCCACAAGATCAAAAAAACATTCACCATTTCATCATATATTAATTAATGTTAGTCTAAATAGGATAAATACCCTGAGGGGGTGAATCAGGGTATAAAAAATTAAAACAACTACCCCTTCAGATATTGTTTCATTGTTAAATAAAATGTTCTTGTCTCCTTTTACCATAGAAATGTATGAACATAAATGAAATCATGAATGAGAAAATAAAATTTTACATGTTTAACCCTCACTGGGTACGTCCAAGAAGCATACAACCACAATGAACTAATATACCAAATCCCCTAAGGATCACTTAAAAAAATAAGGTTTGGGACAGATCATTTCTATTCCTAAACTCACTGCCCTTACAATCTTCAAAGAAAACTCACTGTCCCTCCTGGTTTACAACCAATCACAATTTTAAAGCTCAATACTCTCTCAACTGAAGTGTTCTCACTTCTCCTCTAGAAGAATATCCTATTGGTTTGAATCACCTCAGAATTTTTTCACACATATGTGAGTGTTCTATGAAGTCCTATTTTCACTAGTTAGATGAAATCTATTTTCCTCATATTGTTAGTTTGTATAAACTTTCAAAAACTATTTTAGTCCCTTCAAAAAACTTCTTTAATTCTACATGAACTATCTTGTATCCTCCAAAAACTACCTTACACCGCATGGAATGAGTGCTTCATAAACCTCTTTTCTTCAAGAGCTGTTTCTGCTTTGTAGACAAATGATGTTTCCCTAACCACTAGTGATTCATGGACTACCTCTATTTCACAGCTAAATGATGCCTTTCAAACCACATATACATCATGGAACACATCTAATTCATGGACACTTTTTCTTTGTAAGCTGTAGATCCCCCCAAAAACCCTTCTGTGAATGAATTCCTCCTTCATATAATCTTCCCTAAAAAAACTCTTCTCCTTCATGGAATCCTCCACCACAAACTACTTTGGACTTTCCCTAATTATTCCAGCTGTGAAGATCTTCTATAATGAAATTATCTCTAATTAAATGATTTGATTAGGGTTTTTTATATAGAAAAATAAATCCAAAAAAACCTACTAATCACAAATAAAAAAACTCTGATGTGGTACAACATTCACCATGAACTTTCTATGTGGTATGTATAACGCCTTTATCCATTGTGGAGGCTAATTTCATCCATAGATGAAAATCATTTATGGATCCTTAAATCACCACCTTAATCTGAAAATGATGAGTCTCCCATGAATGATGATCCTCCAGTGAAATAATTTTGTTATGTGTTTCGCATAGCACACATTTCGTTTAACATAGCGAAAATCCCTTTTCGACATGATAAATTAACCTCTATCTTTCATGGAATGTATGATTAATTCATGGTTCTACACACCTCCTTTTCAGTGTACTGAAAACATGCTTTGTGGTCTGAAAATGGTATTTTACACACTCATTTTCCAAAAACCTTCATTTTCTATAACAAAAATCCCTATTTTGAGGCCCAAAAAATTGGAAAACACTAGGAAACTGAGCCACCTTAAATATATACTTTAGAAGAATGAACCATACTGAAATGTGGTCATATGCATTTTCCAAAAAACAAAATCACCCCAAAAACACTAACATGATTCCTCGAGATATTGTTTTTCCCAACAATCTCCCCCTTTGAGTTTATTGAAAACTATTCCCAATTTGATAAATAATTAAATATTCTTCTATATTCAACAAAAAATATCTTCTTTTGATTCAAATAGAGATCAAATATTTACTCAACACACACTCTAGAACCACATGAGTAATTCTCAACATGAGAAATAATAGTATCATGAAAAGTTAATGAATGAATCACTTAATTCCAAAACTAATAATATGATTTCATAATAAACCCCATATGTCATGACATATAACCTTTGATCGATCATCAGATTAAAATTACCCCTTTATTATTTATCCCCCTAACAGATTCTCCCCTATCTTTATTAAGACATTTTCCCCCTTTTATAGCCACAATTTCACCCCCTTTTTCAATAAACATGAAGTTCACTTTGTTATATTCTGAAAAAGGGTAAAGAACAAAATCAAACACATTTAGGGGGAAAAACATCATACCTTGGGGAGATGGGATCCCACATCCACAGTTTTCAAGTATGGGGAGTCGATTTAACTCCAAGTTCAGGTTGATTCTGTTCAAATTCCTCTTTTGGTAAGGCCTTTGTCAAGATTTTTGTAACTTGTAATTCTATAGGCACACACTCCATCTTTACAATCACATGATCCACATTCTCCTTGATAAAATGATACTTGATTTCAATATTCTTTTTCCTTGAGCGATGAACTAGATTTTTTATAAGATTTATAGAACTTGAATTATCATAATAAATTACAATCGAAGACTTGACTTCAACCCCAATGTCATTAATCTATTTCTTCATCCAAAATAACTGCATGCACATTTGAGTAGAGAAAATGTATTCAACTTATTTAGTTATCAACTGAATGAAATATTTTTTCTTTCTAATATAAGAAATACACAATATAATAAGATATAATGCACCATCTGATGTTGATTTTCTATCATCTTCTAAACTGGACCAATACACTTCTGTATATCCCAATAATTCTTGATGATATTTTTCATTGTACAAAAAACCAAAATCCACCATCCCCTTGATATAATGAAGTATTATTTTTACTAAAAGTATGTGGGCTTCCTTGGGATTACTTTGATATCTTACTTCTTGTCATGTGGTAAAAATAATATCATGTATTTTTACTTTCAATTACAATAAAATTCATATTATTTTCTTGTATTATGTGATATTAACTGAATTTCCTTCATCATCTCATGATATTTTCATCTAGGTACCCACCAAAGACTTCATATTCTAGGAATTATCCATTCAAAATCTTCTCAAAACCTCCTTTTAATATTTAAATTGAAAAATAAATGTGCCCTTCTTTCATTGGGTCACCTATAAACCAAGAAAAAATGATAGTTCACTGATCATTTGACATTTTAAATTCACTTTTAATGAATTCTATAAAATTTTTGCACTAAAATTCATCTAATCCACCAAATATTATATCCTCAATATGCATGAGCACTATAATCCTTTGATTGCTATTATTATTGACATAGATATTATAATCAACTCCACTATATTGAACAACAAGCTTCTTCAAAAAATTATCTAGTCTTGAATACCATGCTCTTGGTGATTGATTCAATAAATATAATAGATTCTTTATTTGAAAAACTCTTTTCTCATCTTTATGAATGAGAAAACTATATGGATGCTCAATATAAACTTCTTCTTCTAGAACCCCATTTAGAAATTCTGATTTGATGTCCATCTAGGAAACTTCAAAACTTCTTTTCACTATTATGGGAAAGAATAATCTGATTATCTATAGCCTAGAAATAAGAGAAAACATTTCATCAACATCACTACCCTTTATTTTGGAGTACCCTTTGAACACTAATTGTCCTTTGTTTCGAAATACTATTCCATATTCATTCATCTTGTTCAGAAATACCAATTTGGTCATAATGAAATTCTTATATATTGTCCTCAAAACAGTATCCCATGTATGAATATTCTCAATTTGATCAATATCTTCATTCATAGAATGAACCTAGTTCTCATCTTCAACTACTGTATCAAAAAAATTAGGCTATACCTAAGATAAAATGGATATATGTTGTAATGACTTCATTCTTTGTGTTTTAACTAGCACTGCCTGATCACCAATGATGTTTTATCTGTCAATTTCATCTTAACTATTCTATTTTCATATAGATATAAATTTGAATTCCTCCTTCTCACCATCAATATCTTTTTTTGTATCATAATTTTCCCCTTTAACTCCCCCTGATGTGCTTACCTCCTCATCAATTTCACTAGGGAACTTTTAATAGGGGTTTTGTATATTCTATTCATTCTCTACTATAGTAACATAATTTATATTAGCTACCTTTCCAAGCCTCTTATTGAATCATTTATATTCTTTTATTTTTCTTAAATATCCAAGAAATATCCCCTTATCTCTATGCAACTCAATTTTTTTGTGTTTATCTTTATTGAGAATAAGAAAATTACTTCCAAATATTTGAAAGTATTTAAATGTTTGATTATTTCCATACCACATCTTTTATGGAGTCCCTTATTCCTTTGGAAAAAAATATCCATGTTAGATATGTAGACTAATTTCAAGACTGATTCCTTCTAGAATTTATCTGGTATGTCCTTTACAATAATAATTGTTCTGTCCATATTATTAATGATCTGATTTCTACTCTCAGCCACATCATTTTATTGAGTAGTTTTTACTGCTAAAACTTGATTCTGTATCCCATGTTTCAAGAGATAATCTTCCACCTAGATATTTTTGAATTCCATACCATTATCAGTTTGAAACCTCAAAATCTTCTATCGAATAATCCTTTCATATTCCCTCTGATATTATTTTATGGAACTGAACACGTCAAACTTGTGGGAAATGAAAAATACCCATGCCATCCTACTAAAATTATCACTGAAAATAACTTCATACCTCTTCCTATCAATGGATCTTGGTGAAATTGGTCCACATACATCTGCATGAACTAATTCAAGCACTCTGGTTGACTGTTTCTATTTTTCATTGTATGTCTTTTTGGTTATTTTCCATTATTGACAAGCATCACATGTATGAGTGTGATCATGTCATATCTTAGGGAGATCTCAAGATATATCACATTTGAAAAAATATTCTAGGTATGGTTGGCATATATGGCTATGTCTTTTATACCATAACATGTTTTCTACCTCTCTGGATAAAAATAACATATCTTCTTCTCCACTTACTAGGTTGAGATTCCCCTTCGTTCTTTTTCCCTGTGTAAAAAGGGCAATGTATCTTACATTGAAGATAAAAATATTCTTAATAATGTTCATATCATACCTCGAGTCACATAATTGACTAAAACTAATAATGTTGTGATTGAGACCTTTAATAACTAAGACATCAACATATATCATTTCTTTTCCCCCAAATTTAGCTTTTCCCGAGCCAATAATCTTTAAGACTTCACCATTTATAAATTTTACAACACATTCCTTATCATATTTTATGCCATCAATAAGATTCATATTACATGTCATATGGGATGTGCATCCACTATAAATGATCCATACACCAGAATGATCTAATTCTTTAAGTAAATCTTCACAACCACCACCTACTCAGCTTTTTATTTTTTATCCTTGTTTTGTTACTTTATACATGGTAGGTATTGATAATCTTGACATTCCTCATAGTGTGATGGACCAAATTTATCTTTTAAATCTATAAATCAACTATGAATTTTTAGCTCATTTTATGATATATTGTGCTTCTGTGTATGACCATATTCTGTCTGATTTGGTACATTCCTCTACATTGTTGATGAGAAATATATTTCCATGTGTCTGGATCCTCCACACATGAAATTGTGACCATAAAATGATGTATAGGAAAATTTATCTCTATATAGATATGTTTTTTGGTCTTGATCCATTTAGTACATCTTGGATATAGAATAAACATTTTGCGATTTTCCCATATTTGCAGAATAATATCATTTAATGTGGGGTGAATTTGTGTGTTCCACCACTGCAATACTAGATTTCCCTTGGGTTTTATAAATTTTATGGTTATGATTCATACCCAAATAAATATTCAATTTTAAAATGGGTACTTCTGGTATGACTTCAACCATTTCTACTTTCTATTTTCAATCAATCCACATACCAGCCATATCATTTGAATTATACTGTTTCTTCTTTTCTAATAGACCTCTATTCTCTACTTCTTTATTTTTTGTCACCTAATTGATTTTATTTATTAATGTGATAGTGGGAATCAATAGTTTCCTTGATCATTAAATTTTCATCATAAGCCAATGAATTCCTATTCAATTTCTTCAATGTGTTTATCATAACCTTCCACTATTTTATTCAAGTCATAAATAACAATTTTATGTTCCTCATCTTTGATGTTGTACATGCCAACCATTTCTGAGTTCTATGGAATTAAATATCTGAGATTTTCAATTTATTCCTCCACCTTAGAATTCTATTTTTCATACTATTTCATATAAATTTTGGCATTATGAACCACTTTTTTGGATTTATTCATTTTGGCTCTCCAAAAATATATCTCCTCAAGAGTGTCTTCTAATTAAACCTGCATATTAACTATTACTTGAATATATTCTTCATAATTTTCACTTTCTTTCCTTATTTGGGAGCTACTCAAAACTTCCACCATATAAGTTTCTCCAAAATATTTGCAGTTCTCCATATCTTCAACCTCAGTTTCTTTTGAACTTTCATTTTCTTATGGAAATATATTATTCTTTTTGAATAAATTTAATTTTAAATTTTTATTACCTTTCACATAGGTAGAATAAATCTTCATGATAATTTGAACTTCATCCTCATCATATTCTTGAAAATTATTGGGGAACCTTGCTACAAAATGTCCAATATTACCACATCAAAATCATTTAAGTGGGATTTTACCTTTTAAATTTCCTTTTCCACTTTGAATATTTTAGGAAAGGAATGAAATAACCTCATCCATCTCTCCTTCTTCCTATGCATCTTCAATGGTGAACTTTTTCCCGACCTTGAATTCCACCTGTTTGGATTTCTCTTTTTCCACATACCCATTATCATCATTCCTCATCTCATATGAAACTACAATACTAATAAATCTATCTAAAATCATCTCTTTTGCATCCTTATCTTCTAATATAGAAACTTTCAGATTGAACTGAGGTGTAAGTCTTCTCAATATGCGCGTAATAGTATTTACATATTTAATAATTTCTTCAAGACCACACATGTATTACAAAAAAATATTCACCTAGTCAAAGAATGAATCAAAAGACTATTTAGGGTTCATTTTTAGATCCTCATAATTTTTCCAAAGAACCTTAAACATTGCATCTCTGAATTTTGAGTCTCTATCATAAATATTTAGAAACATTTCCCTCTATTGAATGAGATGATTTACAAGACATCACCTTTGTATAAAGTTCATTAGATAGAAATCCTGATAAATTATTAATTTCTTTGGTGTCAATATCGAACTCCCTTCACCCATATTCTGATAATGCACCAATGTCAATATTGGTTGAAATTATATGCACAACTATTATAAATAAATCCATTCATAAGGATCTAAAGTAGTGATGCATATGATTCTTCCATAATTGAAAATTATTTCTATAAAATATCATAATCCCTTTGTGATTGACAGTTCCATTGAAACGCTTGAGATAGAAACACTAAAATTAACCTTTATCACTAATACCAACTGTCATCCCAATATGGTTAAATACCCTAAGAGTGGGGGGTAAATCAGGGTATGAAAAATTAAAAAAACTGCCCTTCAGATATTGTTTTATTATTAAATAAAAATATATTTTCTACCTTTCCCAAAGAAATGTATAAATAGAAAAAAAAGCATGCATGAGAAATAATAATTTTACTTGGTTCATCCTCAAATGGTTACATCTAAGGATAATACAACAACAATGTACCGATGTACCAAATCCACTAAGTATTACCACAAAAAATAAGGTTTGGGCTAGATCACTTCTATTCCCAGGCTCACTTCCCTTAAAATGTTTAGATTTGAAACTTTGTACCTCTTAGTTTATAACCAATCACATTTTGAAAGCTCACTACTCTATCAACTGAAGCATGCTCACTACTACAGAAGAATATCTTATTGTTCTGAATCACTCTAGAATTGTTCACTCATATATGAGTGTATTGTGAAGTCCTATTTTCACTCGGTAGATGAAATTCACTTTTTTGAGTATTGTTAGTTTCTGTAAAATTCTTCCATGGATTGTTTTAGTACCTTCACAAAATTCCTTTTACCCTCCACCAACTTTCTTTAATCCTCTGTGAACTACCTTACACCAAATGGCAAGTGTGATTTGTATAACTCCTTTTTTATCATAGGTTAGCTCTACTTTGTGGATGAATGATGCTTTGTGAACCACTGGTTATTTATATACTACCAATGATTCATGGTCGGTTGATACCTCATGAACCTTAAATGCTTAATGAATCACCTCTACTTCCTATCCCCTTTTCCTTTTCGAGCTATATATCCCCATAAACCCCATCTATGAACTAATTCCTCCTTTTCAAAATCTTCCCATGTGAAACACTTATACTTCACTAAATCCTCCCTCATGAACAACTTCAGACTTTCCCAAATTCTACCAGAAATGAAAATCTTCTCTCATAAAAACCTCTCTTCCAAAATTAATTTATGAGGTTCTTTTATATATGTAAATAAATATTTCAAAAACTTATAATCAAAAATACCCAAAAATCCGATGTGGTAAAACCTTCTCTGCAAAATTTCTATATAGTCCAAATAACACCTTTATCCATTGCATCAGCTAATGCCATACATAGATGAAAACTATTTGAGGATCCTTAAATCACCACATTAATCCACAAACAATGATCCTCCCATAAATGATGACACTCCCATGAACTGATTTTCTATGTGGTCCACATATCACAATTCATAGTTTACATTGAACACAACACTTTATGACATGATAAAATCACCAACCTATTTTTCCGAATGATGGATTCCTTTATTGTTCTGAATACCTACCTTGTAGTCTGCAAAATCCATTCTTTGTGGTTTTTAAACTGTGGTATGAAATCTCCTTTTCAAAAAATCTTCCTTTTCCATAAAACAAACTCCTGATTTTGAGGTCCAAAAATTTGGTAAACACTAGAAAAATGCACTACCTTAAAGATATTCTTTAGTGACACCCACCATACTGAAATTCTATCATCTATATTTTTCAATAAACAAAATCACCCCAAAACACCTACATGATGCCTCAAGGGATTGTTTCCCAATAATTAACCCTAGGGAAAGAGATGAGTTTCATTACAACTTCTTTGGAACATCATTATCATAAGACAACCAAAGAATGAAAGTGGATGTTGTCATTAGATCATTTAATTATTTAATAATAATATTCTTTAAAATATGTTTAAATAGATGAAAAATAATTTTATAAAAGCATTATAAATATGCATTGAAAAACAAGAGAAAACATCCTTTTAATTTAGTCAATTTTAAAAACTAAAAATTCCCAAAATAATGGGAAAAATATTTTCTTTAAAAAACCATGAATTTTTTTTGAATTAATATTCACAATGAATGAAATACATGATGATAATAAGATTAATTCATTCTATAAATGTAAAAAATTATTCTTTTTACACATTTTTATACAAAGTAAAAAATATCCCATTAAAAAAATTAAAAGAAGATTCATTTAAAATGTTCATAATGAAAGTAAAATATAGTAAAAAATTAACTTTATAAATCATTTTATTATATATAATAACATTATAGAAACAAAATAAAAACATGGATATGGAAGAAAAAGAAAACTGCCTTAAAAGAAAAATTATGGTCGACTTTGCTTAATTTTTTTTGTCTTTTTGAGTACGAAAGTGAAGGAAAATGGAAATAATACATTAAAAAATGTAAAATAATCACAAAATAAGATATATTGGGCATAAAAAAGAAATATCAATCAATTTATGACAATATAATTTAAAAACATAAAACATTAGGAGAAAAAGTGAGTTCTTAACATAAACCCTTTACTTATGTTCTGAATTGATTCATATGAGTTCTAAAATACCCTATAATAAATTTAGATTTTTTTCTAAATCTTTATAAAAATAATATTCACACATATAATATTATATATCATTCCATTAAATTTCTGATTACCCATTTTTTAAAAATTCTTTATTAAAATCAATATCTGGGTGTTGACTATTCCTTTTTCTATGCATATTAATGTTTGAAGGTTTAGGGAATTTCAACTTTGTATTGGTTATATAATCTTAATTATGTCATAAATATAATATTTATTTATTATATACAATTTTATAACTATCCATGTAAGGTGGTGATGAAAATAATATACATCACTATGTGGAGGCAGTGGTCCGTACGTACACACATATGATGTTTTCATTTTTAAATAGATGAAAAGAAAGAAATAAAGACACTAACTTATAATTTAAGAATAATAATTATGTTATAAATATAATATATATTCATTAAATCCATATTTATAACCATCCATGCTAGGTGGTGATGAAAAATTAAATACATTACTTTATAGAAGCGATAGTCTGCACCTACACATGAGAAAAATTTTCATTTTACATTAGATAGAAAGAAGGTATAAAATGATTGTTCGATAAATATAAAAACAATTTATTATATTTATGATACTTATTCAATTATTATTAGGTGGTTATATAATATTTTTAGGAGTTTTAAGAAAAAATAAATTTGAAATAACACAGGTAAGTCGATTACCTCTTCCCTGGGTATCCTCCTTTGGATCTCTCCTTAAATATTATTAGGCTAGTATTTTGGTTACAAAAATAACTATAGAATGTTATTAGGAGACATTTCAAGTTATTTGGGTATATATTGGCCTATATAATGTGATTAAAGTGTATTTATAAGTGAGGATAGGAACATCCATTTTATAAGTGAGGGGAGTGACACCCTTGTAAATGGCCTTACGTTTAAAATAATATAATGTAATTTTCATGGTAAATGGAAGAAAATATGACCAATTTCAAATATTATATGATTTAATATATAAATACACTCAAATAATCAAATAAATATAATTTTTTTTCTAATATTAGAAGACTTATCCCTTATTTTAATCCCTTTTAACTAGTTTAACATTTACCTTGATGACTTAACTTTTACTATTGTAACTATTCTTTATGATTAAAAATAACATTATAATAACCAAAAATTAGTAACAATAATTAAGTGGTTATTTTAATACATTAGAATAAGATATAAGAGATCACATCCTAAAGGATTAAATAGTTTAATAGTCTTAGGAGACTGGATATATACATGATTCTCACATTACATTTGAAAGCATGAAATAAAACATAATATTCTAGTGATAACTTTATCCTTTCTTATATTATATCTTTGAAGTCATTCATAAATCCCATATTTCCAACTTGTGTAAAGGAAAACATAATAAAGGGTGATCACAAATTCCTAATAAGGTAATGTGTACAACATAAGCCATTAAAGGATAAACAAAGCATGGATAATATGACATAGATAAACAATAATGAAATGTATCATATAAATAATATCATAAAATGAGAATATATCCATGTATTACATTACAATATAAATAATAACATGGATAGAAATAACTAATTTCATAATTATAGAATGCATAATGCTAGACATTATAATCTTACCGTCATGGCGTCATGCCAAGACATCATACACAAATAGGTTAGGCGTATGTCAAAGACCAAAACTAGTTTTTATCATGAGACTTATTGATGAATTAAGGGTCCATAATAGGCCCCACCAATCACTTACTAAGTTAAATTTATTCTTCATATGAAATAAATTAATAACAATTCAATACAAAATCAATATAATCGCTTATATTAAAACAATATATGAAATATTAATATTTTCCTTAGTAAATCTTTAGAGAAACATGATCATAAAATAACCAAAGCAATATGGTGGGTGATATAATTAGATTATATACCTAATAAAGAATAACATTAATCAAAATATATTTACATAGTTAAAAATACTTTAAAAATATAAGTGAGAAATTTATTAAGAAAAATAGCCTTTTCATTTTGAAATCACATATTGAAAATCTAAAAAATTATAGAATATTTGGAAAATAATTTTATTTAAAATGAACCATGGAAACTTTTAAATAAATATTCATGGGAAAAAATATATGTGGTAGTGGAAAAATTCATCCATGTGGTGAACGTTAAAAAAAGATTTCATTCACACCTTGGGTAAAAAGTACGTTATTCAAAAAATGACAATAAGATTATTTTAATTGTTTTTACAGAAATTAAAACATGGGTAAAAATGTATTTGATAAATAATTGTATAAAAGTTAAAAATATCTTGAAAACACTTTAATGAAAATATGTACATGGAATAAAAAGATTCCCGATTGAATAGAAAGAGTTTTTTTCCTTAAGATGATTATTTCAGGATTTTGAGTTCTTGGAGGGAGGAAAATGAAAGGATAACTTTTAATTTAAAAAAACCTAATTTGAAGAAACTATATGAGGAATAATACAAAAAAATCATATAATTCTTACAATATAAAGATAAATGTAAATAGTCTCGAATAAGGATGATATTGTGAAATAAACCCTTACCTCAAACTCAACTTTATTTCTATGTGATTTTAGTATCTTATATAATAAATTTAAATTTATTATACTTATATTCTAGAATCATATATTTACAAATTTTTGGGGAGGGGGAATTACAAATTACAAATAAAATTTTCTAACACCTATAACGTACTCGAGGATACTCAACCTTGAGACCTCCTTGAGACCCCAAAGAGATAAAACCACTAACCTGTGACATTGGGGTTGAATATATAAATAATATATAATCCAATTTTAACATTTTTACACTCATTTATAAGTAATTATTTATCAAAATCGTTCTTTTTTGAGTGTTAATTTTTCTATTTTTCAAGTAAGTTTCACTTCGGTAGTTTCAATGCTTTCATATTTATCATGGTTACATCATCTAAATAACATAAATAATTTCATAAGTATAATATTTAATCCTTATAAACACTTTTATAACCATTCATAAAAATATGCGATGAAAAAGGAATTACATCACTTCGTGGAGATGGTAGTCCGCACATATGAATGAGTAATGTTTTCACTTTTTGATAGATGGAATGAAAGAAAGGTAAATACTAATTAAATTTTATAGAATCATTACTCTATAAAAAAATATCATATATATTCATGAAATATATCCTTATTACCATCCATGTAAATAATAAATGAAAAATGAATCACATCGCTTCGTGGAGGTGGTTGTCCACATGTACACACGAGCAACATTATCATCTCCCAACAAATGGGAATGTAATAAGGTAGATAAAATATTATAATTATAGAAGTATATTTATTTTATAAATATAATATATAAACATTATATATATCATAACAATCAACTATAAAAAATGGTGATGGAAAATGAATCATATCGCTATGTGGAGGTGATGAGCCACATGTAGGAACAAGCAATAATTTCATTTCCAATTTGATGGAAATGTGGTGTAAAATGTTTTCCCCATAAAAATAATATCATATTAGTATATTTATGGTTTTGGAATCATTATTTTAAAGGAATTATAAGAATAAATAAACTTTGAAAGAGTTATTAAAGATGATTACCTCTTCTTTGAGATATCTCCTTTGTCAAAGACATTAAGCCTTTAGAGGATGGTATTAATAGAATAACATAAGATCAAGAATAAAGGGAAGTAATCTAGGAATGTTTTTAGGTAGTTATTCGCTGATATATAGTGATAAATTTTTGAAAATAATGGAGCAGAAAAGGAACCCTTTAATAAGTGAGGGGGTGGACACATGTGAAATTACTTATAAGATTTAAATAATATAAAGTCATTTTCTTGTGAAAGTGGAATGAAATAGAAAGGAATTAAAATATAAGATAATATAAGCTCAAAATTTCTTTAACAAATAATATTTATACATGTTTAAGTGGTGTTTTTAACCTTATATCTTAGTTTAACCACTGATAAACCCATTTTAACCTTAACAATGGTATTTTTTTTACTATTTTTATTATTCATTATAACAAAAATAAAGTTAAAATTCTTTAAAAATATTAATTATAATGATTCCAAATATAAAATCAATTTTATAATATTCAATTTTTATTAGTGAAAGAAATTATTTTTAATATATGTGCGCAAAATGCAATGAAAAATATTTTTAGAAAAATATTTTTTCAAGCATAAAAATGATTTTATAGAAAAACAAAATATAATATAGACTAAAATGAAATTAATTATATTATTTTAACTAAATAGATAATTTTATTATTTGAAATCAAACCAAAATCTAAATGAACCTTTTATATACATGATTAGGAGAGGTGAACTAAAAATAGTTTTTATTTAAACAAAACATAACTTAAAATTCCAAAATATTAATAATATATTAATAAGTTCAAAATTATATTTTTATAGTAATTATATTACTTATTAAATATATATATTTTTCTAGAAAAATGGTTTCATAACTATAACACATGAGCTTTAATTATAGTAAGTTTTTATTTCTAAAGACCCAATATCACAATGCATGTAGTTTTCTTCAAGATTAAAACCTAAATTATCGAAATTTATAAATTTAATTTTCTTAAATTTGTTTAATTTTTTAAATAATTATATCAAAATTAATTTATTGTTAAATTTTGGGATTATTCTAAAATAATTTATTTTTCAGTGAATAATAAAAAATAGAAATTATTTAAATAATGTAATTTATTTTCATTAAATAAAGTAGTTTAAAAGTCCAATTATACTTTATATTTTGGTATAAAAGTGAGATATTATCTATTTTATTTATAATAATTAAATTTTAATTAAAATTTATCATTATTTTGATATAACTTAATTTTTATGCTTAAAAACACATTTTTTTAAAAACTATTTTTCATTGGGTTTTATGCATTAATATTAAAATTAATTTCTACCAATTATAGAAACTTAATATTGAAAATTTTATATCATATTTTGAAGTGGGAGGTTTAAATTTTGAAGATTGGTTCGTTTTATATTTAGGCATTATGAATAGTAACCATGGTAAAATTTATCACATTAGTAAAGGGTAAAATGGGCAATTAAGGTTAAAAATAATTTTATAGGGAATTAAAAATAAACCAAACAATTTAATTAATCTAATGAAATATATATTTAGAAAATATGAATACATTTTACCATATTTTATTTATTTTTACCTTTATAATATTTATGTGCGAGATAAAGAAACAAATGCCACTTTTATTCTTTTAATATTTATATTATTTTGAAATAGGGATAAATAAAACTCATGTTTGTTTTTAAAAGGTTATTTGAAATATAAATGATTATTTATCATGTTAATTTAATTTAAATTTTTAGTTATTTAATAATTAGCTTAAATGCTTATGCATCACCAACACAATATTTATGAAATTAATATTAAAGAAAATAAATGATTTTAGAAATATTAAAAGTAATAAAAATTGGATGAATTATTATGTTCCATGAATTTTATATATCCATTTGAATTTTAGGGATGATTAAAGTATTATATTCAAATTACCTATTTGTATTAATGTATGTAAAGTCAAATTAAACGAATAGTGTCAAAACTGACATTAATGATAATTTATAATAAATAATACTTTATTAAATGATTTAAAATTCATTAAAATATTATATTACACAAAATTAATTTTATGTAGTTTAAAATATAAACCATGGTCTATTTAAGGGTCGTTTGTCCTTTTATAGTAACATTCTTGGCCCATAAATTGTAGAAAACATTAATATGAAAGAATCATACAAAATTGTCAAAAAACATTTATATGAGACTATTTTGACTAAAAAACATGTTATATTATAATTATATCCATTTTATCCATTTTAACATAATAAATAATTTATACTAATTTAATAAATTATGAAATTCTAATAATGCCCCTCCCCTCACTTATAAAAGGTCACACCTTTTTTCTTTTCTTTAAACCACTTTTAGAAACTTATCTCAACCAAAAACTATCAAACTAAATCCTCAAAATAATTATACAATTTATAGAGGTTCTTTATATTCCAATACACCAACTCGATGTCCCTTAACAGGATGTCTAAAGGAAGTATATTGAAGAAGAGGTAATCGTCTTTACCAACACTTTCAAGTTTATTTATTCTTTTAATTCATTTTAATGTGTTGTAACAATCATAAAACAATAAATAATTTATAATAAATAAATATATATATGTTATTATGATTATGGTATAACTATATTTCATCTATTTTCCATCATATGAAAAGTGAAAACATTGCACGTGCATATGTACGACTAATCATCTCCGCATAGCGGTGTAATTCGTTTTTCCTAGATGATTTACTTGGATGGGTATAAATATGGAACTAATAAATATTTATGATATTTATTAAATACATATTCCTCAAGAATTTTAATATCATATATACCTTCTTTCCTTACAATCCTTTATAAAATGATAACGTCACTCGTGTATAGGTGTAGACCATCACCTCTATGAAGTGATGTGATAGGTTTTTCATTTAAAATTTAAATGGATGGTAATAATGATATATTTAAAGAATTTATAAGATATATGTGATATAAATATGATAATGTAATGGTGAATTATTATTTAACCTTGTTTCATTCCATCCGTTGAACAGTGAAAACAGTGTTCATGCATACATACGGTTTGCCATATCTATGAAGGGTGTAATTAATTTTTCTATTTATACCTTTTATTGATGAATATATATATATATATTAAATATATATGATATTTATATTATTAATTTCATTTTTTATATGGTGTAACCATGAGACATACGCATGTATAGAAACTATTGAATCCAAACATACATGAAAAACAAATCAGTTAACACCCAAAATAACGATAATAAGAAATTATTATCAAAAAATGAGTGATAAAATGTTATAAATTGATGATATACGATACTATAGATATTTATATGTTTATTTTAGGTAATTATATTAAATCTAAATTTATTATACTATAGGCTAAAATAACTTTCATGGAAATTCTAACTTGAGGTAATGGATTTGGTCTTAATTTACACTCCCTTGAGACTTATTTGGGATTATGAACCTATTTAAATTATGTGGTGTATATAATTACCCTTTTAAATATTTAACATGAATATATATTTATTCATAATTATTAATGATTGAATTCTAGATACTTTTTAAACAAGTAATGTATAAATTAAAAATAAACTATGTTTCTCTTTTTGATCGAGAACATTTTTATTCCATGTACATATTTTTATAAAATATTCTTAAAAAGTAATTTTATTTAATTAAATGATTTATTAATGAAATTTTATGTTATCCTTGAATTTTTAAAAGGTTTGAAAGGAATATTTATATTGTTTTCTGAATTTCTTTTGGACTTTCTTTATTAAAATTCCGAAGGAATGTTTTTTTAACGTATATGGTTTTGATGGATTTTCTAACCCCCATAACCATTTTATTCTCTTATATTATTATATATGTTTTAAATGGGTTTAAAAACGAAATACTTTGAAGAAATATTATTTTAATATATCTCTTACATTTTATTTATTTCTCTATAGGATATTATTTTATTACAAAAACTATTTTTTGGATAAATCGATGGTCATCTATTATCTCTTATTAATTTTTTAGTTGTTAACATTATCTTAAAACATTCACTTTATTGTGATCATTAATACATTAAATTTCTCTAAAATATACAATTTTTTTATCATGGATATGATTATTTTCTATATTTCATACCATTTATATATACAAATTTTTACTTTGATAGTTATATAATTGACTGGGGAAATGTTGATATTCTATATTCTTTAATCAATAAAAATATGTATTGATAAGGAACATTATTATTAATTAAATTCAATATATGAGAAATTAATTGGACATGAAGTGATGGTTTGGCCCTAGAATTAAATAGTCCTGGATGCGTCCATATGTCTCCTTAGATAAATCAATTGGTTAAACTCAGTAGGGGTTTTGTGCATGCCTACCCATAGTTTAAACTATCTTAGTACAAGGAATTCAGGGTAGAGATATCATGATGATCAAGATCATGAAGCCTAACATTAATAATTTTATTCATTGAAAATTCAATTTTTCTTATTCATGTTCTTATTGCATTGATATTATCCACAAATGCATTTTGTACTCATGTTATTGAATAAATGACATGTTTTTTTAGTTATTTACCTTTCCATACTTATTATTCCTCATTTACTCATGATATATTTTATTTTACATAAAACATAACAAGAATATAAGCCCACCATTATTTTTTTCCTTTCACATAGGATATGAAGGAGAATATTATGAATAATATAAAGAATTAAAAAATATTTCTTATTATATGTATTTTATATTTTCAATGTAATATGGGAATCATGTATGTATATGGTTATTCAAGACTGATAAAGTAATCATTATTTCATAGATATATCCCTCATATCTTGTAGAAATGTAATAAAATAAACACTGGCTATGAGTTAATGGAGTTGGATTGTTACTATTGGTATCAAACCAAGTTTAGTTGAAACCTTGGTAACAATATTTTAAATAAACATAGCTAACATGAGATATATGATAATCCATTATAGTATTTGATAAATCTTACCATTATGGGGATTTTTTTTGTCGAACAATATTAATTATGATTATGAGACAACATAGTGGGTTCAATTTTTTAGTGATGAAGCATAACATAAATAAGAGAATCAACACCCATAGAAAATGTAGGGATTCACCTCAGAGAGACCTAATTCATTTCATTAAGAAGAAAGATAGATCTATGAAGTTGTGAATTAATTATATGGAAATAAATGTTATTTATATAAATAACAAGTATTCTATACCTTGAATTGATGACTTATTTGATCAGTTTTGTAAAGCTTAATATTTTTTATAGATTGAACTTTATTCTGGGTATCATTAATTGTGAGTAAAGAAGGAATATATTCTAAATACAGTGTTTCATAAAAGTTATTGACATTATGATTTTAGAGTAATTCCATTTGGATTTCAAAATGAAACTTATGTTTTTTTTGGATTTAATGAACATATTATTCAAAGAATATCTAGATATTTTTTGTTGTATTTATTGATGATATCTTGGTGTACTCTATAAGTTATGAGGATCACAATAATCACTTTCAGATCATTCTTGAAACTCATTCAGAAAAATTGTTTTGTGGTAAATTTATCATGTGTGAATTATAGCTTCAGAAAGTTTCTTTTCTTAGTCATATTTTCTCTAAGTATGGAATATAAATTGATCAAATAAAGATAACGTTAGTCAAATAATGGCCTACACTAATGAAAATGGCTGAGGTATACAGTTCCATTTGATTGGAAGGTTACTATTGGTGATTGGTTCAAAACAATTTCTAATTGAATAACATTATAACCAAGATTACATGTAAATGGGTTAAGTTAACATAAAAAAGGGAATGTAAAAAATGTTTTTTAAAGAGTACATTGGTGAATTCTATTATTTTTACTCTATCATTGGGAAATGATGGATTTGTGATATATAGTGATGTATCGAAGAAGTGACTTGGTTGTGTCCTTATGAACAAGGATAATGTTATTTCCCATCAATTGAGGTAGTTAAATACTAATGAATAGAACTATATAACTCATGATATTGAGTTTTTAGACATAATATTTTCTTTGAATATATAGAGACTTTATCTCTCTAGTGAAATACGTGAGATATACACAGACCATAGGAACCTAAAATACATATTTTTATAATAAGATATCTATATGAGGAAATGTTGATGACTCAAGCTACTCAAGGATTATGATTTCTCAATAAAATACCACACAAGTAAGAAACATAAGGTAGAAAATGCATTGAATAAGAAAGATCATGGATTTTTAAAAAATAAGGATCGATAGGGATCCAATGTTCATAGATCTATTGAAGATGGATATGAGAATCATTGAGGAAGAAAAACCATCACCCCTTTTTCAAATTATTTCCAAAGCATATTTATTTGAAAAATAAAATGTTCTTAGAATGATGATGAGAATTTTTAGAATAAAATTAAAGCTGTGAGTGATGGGAAATTAGAATAATTCCTATATAAAGATATCATTTTGAAATTTATAAAGAGGTTATGTATTCCATATATACCTGAGTTGAAAAGGGAATTACTATATGATGATCATGGTTTAAATTTATCTGTAATCCTAGGAATCACTAAGATGTATATAGATTTGAATAAACATTTTTTGCGGGATAATATGAAGAAGGAAATTAAAAATTATGTATAAAGATGTTTCATTTTTCAATAAGTGAAGGCTAAGGGACAACATATTAGAGGATTCATGCAACCTATACCTATTCTTATATGGAAATGGGATGACACCACTATGGAATTTTTCACAATATTTTCAAATACTCTTAGAAATATTGATGAAATATAGCTTATTATTTCCCATATTACCAAATATGTATATTTTATCACTATAAGATAATATATACCTCTTGAGTGCTTTAAAAAATCTATATTAATGATGTTTTAAGACATCATGGTGTAATAAATTTAGTTGTTTTCGGTTGTGATCCATGATTTGAATTATAATTATAGAAAATTCATTAAAAGGATTTAGATACAGAGCTTTATTTGGGCACTGCCTATCACCCTAAAATCAATATAAAATAGGAAAGAAGTATTCATGGATCAAAAGACAAGATGAGGGCATTATCACTTAACTTTCAAGGATATGGGATCATTATTTACCTTTGGTGGTGTTTTCTATAAGAATAGATTCCATTCATGTATTTAAATGGCATCATATGAAGCATTATATGGTAAAAGATGTCATACTCAAACTTTTTGGGATGAATTTGGTGAATGAAAAATTGTGGGAATAGAAGTTGTTGAGGAGGCAATGAAAAATCTAAAGACTATTCAAACCTATATTAACTTAGTTGAAAGAGTACAAAAGAGTTTCAAAAATAACTAAAGAAAATATTTGGAATTTCAAGTGGGAGATCATTTTTTCTTGAAAGTATCTCCATAGAAGGGTGTTTTGTAAGGTTCAGTAAGAAATGAGAACTTAGACCTAGGTTCATCAAACTTTTTTAAGTTCTAGAAATAATTGGATTTGTGGATTATCATTTGGAAATACCACTTACCCTATCTAAAGTACATGATGTATTCTGTATCACTTTATTGAAGAAGTATATGCCATATCCAACACATCTGCTCACTAATAAGGAAATAGAATTGAAAACTTATTTATCTTAATGTGAAGAGCCTATCGAGATTTTGGACTCTAGGGAATAAGTGTTGAAGAACCAGACAACTTGACCAATAAATTCACTTTAGAGAAATCATAAGTTAGAAGACGTGAAGAGGTAAACTAAATAAATTATGATGAATATCTACCCAAATCTATTCAGAAGGAGATATTTTGTAAAATGTTAAGATGATTTTTTAAAGGAGGGGAGAATGTAACACTTGAGCTTCAATTATAGTAAGATTTTCATTTTAAGGAAATAGTAACACAATAAACATAGTCTAATTCACGATTAGAACCTAAATTTTCAAACTTTATAAATTTAATTTTATAAAATTAATTTAATTTTTAAAATTATCCTATCAAAATTAACATAGGGTGAAATTTCAGGATTTTTCTGAAATAATTGATTTTTTAGTAAATAGTGAAAATATCAATTTTTCAATTAATTTCATTTATAGTCATTTAATAAAGTAATTTCATAGTATGATAATATTTTGGATTTAGTATTATAGTTATATATGATCTATTTTATTTATAATAATTTATTTTTATTCAATAATTTTAATGATTTTAATATAAGCTAATTTCTATGCTTAAAAATGTGTTTTTTCTAATTTTTTTTCATTGTGTTTTACATATTTATTTTAAAATAATTATTTAGGCTTCTAGAAATTTAATATTTAAAATTTTATATCATTTTTTAATCATGAGGTTCAAATTTTATAAATATAACTCTTTCAATTTTAGGCATTATGAATATTAACTCTGGAAACATTTATCATATCGGTAAATGGTAAAATGGGTAATTAAAGTTAAGAATAATGTGATAAGGCCTAAACAAATAGTCCAAAACTTGAATTTATCTGATTTTATGAATTTATTTTGGACACTTACATCAAAATTTCAATAATATGCCAAATTGTTTCCATATTTGTTTAATTTTTACATTTATAATATTTACGTGAGAGATAAAGAAAAAAATGTCACTTTTATTCTATTGATAGCTATAATATTTTGTGATAGGTATTAATAAAACTTATGTTAGGTTATAAAAAGATATTTTAAATATCAATTAATTTTTTTACCTATTTAATTTTTTAAAAAATTCTAATGATTGAATAATTAGCTTAAATTTGTATGCAACACCGTCAAAGAATTTATTCAATTAATAGAAAAATAAAATAAATGATTTTAAAAATAATAAAATTAATATAAATTGGATGAATTATTATGTTAAAAAAATTTATAGATATATATAAAATTTTGGGGATGTTTGAAAGGATTATATTTGAATTCCCTCTTTTTCTTGATGTTTTTAAATTCAAATTAAATTAATATTGTCAAAATTGGTATTTATATTATTTTATAATAAATTATATTTTTATTAAATTATTTAAAATTAATAAAAATATATTATTGGGAAATATTATTGGAATATAGTTGTGAAAATAAATTGTGGTCCATTTATGGGTTATTTTTCCTTCTATAATAACAATATTATCCCTTAAATTGTTGAGCATTTTATTATTGTGGTAATTGCCAAAAGGGATAATAGAGGGTTAAAACTAAAAGATAAGGGTGTAAACTTAACAAAAAATGTCCAAATTTTAAGGTATAATATTATTTATACTAAATATTATGTTTTATTCTAATTATATCAATCTGGATCTACTTGGGAAAAAATAATTTATATTAATTTAGTACTTTAATAAATTCTAAGAATGCCCCTCCCCTCAGTTATAAAATGTCACCACTTCTCTCTTTTCATTACACCACATTGAGAAACCTAGATAGAAAAAACTCCTAAAAATTCCCTTCTAAATATTCTTATACAATATCTAGATGTTTTCCCTACAAAAGACCAAACTAGGGTCTTGTAAGAGGAGATATAAAGGAACTCTACCAAAGAAGAGGTAATCATATTTACCGACTCTTTCAAGTTTATTTATTCTTATAATTACTCATAATATGTTATACTGACCATAAAATAATAAATCCATGTATCATAAATATAATCAAATGTTATTATGATTATGAAACAACAAAATTTCATCTATTTTCCATTTTTGAAAAGAAAAAACATCGCTTGTGCTTAGGTACTACTTATAGTCTCCACATAACAGTGCAATTGGGTTTTCATCATCAATTTACTTGGATGGTTATAAATATGTAACTAGTGAATATAATCGATATTTATGACATAAATATTCATTTGTAATTATAATATCATATATACCTTTTTAGCATACAATCCTTCGGAAAATGACAATTTTGCTCATGTTTATGTGTGGACTACCACCTCCACAAATCGATGTGATTGGTTTTTCATTTCCACATTACATGGATGGTAATAAGAATTGTTTTAGTGAATATATAACATATATATTATATAATAATTATCTTATACATCTGAATTATTATTTACCCTTCTTTTATTCCATCCTTATAAAAGTGAAAACAATGTTTATGTGTACATACTACCAACTATCTCTATGAATAATGTAATTCATTTTTTATCTCTAAATTTTGTAGATGAATATATATATATATGTTGAATATATATAATATTTATATCATTAATAAAATTCTGTAAATGATGGAATTATGATGAAGATGCAAGGACTAAAACTACATAATCTAAACATACATGGAAAATTAAGTAGTTAACACCCGAAATAAAGATAGTAATAAATGATTATTAAACATGGGTGATTTAATGTTTTAAATGGATCATATATTATATTATAGATATTTACGTGGTTATTTTTTATAATTATAATAAATATAAATTTATTATATAGTAGTTTAAAATAACTTACAAGTTAATTTGAATGAGAGGAAAGAGTTTTCATCTAAATTTACACTCTATTGAGACAATTTTGGTATTATGAACTTATTTACATTATGTGGTGTATATAACACCCATTTAAATTATTTAACATGAATATATATATATATTTATTCACAATTATTAATGATTCAATTCATATTACTTTTTCAATAGTAATATTTAAAATAATATCAAATATTATTTCTCTTTTTGATCGAGAATATTTTTCTTCAATGTCCATATTTTTAAAAATAATTTTAAAAATATCCTTTTACTTAATAAAATAATTTATTAAATAAATATTATGGTATCATTGAATTTTTAAAATTAATATTTCTAATTTTTTCTTAATGGTTCATTTTCGAATTTCTTTACAAAAAGTCAACATGATTTTTTAACGTATACGATAATAACAAATTTCCCTGCTTCAATAACTATTTTATAGTCTTAGATTATTCAAAAAGTTTTCAATGGTTTTAAAAAGGATTTTTTTAATTAAATATTATTTTAATATTTCACTTTAATTTTATTTATTTCATTAAAAGATATGATTTTATTGAAAACCCTATATTTCTGTTGAATTGATGGTCATCTCATTTATCTTATTAATTTTTCATCTATTATCTTTCTCTTGAAACATTAACATTCTTATCATCATTAGGAAATTCAATTTATCTTAAATATCCATATTATTTGTATCATAGATCTTTTTATTTTCTAAATTATATAAAATTTCTATATATGGTGTTTTAAGTTGAAAGACATTTGATTCACTAAGGAAGTATTGATATTCTGTATTCCTTACTTAATACAAATATTTATCGATAAGACATGATGTTATGAATTAAATTCAATGTTTGAGGAATTAATTGGAAATTAATTGATGGTTGGGACCTATAATTATATAACCCATTGATTTATTGATATTTCTCATGATACAAATCAGTTATCCAAATTAAATAGGTTTTTATAGTATTCATACCCATATTTTAAACTGGTTTGGCACAAGGCTTTGATGGTAGAGATATCATGATGTCTGAGATCTTGAAATATAACATTAAGAATATCTTTCATTTAGAATATATTTATTATAATCTATAATATTAATGTGTTGATATTATCCATGGATTAATTAATTTCTCAAGGTATTTATTAAATGACATGTGTTTTCAGTTATTTACCTTTCTAGATTGATTATACCTTATTTACTCATGAGAAATGTTGTTGTACGTAACCTTTAGTATTTGAGATCAAAATTTATTTTTTTACTTCCCCTAGGAAATGAATAAGGATATTATGAATAATATCAAGTATTATATAAAATTTCTTTTGTTATGTATTTTTTATTTCAAATGTAATATGGGAATTATGTATATATCTAGTTTTTAAGAGTGCCAAAAAAATCGATCATATGTGGTGAGATCCCTTATATCTTGTAAAAATGTAGTAAAGTAAACACCATATTTGGGTTATTAGATTTTGGGTAGTATAATAACCTTTAAATTAATTCTGATATTATTATAATTTCTTAAAATTGACACTTTTAGTAAAATTAATAGTTTTCACTATTCACCCAAAACTCAACTATATTTGAAAAATCTCAAGAAGTAATCCTAAGTTAATTTTGATATTAGGAATTAAAAAATAAAATTAATTTCATAAAATTTAATTTATAAAATTTTTTGAATTTAGGTTTTAATCACATTCTTGAATAAAGCTCTGTGAATTATGTTATTATTTCTTTAAAAAGTAATGTTTACTTACAATAATTGAAGTTTTGGTATTACAAAAATGGGCCTCATAACAAAATGTTGAAATTATAGTTACAAAAAAATATATATATTTTATCATATTTAATCTCCGAAATTTTCATAAATTAATTTTAATATCATGCACAAAACACGTAAAAACCATTTTTATTAAAAATATTTCTTTAAGCATAAAAATAATTTTATTCTCATTCCTTACCTAGTAAAAACCATATGATTAATGTTAATTTATTTTATTGAATATATTATATATATTTTTTATTAAATACATTCATGAATAGTGATTAATTTAATTAATTAAGATAAAAATGTATTTCTCACATAAAAACATTTTCTGAAAAATAAATATTTTTTACCTTTAAATGATTTTTTCTTCCTTTATAACCTTTAAATAATCACTATAATAATGATCATTAATTTTTATAAATATTAAAATAATACTTTTCCATAATTTTGATACTCTAAATAGGATAAATTTACTTTTAAATAAAAACATATATAATAAAATAATGTTTATAAACACAACATTTTTGTTTAATCAAGAATTATTATACTAGTATTACTTATCATTAATTAACCTTTTAATGGATGTACTTAATTGATTTTTATTAAACATCACTTAAATTTAATGAATAAAGTTTATTAATATAATTCCTCAAAAGTATTAAATATAAAGAAAATATATAATTCACCAAAGTAGTTGAAAAAAGTCTCTTTAGAATCAATTGTATTTTCATAAGTGAATCATAACACTTTTATTTTATAAAGTCATTTATTTATAAATTTCACTTAACTATATAGTAATGTCTTCCATTTTTTATGGTATTATATAATTATTCACTTATATTTAGTGTTTCATGCATCACAAGCCATCAAACACATCAAATTAATTTTAAAGGAAAATATATTCTAAAATCACAGGATTTTAGAAAAAATATCTTTTGGAACAACCCAACTTATGACCATCCATCATAGATATATAGAGATATGAAGACCTATTATAGGTCTACCATCCATTGATAATTCTTAATTAGTGGTGAGTTTTGAAACAACACCCCCATGAGAAAGAAACCCTTATCAAGGAAACCATATCATCATCAAGAACCCAATGGAAATAACAATCATACATAAACCTAAAAATCATACTATAATTAAACTTAATATATCAAATAAACCATAACCCAAAGAAAATTCAAATTATCACAAATAAAATTCATCAAATTAAATTTACCCCATATCACCAAAATGGGAAAATATGCCTTAAATGAAAACATACCTCAACAAGAAATGATAGGGAATCTAACCTGGGGTCAAAACAATGAGTGGTAGGAGAGATATAGTACCTCATATCTAGATCTCCATCTCTTAGTGAAATCAAAATGATCCAAAACAACACTTAATAGTTAATAATCTCAACTAGTTCCAAGTTTGTCCCAGTCACCCAAAAAACACACCTAAGTCCTTCCCAATCAAATACATTAAAACCCAACCAAAGAAAGCATCTTTCATAACCTCAAGAGATTAAATCAAAAACTGAGGTGTAAGAAAACACACTATAATCCACAAATTATAAATAAAGTACCAAAATAAAAATAAATAATACATCCAATAGACACAAACTCAAGTATTTTAACCTTATTTAGACACATTGATTACAACTCCCAAAACATGAAATCATATAAAATATATCTCAACAAATATTTATCTTACTATATATAAAAAAACAATTAAACCACTTCATAACCTCAAGAGGATCCTGATCATAATAAAAATAAGGATTATGACTCAATAATAACTGGAGAAAAAAAGTTTCCAACTCCAATACTAAATTCATAGTCTTAGTTGGGTCAAAAACTAGAAGAGATACACCCAAAGATAAGATAATTTACCACATGGTTCATCCATAAAGAAAAAATTTCACCATTATCTTAATACCTTTTTAAGATTCATAACGAAGAAATAAGAAACATCATTCAAACCCATTTATCTTCTATAATAAAATCAAATAGTCCCAACATACACCAAGGGAAAAAACCCCCCAAAAAAATCCACTAGTAAAAAAATATAATGAAACATCTTTTAGAAACTTCAAATTTCTTAAAATCACAAACTTTTCATAAATAGTTTAAAATAAAAATTTTAAAGGAAAAAACTTTTAAAACAACTAAAAACCCTTTAAGAAATTTTCAATACAATATAAAAGTTCACAAGAAAATATCTTTCTTTAAAACCACCACATTTAAAAAAAATCCCAAAAATTATTTTTATAAAAGCACACATGTACATTAGGATTCATTCAAATTAAAAAAACCCCACTTGAACTTAACAAAGTTCCATTTGTGTTTGAAAAATGTTCCATAAGTTCTATTGAAAAATAAAACCTTTCATGAAGCTCACTTCCATTATAAAACATTATCTTTGAAACCTACTTTCATATGAAATTCATTTTCATCAATTATATTTTTTTCAATTTTTTTCCAATTTCATAATAAAATTAAGTTATTTCTATGAAACCCATGAAAATAAAAAATTCATTACAAATAAACCATGAAAACGAGTTTTAAAATCCAAAATCATTCATAAAATTATCGTCCTTAAATTTGAAACAATTGCTTTTCAAATAAAAAAGAAAAAGGAAGTATATTTACTTTCAAATCATTTCATAAAAAAATAATTCCTACTACAAAACTAATTTTATAAACAAATCACCAAATAATATTTTCTTTCTCATCCAAAAATTGGTTTTCCAAAACACAAAACCAACTTTTAAAATAACATATACAAATAATAAGGCATGAATAATCATTCAAAAGATCACCAAATAACATAATAACACTAAAAATTACCTTAATTAACCTCAATTTAATGGTAAACACTATGGGAGTCAATTCAGAACCCATGGGAGCCTAAATAAATAGTATAGGGGAAAAGTTGAACTGTGCATGGCTTTTCCACACGAGTTGGAAAACCATGTTCCAACTGTGTAAAAATATATTTAATGTATTATAGAGACATTTTTATCGTCTTTGTATAGTTTTATAGACCATTGAACCCAAGCATGTGACTATGGTTATTTTTCTATTTTCACCCTAAAAGCTCATGAAAACTGCTAAAAACATTGGTATACTCAATGGGAATTAAAATACCATTAGATCATCTTAAAATATGAAAAAAATGAATTAATAAAGTAATAAAAAACTAAAATTAAAACCCTAACTACCCATTAAAACTCAAGGCTCGGGGTGGGAAAGAACTAGCTAGACTATTCCTTCACCCACCTCTTGAGTTTCAACATTGTTACCTATAGATTACATGACTTACAAAATAAAAAGAGTGTGTTTCAAAAACCCAAGAATTTTAAAACACTATAACTCTATACCATTTATAATGAAATGGCCTAGGATAACTAGCTATGTCAACCAACCCGATTTTTCACTGAGTCTAAATAGTGCTCCTGATCCCCACAAGCTGGAAAAGAGTTCATAGGTATCAAGAATTCACACTTAGGAATGATTTCTCTATAGTATAATAATAAAATATATACCAAAAACCCCATCAATAATCCATCATGACCCATCCAAGTATTAGATTCTCAAGGATAAAATATATAGTTTCAATAAAAATAAAACAACCAAATAGATAAATATAAAAAAATAAGAATAACAATAATTAATAAACCATATAAGTGCATCAAATGAACATAAACTGGTGATCAATATCACAAAAAAAATATATACCAAATGAAAGTGATGAGATAGAATGAACTTTATAAGAGATCCAAAATAAAATCCAAAACAACATGAGCTGCAATAAAACATATCCATGTGGCCCAAGGTTAGTCACCCAAACACACATCATATAACATCAGACCAAACCCAAAAAAATATCAAAAGGGACCAGATCCTAGGAACCTGAATGAGTACATGAAAGCTTCATACACCCATTAGTGCATTCAGGGTGTTAGGTAAACATGCATAGTACGATTTTACTAAAGAGTTTATTCCATTTTATTTGTAAATCTATTTAATTAATTATAGTTCAAATTATAATTAAAATATAGGTTTTTTCACATGCCTTTTTTACAAAAACAAATAACATGAAATAAATCAATTTTCTAAAATATCCCCCTTTTTAGAATAAGTAGGTTTGAAACTAAAAATATTTTTATTAAAACACTTTTAACCCATTGAAATAGGATTCTTTATGATTTTCCTAAAAACAAGCTGAAATCCTTTTCCTATTTATAGAAAATTTATCAAAATCTTTTTTATAAAATACACACCTCTTTCCCTTTTAAATAACTTTCCAAAAGATCTTATAAATTAATTTAAAAGTAACTATAACCATAACTGAAATAGAAAATAATACATACAAGAACTGATATATTAATAGAATACAATGAAATAAATAAATCAAGTAATAGTTCTAAGAAAACAATCAAGGGTTAGTGGATATAAATGAGTTAAACAACAAAATACCTAAATAATCCTCAGTGGGAATAATTCATCGCAGGAAAATCCCTAGGATTCAAGTAATAAGGAATTGAATTGGCTATTAGGAACCAAGGGTTAACCTAAAGAACCCATAACCATCCTAGTAGTCCTACATAACTAACTAGATGTAAAATCCATCTTGATAGTTCTTAATCTACCATGGGACACATAATCCATCACATTAGAACCGATCGTGCCAAACTAGGGAACACTACTTAGTCTGTGCACAATCTACACTAGGTCATGCACTCATATAGGCCATATATTAACTTCATTATATTACCATGATAGACATAAAATAGAGGTGATCATACAAAAAAACAAATAATCTTCACATTATCAATAGTAATAAATAAATCCCACATCTCACCTCAAACACCCTAACATGAAACAACTCATTTTCACAAGAATAAGAATAAAAAAATCTAATAAGGATATAAAATATCCCACATAGAGAAATTTTTATTTATCATTTACTACATAATAAAGGGTATTAATGGAGGGTCACCCATATATCATATAAGACTCATTATAAAATGCCAAATAGGTATTTCATTCAAAAAGAACTTGGGATTCTAAAAAATTTTCCATCAGTTTTGAATCTTTATTTTAAAACCTTACTTAAATTAACCTTATGTAAAATCATTCATTAAAAAATTTAAAACAAAACTAAGTAAAAATAAATGTAAAATAATTTATGGAACCAAAACCTATTTTTTAAAATAATTTTAAATTTCCCAACATCCCATTAATTTTCAAAGAATACTTTGAAAACTAAATCTTCACTCATTTCATGACCCAAAAGTGTTTAAATTCCATTAACCATTAAAATGAACTTTATAATCCATATAATAATTTTATTAACACTTTTAATCCAAAATAATACTTTATAAAACTAAAAAAACCATAAAACACATTTATTCCAAATGAGAAAGCCATTACAACCTTTAAAAAACAAACTATGGCTATCACATATAGTATTAATTTTATAAAAAATGTGATTATAAATCAAAAATAATTCAATGATAATGATTTTAAAGTAACTTCTCAAAACACCTACCTCATTCTTAGTGTAAACACAATGCAATGCATCACCTTCAATTTAGAATGCCTAACAAATAAAATAAATGTCTTCTATAAGCACTAGACACCTAAAACCTTTCATTAGAACCATCCTGAAACCCTAATCAGGGCCCAAAACCCCTAGGATTCATAAAAGGAGAAGGAAACATGAATAATTTTCTATATGGGAGATGATAAGGGAATAACATAAGGTAAATAATTATATTACCTTGAAATTTTCTTAGAATTTCTAGAAGAAATCTCAAAAATAGAAGAGAAAGGGAGGTAGAATCCTTTATATGCACACCTCATGCTTGACCAAAGAAAAATAGAGGATAATGGGGTCAAAAATCTTAAAATTATCAAGGGAAAAAGAATAAAATAACTTTTAAATAGAAACTGGGAAGCTCACATTGTTAAGAGTCGTGATTTAAAAAACTCTGTTGATTGAATCAGACAAGCACAACACATTTGTATGGTTTGACCACAAGGTTTACCAAACCATACACAAACTATGAAAAACCTTACTACTAAAAATTTTAGCACTATCACATGTTAACTCACAAGTTTTCTCATAGTAGTTCACTAATAATTCAATAAAAATACTTTCAAAGTTTAGAATGGAAATCACTTGGTTTTGATCCAACCTTATGTTACATGTGGATACAAACCATGTATTAAAAAAATGTATTGAAAAGATCATTCATAAGAAAATCCACATTTTTTCTCATAACCTATGTTCACAAACCATGAAATAAAGGTTAAAATTCTAGAAAATCCCAAATTCAGTCCCTATACTTCAAAAAATTTAAATTACCTCAAAATATTATATGGTATAAAGCAATAGTGTCACAGGAGTTTCACATAGACTACCTAATAGAATATGATATTTCACTACATTTATCTATTATAACTATAAGAAATTTTAAAGCATGATCTGATTTTGTAACAAAATTTCCCAAGGAAACAACATTGTTCACTATCTTAGTAAGTATTCCATTAATTGGAGTAATAATTTCTCAATTAAACATCTTCAAAGTATCAAAATTTTACTTTTTAGTATTGTATCTTACTTGTGTTACACTTTTAGTTCCTTTATAATAAATAGAGATGGATTCCCATATATAGTAAGAATTATTAAATTTTTAAACAAGGTTGAACTCATTCAATTCTTATCCAAAAATTGTTGTATTCATTTCTTTTTAATTTAAATCATAACTAGCTTTTTGTATAACAATTCATAACTCAAGTCCACCAATATGAATCTTATAGGTGTACACCACCTTCTTGTAAAATTTCAAACTAATATTATTTAAATATATAATCATTCTATACTTCCAATGACTATAATTTTTTCAAATCTGAATAAGGTTATTTTATAATTGACATACCTTTTCTCAGATTAACAATTATAATCAGTCTTTTTCATTTTGGATATTTTTCAATCTAGCTTGTTAAGATCAAAAACATATAATATTTTTCAGACCCCTATGAGGCATATCCTGCTCCTTTTCTCCCTCTTTTCCCCTTTATTAATAAATAAAAAACATATCTGAGTGATAGTATCTAATACTAATCACATGGTTTATAGATCTTTTATCAGTCTCTCCCTTAAACTAAGATTTTTACCAAATCTCAATACTAATATTTTAATTCAATTCTTAATTTAACTATCAAAACTGATGTTAAATAATTATTATTCAATTTTTATATTCAAATTTAACATACTTCGATACTTAGGGAATCTACCACACACTACCCACACTAACTGAATTGTTGAATTAAGTCACCAGCATAGTAAAACAAGATAAAACCTCTTACTTTATCACAATATCAAACCACATCATAACCACTTTACAATAGAAACAAAATTCAGGTATCTTGATTTGACCACAATAATATTTAAACAACAATATATTTTCCTCAAATCTTTAAAAATAAATTCAAGATTTATCTCTCATTATTACATTTACATATTTTAATTTTTTAATCCAACTTATAACATGATTCCACACAATTAAAAAACACTTAATTACTACATCATACACAATATAAGAATAGTAAAAAAACAACACAATAAAAATACAAAAATCAAGTAAAGAATAATTTGAAACATTTCCCTTTCCAATTCATTTATTTATATCCATTAATATAATTTTATCTCTTTACCCAAATGAAGTCAAAGTGTACTAAATCAATTTTAACATGATAAATAAAACATATAATATTAATTACTTACCTTAAAAAAATCTTGAAACAAAACATGTTTGAAGATGATAAAGAAATAATTATTCAAACACTCATAACCTTGAAAAGATCTTACACTAAAACAATTGCGCATCAATCACCCATCAATACTTCATCCACAATTCACCAAAAAATGGGTAGCATTCACTGCCATATCCTATTAAGGGGAAAAATAATAAAGAATAAAATAAAAATGTTAAGATCACCTTAGATCATAAAGAAATAAATTACAAGAAATTGATGAATTAAATGACCATTAAGTGTGCATAAAAGAAAAATTAAAGTTTATAAGGCATTTGGGGTTTCAAATAAATTAAGTGAACCAAAAAAAGAAGGATACACTTCACAATTATAATAAAAATTTGGGGGAAAAAACCATAATGTGTTTGGACTAAACTATTTTATGGTTTATCTTTATCAACTATGTAACATACCAATTTTTACAATGATAGTAAAAACCCTCTTGTGATGAATAATTAATACCTTAAGTATAAAAAGATGATTTATTAGTGAAATAACTTAATAATGTGTTAAAATTTTTTCATAAGAGAAAAATCCCAGTTAACATTTTTAAATATTCAATGGTGTAAGAACCCAGTTCTTATTCTTGAGGTACGAGTTTCTTCTTTTCCTTTTCCTTAAGTGTTTTTGAGAAAATAAAGAAAAATGGAGAAATATCCCAAATTTTTTGGGTACATGTCGTGTACGTTTCCACATGCCTTGTACTTTGGCCATGTGGGATGAGTACACAGGGCGTTTAGCCCTATCAGTGATGAAAGGTGTAAAAACTGACTACATGACATGTAGTGGGTATTTACATGCTGTTTAGTCAGTCAGCAAGTGAATAGTAAGGCGGTGGAAGCAGCCGCCAACTGAGCGACAATACACGCCATGTTTTTGGGAATACACGTCGTGTACTCATCTCGACAGATGAACAGTTCAGAGGTGGGAAAAGTAGCCATTAGAGGAAAAGTTAAATGAGAAAAGTACACATTGTATAGTCAAAATTACATGTCATGTAGTTTTTTCGCATAAAATGGGTAGTATCCTCCCTTGTTCACAGAATTGGCTTAGAACTGGAGGAGGGCTTGGGAGAGACTGTTGGAGCTTCAGAGATCACTCGATCAAGCACCGAGAATCTGATTCTGCCTCCGTCGATCTCGTTGGAACCGTACGGGTAATCCCTTCCCTCTCCATGACCTGTTCTTTCCAATTCTTTTCGAAGGGGATGTTATTTGCCTTTGAATGGGATTTCTTTCATCTCAGATCTACTTCTTTCTTGGATGATCTGAGTAGCGTCATTCACATATATCGATCAGGGGCGATCGAGGTAGGTGGCTTGGTGTTTAAATTCCAACTGTTGTGCGTTTGTGTGTTCCATTGTGCTACGAACCCATATTGGGGTGTCGTGTGGAAAAGGCCTTGGCTGTTTTGAATACCTATAATTGTATAGGTAATTAAATGTGATAAGAAACTATTTTTTGGGATCATTGCTTGGATCCAGGACCACCCCGAGGGTGCGTTCCTCTGTTTAGCCATTTTTCCAGCATACCCGAGGGTATGCCATGTTTATATTGTGCATTATTTTTTCCTTGAGATAAATTGTATATAAATTGCATGTTTATGATTTGGGCTCAGTCTGATTACTTGCGCCTGAGGGCAGTGTTATTTTTAGCCTGAGGGCATGGTTTTTTATCCTGAGGGAATGGTACTACCTAGCCTGAGGGAAACATTCTATTCTGCCTAAGGGTAATGTTTCTTAGGCCTGAGGGTGGTGAATTCTGTGCCTGAGGGAAACACTTTGTACGCTTGAGGGCAAGCCTAAGGGCGTGGTTCTACTATATTAGCCTGAGGGCAAGATTCTGTTTGGCCCGAGGGCTTGGTTCTGATGAGAACAAAATGTTATTAAATTAAATGGTTAAAATGAAAATAGAAAAGAAACTAGTAGTGATAGTTACTTTTGAGTACTTACTAGTTTACTAAATTTACTTTTTCACACTGTTTTTGAATATTTTCACAACGTTGGGCACGGGCCTTTGGTGGGTGCCTACTGAGATTTAGTTCTCACACCCTATTTGGGTCATGTCTTCGGCCCAAACAGATTACGTTTCTACAGGTGTTGACAGGGGAAAGGGTCCCTATACAGGTACATGATTATTGTAGAGGAGTAGGAGAGCATAGGATCGAGCTTAGGCTTGCGATGCTGTTGAGTTCCTGTTGCATTGTTTTGTTTTTCTTTGCTGTAATATGTACTCGGTATTTTATTTTACTATATTGCTGTGTAGTATGTTCTAGTTGTTTTCTTAGAACTAGAGACATCTTGTATCATTATCTATAAGACTGTTGGTTATCTTTTATTTCAGTTTCTCTTTTAAATGTGTTTGGTTTATTGATTCCACTGTTGTATATTTGAATATTGTATTCCGCTGTGCTACAATTTGAAAAATGAGGGCATAGTTTTCCCACTATCAGACCTGGGACCTCACTACTAGTCGGCAGCCTCTGGCATTTGGGGAAATGTACTTGAGGTCATGTGACCAACTGGGTTCGGGGCATGCGTGGTGTGGTACCCGGATCTGGGACATTACAAAGTGGTATCAAAGGAGTTCTTTTCTTTGACTTACTGTTTGGAGCCTTAGTCAAGGATAGGACAGAAATGGTAGTTGGTAATAAGTTGTGCCCGAAAGAAGCTAACCTGTGTACAGGGAAAAGCCAGTCTACCTCGTATTTTTGAAATTCTTCTGATTTTGCAAATTTTACAGTTGATTTTATTTTCACCATTGGGTGGCGCACTTGTGATTGTGCTATTTATGTTTTATCCATGGGTTCTATTTAGTTACAACCCGATGAGATGAGGGTATGCCATCTCATGCATCATTTAGGAACATGCTAGAAATCACATGCCATGCGTAGTTCCATGTCATGTAGGGGTATTAGAACTTGTATGTTGTTGTGATAATTGTTGTGCTAGAAAATCATGCTATTGTGATAGCTGCTTTAATAAATACCTGCTATGAGATAGGGTATTTTTGCATGAGTCTGTAGATAGAATGAATGCTAAACTTTGGTTTTTGGGGAGTATGGTCCCTTAATGACCGGAATTTGGTGGATCATTGACTTTTTCATTTATGTATAACACGTATAATATGCCAAACATTGATTCATAGGGATTATGGGCCCTCACGGGTCGGAATTTGGCACTTAGGTGTTTTTTTCTGTATTTTCTGGGTTCTGGAGTAGTTTCAGAGGATTACTGTCCGGAAAACCCCGGATACACACCGTGTAGTTATTTGGACACACGCCATGTGTTCTTCTGTTCGGGAAGAAAAGAAAACTTTTTATGTACATGCCGTGTACCCTCAGTACACGTTGTGTAGTCTCTTCCCGTGTCATGGACTATGTGGGCGGGGACACGGGGTAGGGAAAAGGATTGGGGAAAAAACGTCATTTACCGACTGTACACGCCGTGTAGTATTGACCCGGAGTCCGTCCGTGTAACTAACAACATGGGATGGTGTAATATTTTCTTGTACACGCCTTGTCAATGATGAACATGCCGTGTAGTCTGACCTGGGGACCCAGTGGTGTAACTAACAAACAGGGGTTGTTGTTACCTCTTCCTGAACACTACGTGTACTTGTGGGACATTCCATGTAGTATTTACTAGGGAAAAACCATGGGAACATAGCTGTGTGGCTGGGGAAATGGGGTGGTGTACACGCCGTGTGCGGGTGTAACACGCCGTGTAGTTTTAGCGGAGTAGTTGGCCGTGTCACGAACGATACAGGTAGTTGGAAATAAAATCATACACACCGTGTAGATTATATACATGTCGTGTAGTCTTGTTCAACAGGAGCCGTGTGGCTTAGTCGTGTAGAAGGACCCGGGCAGGGGAAGAAAAGTCAGGTACACGCCGTGTAGTCAGTATACACACCGTGTAGTCTTGTTTTTCAAATCTTGAATGCCTTCTTCCTCATGTTCTCTTTTTGGTCCCCTTGTTTTTCAGCCGTGATAATATTGATCTAAGGTGTGATTTTTACCTTGTAGAGTCATGCTGCCGAGATGACCACGCATTGTTCTCCAGGAGAGCGGCATCGATTATACTCCAGAGATGGAAGGCCATGGGCTACCAGTGGATCCTCCAATAGAGCCAGATGTGGCGCCTGCCATTATACCAGAAACAGACGTAGATGCACAGTTCTGTGAAGGCTTCAAGCAGTTCATGCAGACCTTTTAGGGAGCACCGCCAGCTGCCACATCTATGCCTGAGTTGACTCGTATCTTCCAGTAGCATCTGCCTACGTTTTTAGGGGATGGAAGACAACAGGCTACAGAGTCTTGGATGAATTCAATTTAGACTATTTTTGAGCATCATGATACACCTCCAGGGCGGAGGGTTAAGCTCATGACTTATATGCTATGTGATTCTGTCAAGAGGTGGTGGGATGTTACCACCCAGATAGAGCATCACAAAGACATGGAGTGGGAAAGTTTTCAGACAGCCTTCTATGACTTCTTCTTCCCAGAGATGCTGAGGGCATATCGAGCTTGATATTTCATGAACCTGTAGCAAGGAGCTATGTAGGTTAGGGATTATTTGGATCGTTTCACCGAGCATCAGCGTTTATCACCCGTTCTGGTGGGTGATGAGACGTTGAGGGCCAGATGCTTTGAGGATGGTCTTCGATATGAAATCCGAGCACTGGTGAATGTTTTCAGGTTTCCTACTGTACATGATATTGTGAATCAGGCACTGATTACTGAGAAGAAAATGCAAGAAGCTAGTAGTGTGGGCCATGGTAGTTCGACACCAGTTTATGGTACTATTTCTACTAGGAAAAGGAAGCGGCAGTTGAGTTTCTCTCACGGTGGCAGTATTAGCCAGGCGTTTACTTCAGGTGGCCCGGTCAGGTGCTACCAGTGTGGTAGAGATGGGCACAAGAGACAATAGTGTCCACAAGATCCAATGGAGTGCCGAGCTTTTGGCAAGGTGGGTTATCTTCAACACTTTTGCAGGGCATTTCTACTAGTGGCTAGTGAGAGGGGTTTTGTGTAGAGTCCGCATGTGGGAGCAGGACCAGCAGCTTCTTACCAGTTAGGAAACTGGGATACATCAGGGCGTACATGTAACATCCCAGGTAAATAAAGAATATGAAATATTCGTATTAATTAATAGTTTTGAATAAAATATTAATATTACTTTAAAGGGAATTCTATGTTCAATGGAGTACCCAATACGCAACAATGAGTTTCTTTGAAATCTTACATTGTAAACTAATAATATAATAATATTATTTTAAATGGTAGTTAACACCTAGCCGTTGTAATGGATTGAATGAACAGAACTAACTACAAAATGATTATATATGTTTGTCAAATATTTTTACTTTTATCTAATAAATTTTAGAGGCTTAAAATGCGAATGAATCCAATTTTAAACGTAAATATTCTAATATTCATTAAAAGGTCGATTAACCACCTTTTGATGGTGAACCCTTTTAAAATATACTTATGGAGAATTTTATATGTTATATTGGACAAAATAAAATCCTTCTTTAGAATCGGGATATCAAAATTTACTTTGTGTAGGTTTTTGTTATTTTTTTTGATAAATTCCATTTTTTAATGAATAAGTGAAAAATGTTGTATTTTAATTCAAAAACTATTTTTAATCTAATTTATTTATATGATTATATCATATCTTTAATTGGTTTTAAAGTTCAATTAGAATATATTTTTACCATTTAATCCAATGGTGGTAATTGGAATTAATTTCACTTTGAAATTGGACTTAAACTAGTGTTAATCTTTTAATAGATATTGTTTCTTAAAAACACGCTATTTGTTTTGATAGTGGGAATTAATTATTAAATTAATTAATAAAACTTATATGTTTTTAATTTTTTAAAATAGACATCATTTTTGAATTCAGAATATCAAATATGGCTTAAGGTGAATTTTTGGTATTTTTTTGAAAAACTTCAATTTTTGATGAAAAGTGAAACCACTAAGTGGTTGTTAACAAACTGAAATTTTTCATTTAAATGAAAGTTTACCACTTCTGTGTTTTGAATTTAAAAAATCCTACATACATGGTTGTCATTAGTATGTAAAATGTGGTTCAATGGGATTAAATATTTTTTTGGTGAATAGTAACTTTTGAGTTTTGTTAACCGTGATTAGAGGTAATTAGTGTAATTTAAGATAAAAATGATATTATAAAAATATAAAAATATTTTGACACATGTTCTAACCTTATTGTTTGATTCATGGACGACCAATACAAACCATGGGTCAATTTGTGGGACCCCATGGAGCCACTTGGGGTGATCATGACATTAATACCTTTTATTTAAAGTAAAAATAAAAATATCACAAACATGTATTGTTTTACTAAAACAATTTTTATATTGGGTTATATATGTTATTTTTTGACTATAAATACTCATTAGAAAGATAGAAATATTTCCTAAAACATGGTAATTTTTTTATATTTTTTTTAGACATCAAAAAAATAAAATTATTTATGACACAATGATGATGCAGTGTTTATGTCATTAATGAATGATTTAAATAAATAAGACGATAATGTTTAAAATAATATCCAAAACTTGTCCAATTCTTATTGGATGATTTTATTTCAAAGATGGATCACATTATATTCAACTTTAATGAATTTTGGATCTTTAGAAACCGAATTTCATTTTATAATAAAATAATAGTTTCAAGATTTCCAAAAGAGCCCCTCATCTCCCTTATTAAAAGACCCCAATTCCTACCCATTTCTCACACTTCTCAAGCCCTTTGGATCGGCCAAAATCTACTCAAATAAGCTCCAAATATCCCTCTATTCATCCTAGAAGCCTCAATTTGTGCAGAATCCTTCCTGAAGAAGCCTTTGGGCTCAAATAAAAAAGAGTTACCCGATTTAAAGGTAATGTCCTCTCTTATGTTCTTTTGTTTTATTTGGATTCTCCATCCCCATAAAATCTTTTTATTCCTTTATTTTGTAACAAAAAATTATCTTAAATATACTAGTATGTTTTTATAACAAGGATTCGAGCTACACTTACACACATCTACATCTAATGGTTAAAGAACATACAGTTTCCATGGATGGTGAATTTCTGTCTCACGAAACAATGATTGTTCAATATTCTTTTAACACCTTAAAAGGTGTCCATTAAGCTGTCAGTATATTTATATATGATATATAATATGATTATGTTTTCCTTAAACATCTTTATTTTTCATTTATGGCATTCCTTTATGGTTTCCATTATGGGTAAACGCGATATCTTCATTTTAGGAAGTGCGGACTACCGCCCCCTCAAAGTGATTTGATTCGTTAATGAAATATATGGGATGTGTAAAGAATGGAGTTAATAATATTACATATGATATTATACTATAATTATAATATACCTTTAAATAATTACGATTTCATTCAATTAAATATGAAATAGAAATGAAAGTAGCGTTCATGTGTACGTACGACTTACCGTCTCCATGAACGGTGCATTTAATTTCTTACCTCTAAATGTTATGTAATATTATAAATGCATGTATATACTGGATATATATAATATATATGATATATAAATCATGAATATAATTCTGTATATGATGGATATTTTACCACATGAACAACTTGTAATTATAAGGAGTTTATTTTTTACTCAAGTACCAATGATCAACAAAACGACCGTTATTAACTTAAATAATTAAAAAGTGTTAATAACATGTTAATAAGTGATATAAAATGAATAATGAACTTGAAAAATGTTCTTAAGAAAGTATAAATTAACTCAAGTTTATTATTCAGGAGATTAAAGAACGATTGATTCAAGTTAGACACGAGGTAAGTGATCCTACCTCTCTCTTTCTTTTTAAGAACTCTCTTTTATGTCATTTCTTTTAATATCCTCTTTATTATGTTGGAGGATGTTATTTTATATTCATATTAATATAAATTTTATGTTCATATGATGAGAGACCCTATTTGATCTTGTCGATCCATTTTTTGAAGTTTTATGTGGCGTCGTTAGGCTGTCGAGTTTTCGTAAGGGATTATTCATCTAACTTTTATTCTAGTGAGATTTATGCTACATTTTCCACTATTTACTTTGAGTGGTGTATGTACTTCCCATTATTCTACTCTTTGTGTAATATAGTTTCGTTTATTAGTATTTACATCAATGTTGTATAGTCATTCTTTCATGGGGTTTACATTTCGAAAGTTACCCAAGTCGGTAAGGGAACCTTTCACCCTCCTCTTTTTAAAAGACTTATTTTGTTATGTATTTTAATTTACATCATATTATGTTGGGATATGTTCTTCTATATCCTTATTGATGTAAAATTTATTTCCAAGTGAAGAGATACCCTTTTTGACTCATCAACTCTTTTTTCTTTGAATTTTAAAGTGACGCTGTTAGGCTGTCAAGGGAACTTCTTAACCCAATTTCGATTTCTTTGGGTTCAACTTATAGTTATTGAATATGTCATTCTATGAATATGTGTGAATGAATATGATTGTTTTAAACATAATATCCACTTATATTGGGTGTATTTATATTTTTCACACATAATTATGTAATTGATTTATCCTTAATCTAAGGATACCATCTTTGTACGGAACTTCGTCTCAATCTCCTTTCATTGAGGCATATTTTGTTTTATACACAACTTTATTTTATCCGGTGTATAAACCCATTTCACTTTTAATTTAATTCAAAAGGAATATTTTTATACGAAGTGTTTTACTAAATGACAAAGGGAATGTTTTTATCTTATGTATGCGGCGACAACGACTTCTCTGCCACCGTGACCATTATTTGAGTTTTATCTTCCTCTACAAGCCATAACTTTTTAAATGAAAAATAAATACCATATAATCTTTTATGTATTTTGGTATTGAAAATGGATTTTGATAATGTTTTTATTATATCAATGTGTTTTACTGATATATTTTGATTGAAATGTGGAAATGTTATGTTTCTTTTAAGCATGTTTTATGAGATACGATTATGTTATGGTTCTTGGGAATTGTTTATGAAATCAGGTGGTTCTGTGATAGAATAAGGGCGGGTGAGCTCGAGATAGCTCTCCAATGCATTGGGTAACGTGATGGAGGTAAATGTTAATGTTTCTCCTAAGAGATTTAGGGAATATACTGTGATGGGTATTCCAAATGTGACTCCCTATGTAGCTGTGATAACTACAATGTATGTATGTTATGTATTCCTCAAGATACCTTCATGTCTTATGATTTCTATGAGTTATTCATAAATCTTATGATTTCATGAGGTATGTTAAATTTATTATGTTTTATGTGTAAAGTGTGTTTTTATTGATTCTTATGTATACGTGGACTAATGTTTCCTTCCTGTATTTTTATATCCCTTACTGAGCTTTTTGTGCTCATCCCAAGTTTTTGAAATGTTTCTCTACAAGACTTAAAGTGGAATACAGTCAAGGATGGGATCAAGGAAATGTCATGATGTCTAAAACATGGAACTAAACATGAATATTTTGCTCAAGAGATTATATTTTGTGAAAAAATGGAGACTGAGTAGATGTGTCTACCTTGTAATCTTTGATATGTAATAGTTATGTCCTAATTCTCTAAAACTATAAACCTGAAAAGTTCCCCAAGGGGAATTATTCATTTAATTCAATATTATGTAATGTTTTATGCCTGAGTCCTTATTGTTGGTATCAAAGGTCGTTTTAGATAACTTTAGAGGTTAGAGTGTTGTTTAAGCATAAGTGACAAGTTGTGTATAACCACAATGGTTAATATATTAGATAGAGTCATTGTTATTTATGAAAGTTGGAATGAGTTTGAGATAAATTGGATAATTATATCTTAGTGTTTATCTTCCTTTTTAGTACATGATTATTTTGTTGATATACTCAGACTGACCTTTTTGGTTTTAGTAAATGGATGGATCTAGAAGGCACCAAAGTGACAATGGGTTTGAAGGAAACTGTGGTGGTTCTCTGATTAAGAGACTGGATGAAATGGGGGATTCAATGAGAAATCTCATGGTTATTCTAAACCAAATATCAGGAGTCATGATCAACCACTTTAACCTTGGTGATTTCTCTAATGAATCATGTATGAGAGAACCAACTCGATGTGGAAGTTTAGGTAAAAATTATAAAGGTAACCATTAGGGTTTAATGATCCTTACTATTGAGGTAATTATGGGTTACAATATGTTATGATGGAATATGAACGACATAAGATAAACTTGAGGTTAAATATGTTATGGTTATTTTTGAATATTTTATCGCTTTTTGGGGAATGTTATAAGAATTATATAGTTTTGGAAAAAGGACAACACACAGACCGTGTGACAACACGTCGCGTCGGAGAAAGGTGCGGGAATCGAACCCACAACCAAAGTGCGACTGGTCTTTATCGCCTACCACTGGACTACGTGAAGTCCCTGGTTGGTTTCACTAATTGTTTTTAGTTAGACGATTTTATGAATCAAGAGTAAGTTTATTTTGGGTTATCTATGGAAATGATTGACCAATCATGAAGGATATATGATTAGGTTAATTTCTTTTCCCTACGAGACTTTATGTAAAGCTGATGTTATTTGGAGATAAATGTTAAGGCTTATCATGGAAGACTATGTGATTAAATCCTTTAGAGATTTGGGTTTCAAAATTAGTTTTTTTTACTTTGAATAATTTTATGGACAATTGTTTATCGAATGGCCTTTTTTGAACTTTGGGTTTTGTTGGACAAATTTTGGAGATTAAGAATAGATTTTTTTTAAAGGATTATCTGTTTTGGGGATTATCTAATTTTGTACTAACCTTTTTGGTTTTGGTTTTTTTTGAGGTCTAAAGACATGACAAATGAATAGTTCTCTTTTGTGGATTAGGTGATTCTCAAGAAGTTGATTATAGCGCTCTTAATGTGAACAAGTTATCCCAAATACTCGTCTTTTGGAGAAAATATGAGTTTCTGTAATAAATATAGAAAAAGTTGAAAGTCAAAATGACAAGTAAGTATGTTTTCTTATGTTTTATTTAAGCCCATAAATAAATTCCTCAATGAAAAGTAACTTTAAATAAAAACGTTGTCTGTTAACTTTTCCTAATGGGGAACCAAATACCGTTTAACCCATCACAAGTTTGTGATTTTTTGGTGGTTGACTTTCTCCTAGACATGTTTTCTATCACTCTCCATTAGAACATGATGGTTTGTTTTCTTCTCCATATCCATGTTTTCATGGAATCCTGGTATCTGTTGTCTCGGGTGACCCTTGTACTTTTCTTTCTTTCTTTTAAAGTGATAGTTTAATTTACTTCTTTTCTGATGTGGGGCTTTCATTGAAATTTACAAGCCCAATTTTAAAATTGCAAGGATGCAATTCCCCAAATGGGGGAAGGATGTAACATCCCAGGTAAATAAATAATATGACATTTTTTTTCGTATTTATTAATATTTGTGAATAAAATATTAATATTACTTTAAAGTGAATGCTATGTTCAATGACGTACCCAATACACAATAATGAGTTTTTTTTGAAATCATATATTGCACACTAATAATATAATAATATTATTTTAAACGGTAGTTAACGCCTAGCCGTTGTAATGGAGTCAATGAAAATAACTAACTAAAAAATGATTATATATGTTGGTCAAGTATTTTTACTTTTATCCAATAAATTTTAGAGGCTTAAAATGCGAATGAATCCAATTTTAAGCGTAAATATTCTAATATTCATTAAAAGGTCAATTAACCGCCTTTTGATGGCGAACCCTTTTTAAATAGACTTTTTGAAAATTTTATATGTTATATTGGAACAAATAAAATCCTTCTTTAGAATCAGGATATCAAAATTTACTTTGTGTAGGTTTTTGTTAATTTTTTTGATAAAGTCCATTTTTTAATGAATAAGTGAAAAATATTGTATTTTAATTCAAAACCTATTTTTAATATAATTTATTTATATGATTATATCATCTTTTGAATTTGTTTTAAAGTTTAATTAGAATATATTTTTACCTTTTAATCCAATGGTGGTCATTGGAATTAATTTCACTTTGAAATTGAACCTAAACTAGTGTCAATCTTTTAATAGATATTATTTCATAAAAACATGCTATTTGTTTTAACATTGGGAATTAATTATTAAATTAATTAATGAAACTTATATATTTTGAATTTTGTAAAATAGAAATCATTTTTGAATTCAGAATATCAAATATAGATTAGGGCCATTTTTTGGTATTTTTCTGAAAAACTTCAATTTTTGATGAATAGTGAAACCACTAAGTAGTAGTTAAAAAACTGATTTTTTTCGTTTAAATGAAAGTTTACCAATTTTGTGTTTTGAATTTAAAAAATCCGACATACATTGTTGTCTTTAGTTAGTAAAATGTGGTTCAATGGGATCAAAATATTTTTTTGGTGAATAGTAACTTTTGAGTTTTGTTAACCGCGATTAGAGGTAATTAGTGTAATTTAAGATAAAAATGATATTATAAAAATATAAAAATATTTTTAGACATGTCCTAACCTTATTGGTTGAGTCGTGACCGGCTAATACAAACCATGGGTCAATTTGTGGGACCCCATGGAGCCACTTGGGGTGATAATGACATTAATACCTTTTATTTAAAGTAAAAATAAAAATATCACAAACAAGTATTGTTTTACGAAAACAATTTTTACATGGGGTTAAATATGTTATATTATTGACTATAAAAAATCATTATAAATCTAAAAAGATTTCCTACAACATGGTAATTTTATTATATTTTTTTAGCCATCAAAAAAATAAAATTATTTATGACACAATGATGATGCAGTGTTGACGTCATTAATGAATGATTTAAATAAATAAGAATATAATGTCTAAATTAATATCCAACACTTGTCCAATTCTTATTGGATGATTTTATTTAGAACATGGACCATTTTATCTTCAACTTTAATGAATTTTGGAGCTTTAGAAACCGAATTTCATTTTATAATAAAATAATAGTTTCAAGATTTCCAAAAGAGCCCCTCCTCTCACTTATAAAAAGACCCCACTTCCTACCCATTTCTCACACTTCTCAAGCCATTTGGCTCGGCCAAACTCTACTCAAATAATCTCACAATATCCCTCTATTCATCCTAGAAGCCTCACTTTGGGCAGAATCCTTTCCAAGAAGCCTTTGGTCTCAAATCAAAAAGAGTTACCCGGTTTTAAGGTAATGTACTCTCTTATATTCTTTTGTTTTATTTTGCTTCTCCAACCCCCTAAACTCATTTTATTTCTTTATTTTGTAACAACACCAGTATCTTCAATATACTATTATGTTGTTATAAGAAGGATTCAAGATACACTTACACACACCTACGTCTAATTGTTAAAGAACATACTGTTTTCGTGGATGGCAAATTTCTGCCTCATGAAATGATGATTGTTCAATATTATTTTAACACTTTAAAATGTGGCCATTAAGATGTCACTATATTTATATATGATATATAACATGTTTATTTTTTTCCTTACGCTTCTGTATTTTTCATTTATGGCATACCTTTATGGTTTCAATTATGGATAAACACGATATCTTCATTTTAGGAAGTGCGGACTACCGCCCCCTCAAAGTGATTTGATTCGTTAATACCATATGTGGGACATGTAAAGGAAGAATATAATAATATTACATATGATATTATAATGGAATTATAATATACCTTTATATCATTATTATTTAATTCCATTAAATACGAAATAGAAATGAAAGTAGCATTCATGCGTACGTACGGCTTACCGTCTCCATGAACGGTGCATTTCATTTCTTACCTCTAAATGTTATGTAATATTATAAATGCATGTATATAATTTATATATATAATATTTATGATATATACATCATTAATATAATTCTGGATATAATGGATATTTTACCACATGAAAACCTTGTAATTATAAGGAGTTTATTTTTGACTCAAGTACCAATGATCGACAAAATGACTGTTATTAACTTAAATAATTAAAAAGTGTTCATAACATGGTAATAAGTGATATAAAAGGAATAATGAACTTGAAAAATGTTATTAAGCAAGTATATATTAACTCAAGTTTATTATTCAGGAGATTAAAGAACGATCGAGTCAAGTCGGACACGAGATAAGGGATCTTAGCTCTCTCTTTCTTTTTAAGAACTCTCTTTTATGTCGTTTCTTTTAAGATCCTATTTATTATGTTGGGGGATGTTATTTTTAAATTAATATCACTGTAAATTTTATGTTCATATGATGAGAGAACCTATTTGATCTCGTCAATCCATTTTTGGAAGTTTTATGTGGCGCCGTTAGGCTGCTGAGTTTTCGTAAGGGATTGTTCATCTCACTTTTATTCTAGTGAGATTTATGCTACATTTTTCACTATTTACTTTGAGTGGTGTATGTACATCCCATTATTCTACACTTTGTGTAATATACTTTCTTTTATGAGTATTTACATCAATGTTCTATAGTCCTTCTTTCATGGGGTGTACGTTTCAAAAGTTACTCAAGTCGGTAAGGGAACCTTTCACCCTCCTCTTTTTAAAAGACTTATTTTGTTACGTATTTTAATTTACATCTTATTATGTTGGGATATGTTCTTATATATCCTTATTGATGTAAAATTTATTTCCAAGTGAAGATATAACCTTTTTTGTCTCATCAACTCGTTTTCTTTGAATTTTAAAGTGACGTCGTTAGGCTGTCAAGGGAACTTCTTATCCCAATTTCGATTTCTTTGGGTTCAACTTGTAGTTATTGAATATGTCATTATATTAATATGTTTGAATGACTCTGATTGTTTCACACTTAATATCCACTTATATTGGGTGTATTTATATTTTTCACACATAATTATGTAATTGATTTATCCTTAATCTAAGGATACCATCTTTGTACAGAACTTCGTCTCAATCTCCTTTCATTGAGGTATATTTTGTTTTATACAAAACTTTCTTTTATATGGTGTAAAAAACCCTTTTACTTTTACTTTTATTCAAAATTAATCTTTTTATATGAAGAGTTTTACTAAACAACAAAGGAAATGTTTTTATCTTACGTATGCAGTGATAATGACTTCTCCGCCACCGTGACCATTATTTGAGTTTCGGATTCCTCTACAAGCCATAAGTTTTTAAATGAAAAATAAATACCATATGATATTTTATGTATTTTGGTATTGAAAATGGATTTTTATAATGTTTGGATTATATCAATGTGTTGTATTGATATATTGTGATTGAAATGTGGAAATGTTATGTTTCCTTTAAGCATGTTTTATGAGATACGATTATGTTATGGTTCTTGGGAATTGATTATGAAATTGGGTGATTCCATGATAGACTAAGGGTGGGTGAGCCCAAGATAGATCTCCAATGCATTGGGTAATATGACGGTGGTAAACGTTAATATTTCTCCTAAGAGATCTAGGGAATATGCTGTGTTGGGTATTCCAAATGTGACTCCCTATTTAGCTGTGATAGCTACAATGTATGTATGTTATGTATGCCGCAAGTTACCTTCATGTATTATGATTTCAATGAGTTATTAATAAATCTTATGATTTCATGAGGTATGTTAAATTTCTAATGTTTTATGAGTAAAGTGTGTTTTCATTGATTCTTATGTATACGTGGACTAATGTTTCCTTCCTGTATTTTTATATCCCTTACTGAGATTTTTGTGCTCATCCCAAGTTTTTGAAATGTTTCTCCACCGGACATAAAGTGGAATACGGTCAAGGATAGGATTAATGAAATGTCATGATGTCTAAAACATGGAACTAGACATGACTCATTTGTTCAAGAGTTAATATTTTGTGAAAAAAATGGAGACTGAGTAGATGTGTCTACCTTGTAATCTTTGAGATGTAATAGTTATGTCCTAATTCTCTAAAACTCTAAACCTGAAAAGATCCTCAATGTAAATTATTCATTTAATTCAATATTATGTAACGTTTTAAGGATGTGTCCTTATAGTACAGGCAGAGGTGGGGGTCATTTCCAGGGTAGCCAGACACCAGGATCTCAGAGGTAGTAGGGCAGGATAGCTCAGGGTAGCCAGATTGTGTCGCAGGGCCGCGACGCTGGGTAGGCATATGCAGTGCAACTTACCCAACAAGAGCAGGATCTAGAAACATCTACTAACAAAGTTACTATTCTAGTAGCTTCTGTCTTATCTTCAGTACTTTTCGATATGGGTGATACACATAGCTTTTTATATGTGCCTATTGTAGAGATCCTTGGGATCTATGTTTCTTCTTCTTCCGATGTTATGGTTCTAGAAACTCCATTGGGAATGAGAATGACATGTGTGCGTCAATGCAAGGAGTGCCCCCTTGAGTTTAGTGGGTGTCACATTCTATGGGACCTCTAGGTTTAGAGATGACAGCTTATGATGTCATTCTTGGGATGGATTGTTTGGTTCCCTTTCGAGCCTTTGTGGATTGCTATCTTCGTAGGGTGAGTTTCACATCACTAGAGGGTGGAGGGTTTCTATACAAGGGAGAATGGGATGTTCAGGTGAGTCGAGTTGGACCAGAGCATCATGGGCAGGTGGAATCATAGCTCAGATTGCGAGTTTATATCTGGATGACCTGGGAAATGGTCAGAAGGATTTTTATCCAGTGGTTGATCGTTTCAGAGATGTCTTCCCAGACGACTTTTCAGGTCTACCTCCGAAGCGTGAGGTGGCTTACTCTATTGAGCCTGTTCCAGGGGTAGTACCAGTGTCCATTACTCCTTATAGGATGGATACACTATAGTTTCAGGATCTCAAGAGGCAGTTAGAAGAGTTATAGGTAAAGGGTTTCATCCGAACCAGTACTTCCCCTTCGAGTTCACCTGTCCTGTTTGCTAAGAAGGCAGGCAGTAACCTCAGACTTTGTGTGGATTATCATAAGCTGAACTAGCTGATGGTTAAGAACCGATATCCCTTGCTGAGGATTGATGATCTTTTTGATCAACTTCATGGAGCATGAGTGTTCTCGACGATTGACTTGATATTTGGATATCATCAGTTACACGTGAGACCATCAGATATACCACTTACAACATTTCAGAGCAGATATGGTCTGTTCGAGTACTTGGTTATGTCGTTCGGACTCACAAATGCTCCATTAGTATTCATGGATCTAATGAATTGTGTGTTACATCCTTATATGGATTATTTTGTGGTAGTCTTTGTGGATGACATCTTGGTGTACTCTCGCACTTGAAACGACCATGCCACCCATCTTGAGATCATACTGAGTACACTGAGAGAGAATCAGCTATATGCTAAGCTCTCAAAGTGCCTTTGGATGGGCCAAATTCACTTTCTGGGTCATATCATCTCAGAGGTAGGAGTTGTAGTAGACCCAAAGAAGGTGAGAGTAGTAGTTTCCTGGGAGCATCCTAAGAACGTGTTTGAGATATGAAGTTTCTTGCGGCTGGCTGGTTACTATAGGCATTTTATACAGGACTTCTCCTGCTTAGCAGTGCTGTTGATGGGTTTAACTAAGAAGGGTGTGAAGTTCATCTGGTCAGAAGATTACGAGATAGCCTTTCAGAATCTGAAAGGAAGGTGGACATCAACACTAGTCCCGATTCATCCAGAGAAAGGGAAGAGCTACATAGTTTACTGCGATGCATTAGGAATTATGCTGGGAGAAGTGGTGATGCAGGGCGATCGAGTTGTTGCATACAGGTCTTGGTAGTTGAGGCTACGTGAGTGGAATTACCCGACGCATGATCTCGAGTTGGCTGCAGTTGTTCATGTGTTGCGCTGTTGGAGACATTAACTCTTGGGTGAGCATTTTGTGGTTTTCCCTGACCACAAAATCCTCAAATATATATTTACTCAGCGTGACTTCAACCTGAGATAGAGAAGGTGGGTCAAATACCTACAGTCCTTCAATTTTGAGCTTTCTTATACACCTGGTAAAGGCAAAGCAGTTGCTGATGCACTAAGCAGGAAGACTCAGATACAGGCAGTGCAGGAGGCCAGTGGTGAATGGAAGCTTATGGCTTTGTTCTCTAAGATGCATTTGAAGGTGCACGATAGTTAGAGGGAAGACCTATCTTTCATCTTTAGCTGTGACTTCTACCCTCTTGGATAGAGTGAGGATGAGATAGCTATCTGATTCAGAAGGCCTTGTTCTACGAGAGTTGGTGGAAAGTGAGGACCCTCCTCCTGGTTGGACGATAGGCGATGATGAGGTACTGCGTTTCCGTGGATGAGTATGGGTTCCAGGGGATATAAGCGAGGAGCTAATGTGGTAGTTTCATGATTCCACTTGGGCAGTGCATCCTGGAGTTACCAAAATGTACCATGACTTGAGACGTCAATACTGGTGGCTGGGTATAAAGAGAGAGGTAGGTAGATTTGTTACAAGATGCTCCACCTATTAGCAGGTGAAGGAAGAGCATCAGAGGCTAGCCATACTGTTATGGAATTTACCCATTCCGGAATAGAAATTGGATGATGTCGCTATGGATTTCATGACCGGGTTGCTGAGGTCACCTCGAGGCAATGATTCCGTGTGGGTTGTTGTGGACAGACTCACAAAGGTAGCTCACCTTTTTCCGATCAAGGATACCTTCAGTGTTGACGAGTTCGGAAAATTGTATATCTGAGAGGTCGTATGCCTTCATGGGGTTCCCCGTGCTATTGTTTCATATAGGGATTCATGTTTTACATCTTGTTTCTGTAAGAGTTTTTAGAGGGCACTGGGTACACAAGTGCTTCAGAGCATAGCTTACCACCCTCAGACTGATGGCCAATCAGAGTGTACGATACAGGTGCTTGAGGACATGCTACGGGAATGTATCCTAGACTTTGGGGGCTCTTGGGAGAAGCATATAATCCTAGTCAAGTTTTCCTATAATAATATTTTTTAGGAAACTATTGAGATGAAACCTTAGGAGGCTTTATATGATAGGCCATTCCGATCAACTTTGTGCTGGTTAGAGGTAGGTGAGGCAGCTTTATTGAGACCATGTCTTGTGAAGGAGACTTCTGAGCAAGTCTAGTTGATTCAGAAGTGGATATCTACTGCACAGTCTTGTCAGAAATCTTATGTTGATTGCCTCAGATGACCCTTGGAGTTTGTGGTTGGGGATCGGGTTTTATTTCATGTTTTTCTGATGTTGGGACACAGGTAGCTCAGGAGATAGGGTAAACATTCACTGATGTATGTGGTTTCATTTGAGATTTTGGAAAGAGTCAGGATGGTTGCCTATCTATTGTAGTTACCATAGAGGTACTGGGATATGTACGACTTCTTCCATGTATCTCAGTTGTGCCGATATCATTCAGACCCATCTAACATCTTTCAATCCTAGGAGGTTGAGCTACAGAGCGATGCATCCTTTGAGGATCATCTGATTCATATCGTGGATAAAAGCACGAAGGTTCTCTGAGTCTGGTCAGTTCCTCTCGTACGGGTGCTATGGCAGCATGGCTGAGTTCCAGATGAAACCTAGGATCAGGAGACCGACGTACATGCTCAGTGGCCTCAGTTGTTGACAGATTTATCTTCACCACCCTGGGGACGAATTGCTTTAAGGGGGGAAGTTTGTAAAAACCCAGTTCTTATTCTTGAGGTATGAGTTTCTTTTTTTCCTTTTCCTTAAGTGTTTTTGAGAAAATAAGGAAAATGGGGAAAATCCCAAATTTTGTGGGTACACTCCGTGTACTTTTCCACAATGGAGTGTACTTTGGCTATGTGGGATGAGTACACAGGGCGTGTAGCCCTGCCAGCGATGAACGGTGTAAAAACCAACTACAAGCTGTGTAGTGGGTATTTACATGCTATGTAGTCAGTCGGAAAGTGAATAGTAAGCTGGTGGAAGCATCCTCTAGCTGAGAGACAGTACATGCCATCTATTTGGGAATACACGCCGTGTACTCATGTCAACAGATGAACAATTTGGTGGTGGGAAAGGTAGCTATCAGAGGAACAATTAAATGAGAAAATTACACACCATGTATTCAATATTACATGTCGTATAGTTTGTTTTTTTCACATAAAATGGGAAGTATCCTACCATGTTCATAGAATTTCCTTAGAACCAGAGGAGGGATTGGGAGAGACGGTCAGAGCTTCGGAGATCACTCGATCGAGCACCGGGAATCTAATTCCACCTCCGTCGATCTTGTTGGAATCGTACGGGTAATACCTCCCCTATATTTGACCTTTTCTTTCCAATTCTTTCCTGAGGGGAAGTTATTTATGTTTGAATGATATTTATGTCATCTCAGATCTAATTTGTTCTTGGATGATCCAAGGAACGTCATTCACATATATCGATCAGGGGTGATCGAGGTAGGTGGCTTGGTGTTTAAATTCCAACTGTTGTGCGTTTGTGTGTTCCATTATTCTAAAAACCCATATTGGGGTGTCATGTGGTTAAGGCCTTGGCTGTTTTGAATACCTAGAATTTTATAGGTAATTAAATGTGATAATAAACTACTGTTTGGGATCATTGCTTGGATCCAGGACCATCCTGAGGGTGCGTTCCTCTATTTAGCCATTTGGCTAGGATACCTGAGGGTATGCCATGTTTATAATATGAATTACTTTTTCCTTGAGATGATTTGTATATAAATTACATGTTTATGCTTTTGGCTCGGTCCAGTTACTTGCGCCTGAGGGAAGTGTTCTTTTTATCCCGAGGGCATTGTTTGTTTAGCCTGAGGGAAAGGTACTACTTAGCCTGAGAGAAATTTTCTATTCTACCTGAGGGAAATGTTTCTTATGCCTGAGGGAGGTGACTTATATGCCTGAGGGAGACACTTCATATGCCTGAGGGGAAGATTTTATAGCCTGAGGGAAAGCATGAGGGCATGGTTCTACTATATTAGCCTGAGGGAAAGATTCTGTTTGTTCTGAGGGCTTGGTTCTGATGAGCACAAAATGTTATTAAATTAAATGGTTAAAATGAAAATGGCAAAGAAACTGGTAGTGATAGTTACATTTGAGTACTTACTAGTTTACTGCATTTACTTTTGCACACTGTTGTAGCACATTTTCACACATTTGGGCACGGGCCTTTGGTGGGTGCCTACTGGGATTTATTTCTCACACCCAGTTTGGGTCATATCTTCAGCCCAAAAACATTACGTTTCTGTAAGTGTTGACAAGGGAGAGGGTCCCTATACAGGTACATGATTGTTGCAGAGGAGTAGGAGAGCATGGGACCGAGATTAGGCTTGCGATGCTGCTGAGTTCCTGTTTCATTGTTTTGTTTTGGTTTTTTTACTCTGTACTCTGTATTTTATTGTAATGTATTATTGTGTAGCATGTTCCAGATGTTTTCTTAAAACTAGAGATATGTTGCATCATTATCTATAAGACTATTGGTTATCTTTTATTGCAGTTGTTCTTTATAAATGTGTATGGTTTATTTCTTCCGCTGTTGTCTGTTTGAATATTGTATTCTGCTGCGCTACACTTTGGAAAATGAGGGCATAGTTTCCCCACTATTAGACCTGGGCCCTCGCTACTAGTCAACAGCCTCTGGCATTTGGGGAAATGCACTTGAGGTCATGTGACCACCCGGGTTTGGGGCACCCGTGGTGTGGCACCCAGATCCGAAACATTACAAATGAAATATTTTTGGGGTTAAACACTGATTTAGTGTGAGATTATGAAGCCCACAAAGTCTCGTTGATGAATGAATAAAAATATTAAATATATTAATTTAAGTGCAAAAAATGTATTCAAAATAATTAATTAACTCCAAAATAGTGCATCGTATGAGAAATCTGAGACCACTATTAGATCAGAAACGCAATTTTTACCCTATATGGAGTATAAAATTTGATGGTTTCCGATGTTTGGATTCCTCACTCGTGAGATAAAGTTATTAAATAATATTAAATATATTATTTTATAGAAAATAATTAAATATCTATCAAATAGTTTGTCGTATACAAAAATCTGAGACCACTGATAGATCTGAGATGCACTGTTTACCTTAGGAAGGGTATACCAATTGAAAGCGTCAGATGTTTGGATGGCTCACTTGCAAAATAGCCTTTTTTATATTTAATTTTATTTTAATATATTTTTAAAATGTTAAATAATTAATATCTCCCAAATGGTAAATTGTATAACAAATATGAGAACACGGTTAGTTCTGAAATGGGGGGTTTACCATAGGCAGTGTATAAGTTTTATGTGTGTCTGGTATCTGTCAATATCGAACGTGATAAAACAATTTTTATTTTTAATTAATTATTTAATCTGTTTTTTAAATAATAAATAATTAATATATCTCAAATGATGCATCATTTGAAAAATTTGAGACCACCGTTAGGTCTGGAAGAGGGGTTTACCCTAGACATGGCATAACTTGTATGGACAATGGGCATTAGGTGTTATTTAATTTTTTTGTTAAATAATTAGTTTTATTTAATTATTTAAAAGGAATTTCACTCATCTCAAACCTTATGCTGGAAACTTCATTATTTCCTTCCAAATGTTTTTCAAATTTTCAATTTACACCATTTTTACCAATTTAAAATATGCAACGCCATTAATGCATGAATTTAGACACTCCGTCATTGACATTATGTTGAATCATGGATTAAACTGGTATTTTAAATTTATGATATTTAATGATTGTTTTTATTGAAATGTAAATGGTGACAAAAATTAATTATAACAAATAATAAAAATAATAATTTTTGTTGTTAATATTATTATTTATTATGGAACATAATAATTTAATTGTGTGTTATAATTATTATTTATAATATTAATAAAAATAGGATTTAATAAATTAAATGGGGATGAAGAGGTGTTTGGAGATAGATTGTACATACAACAAACATTAATGGGCACCACCTCCTTCATGACTTCCTGGAGATGTGGGTATTTAATATCCCATTTATTTGATAAATCATAATAAATGATAGGTGATAATATTGAATAAATTAAACTATAAATGGGTGCAGAGTACATGGAGTGCCCAGTGTGGCTTGAATAGTGTATTAAATAAATTATATATGTTAAGAATAATATTAAATTATTATTATTATTATTTTTGTTGTCAAACCCTCTTTTATGTTGTAACTTCCTTGCACGGTGTCAGATTGACACGCCGTTAGTGGGAGTATGACCCTAAAATTGAGGTGGTCATTTCAAGACCAATGTTGAATATTTAATTTGGTCTCATGGTACATGTCCACGAAATTCCCAGTATGATGATAGGTCGTCACATGGAATTAATAGGACAAATTATGAAATTAATAAATGTTACTAAATTTATTGATAAAAAGGTATTATAAATTGTGCCAGGGGAGGTGTGCATGAATTGGGTTAGAATCCCATTATTTTTCTTGCCACTCCCCACTCCCTTAATCTATCTCTCCAATTTAATTTTATTCTTAAAAATTTATCTCTTGGATATCTTCTTCAATATTGATCCGACTGACGCATCGTTGGTTCCAATGGATTCATCTTTATGAGTAGAAATTTATTCCTACGATTTTTATTGAAGGTAATGAGGTAATTTCTTCAAATTTAATTAAATAGTTTTAATTATCAAATATTGTGATAATTCTAAATATTGTTGAAGCGGGGATGGTTCAAGGATTTGTTGGTGTGTGATCGTATTTCGATTAGGTGTGAGCTTGGTTCAGGAGATGACATTGTTTTTAAACCTCGATTTTGACTAGGAAAACCGTGAGGTATGAGGTTTCTTCCCATTTTGGTCCATATATATATGGTTTTATCATGATGTGATGTTTATGTTGGAAAAAACCATGCTTGTGATGAATTTCTTATCGGTGTTTGAGTAATTGTAGGCATACTTGTTTATGTGTGATTATCCTAACATTGATCCTGGTGTGACATATTATTCCTTGCTACACCATATTTTCTTTGTGTGTTTCATAACCTATGGAATTGTGTTTCAGGTACTGAGATTCTCTAGTGGAGCCTTGAGTTTGGTTGTTTGAGGTTACCCAACCTGACGTAGTCCTAATGTCCTTAATGGTGGGTGTGGATACCGCTGTAGAGGGGAAATAACAGTGGCTAGGTGGTGGATACTGAGATACATAGGTGGAGCCTTGAGGGTGGGAGTTACATTTTCCTGTGGCTATTTACCCATCCTGAAGTAATCCTAATGTCCTTAAAGTTAGACTTAGCTACCCCAATAGAGGGGAAATCATAGTGTCTTGCTAGGTGATACTGGTCATGGATTCCTACAAACTTGGGTCATGGGTGATTAAAAGTATTAGCATACCAAAGATAGACCTAAAAGAACATACGATGTTCATCTAACAACCACTGAAAGGGTGGGGTGATCTATGTGATGTTGATAGAGGTGTGTGTGTTCTTGACTTACATCCTCGCAATGAGCTGAAGCAGGTGGGGCCAGGGTTCGTGGGGACTTGGTTAGTGCACGATTACTCAACACATGTATGTTTACTAGGTTTATAATTATGTCATGATATACACTATTATATATATTTTTTACTCTTATGGTAAAGATGCATTGGTGGTATCCTACTGAGTGTTTCACTCACACCCTACTTGGGAATTTCAGTACGCTTGTAGATTTCATAACCAGAGATTAAGAGAAAGGTAAGGGCCCTATGGTGGATGGTTGAGCGGTGGAGTTTGGAGCTGGATCGAAACAAGACAGACACCGAAGTACCCCCAAAATGATTTTTATTTAATTTTATCTTGTATTTTTCTATTTTATTATACTCTGGATAGGCTTACCACTTTGGGGGATCTTATACGTATGTCATTATTTTGTTTATGAATTTACTCTAATTGTTTATTATTTGGTTTATTCATTATTATCGATCCAATGAAATGGTACATAGGGTATAATCTCCCCAATGTTTCACTTGAGACCCTCACTGCTATTTAGTAACCTCTTGCGTACATGGAGGCACACATGAGGTCATGTAGCATTTCAGCTCGGACCCGATGGTTCGGGTTGGGATGTGAAAAAATGGTATCAGAGGATTAGGAAGAACTAAATTTTTTCTTCTCTTATGTTGGGTTGGGACAGGATAGACATGAGATAGGAAATTGGGACTCAGGAAGGGCAGCTTTGACAGTTCTTATCCAACACTAAATAGTGGATCTTCGAGTTTCCATAAACATGGAAATTTATGTTCTGTTGTTACTGTTGATTCACCTTGGGTGACACACATGATATTAAATTTGATTTATGATATTTTGTGTATGTTCATAAATCATGACTAGGCACATAGGTTCACATTCTGTATACATACATATTTTTGTGTTTCATTATAGTTCATTAATTTAATTCCTCAATTTGTGATATTTGTTCTAGATATTTTCTCTATATGATATATTTGTGTTTCCATGTTGGGTTATATATCTTTATTGGCATTAATTAGTTGAACCAAGAATGATTCTTTGTCAGTATATATATGATGACAATGAATAAAATGTAGGGATGGAAACATGAGATATTTCTAGTAGGGGTATACCTTGGGATAAGGGTATACTCCATGGAAAACCTTGTTTTATCCCATAGAATTTTAGGACTTTCTATGTTCCTAATCATCCTTTTGTTGGGGAGATGTAACCTTAGAGACATTTGATGGAACCACCAGATATGGAAAACTAGGATATTCCCATGCCACCACCTATTTTACATGGGGACATACCCCAGCATGATCTTGTGCCGACACAAGTAATCTAGGCCACAAAGCCTGCTCAATCGAATTTTTTTTGGTTGGTTCCTATCCAGGGTGGATATATTCATAGGACTATGACTAAACATTCTAGAGATTTCCAGTTTACGCATTATCCAAAATTCTAGGGTATTGGTGGCCCAAAGGATGCAGAGGATTGACTAGACTATATTGAGAGCATTTTCGAGCTAGTCCAGACCTCAGAGGAAGGTAGACTAATTCTGGAAACCTTTATCTTCCAAGGACCCTCCAAGAGATGGTGGAATTCCATGAATCATTATGGGAGATGAGAAGGACTTAAAACGAAGACCTTTAATGAGTTGTTCCTCGAACATTAATTCACTGACACGATGAAGTTGGATCATTCCCAAGATTTCACGGAGTTACTATATCATTGTATAACTGTCTATTCTTACTCTACACATTTTACAAAGTTGATTCGGTTTTCTCATTTATTTGTTGGGAATAAGGCACAAACATATTAGAAGTTCAAGATAGTTTTACTACCAAAGATTATACATATGGTTAGGGGAATTGACCTGATGATGTATACTCAGGTGCTTCACAAGGCCCTGAACATTGAAAAGGGGATAGAAGAGGATAAGACAACAAACTTACTTTCAAATCATGGTGTTCCAATGAATAAGTTTTCCCTTTCTACTATAGTAGTCCCTCTAGATGGTAGGAAGAGAAATTCAAACTAGGAGTAGTAGAGCAATGGAAATATAGGTTAGGAAAAAACTGTTTGAGGCCTATGATACAAGTGTGGGGAACATATATTAGAAAAACACTTGCAGGAAGCCAATAATGGAATACCACTAGTATGGAATGGTTGGATATTTTAATTGTTTGTTTCTCAAAATTTATAAATATGAGTGCTATGAGGTCAGTATATGTTGAGATTAGAGAAACCCAGCAGAGGATATAGACTCCCCTGATGATGAGGATTTGGGAAAATTGTAGGTATGATCATAGAGTTGAGGCAGACCATGTCTATGTAATGGATCTAGAACCAACAAATGGTCACAATGAACTTGTTACTATAAGAGGCATGAACTAGAGAAGATCTTTATCTTCTGCATTATTTTAAAACTATAGTTTTCCTAATATCTGCAAGTCATGTCTGGACTTGAGTTATGAGAAGGATTATGTTTTTATAACTTACCTTACACTAATATGTCATTAAAACATGACATAAAACCCTAGTATATGAGAGATCGATAGTCAATGCTTCTTTTAGAGAGAGACTGATGAGAAACTCACTCAGTGGATAGGGGCTATAGCTTATCATCTGGACCTCCCTTATCACTATCGAGTTATGCATGATGTGTTCCATATTTCTCAAATTTGGAGGTACATTCCTGATCCTGTGCATATTAAATATTGCAAGGATGTTCAGTTGGAACCTATTTCATTTTATGATGAGTGTCCCGTGTGGATTAAAATTTGGGGTGAGAAAGGACTCCAAGGGAAAAAGTTACTACTAGTCTGGTTTCACTAGATAGTTCTAGGAAGATATGTAAAAACATGAGTCACACATTCGAGCATACTAGTTTGAGTTTATTGATCAAGACCACTAGATATGCTTCTCAAGGATGAGAAGTTGATAGAGGGGGATAATAGTAACACCCCAATTTTTACACCAATAATAAAAACCCTATTGTGATAAATTATTAGTACCTTAAGTAGGAAAAATGATTTATCATTGAAATAACTTAATAATGTATTAAAGGTTGTGCATAAGAGAAAAACTTAGTTAACACTTTGAAATATTAAATGGAATAATTTTTGAGTCAAACACTAAGTTAATGAGAGATTTTGATGTCCACAAAGCCTTAAATAATACTGAATACAAACATTAAAAATATTATTTTAAGTGCAAACAATTTATTAAATATAATTGAATATCTCCAAAATGGTGCGTCATATAAGAAATTTGAGACCACCATTAGTTCCAAAACACAGTGTTTACCCTATGAAGAGTATAAAATTAGAAGGCATCATACATTTGGATGCCTCAATCATGAGATAAAGTTATTAAATAATATTTAATATATTATTTTATTGAAAATACTTAAATATCTCCCAAATAGTTGATCGTATGAAATATTTGAGAATATGGATAGGTACGGAATGTGGTGTTTACCATAGTAGGGGTATAAAATTTTAAATAATTAGACATTTGGATGCCTCACTCGCAAAAATATCCATTTTTATATTTAATTAATTTTTAATATGTTTTTTGAATAATAAATAATTACTATCTTATAAATGGTGCATTGTATGACAAATCTGAGACCACAATTAGTTCCAAAATGTGGGGTTTACCCTATGCATGGAATATCTTTTATCCATGTCAGGTGTTTGAAAAATCAAACATGATAAACATGTTTTGTCTTTAATTAATTATTTAATCAATTTTTTAAATATTAAATAATTAATATCTCTCAAAAGATGTTTCGTTTGAGAAATCTGAGACCACTGTTAGGTCTGAAATAGGGTGTTTACCATAGATGGGGCAAAAATTTTATACACAACAGGCATTAGGTATTATTTAATTTTTGTGTTACATAATTAATTTTATATAATTATTTAAAAGGAATTTTACTCATCTCTAACCACATGCTTCAAACATCATTATTTCCCCGAAATTTTTTTTCAAATCTTCAGTTTATACCATTTTAACCAATTTAAAATATACAATGCCATTAATGGATGAATTTAGAAACTCTACCACTGAATCTCTATTGAATCATGGATAAAATAGGTGTTTTAAATTTATGGTATTGAATTATGGTTTTTATTAAAATGTAAATGGTGACAATGATTAGAGATAACTAATAATAAAAATAATAATTTTTGTTATTATTATTATTATTAATTATGGAAGATAATATTTTAATGGTGTGTTATTGTTATTATTTATAATATTAATAAAATTAGGAGTTAATAAATTAAATGGGGGTGAAGAGGAACCTAGAGATAGATTTTGTATACAACAAACATAAAAGAGTGCCACCTCTTCCATGACTCTCTAGAGATGTGGGGATTTAATATCCCATTTATTTGATAATATCATAATAAATGAAATGTGATAGCATAAAATAAATTAAATCGCAAATGGGTGTATCATACATGGAGAGCTCAATAATTCTTGTATAGTTTTTTTGAAAAATAGATTTTAATAATAATATTCAATTATTATTATTGTTGTTGTTATTGTTGTTGTTAAAACCTCTTTTTGATGTAACTTCCTTGTATGATGTCAGATTGACATGCCATCAGCGACATCATGACCCTAAAATTGAGGCAGTCATTTCAAGACCAGTGTTGAATATTTAATTCAATATCATAGTATAGGTCCACAATGTATTGATGTGTTGAATTAATTGGAAAAGGTAATAAATAAGTGATGCGAATAATAAACTCTACTAAATTGATTGATAAAAAAATATTATAAATTGGATAAGGGGTGGTATGCATGGCATGGGTAGGAATACCATTATTTTTCATGTCACTCCCCTCTCTCTTACTCACTCTCTTCTATTCTATTTTACTCCCCAAAATCTCTCTCCATAACATATTCTTCAATATTGATCAGTGTGACGCATCGTAGGTTCTATTGGATTCATCTCAATGAGTAGAAATTTATTCCTATGTTTTTTTGAAGGAAACAAGGTAATTTGTTTAGATTTAATTAAATATTTTTAATTATAAAAGATAGTTATAATTATAAATAATTTTTGAAGAGCGGATGGTTTAAGGATTTGTTGACTTGGAATCATCTTATAGTTAGGTGTGAGCTTGGTTCATGTGAGGAAAACCTTTAAAAACCTTGATTTTGACTTGGAAAACCATGTGGTAGGAGGTTCCTTCCCATTTGGGCCATATATATATATATAGACGATGTTATAATGATGTTATTTTTATATTGGACTAACCCATGCTTGTGATGAATTTCATGTGGGTGTGTGAGTAGTCGTGAGGATACTTATTTATGGGTGATTATCCTAACATTGATCTTGGTGTGACTTGTCATTTCTTGCTATGGCACATTTTTTTGTTGTGTTTCATAGCCTGTGGAAATGCATTGTAGGTACCGAGATACTCAGGTGGATCCTTGGGGTTCAGTGTACAAGGTTAACAAACCTGACGCGGTCCTAACATCCTTAAAGGTGGGCATGTCTATCTCTATAGAGGGAAATCATAGTGGCTAGTTTGTGGATACTGAGATACACAGGTGGAAACTTTAGGGTGGGAGTTACGCAATCTAGTGACCGATTACCCATCCATATGTAGTTATAATTTCCTTAAATGTGGATGTGGATACCCATTTATATGGGAAAACATAGTGGCTTGCTGGTGGATATTTGTCATGGATTCCTATGAACTTCAGTCATCGGTGATTAAAAGAATAAGAATACTAAAGATAGACCTGATGGAGCATATGAAGTTTCTGTAAAAACTCTCAGAATTGTGGGGTTAACTATATGACATTGATGGAGGTACGTGTGTTCTTAAATTTTTTACTGGAAACGAAATGAAGTAGGTGGGGTCAGGGTTCATGGCGGCTTGGTTAGTGCACGATGACTCGACAGATTTATGGTTACTAAGCATTTACTTTTATCCTGATATAAACATTTAAATATATTTATGCACTTATGGTAAGGACACATTGGTGGAGTCATACTGAGTCTTGTACTCAATCCATACTTGGGAACTTTAGTGTGCTTGTAGATTTTGTGACCAAATATTTGGAAAAGGGAAAGGGACCTATGGTGGATGGTCAATCGATAGAGATTGGAGCTAGAACGGATCGGGATAGACACCAGATTACCCCACAAATTATTGTTTATTTACTTTTATCTTTTATTTTCCTACTATATTATACTATGGATCATCTTTCCAGTTTGGGATATCTCATATGTATGTTATTATTTTGTTTCCTCATTTACTTTGATTGTTTATTATTTGGTTTATTCATTATTATCAATCATATAACATGATACAAAGGGTATAGTCTCCCCAAGGATTCAATTTAGACTCTTGTTTCTAGTCAGCAACCTCTTGCGTATAGGGAGGCATACTTGAGGTCAATTGGAATTTTTGCTTAGACCCGATTGTTTGGATTAGTATGTTACAAAATGGAAATAGAGGATCAATACCAACTAACTTGTTTCTTCTCTTATATTGTGTTGGGATATGTTAGAAAAGAGATAGGAAATTTGGACTCAGACCGGGGAACTATGACAGTGCCTGGCCAACACTAAATAGTTGATATATTAGTTTCCATAAATAGGAAAATTTATGTTCTCTTGTTACTATTGATTCACCTTAGGTGAAACACATGATTTCATATGTGATTTATGAGATTTCGTGTATGTTAATGCATCATGACTAGGAATTTAGGTTCAAATTCTATATATATACCTGTTGTTGTGCTACATAATAGTCCATTAATTAAATGTCTTGATTTGTGATATTTGTTTGAGATATTTTCTCTGTATGATATATCTGTGTTTCCATATTGTGTGATATATCTTTATGGGCATTAATAAGTTGAATATATAATGTTGTATGTTATTAAATATATGATTACTGTGACTAATGTGAAGAGATGAAAATATGGGTTAGTGCTAGGAGGGGTATACCTTGGGATAAGGGTAGACTCCTAAGAAAACCTTGTTTGATCCCATATATTGTTAGTACATTCTATGTTCCTAATTGTCATTTTTTGGAGATATTCCAACTTAGAGATGTTTTATGGAACCCTCATCTATGGGAAACCACGATTCCCTCATGACACCACCTATGGTACATGGGGGATATACACCAACATGATATAGTAATGACATAAGTAATCCAGGCTGCAGAACATTCTCAATCAGGACTTTTTTGGTTGGTTCAAATCATGGGTGGAGCTATTCATAGGACTATGACTGACCGTGCAAGGTATTTCCAATTTAATCATCCTTAAACATTCTAGGGTATTGGTGGCCCATAAGATGTAGAGGATTTACTAGACTATTTCGAGAGAATTTAAAAGCTAGTCTAGACCCCTGAGAAAGGGAGAGTAATTTTGGAAACCTTTATGTTCTAAGGACCAACTAGGAGATGGTGGAATAACATGAATCAAGATGAGATATGAGAAGGACTTACATGTATTACCTTTAAAGAGTTATTTCTTGAGAAGTACACCCCTAACATGATGAAGTTAGACTGTGCCCAAGATTTTAAGAATTTACGACACGGTTTTATGAATTTTTATTATTACTCAGCACATTTTACAGATTTGCTTCACTTTTCTCCTTTTTTAGCTAGGAATGAGGAAATAAAGTTTATAATTTCAAGATAGGTTTATAACTGAAGCTCATACGTATGTTTAAGGTATTTGACTTGATTATGTACACTCAGTTTCTTTGCAAGGCCCTGGACTTTGAGAAGGAACTGGAAGAGGATAAGGCAACATGCTTACTTCTAACTCACGGTGGGCCAATGACTAGGTTTTAAATTTCTACTATAAGATTCCCTTCCAATGGTTTGAAGATAAAAGAAAATCAAGAGAAGAAGAGTGAAGGAAAGTCAGGTAAGAGCAAAACCATTTGAGGCAGGTGTTATAATTGTGGGGAACAAGGGCATTATAATAGCACTTGTAGGAAGCCAACAATGTACTTCCATGAGTATGGAAAGTACTAAAATCATCAATGTTTTTTATCAAAGGTTTCCCAATGGAGTGTTATGAGGTTAGGATAGGCTGAGATAGGAGAAACCTAGAAGAGGATATAGACTCCCCTGATGATGATGATTCGGGAAAATTGCAGGTATGATCATGGAGCTGAGGTATTCCATGTCTATGAAATGGATATAGCACCAACATATGGTGATAATGACCTTGTTACTATATGAGGTATGGACTAGAGCATGTCTTGATATTCTAACTTATTTTAATACTGTTGTTTTCTAAATATCTATAAGTCATGTCTGGACTTGAATTATGTGAAGAGTGATGTTTCCCTAACTTGGCTTCCTCTAATATGTCATTGAACGGTGGCATAAAACCCTAGTATATGAGAGAGAAATAGTTATAAATTATTTTATTGAGAGACTAATGAGAGAATGAATCAGTAGATAGGGTCAGTAGCTTATCATCTAAACCTCCCTTCTCGCTATCGAGGTATGCATGAATTGTTCCACTTTTCTCAACTTCATAGGTACATGCCTATTCCTGTGCATATTAAAGATTGTATGGAGGATGAGTTGGAACATGTTTCATTTAATGATGAGTGTTCTATGTTTATAAATCGAATTTAGAAAGGAATATAAGGGAAAATGATACTACTAGTCTGGTTTTAGTTGACATATCTAGGAAGAGACGTGAAAGTGTGAGTCTGATGTTTGATCTTAGTGGTCTGAGCTGATTGATCAAGACCATTATAGATGCTTCTTGAGGAAGTTAATTCAAAAGAAGGTGTAATTGTAACATCCTGATTTTTAAAATGATAATAAAAACCACTCATGAGAAATTATTAATACCTTAAGTGGGATAAAATGATTTATCAGTGAAATAACTTAATAATGTGTTAAAGGATGTGAATAAAAGAAAAATATCAGTTGACACATTGGAATATTCAATAGAATATTTTTTGGAGTCAAACACTGAGTTAGCGCAAGATTTTGAGGCCTGTAAAGCCTCGGTGAATACTGAATACAAATATTAAATATAGTATTTTAAAATTAAATAGTTTATTCAAAATAATTGAATAAATCCAAAATGACATGTTGTATGTGAAATCTGAGACAATTGTTAGGTCTAAAACATAATTTTTACCCTATGGGTAGTATAATATTTGAAGGCGTCAGACATTTGGATGCCTCAATCGTGAGATAAAGTTATTAAATAATATTTAATATATTATTTTATTTAAAATAATTAAATATATCCCAAATGGTGAATCATATACAGAATCTGAGACCACCGATAGGTCTGGGATGTGATTTTTACCTTAGGTGGGGTATAACATTTGAAAACATCATATGTTTGGATGTCTTTCTCATGAAAATAGCCATATTTATATTTAGTTAATTTTTAATCCATTTTTGGAATATTTAATAATCACAAATGGTATGAAAAATATAAAACCATGGTTTGGTCTGAAATTTGGGGTTTACCCTAGGAAGAGTATAACTTTTATGTGCATTGAGTGTTTGAAAACATCACACATGATAAAACACTTTTTATTTTTAATTAATTATTTAATATTTTTTTAAAATAAAAAATAATTAATATCCCTCAAACTATACATAATTTTAGAAACTCGAGACCACCATTAGGTCTGGAATGGGGGTTTTACCCTAGATAGGGCATAATTTCTATGCACAAAGGGTGCTAGGTGTTATTTAATTTTTGTGTCAAATAATTAATTTTATTTAATTATTTTAAAGGGAATTAACTCATCTCCAACCTCATGATGTAAACTTCATTATTTCCCCCTAAAAGTTTTTCAAATCTTCAATTCACACCATTTTGACCAATTTAAAATATGCAATGCTCTTATTGTGATCTCAGTCATACATTGAAAAAAAATGGCTTATAAATAAATAAAAAATAAAAAGTGTGTAATTCATACCAAACATGTTTTTTAAAATTAATATTTTAATAGGTTATTCTAATTACAAATACAATCCTTAAAATCATCTTAGGACATAAAACCCATTAATTCCTACTCCTTAAGTATCTAACACAAGAATTTTTAATGGAAAATATCATGGGAGTCTCTATTATTTTGTATCCATCAGTTTCCTTCATTAATGTTATTGTATCTTCATTATTTTAAGTTTTATTATCTATTATCAATGTTTGATATTCACTTGAATGTACTTCTGTTGGATGACACTTGTCTCAAAGATTGGCAGTATATAAAAAACTTTAACCTCCATATAAGGATTAAATTATAAATATCATTCTAATTTACATATATTGTATATTATTAAAAAAAATAATCATGGTACTTATTTATTCTCATTCCATTTTTAAATAAATTTTCAAAACATAAAGAACTTGGTATATTTTTTTCCTTTAAAAAAGATACAACTTTTTTTTATGGATAATTAATTTTCTTAGAAATAGAAGTGTTTGATTAGAACTTATGTATAGGCCCAAGATATGGTATTGAGTCATCATTACATATCCTTGTTAATAAAAATCAATCCACATATAGTTTTTATAAGGTCCCATTATAATATTCTATGGGACTTACCCGATGTAAATACATTACATATGAATGAAATATATTAACCACAATTTTACTTATGATGCTTCATTAAGAGGTTTTCTTGTTTGTGTTTGTTGATCCTTATCTGAGGATTTTAAACCATATATATAACTCCTTTCAAAACAAATAAATGGAATCATCAGAGTATCAAATATATGCCTCATCTACTATAAAGGTTGTGGCCCTATAGAAAATGTAGATATTGTCATTGATGATACATCTCTAGAACTAGGTATTCAATGAACTAGTGTCAACATATCACCTCAATGGTGTTATTCCTACCCTAAAGTTGGCTTAAGAGAGCTTTTATGAAATCAAAACGTGTCGATCAATCCCTTCATGGGCATAGATATGAGTATTCCCTTGTGTCGTTTTTAGACTATGATGTTGATCTATTTTGGAGGGATTAGGAATATATTACTCCTCTTGAGTGATTAATGTAACATATTAGAGATCTCATGTAACACTGGAAGGAATATGAGCCTACCCTGATGTGACTACTGAGGTATTCCAATAAACATTAGTTAGATTGGAAATATGGTCTTGATCCAATTATTCTTTCCTTGTTGGGATGCATTGATGATCCTATTCAATGGGAGAATAAATATGGTCCCACCATCAAGTAGCCACTAAATCATATTTTTATGATAATGAGAGGGGGATTATTGTCCAACCCACTATTTTCTATGAGAATATGTTGACAATAATCCTTCATTTCTACCACCAGGATATGATGATAGATATATAAGACATGAGAAATGATATAATCCTACCCTTTTATTATTTCCATTATATATTGATGAGATTATTCTATAGGAACAAAAATATTGAGTGACTCTTCAATGGGAATGGGTATATGAACCCACTTGAGTCACTCTTTTTACCATTATAATTTTCCGACGAGATTAATTTGTGGGACCAAGGATATGAACTTTCTCCATGATTATTATTGGAACATGTCAATTAACATTCACTAATACTTCTAGAATATGATGATAGGTTTATTGAGCATGATTTGTAATATATTCCTTCTCATTAGTGCCTATTAGAGGATGTTGAAAATCCCCTTTATTGGGAGTGGGGACATGGACATACTCCTTGCTTTAGATGGAATAATATCCATAGAGGGACCTCCTTTTGGGTTATTGAGTTTGGGTGACTAGGGATGAGATTTCTTGGTTGTCCTCCTCTGATGATTCATGTGATTTAGGGGCTACAAAAAGTTAGTGATTTCAGTGTTCAACCAAATCCCTCCCAGGCGGTTCCTCGATCTAGGTGAGGACATGGAAATCCTCCTTCCCTATCTTCATCAAATATGAGAGGTATGTGTTGTTTCAATCTAGAGATAATATTTTAAAGATTTCAAAGGTTGTGATAAGTTCCAAAAGATTTATCATAGTCCTACATTGAAAAGGTGATATGTGGGTGTTGATTACTTTAGGTCTCTCTCAGACCACCTCTGTTGAGTCAAAATGTGTTTCAAATTTCCCATCAATCATTTGTTTTGGAAATCAAAAACCACACATATCGTAATCATATATATTGTTTATCATGTGTGTTGTTTTACAATAATAATAACTCACATTGTCATTTTTATATGTTTCATTTTATTAGAATCATTTATGTTGTTCACTCACATTGTTTTATATGTTGTTTCAAAATTGTAACCAGATTATGTATTACATTACAATAAAAAATCATATCTAGATTATGAACTACATCATAATCAGAAATTGTAATCAGACTATGTACTGCATTGTTTTGACATGCACCATAACCACAAGCATCATAACCACATTCATTGTAACCACATGCATCGTAACCACATGCATCGTTACCACATACATTGTAACCAGGTTAAGTTCCACATCATAATTATGTATCATAACTAGGTTAAGTACTACATTGTAACCAAGTTATGTATCATAACCAGGTTTTATATCATACTCTTATTATGTATTGTATTCAATCATCATAACCATATTAAATATTGTGAATTGTAACCATGTTAAGAATCGTAGCCAGGTTATAAAGTTTAATTATGAAATGCATTATTTTCTTAATATGCCTAGTAACCTAGTTATGTATCATATTTTTGTAATGCATTACACTCTTATCATAACTTCAATACTGATTAAATCTTACTCACATTCATTGTTTCATACTTTTTTACTCACTACATTCTAACTAAAACAATGTCATTGAGTTGGTTATTTACTAATTAAAACGATGTCATGTATTCTGTTTGTTTTGACTGTTATAATGACAGGTGTCTAAGTCCCTCAGAGTTTTTAATAGAAATATGACCGTTGAAGGAAATATGACTATTAAAACATGAAGCCTATAAATAAGAGTTCATTCAAACCAGAATATATAACTTTTTATTCTATTAAGTTCTAGAGATAGATGTTGTGACTTCTCTATTTCTTCGTGCGAAATCCTTGAAGATACAAGAAGTGTACATCATGATTCAGGTTCTGGTATTTATATAAGTTCTTTGATTATTCATTGTGTGACGGATGATTGTGATAACGATTGAGGTATTCTAGGGATAAGAAGACGTGATTCTGATCATCATATCGAGGGCTTTCAATTGCCTAAAAGATAGATGTGCTGATTACCTACTTAATCGAGGGCTTTTGGGGATTAGAAGACAGTCATACCGATCTTCTTATAGAGGTCTTACCAATGTGGTGGTAATACATACCTTTTATCCTAGGTGAAATGATTCCCTACATTTTGGGATAAAATAATTATAATACTTTTACATTTCCACTGCTATTTTTTAGAAAGGGTATTGTATTATTTCCCCTTTATTTTCATATTCAATTCAATTGTAGTTATTTCAATTATGATTCATATTGTAATAAGAGATTCTATATGCTATATGGTAGAATCATTAACATTTTTATTACACCGATAATTGTATTAAATTCAAATACAATTGTTTTACATTACTTATAGTATTACATTATATCATTACCATCAGATCCAAGACCTACACGATCTATTGATTTGATTGAGAATTATATTAGTTTAAGACCTCTTAAAATAATTTCCTTATTAATTGTTTATATAAAATGTTTTTAAACATAAAATTTACCCCTATATTGTATTGTGCAATCTAATATACATATACATCTATATTTCTATAAAAAAAATTGGTATTATAGGTGGTTTCCACTATTTGTTATTACTTTCTTTATTTCTTTTAGCAATACAATTGTATTTCTTTTACAAATTTTTTTATAACTACTTACTAAACTAATGTGTGGAGTGGAAAAGTAATGTTTTATAAGATAGAAGGAATAAATATTGCATCAATTGACAATATGAATCCAAAAAGACCACCTATTTTTAATGGAAATGATTATGAGTACTCGAGAGATCGAATGAAGACTTTTGTTATTAATACCAGAGTAGACAACTTTATCATGCTTACTGGAGGTTACAAAAACCTAGACAAGGATGTTCGTACCTTCACCAATCAAGAGAAACAAGAATATCAATTAAACTATAAGGTATGAAATAATTTGTTGTGTTCCTTGACCAGGAATATATATAGCCAGATATCATCATGTGAATCATCCAATTATATCGAGAATAAATTTAAATTTACACATTTTGGTACATCCAAAGTTATAAAAACAAGAAGAGCAATGCTTTGAGCAGAATATTAAGGGTTTATTTTTTTTATAGAGAACCAGTATGCAAGGTGAAACATAGTTTATAAAATTTTTAAATAATCTACAATCTATGGGTGAAAAGGGTCTTGATGATGAAGAACTTGTGGACAAGATAATTGATATAATGCCTAGTGAGTGGGAATAAAAAAGGACATTTATTGATGAGAACATGAAAGTTACACAAATTACTCTTGGTGAGTTATTTGGAACTATTCTTCAACATGATACAAGAATGAAAAGAGATGATGATTTCAATAAGAAGAATAATGGTAATGGGAGTGTATATGTTACTACTACATCTAAAGTTAAGACACCAGAAAAGATAACTAAATACAAAACTAAGAAAGATGTTGTCATATCAGAATGAAGTGACAGTGATCACTTTGAAATTGAGTTATCCAATCTTGATCTAAGGATGAACAAGATTGTTGGAAAGAAATAATTTCAATAAAGATTCAAAAAGAAAAATAAAGACATAAAAGTAACGTGTTATGAATGTAAAAGAGTAGATCATATTAGTCTAGATTTTCCTCTACAAAAAACAAAACATGAAAAGGATAAAAATTATGAAAGGAACAAGAAAAAGTTTTATAAGTCAATTAATAATAAAGACTATAAGGAAAATGATACATGGAGTGAAAGTGGTTGTTATTCATTAGATTAATCCTTAGAATATGAATCTTCTGGTCAAAAGATTATAAGAATTATAGCCAAAATACATGTTGAAAATCATTGTTTCATGGCTAAGTTACACAATGATGAATAAATTAAAAATGTATCTTTAAATAAAAATTACCATAATTAGAAACATTCTTACTCTTTGGATGAAGAATATTCCTCATAGGAGGAAAATTTACCTTTATTTGAAGAAGTTTCCAGATATTCCAAGTTACTTGGGAATAAAAATTCTAAACTTAAGAAAAATCTTGACAAGGAAAAATCTAGAATATCTATTCTTACAAAATAAGTGTTAGATCTCTCAAAATATATTAATATGAAAACTCTTAATTTTGAAAATATTTCAAAAACCCTTAAAAAATTATGTTTTGAGAAGGATAAAATTTCTAAGGACGTTGAACAACATGATTTAAAGAAAAATGTTTTTGAAACTGAAAACAAATCAAAAACAATTTCTTGTGAGATTGATAATTTAGTCATTAGATTAAAATATTAAATCTTTTCTATTAAGAAACTTTTATCAAAATTCAACATGGGAGGAAAATAATTTAATAAAATGTATTCTCTAATTCGTCCTCTTAGGAATTGTTCTGGAATTTTTTTACAGTCAATCAATAACGATTTTTAGTCATAACTATTTTGTTCCTAAAGGTTACCATTCTTTACTAACTATCAATGTGGTGGACATTAGGAAAGAAATTGTTCTCTTAATAGAACTCAATCATTAGGATTTTATAAAGCCCATTTGTCAAAACAAATGTGGATTCCAAAAATCATTTTATCTAACATTTCCAAATTCAAAAAAGTTTGGGTTATAAAAAACTAATTGTTTCTTTTTAGGAAAACAAGAAGTGTACCAAAAAAAAGAACATTTGGTACATTGATAGTGGTTGTTCTCAAAAAATGACTAGAAATAAAGATTTATTTGAAAATATTATTGAAATGAAAGGTGTAAGAGTGACCTTGATAGATAATGCGTAGGGAAATATCATTGGTATATGTAATATTGTTCTTTTTGGAAAAATTTTAATTTAAAATGTTTTGTTTGTCAAAGGTCTTAAGCACAACCTTATCAGTATAAGTCAATTATGTGATGAAGGATACCATGTGAATTTTAGGAATGGTAAATGTTTAGTTCACAATTACAAGGATGAATTCATCCTTTCTTCCCATAGGCATGATAATGTATACACAATCAACTTATAAGACATTAGAATCCAAGACTTACCTTGCTTATATTCAATGGAAGACCAATCTTGGTTATGAAATAAAAGTTTAGGACACTGTAATCTAAGTAACGTTTGTAAACTCTCAAAGAGAATATTTATTAAGGATCTACCAGATCTAAGGTATGATTCTTCAAAAGTTTTTGACCCTTTTTAATATGGAAAGAAACATAAAACCAAATTTAAATAAATCAATGAAGTTTCAACTTCTAATTCATTACAATTAGTGCTCATGGATCTCTTCGGTCCTACACAAACTGGAAGCATCAGAGGAAATTACTATGTATTTGTTTTTGTTGATGACTACACTAGATTTACATGTTTCTAGTTCCTAGAAAATAAATATGAAGATTTTTTATATTTCAAAACTTTTAGAGCCCAAGTTAAAAACGATAAAAACCTACCATTGATAATTATACGTAGTGATCATGGTTTAGAATTTCAAAATTTGGATTTTGAAACCCTTTTTAATAATAAAGGTATTACTAACAACTTTTAAGCACCAATAACCCCTCAAAAAAATGGTGTTGTTAAGAGAAGGAATCATATTCTTCAAGAAATGACAAGAACCATGTTGAGTGAATACTCAATTGCTAAGGATTTATGGGATAAATCTATTAGTAGTACATGTTATACTATAAATTGTGTTTTAACTAGACCTTTTCTTAATAAAACTTTTTAAGAATTATGGAATGGATGAAAACCTAAAGTTTCTTACTTCAAAGTGTTTGGTTTCAAAGTATTCATATTGAATAAAAAATATAATTTATATAAATTTTCACCCAAATACAATGAAGGATTCTTTCTAGGTTATTCCACAAATTCTAAGGCCTATAGAGTTTTTAATAAAAACTTTTGTACTATTAAAGAAAAAGTACATGTTAAGTTTGATGAAACTAAACCATTTGTTTTTAAGCAATCCTTACCTACATCAACAAATTTATTTTAATAAACTGATTATCAACCTTTGATTGGAAACTCTTCTGATAAGGGGAATACTCAAGAAAATGTTTCTAAAACATTTACTCTAGAAGATTTTATTTATTATGTTGATGAAATGGTTTTACAAAACCCAAATCAATTGTTTCCTACGAATCATCATAGTGAAAATATCATTGGTAATGTAAATCAGCCTGTAAGAACCAGAAATTCCTTAATAAATGAAATAGAACATCTTTATTGTCTATCACTATTTGATCTTAAAACTTATAATGAGTCCTTAGGTGATGAATATTGGATTAAATAAATGAAAGATGAACTAAATGAATTTAAAAGGAATCAAGTCTGGACTTTGGTTGAAAGACCTAAAGAAACAGCTGTAATTGGTGTAAAATGGGTTTTCAGAAACAAGTGTGATGAAAGTGGAGTCATCATAAGAAATAAAGCAAGACTTTTTTCTAAAGGATATAATCAACAAGAGGGAATAGACTATGAAGAAACATATGATCTGGTAGCTAGACTTGAATCTATTCGAATTATATTACCATTTTCAACATACTTAAATTTTAAACATTTCAAAATGGATGTAAAATGTGATTTTCTTAATGGTTTTGTACTAGAAGTTTTTGTAGAACAAACTTCTGTTTTTATAGATTCAAAACATCATGATCATGTTTTCAAACTTACCAAATCATTTTATGGTCTTAAACAAGACCCAAGAGTATGGTATGAAAAACTCACATGATTTATTTTACAAAAAAATTATGCAAAATGTACTTCTGACCCAACTCTCTTTATAAAAATAGAAAAAAATGATTTGATTTTCCAAATCTATGTTGATAAATTATATTTGGTTCAAATCAGCAATCATTAACACATTCTTTTATGAATCTAATGAAATCTAAGTTTGAAATGAGTATGATGGGTGATTTAACATTCTTTTTAGGTTTTTAAATCTCTCAACAACCAGAAGGAACCTATATATATCAGCATAAGTATGTCAAAGACTTACTAAAAAAGTATGGATATGACAACAATAAATTTATTAAAACTCCAATTGTTACCTAAAATACAATTTATCTTGATGAAGATGGGAAACCAGTGGATCAAACAACTTTTAGAGGTATGATAAGGAGCTTACTATACTTGAGTGATAGTCATCCACACTTAATCTTTTCTATATTCTTATGTGCAAGATACCAATCTAATAAAAAATAATCTCATTTAAAAGCATTGAAAATATTTTTTCATTACTTAAAGGGAACTATGAATTTAGGATTATTCTATTCTTTTGGAAATGTTTTTGTTTTGAAAAGTTTTTCAGATTCTGACTTTGGTGGATGTATAATGGATAAAAATAGTAAATCTAGAACATGTCATTTCTTAGGAGATTCTCTAGTTTCTTGATCATGTAATAAACAACACTTATAATCACTTTCTACTGCTGAAGTTGAATATGTAGTAGTTGGAAGTTGTTGTGCCCAGGTTTTGTCAATGCAACACACACTCACTGACTATGGCATGAGTTTTTCCAAAACTCAAATTCTATGTGACAATACTAGTGCCATTACTCTTAATAAAAACCATGCACACCACTCACATACAAAACATATAGATATTAGACATCACTTTCATAGGGATCACACACAAAAGGAGATATTTTCTTAAAATTTATCGGAACACAAGAACAACTTGATGACATTTTTACAAAACCATTATCTCTCGATAGATTTGTATATAGTAAATAGAAACTAGGAATGATCATTGTAAAGTATTCATTCACATATATACCTTTTTTAACCCATATCCTTACATTTAGTTACTTTTTTTTCAAACTGAGAGTATACATTTCACTTCTTTATGTGTCTTATTTTAATGAGTTTCACTTTTTTTATAGATTATCGATTTCATTTTTTTTCAGTTTCACTATAATCTGTTTCACTTGTTAGTTTTTCACTAAATTCATGATTTTATTGGTTTCATGTTATTATTAGTTTCATGATTATCAATACTTGATTATACTATCAGTATTAAAATACATTATCGGTACTATTGTTTTAGTATTGGATAATCTTGCTAGTACTGGACTATCGATTTTGGATAATTCTATCAGTATCAAGTAATCTGTACCAACCTATTTGATTATATCAGTTTTAAAATTCTTATTGGTTTAAATTTTTTGTTGTTGTTTGTACTATAAGAACAATATATCAAAACCAATTCATCTATCCTGGTACTCCAACAAGTATAATTTATAAAGCCTTATTTTGGTTGTTTCAATAGTTGTTTCCTATTTCTTTCTTTTAATTCCTAAAAAGTTTTAGTCTGAATATGTTTTTGTTTTAAATAAAACCTCAAGAGTTCAAATTCATTATTGACCATTGGATCTCTCAGATCTATTATTGACCATTAATTTATTTTTAAAAGAACCTATCCCACATCAATCTCATAAGTTTTTCTCTCAAGATCAGTTTCTCTATAAGTAGGAATCATGGTTTAAAATCGGTTCCTACCACAACTTTCGTAATTAGTAGGATCTTTAGGGTGAAAGTTAGTCTTTCATGATCGAGTCCACTACTTCTTCTCTGAAATAAATGTCTCCAAAATAAGTTTATTACATGACCTTTCGGGGTGAATGGTTAGTCTCCCAAGACTTTTATGAGTCTTTTGATTCATCTTTAAAATGGATTATATGTTTTAAAGGCTTGGAATCAATTTGTGTGGAAATATAGAGTTTTGATAAATATCATGTCTATCATGAAGAGGTGTTACATTTTTATGAATCAGTAGAAATAGACAAGGCTATTAATATTTTGTTTTTGTTGTACGATAATAAATATACAACCTCCTCAAAACAAAAAACTACGTTTCTAGGTGCTCCATTCAAGGGAGATGCACTATGTCCTACTCAAAAGATAACATAAGCTAATAGAACTTTTGATATGTCTAAAGCCAAAGAAACACTTTTTGAGATTCATGATGACAAAATAAAAGTAAGTCATTTATCAGGAGACAATAGAGTCATATCCCTCTAGATGCAAGGGGTTTTCGTGCCAAGAAAGGGTGATAAATAAATTTTAAACGTTTTAGATGTGTATGTTAATGACTATTTTGTGAACATGAGGAAGTTTAATATTATGGGGTTTATATTACAAACAATTATGAAGCTCAAATCTGGTGGTATAAAATCACCTCTGATAATTTTTCCCACCATTATAAGTAAGTTTTTGAAAGAATGTTTTGTCTTGTGTAATATTGCAATAAAGTTAGATCCCAATTCCTTCAAGGATCCCTTAATTATTAAGGATACTATAAAGAGGCTCATGTTATGATTCAACCCTGAATCAAAATTGTTTGAAAAATATTCTGATGTTGAGAAAGAAAAGAAAGTTTCTAAAGGTAGAGAGAAATATTACATGCCATCAAAGTATAATTGAAATAAAAGAAAGGTTGTTAAGAATAAAACTCTAAAGACTTCAAAGAAACAAAAGGCTCTATCCGATGAAGTTACTGCTGAGTGGAGGAAGAAAAAGAAACAAAGGAAATAAGGGTATCATCGGTTTGGATTGGACCTGAATGAAGATTTAGCATTGAAAAAAAGGTCTAAAGAAACATTGAAAGAAGAAGAGAAAATGAAGATATTGAAGAAGATAAATGATGAGGCTATTGACATTGATAGCCTTCTGGGAATAGCTGAGCTACTAAAATCTGTAATTGAAATAAGGAAACCATCTAGTAAAACTCAATTGGTTCCAATATGGAAAAGAAAGGATAAAAAAGTTTCTGATCAATTGGATACACAATCTCTTAAAAAAGAACATGAAGAAGAGGAAGAAGAAAAATAAGAATAAGGCCAATAGGAACATGATCAAGAAGAATAGGGACATGAGGAAATATAAGTTGAATAAAAAAAGATAAAAATATGAGAAGTCATACCATATATTCATCAGAAGTACCATCTTTTAGTTTATCCATATCTGGATCCTCATCCCTCCAAGAGAGTATCTCAAAAGGTTTCCTCAAAGAGTGTCATTCGAATTTCAGATAAAGAAGTGGAAGAAGAAGAAGAGGAAGAATCCGATAATAATCGTAACCAGCCAGCTCAAGTGATCAACAATAAGATTCATTTTGGTGATCTTCCACAATTCACAGAAGACACAGAATCTGAAAGAACAATCACTATGAAAGGGGTCCAGTACATTGAACAAGACTTGAATATATTAAAGAAGATATTACCTTTTATTCCAAAAGTTTAATCCATGTTGGAAATTCATTCTAGTTCCCATAATGATAGAACAAATTCGGTCAATGTTTTGATGGATATGTTTCTAGGTCTTTAATCTGATTTCAACATTTTCAAGGAAGGTTCTGATGAGAATAGTAAGGCTTGCAATAAAGTTGTGAAGCGGTCTTATAATTTTGATAGAAGTCTAAAGAATCATCTAGACAAGTAGGAAGAATTGGTACATTGGGCAAAAAAACTTAGCTTTCTCTATCTAAAGTTGATTGATTATTTGAATGAAAATTTTGAAGAATTTCAAAGAATCGATACCTCAAAAAAAGCATCCTCAAAAGAGATTTAGAGTTTAAAGGAAAAGTTGAAAAACAAGAAGCATGAGTTCATTTGACTCTCAAATAGACTTTCTATCCCAGAAAAACCATGTTAACTCAGGATGGAGGATTTTAATAACTGAGAAGCAAGACTTAAAGATCATGAAGCTATTAATAGACATCATGAAGAAAGGCTATGGAAGCAAGAAAATATTATTTTTAAAAAGTATTAGAAGATGAAGGCTAGGCAAGAAGCTCTTTAAAAGATCATAGAGGATAGAAAAGAATTCAAGAAGATGAAACTTTTGTTTTTTAATATTTTGGAAAAACAAAAGGGAAAATAATGATCATTGAAATTTTGTTGTAATAAACTTTTGTTTCAAGTAAAAATTATTTTATCATATTTTGTTTCTCTAATAGTTTTTAGGACATTAATTATTTCTCTTATTCCTTTTGAAAATAAAAAATGGTGAGAATGGTTGTAAAAAGAAATTTTTATGAATGACTTATTAAGGGAATAAATCATAAGTATAAGTAAAGAAAATAAGATCCATTGAGAGTTGTTTTTAAACCAAGGGTGGAATTAGTCATATTCACTATTACTTTTAGATGGGTTATTAAACTCATGGGAGCTAAGTTCTTTATTGTTTTTTTGTTTTTTTTTATGGTTTCCAAAAGGGGGAGATTATTGAGTCAAAATGTGTTTCGAATTTCCCATCAATAATTTGTTTTGGAAATCAAAAACCGCCCATATAGTAATCATATATATTGTTTATCTTGTGTGTTTTTTACAATCACAATCACTCATGTTGTATTTTTTATATGTTTCATTTTATCACAATTATGTATGTTGTTCACTCACATTGTTTTATATGTTGTTTCACAATTTTTACCAGATTATGTACTACATTGTAATCAAAAATAATATCCAGATTATGCACTACATCATAATCAAAAATCATAATCAGACTATGTACTGCATTGTTTTGACATGCACCATAACCACATGCATCGTAACCATGTGCATCATAACAACATGCTTCGTAACGACGTGCATCGTAACCACATGTATCATAACCACATGCATTATAACCAGGTTAAGTACCGCATCGTAATTGTATATCATAAATAGGTTAAGTACTACATTGTAGTCATGAATCTTAACTAGATTAAGAATTTGTTTCATAATCATGAATTGTAACCAGGTTATATATCATAACCAGGTTATATATCATACTCTTATTATGTATTGTATTCAATAATTGTAACCAGATTAAATATCGTGCATCATAACCATGTTAAGAATCATAACCAGGTTATAAAGTGTAATCATGATATGCATTGTTTTCTTGATAAGCCTTGTAACCTAGTTATGTATCATATTTTTGTAATGCATTACACTCTTATCATAACTTCAATACTGATTACATATTACTCACACCCATTGTTTCATACATTTTTACTTACTACTTTCTAACTAAAATGATGTTGTTGAGTTGGTTATTTACTAATTAAAACAATTTCATGTATTCTGTTTGTTTTGTCCTTTGTAATGACATGTGTCCAAGTTCCTCGGAGTTTTCTTGAAGAAATATGACTGTTGGAGGAAATATGACCATCAGAACCTGAATCCTATAAATAGGAGGTCATTAAAACCAGAATATACTACTTTTTCACCTGTCAAGTTCTAGAGAGAGATGTTGTGACTTATATATTTCTTTGTGTGAAAGCCTTGAAGATACAAGAAGTGAACAACTTCTTCCAAGTTATTGTATTTCTATATGTGATTTGTTTCTGCTTTGTATGACCGATCATTGTGATAACGATCGAGGGATTCCAGGGATATAAAGAAATTCTTCCAATCATCGTATCAAGGGCTTTAAATTTATTGAAAGTCATAGGTGTCAATTGTCTTCTTAATCGAGGGCTTCCGGGGATAGGAAGACAGTCGTACCAATCTTCGTATCAAGGTATTACCAAGGTAGTGGTAAGACAAACATTATATCCTTGGTGAAAGGATAACCTACTCTTTGGGATAAAATAATTATAATACATTTACATTTAAGATACTATTTTTATTAGAAATGGAATTGTATTGTTCCCCTTTCTTTTCATATTCAATTCAATTATAATTGATTCAATTACGATTCATATTGTATTAAGAGATTCTATATTCTATATGGTAGAATCATTAACATTTATATTACTTTGATCATTGTATTCAATTCAAATAAAATTGTTTTACATTAGTTACAGTATTACATCATATAATTACCGTCGGATCCATGAGCTACATGATTTATTGTTTTGATTGAGAATTGTAATTGTTTAAGATCTCTTAAACCAAGTTCTTTATTAAGTGTTTATATAAAAAGTTTTTAAACTTAAAATTCACCCCTATTGTATTGTGCCATGTAATATACATATACATCTGTATTACGATCCAACAACCTCCAGGGTAGGAATAACATTATTGTGGAAATACTTTTGTAATAGTGAATTGACTACCTAGTATTTTAGATGTTGTTCCAGTGATAGAATCCTCTTATCTAGTGGGGAGAAAACCATTAAAATAGTTTAAGAATATGTCAGGTTCATCAATGATTCCATTTATTTTTATTTAAGGGAGTTTTCTGAATAGTTTAAAAGTCTTTATAGGGATCAATAAATAGAAACAAGAAATACCATTAATATAGAATCACATGTAAGAGAATATTTAATAAATATCTTGAATAGGTAAAGGATTCTAATTGGGTTCAACATTTTGTTTCTAATGTACTTCACATCCATGATATTTTGGGTTCAAATGGACCTACTTTACACAGGTAATCTTTCACCGGGACTTTACTGGCGACACTTTAGAATTCACATTGTTCAAGAGGATAGAAGGTCATGCTCATTTTCACACTATTTAGGCAGAATTTTTGCCTACTCTAAGACACTCTTAATGATTTAAGACACGTTCATGAATCCTTCGCAAGCCCCAATATATTATTAGTCACCATTCTAGTGACTGGATTGATACCACACATTAGTGTAAAAATATGAATATATTAGAAGTTCTCTATCAATGATACCATTTTCATGTATCAGAGGTTATCCATCAATGGTACCACACACACACACACACAAACACAAACACACACACACACAAACAAATCATAGGTTCTCGAACTCTATTTTATTTGTTATTAAAGATGTGTTTTAAATCTACACATTTGGGCGTTCTATAGTGTATCACCATCTAGGGATGTGATAAGTGTTCATGGGGTTTGTATCAGTCCCATGAAAATGGATACATACATATCTATAAAGAGGAAATGAAAACCCATTTAGTTTGATGTATCTTAATAGGACACACCATACCTTTTATGTTTATATGAAAAGAAAAATTGTGGTTCCTTTTATGGTAACAAATCCATGACTACTTCCAAATAGATTAATGCCATGCATTGTGGATTATTAAGATCAATATTCCTAGTATTGGTTAGTTTGAAACATATATATGAGTTCCCCTTACTATCTTACCTTGTATATTAGTAAATAGATAGGAAAAGGTGTAATGGGTCCATAAAAAATATGTTCCCAGTGAGAATGGATTATATGGTTCATAATTTAGTATAGCCCAATTGAGGTGGAATGGTATAACTCATAAGGAATATAGCCTAGTGAGTATATGGGTTTTATAGGGAGTATGACCAAATAATGATAAAATTATGGATGTTGGATTTGAACCTCAGAGAGGTATACTATATATTCTGATTAATAGGAATTAAATCCCATGTAGTTCATGTTAACCAATTTAAGGTCATGTGATAGGAATGCACTATGAAGTTTAATGTCATGTGGTAAAGATGTTGTCATATAATTTTTCATCATATGAATAGGATGTTTTGTGTCAGGAAATGGGTGTAATTAGAGGATTGATTGGGGATTATGCATGGGAATCCTATATAATATAGTTTAGGGATTACACCTAATAGAAGGCTCATATATGCATCAATTTTCTATTAGTTGATGTTCAAATAAAGAGGGATCACAAGACACGCATGGGAGATATGACTCCATGAGAAAGAGATTTCTTCTTACACATGGGTTTATTTCACTACTGGAAATGCAGGATTTCCCAACGGTTTAGAACTGTTGGGAAAGGCTGCAGAACCATTGGTATATGTTATACCAACGGTTCTGCAAACTGTAGGGAAGTAAGCCGTTGGGAAAGGTTTTTCCCAATGGTTTATAGTGAATCGTTGGGATAGGGTTCTGAAAGATTACCCTATCCCAATAGTTCTGGAAAACCGTTGGGAAATCTTTTTCCCAACGGTTTACAACCGTTGGGATACAGTGCACAAAATAATCATGTTTTTCCCAACAGTTTCGCAAAACGTTGGAAAAAACCCAACATATCCTCTTTCCCAACGGTTTAGAACCATTGGGAAAGGAGTTTTAGCAACGATTCTATGAACCGTTGGTAAAACAATACCTACACATTCTATGCCAATGGTTTTGAACCATTGGCATAGCCTCTGCTAGGCAAATTGCACAACAACTCTGCAATTTACCCACCAGCTCTCCAATTTGACCACCAGCTCTCCAATTTTCCCACCAGGTCTCATTTTGTGGGTTCCCTACCATTTTAAATCCAATTATTGTACCTGCAATAAACTAACACATACGTATACAATTATTGTACCTGCAATAACCAACTAAAACTTACATATAGAGAACAAATTCATACACATTTAACATATAATGGTGGAACTATACACATCCATAATTAAATTAGAATTCATAACGTAATTATAAACATACATAATTCATTTAGAATTCAATTAAAAATTTAGATGACAATTATATGTGGAATATGGAAGTCAATTCATAATTTGATCGGTTTTTTGAATACCATATATTTTTACTTGAAATAATGTCCATTTTAAACATAATACATAAACTTGGAGAGATACCGGCCACACCACGCCTCAGATTGAGGAGAGGATGACTCGTACACATCACATATGACCCATGGATCATTGTGATAATGTATCAACATAATCTGAATGCATTTGGTCAGTTTTCTGTATGCCTCTTGATGTTTTTCAATTAAAATGACGTAATTTTGAAACAAAAGGCAGACACTTTGAGTGGTGTCGGCCACACTGTGCCTTGGATTGAGGCAGAGTTGACTCTTACAAGTCACATATGACCCATGGATCGTTCTCCAAAAGTTTCAATGGAAATCGAATGCATTTGGTCAGTTTTCCTTATGTACTTAAATTGTTGTCCATTTTAAGCAAAAGAGAGCCACTCAGAGTGATTCCAGCCACACCGCGCCTTGGATTGAGGTGGGGTTGACTCGTACATGTCACATATGACCCATGGATCGTTATTCTAAAGTATTGAAACAATCTGAATGTGTTTGGTTGGTTTTCCGTATGCCAGTTGATGTTTTTCACTTCAAATGACGACCTTTTGAAACAAAAGACAGACACTTTGAGTGATGGAGGCCACACCGTGCCTCGGATTGATGCAGGGTTGACTCGTACATGTCACATATGACCCATGGACCATTTTTCTAATGTATTAACACAATCTGAATGCGTTTGGTCGGTTTTTCGTATGCCAGTTGATGTTTTTCAATTAAAATGAAGTACTTTTGAAACAAAAGGTAGACACTTTGAGTGGTGCCGGCCACACTGCACCTCATATTGATGCAGCGTTGACTCGTACACGTCACATATGACCCATGGATCATTCTCCGAATGTTTCAATGGAAACCAAATGTGTTCGGTTGGTTTTTCGTATGTACTTAAGTTGTTGTCCATTTTATGCAAAAGACAGACAATTTGAGTGGTGGCGGCAACACTTCACCTCGGATTGAGGCGGGGTTGACTCGTACATGTCACATATGACCCATGGATCATTGTGATAAAGTATCGACACAATACGAATGCGTTTGGTTGGTTTTCCATATGCCAGTTGATGTATTTCACTTCAAATTATGTCCTTTTGAAACAAAAGACAGACACTTTGAGTGGTGTCGGTCACACCATGCCATGGATTTAGGCGGCGTTGACTCGTAAACGTCACATATGACCCATGTATTATTTTACTAATGTATCGACACAATCCGAATGCGTTTGGTTAGTTTTCTGTATGCCAGTTGATGTTTTTCAATTAAAATGACGTACTTTTGAAACAAAAGGCAGACACTTTGAGTGGTGCCGGCCACACTGCGCCTCGAATTGAGGAGGCATTGACTCATACACGTCACATATGATCCATGGATTGTTCTTTGAAATTTTCAATGGAAACTGAATGCGTTTGGCCGGTTTTCCATATGTACTTAAATTTTTGTCCATTTTAAGAAAAAGAGAGCCACTTAGAGTGATTCCGGCCACACCGCGCCTCGGATTGAGGCAGGGTTGACTCGTACACGTCACATATGACCCATGGATCGTTATGCTAAAGTATCAACACAATCCGAATGCATTTGCTCGGTTTTCCGTATGCCAATTGATGTTTTTCACTTCAAATGACGACCTTTTGAAACAAAAGACAGACACTTTGAGTGGTGGTGGCCACACTGCACCTCAGATTGTGGCGGGGTTGACTCGTACATGTCACATATGACCCGTGGATAATTTTGATAATGTATCGACACAATCCGAATGCGTTTGGTTGGTTTTCCGTATGCCAGTTGATGTTTTTCAATTAAAATGACTTAATTTTGAAACAAAAGGCAGACACATTGAGTGGTGTCGGCCACACCATGCCTTGGATTGAGGCAGCGTTGACTCGTAAACGTCACATATGACCCATGGATCGTTATCTGAAAGTTTCAATGGAAACTGAATGCTTTCGGTCGGTTTTCCATATGTACTTAAATTGTTGTCCATTTTAAGAAAAAGACAGACACTTTGAGTGGTGGTGGCCACACCGCACCTTGGATTGTGGCGGGGTTGACTCGTACACATCATATATGACCCATAGATCGTTGTGATAAAGTATCAACACAATCTGAATGCTTTTGGTCAGTTTTCTGTATGCCAGTTGATGTATTTCACTTCAAATTATATCCTTTTGAAACAGAAGATAGACACTTTGAGTGGTGGGGGCCGCACCGTGCCTCGTATTGAGGCAGGGTTGACTTGTACACGTCACATATGACACATGGTTCGTTTTTCTAACGTATTGACACAATCTTATAGCGTTTGGTCGGTTTTCCGTATGCCAGTTGATGTTTTTCAATTAAAATGACGTACTTTTGAAACAAAAGGCAGACACTTTGAGTGGTTCCGGCCACACCACACCTAGGATTGAGGCAGTGTTGACTCGTACGCATCACATATGACCCATGGATCATTCTCCTAAAGTTTCAATGGAAACCGAATGCGTTTGGTCGGTTTTCCGTATGTACTTAAATTGTTGTCCATTTTAAGAAAAAGAGATCCACTTAGAGTGATTTCGGCCACATCCTACCTCATATTAAGGCGGGGTTTACTCGTACACATCACATATGACCCATGGATCATTATGCTAAATTATAGACACAATCCGAATGCGTTTGGTTTGTTTTCTGTATGCCAGTTGATGTTTTTCACTTCAAATGATGACCTTTTGAAACAAAAGATAGACACTTTGAGTGGTGGTGGCCACACCATGCCTCGGATTGAGGCAGGGTTGACTTGTACACGTCACATATAACCCATGGATTGTTGTGCTAAAGTATTCACACAATCCTAATGCATTTGGTTGGTTTTCCGTATGCCATTTGATGTATTTCACTTCAAATTATGTCCTTTTGAAACAGAAGACAGACAGTTTGAGTGGTGGCGGCCACACCAAACCTCGGATTGAGGCGGAGTTGACTAATGTACATCACATATGACCCATGGATAATTGTGCTAATGTATTGACACAATCCGAATGTGTTTGTTCGGTTTTCCGTATGCCAGTTGATGCTTTTCAATTAAAATGACGTACTTTTGAAACAAAAGGTAGACACTTTTAGTGGTTCCGGCCACACCGTGCCTCGGATTGAGGCGACATTGACTCGTACACGTCACATATGACCCATGGATCTTTCTTTGAAAGTTTCAATGGAAACCAAATGCGTTTGGTCGGTTTTCCATATGTACTTAAATTGTTGTCCATTTTAAGAAAAAAGAGCAACTTAGAGTGATTCCAGCCACACCTTGCCTCAGATTAAGGCGGGGTTGACTCATACTCATCACATATGAACCATGGATTGTTATGATAATGTATCTACACAATACGAATGCGTTTGGTTGGTTTTCCGTATGCCAGTTGATGTTTGGTCAGATGCATCATGCATGTGAAAAATGATGGAGGAAATATTTTCTCCAACTCACACAAAATTAATGGGGCATCTGTCAACATTTTTTGCAAGAAAGACTTGGAAAAATTCTTATCACAGAGATCTCTAAAAAAATTTCACAATTGAATAACAACCACCCTTACATTAATGGAAAAAATATGACAGATTGCTATTGGAAGCAACTCATGCAGTAGAACGTGATAATCATGACTCTTCAAATATTTTAGCTTCAACTCTCTTCTGTTGACCCATTTAGATATGTTGCTTGAATATCCATCAGGAACTCTAATAGTCTCTAATACTTCCAAAAATTGTTTTTTTCCATATGTGTCATCACATAAGAAGCACATGGAAGTTTCCATTTATTTTCACTGATACACACAGGATGCAATTCTGGTCTGATGCCCCAATCCACCAAGTCATGCTGAGATCGTAAATCATCTTTTGTCTTCCCCTTGACATTTAGAAGAACCGAGAGCAACATTTCACATATATTCTTTTCAATATTCATTACGTCTAAGAAATGACGTAACAAATTGGTTGACCAATAATGCAAATCAAAAAAGATACTCTTCATCCTCCAATTGTAACAGGTTTCAGTGGAAACATTCTTTCTCTTTCCAGATTTCATTTGACCCATCCCGAATGAAAAACTGAAATCTTTCAATTCATTAAGCATGTCAGTTCCATACATAAGCTGAGGTGGATCATCGGTCTCTATAGTATTATCAAATCTTCAACTATTCATTCTATATGGATGATCCTTTGGCAAGAATCGTCGATGTCCCATAAAACTGAAACTACAGTGATGTTTCAGTCTTCTAGATCGTGTATTCTTCATACAAACTAGACATGATAGTTTTCCCTTCGTGCTCCATCCAGACATCATTGCATAAGCCAGAAAATCATTGATCGTCCACATAAGTGCAACACGCATCTGAAATATGTCTTTCAAACATGCATCGTATGTGCGCACACCTACATCCCAAAGAAGTTTCAACTCTTTTATTAAAGGTTGCATGTATACATCAATATCAATACCGGGATCAGAAGGACCAGATATGAGTATACTCATGAAAGTGAAAGGTTTTTTCATGCACAACCATGGGGGAAGATTATAAATGTGTATAAAAACTGGCCATGTGCTGTGCAAAGTAAGCATCTACACAAATGGATTAAAACCGTCACATGAAAGACCCAGCCTCACATTACGCAAGTCATCTACAAAATCAGGATGTAGAGCATCAAATCTCTTCCATGAAAATCCATATGCAGGATGAACCAACTCATCATTAGTCTTCTTTCTCTCAGTATCATGCCATCTCATTTTTATTGATATGTCATCAGACATAAAAAGATTCTGAAGTCTGGGGATCAATGGAAAGTGCCACATTACTTTTTGTGGAACGCGCGATGGTGTTCCATCAGATTTTGACTTCCAGCAGGATGTGCCACATTTTATACAATCATTTCATTCAGCGGTTTCCTCCCAGAATAAACCTTAATCTTTCGGGCAAGCATGAATTTTGTTTCTTGAAAATCCATGTTCCTCAACTAAATTCCATTCCATATAGTGGTTTGAGGGAATATCTGCATCATATGGAAGTAAATCCTTCAAGAGGGTAAGAATGTAATCGATTGTTGTATTAGAAATTCCATACATAGTTTTCCCATGAAACAATCGGATTAAAAATTCCAGCTTTTTCATTTTATCGCATTGTCAATGTACTAGAGTCGTGGTAGCATCATTCAATTTTTTCACCCTATCAATATCATCATTTTCACTAGATGCATCAGCTATCATCATATCGAAGTCTTCTTGAGTCGAAATCCTTTCTTTTTCATGATGACGAATAAACGGAAACCGATCATCTAAAAAATTCTCTATTCCAGTCCTTTCATTTCGATCATCACTAATTTGAGATTTAATTTTCACCCCATTGTGATACCACACAAAGTAGTTTGCTTGAAAACCATTTTTGGTTATGTGGTAGCTGACTTCTTCACAGCTCAACCAAGGTCTAACAACACAATCGGAACATGGGAAGTGTATGCGACCACTATCTGAAGCATTGTGAAATGAAAAATCTATAAATCTCTCCAAATTGTTTTGAAAATCGCTTGAGATCCGATCGGTTTCATACATCCAACTTCTATCCATTCTGTAAAAAGAATTTATATAAGTCATTTTTTCATAAACAATTCAATAATATTGAACTTTAATAGAAAATACATTTAAGTAAACGATAAAGGAAGAAAATAATCCACATATCAACTACACATGTGAAAAAAACATACAAATGTGTTATTGAAAAAATGTAAAACCAACAAGAACTTAATGTGTTATATCACATCACAGCATGCCTCATCCCATAACCATATTAGTAGGGTATCATGAACATGAATAACATCAACCTTGTGCCATCCTCCTACCCTACATGACCCCAACCACATGCCACATCTTATTATAGTCTTATCACATCACACCTCACTGGAAAACACTAGGGAAATCATAGTACATCTCACCTGAAGACACATGGAAAATCACATCGCATCTTGACTAAAAACACATGGTCAATCACTTTTGAAGGAAGAGTAGGGAAGACATGGTAGCTATCCAACCATATAACTACCATCCTAGATATTAGAAAAATACCCATAACTCAAAACCTCTGATTATTGGTAAGTTTATCCAACTCTGGTAGGGAATGTGCAGAAATAACATAAAAATACATGATATATAGATAGCACAAAATAATAAACCTATGGGTTCACATTAACTACATAATCACACTTCACAACTACCATAAAACACATAAACCACACCACCACCACACAAGACGCATATCAATTCTCACTTTCATTTATAAGCCACTTCATTCACACTTACGTTGTCCATTCATTTAATGTTAAATTAATTAAATCCATTTACCACACATCCATTTCTATTCTATCTCATTTATTTAATATCTTGTTTGTTTTTTTTAACAGCATTATTTATTCCATAGATAACCTAGAAACTAATAAAACCACCACACAATAACTCACCATCTCACAATAACCATCGACGCCATGTTACATTGACCAACCATCTCACCAAAACAACCACATATCACAACAAAAATATTGCACATCACAAACCACCGCAAAACCAAGACCACCTCACCACATCATACACCACAACTTCATCACACAACTCCTCCACACGACACAACACCACCACACATCATCACTATCATACAACTTCCCATGTCACATCCATGCCCACTAACCATCACATTACAACCCCACATATCACAAAGCCCAACTGGTCACCTCAATCCCCATAAAACAGCCTACAACATACAATGAAACACAACAAAAAACCTCTCATAGAGGCAACATACCCCAACTTTCACAATTTATTTATTCAAGGTCTTTTATTACATTACCCCTTTATTTAGCATGGACATTATAACACAACTGATATTCCAGGGGAAACTAATTAATTAACAAAATATTCATTCATTTCCCTATTTTTCACGGTGAAATCACATCAAAATCCAAACTTCAAACTAAAATATTAGATCAATAACAATAAAAACAAGGTACCATATGTGTATAAAGAATAAAATAACTGATTTAAGATGATTCAGATGGGTTTTCACCTATTCAGATGGGGGAGCTCGAGAGTAGAAGAAAGCTGGAGCTATATTGATAACTTAAAACTAAATTATTAGATCAATAACAATAAAAATAAATTAGTATATGTGTAAAAAGGAAAAAATACCTGATTTCAGATGGGTTTTCACCTCTCGAATGGGGGAGTTCGCGAGAGGAGCAGAGCGCTGGAGCAGGAATGAATTTAGGGTTCTGTCACGAATGGGGGAGAGCAGCACCGCAGCTGTATTTGGGGGAAATATTTCCCAACAGTTTTTAAAAACCGTTGGGAAAGAGATGTTCAGGGTACCCTAAGGGTACCCTTTCCCAACAGTTTAGAACCATTGGCAAAAGGGAACCTAAAACACCCCTTTACCAACGGTTTGAAGAAACCGTTGGCAAAGGGGTGACTTTTCCCAACGGTTTCAGTGAACCTTTGGGAAAGGCTTCTTTGACCATTTCTTTACCAATGATTTTATGAAACCGTTGGTAAAGAGTTCCCTAATCCTTTATCACCAACGGTTTAAGGAAACCATTGGTAAACACCCGTTGGTAGAAACCAGAATTACAGTAGTGTTTTTTCTAGGTTTCCCTAAATCATTGATGATTCATGGGGATGAATTCAACAATGGTAACATGATTGAGGATTAAACATAGGTTACCCTACCAGTTCTTAGGAACAATAGGAATTGATGCTCCCTAAGGCTCCCCTATCCCTATCCAAAACTCATTGAGTGGACCAAGAAGCTCATGGGGTTCCTAGGAAATTTAGATATTAGATATGGGTTAGCCAAGTTGGGAAGTTTGTTTAAGGAGAGATCTCATTGGTGTCCCCTATTGAGTCAATAAGTTTTCCTTATGACTTTTCCATTCCTTTATGTTTTTAGAAACAAAAACACTCTATCTCAAGGAAAATTTTATTTCCCCGATGATTTATCTTAATAAGGGAATTTTATTTCTCCAGGAAAATTTCTCCTTACCTTCATTTTCATTGTTCATGTTATAGTTTCTCTAAATATGACTATTTTTATTTCGAAGTGTAAAATTCAGTTTCATATCTAAAACCTCGGAATCCTATAAATACTAAGATATAGAGAATTCTATTTTTAGGTTCTGAATTCAGATTCTGAATTATCTGAATTCAGATTCTGAATTCTCTAAATCTTAGATTCCAAACTCTCTAAATTCAGATTTTTAATTCTCTGAATTCGAATTTCAAATTCTCTAAATTCAGATTCTGAATTCTCTGAATTCAGATTCTAAATTCTGTAAATTCATATTCCAAATTCTCTGAATCTAGATTATAAATTCTTTGAAATTAAAATTCCAAATTCTTTGAATTCAGACTCCGAATTATCTAAATTCAGACTCCGAATTCTTTGAATTTGGACTCCTAATTCTTTGAAATTTAGGTTCCAAATTCCATAGAATTCAGTTTCTGAATTCCTTAGAATTCATATTCTAAATTTCTCAGAATTCAGGTTCCAAATTTCTCAGGATTCAGACTCTGAATTCCGTAGAATTAAGACTCTGAAGTCTATAGTATTCTAATTCTGAATTCCTTGAAAAACAGAATCTGAGTATCTATGTAATATAGACTCCGAATGTTTGTTTTCTTAGACTCCAAACTTTATATTTTTCCTAGACTCTGCAAAATGTACATGGTTAAGAAACCATATTTTTCTTACCCTTATTTTAATTATGAAATGTTGTTATTCATTATGTTTCTAATTAACCATTGTTTTAGTGAAACTTGTACAGGTCCCTCCAATATTTAAGGAAAAATATGTCTATTAGAGGTGGGAGCTGACTGTTGAAAAAAAGCCTATAAATAGGAGCTCATTTGAACAAGCCAAAAAAAACTGACATTGATCGTTCTAGAGACCACATGCTGTTGAAGTGATTTCTAGAGAGAGAGACTATCATGCTTTGTGAGTACTGAACATCTTATTCAGATTGCTTCATGCAAATATGATAGTTGTTTTGTACAATTGAGGGCTTCTGAGGATAGGAAAACAAAGGTGTCGACTACCTTTAAATTTCGAGGACTTCCTTGATTAAGAAGACAGAGGTTCCGACTGCCTTGAAGTTCAAAGGCTTGTGGGGTTAACAAGTAATATTCCGATATTCCTATCGAGGTCTTACCTTAGTGTGGGTAAGACAGGCTTTCTTGAAAGTATAAATCAAGGGACCTTTATCCAAGGTTGTTGGATACCCTACTCTTTGGGTTAAAATATTGCATACTTGTTACTTGTATTGTTTCAAGTTTATTTTCTACTACATTTTTATTAATAAGGAAAGTATAACTATCTTGTACTTTATTGTATCTGTACACTCTGATTAGTAAGATTCTATACGCTTTAAGGTATAATCTTTTTCCTTGTAAACTTTTCTTAAGTTTCATTTCCAGAACCATTTTTTTCCAGAACCTAGAAAGTTTGTAGAACTAAGAGGTTTTGTGAATTTACCATGTTTAACTTTGTTAAACATTGTTTACCTCAAGGTTAAAAAAGTTTTATACCATCTTTAAAGGTTCAAAAGAATTTTTAGAGTATAAAATTCACCCCTATTTTATATTGAGCATCTACATTCATATTTCGATCCTATAATTGGTATTAGAGGGAGGTTTCTGAAATACTTATATTTACATATAAGTTTTCTTGATAATGTTTTCATTTTTCTAAATATTTTTCTTTGATTAGGATTCTTATCCTTGTTTACAAACTTTTATTATTAACAAGTTCCTGTAGAAAGACATTTTCTTTTAGATGGTAGGAATGAATGTTGGTTTGATTGACAATCTAAATCCTACCAGACCACCTATATTTGATAGGAATGATTATGAATATTGGAGAGATCATACGAAGAATTTTTTATTATTACTAGAGTGGACAGCTTTGTTATGCTAATTAGAGATTACAGGATTCCTGGTAAAGAAGTCAGAACTTTTACTAGTTAAGAAAAGTAAAAATATCAAAAAAACTATAAGGTACAAAATACTTTGTTGTGTTCCATGACCAGGAATATATATAGTCATATTTCATCTTGTGAAGCTACAAATTGTATTTGGAAGAAACTTGAGGTTACTCATTTTGGTACATCCAAGTTTATAGAAACTAGATGATATATGATTAGAGAAGAATATCATGGGTTTCTATTTCCTTATAGAGAACCAATATGCCAGGTATAACAAATATTTATGACTATTGTTAACTGGTAACAATCTATGGGTGAGAAAGGTTTAGATGACGAGGCACTTATGGAAAAAATTATAGACATCATGCCTAATGAGTGGGAATATAAGAGAACAACAATTGATGAGAATAGGAAAGTATCTCAGATTACTCTTGATGAGATTTTTGGAACTCTTCTTCAACATGATACAAGAATGAAAAGAGATGAAAATTTTAATAAGAAAAATAATGGCAAGGGAATTTTAGCCTTTACTACTACAAAAACAAATACTTCTGAAAGGGTTACAAGATCCATGTTAAAGAAAGTCACTATTTTATCAGAATCAAGTGAAAGTGAACATTCTGAGAATGAGCTATCCAATCTTGCTCAAAGGATGAATAAGATAGTTGGGAATAAATAATATCATTATAGATATAAGAAGAATTAAATAATGTAAAAGAAATACTCTAATGTTACTTGTTATGAATGAAAAAGAGTATGGCATATAAGGCTGGATTGTTATATGTATAAAAGAAAGGATAGAAAGGAAAACAATTCTGAGAATAATAGAATGAATTACTACAAAGATAAAGCTAAGAAAGTTTTGAAAGCTAATGACACCTGGAGTGCTAGTGGTGGAGACTCTTCTAATGAATCCTTGGAATATGAATCTTTAGATCAAAATAATCTTGGTTTACTAACCAGATTACCCATTGAAAATCATTGTCTAATGGATAAGGTATAGAATGATGAATGTATAACCAATGTTTCTTTAAGTAAACATTATAGTGATAATAGATATTATGAATTTTTGGATGAATAATATTCTTCTGATGAAGATAATTCTTTACCCACTTATGAAGAAGTTTCCAGGTTTTCAAAGATACTTGAGAATGAAAATTCTAAAGTGAAGAAAAATCATGATAAGGAAAATTCTGGAATTTCTGTTCTTACTAAAGAAGTATTAGATATTTCTAAAGATCTTCATAACAAAATTTATGATTTTGAAAGTATTTCAAATGCCCTTGTGAATGTTAATTCGGTTAAGTATAAACATTTTAAGGATCTAGAAAAAGTATTTTCTAAGAAAAATGTTTTAGAGACTAACTCTAGTGCTAAAACTAATGTTTTTTAGGATAAAAAATTAGTTATTAGACTGAATTCAGAAATATTCTCCTTAAGGAAGTGTTTTTTAAACTTTACCTTAGGTAAGGAAAACTTTGATAAGATTTATTCTCAAATTCGACCTCTATGAAATAATTCTGGATTTGGTTATACTCAATTAAAACTGGTTTTTAGTAACAATTATTTTGTTCTTCAAAGTGCTCCATTCTACACTAAGTGTTAGTGTGGTGGGAATTGGGGCAAAAAATTGTTCCTTAAACAAAACTCAGTCTTTAAGTTTTCATAAAGCTTATTTTTCTAAGAAAATGTGGATTCCTAAAATTTTTCTTTTTGATGTTTCTAGATCCAAGAAAGTTTGGGTTCCGAAAGTCTAACACTTTTTTTCAGGAAAATAAAGATAATACCAACAACAATACTTCATACATGGATAGTGAATGTTTCAGGAACATGAATGGTAATACAAAATTCTTTAAAATGATTATCATTATTAAAGGATGAAAAGTAACTTTCAAAGATATTGCTCAAGGAAAAATTATTTGTATAGGTAACATTTTTTTTCTTTGAAAAACATTGATTTCAAATGTTTTAGTTGTTAAGGGTCTTAAGAACAACATTATTAGAATAAGTCAATTATATGATGAAGGTTACCCTATGAAGTTTAGGAATGATATGTTCTTAGTACACAATTCCATGTAAGAGTTTATTCTTTTTTCCCATAGTCAAGAGAATGTATACACACTAAACTTAGAAGACCTTAGGAGCCAAGACCTACCATGCATTAATGCAATGGAAGATCTTTCTTGGTTATGGAATATAAGGTTAGAACACTATAACCTTAGGAACATATGTAAACTCTCTAATAAAAGACTAGTTAATAATCTACTAGAGCATAGATTTGATTCTTCAAAAGTTTTTTATCCTTGTCAATATGGAAAGAAACAAAAATCAAGTTTTAAATCAGTTAGTGAAGTCTCAACTACTGAGGCATTACAATTGGTGAATATGGATCTTTTTGGTCCAATACAAACTAGAAGAATTGGAGGAAAATATTATGTATCTATCTTAGTTGATGATTACACTAGATTTACATGGGTCTATTTTCTAGCAAAGAAATCTGAATTTCCTTCTTATTTGAAAATTTTTAGAGCCCATGTTAAAAATGAGAAAAGCCTCCCATTGATTGATATTCATAATGATCTTGGAGGATAATTTCAAAACTCTTATTTTGAAAAAAAATTTAGTAGAAAAGGAATTAATCATAACTTCTCAACACCAAGAACTACTCAACAAAATGGCATTGTCGAAAGAAGAAACCAAATTCATCAAAAAATAACAAGAACCATGTTGAGTGAATATTTGATAGCTAAACACTTTTGGGCTGAATCTGTAAGCACTACTAGTTATAGTATGAATCAAGTTTTGATTAGACCTTTTATTAATAAAACCCCTTATGAATTATGGAATGGTAGAAAACCTATACATTTATACTTCAAGGTATTCAGATGAAAAGTATTCATTTTGAATAATAAAGATAATCTACATAAGTTCACACCCCAATCTGATGAAGTAATTTTCTTACGTTACTCCACAACTTCTAAGTCTTATAGAGTTTTCAATAAAAACACTTGTACTATTGAAGAAACAGTACATATTAAATTTGATGAAACCAATCCCTTTGTTTTCAAACACACTCAACCTACATCATCAGATGTGTTTTCAAAAACTAATTGTCAACTCTTGATAGAAGACCCTTATGATAATGAAAATGTTCAAGAAAATATTTTTGAAGCATTTCACTGAGAAGATTTCCTACCAATTGTTAATGAACAAGTTTTACAAAACCCAAATCAGTTGTTTCTTGAGAATCATCCTAGTGAAAATATCATTTGTGATGTAAATCAACCTGTAAGGACTAGAAGCTCCTTAAAAAATGAAGTAGAACATCTAGTATTTCTTTCTCAATTAGAACCCAAAAGCACTAATGAAGCTTTAGGTGATGATGATTTCATAAAATCCATGCAAGATGAGCTAAATGAATTCAAAAAGAATAAAGTCTGGACCTTAGTTGAAAGGCCTAAGTAAACTTCTGTTATTAGAGTAAAATGGTTGTTCAGAAACAAGTGTGATGAAAATGGAATCATAGTAACAAATAAAGATATATTTGTTGCTAAAGGCTATAATCAACAAGAAGGAATAGAAGATGAAGAAACCTATACTCTAGTATCTATATTTGAATCTATCCATATTTTACTTGCCTTTGCAGCATTATTTAATTTCAAACTTTTTCAAATGGATGTTAAATGTGCTTTCCTTAATGGTTATGTTCAAGAGGAAGTTTATGTTGAACAAACTCCTGGTTTTGAAGATAAAGAACATCCTAAAAATGTTTTCAAACTTTCCAAAGATTTATATAGACTTAAATAAGCCCATAGAGCCTGGTATGATAGACTTACATGGTTTTTGGTTCAAAAAAACTATGTTAAAGGAAATGTTGACCCAACCCTTTTTATAAAAAAGGATAAGAAAAATGTTTTGATTGTTCAAATTTATGTTGATGACATTATATTTGGTTTAAATCAACAATCTTTAACTGATTCGTTTGTAAATCTAATGAAATATGATTTTGAAATAAGTATGATGGGTGAGTTAACATTTTTCGTGGTTTTCAAATTTCACTAAAACTAGAAGGAATCTATATATCCCAAAATAAGTATTTTAAAGATCTTCTTAAAAAGTATTGATATGCAAACACTAAAAGTATTAGTACTCCCTTGGGCACCTCAAACTCACTTGATCTTGATGAAGATAGGAAACCATTGGATCAAACTTTGTTTAGAGGTATGATAGGAAGTTTACTATACATGAAAACTAGTCGTACTGACTTGTTTTTTTCAGTATGCTTATGGGAAAGATATCAATCCAGTCTTAACGAATCACATTTAAAGGTAGTGAAAAGAATTTTTTGCTACTGGGAACCATGGATTTATAACTCTTTTATATTTTTGGAAATGATTTTGTCTTAAAAAGTTTTTAGGATGCTAACTTTGGTGAATGTAGAATGGATAGGAAAAGTACATCCTGAACTTGTAATTTCTTAAGAGATTCATTTGTTTCTTGGTCATGTGAAAAGAAACACTCAGTAGAACTTTCCACTACTAAAGTTGAATATGTAGAAGCTGGAAGATGTTGTGATCATGTATTGTGGATGAAACACACACTCACAGACTATAGTATGAGTTTTACCAAAAAACAAATATTATGTGATAATACTAGTGAAATTGCCTTATTTAAAAACCCGGCACATCACTCTTGTGAAAAACACATAGATATTAGACATCACTTTCTTAGAGATCACACAAATAAAGAAGATATAATTCCTCAATTTATCAGAATGCAAGATCAACTTGTTGATATTTTCAAAAAAATCTTTACCCTCTGATAGATTTGAATTCATTAAATAGAAGTTAGAAATGATATCCATAAGGTAATCTTTCATATTAAATTCTTGTTGAGACCTATCTCCTTATAGTAAGAAACTCTTTTTTCATAGGGGGAGTACATTTTCTTATTAGTCATTTTTTTTGTAATCTAAATTTTTTCGTAATCTAAATTTTTCATAATCTAAATTTTTTCATAATCTAAATTTTTTGTAATCAAAAAATTTCATAGTATAAATATTTTGTAATCAGAATTTTTTTTTAATTTTTTTTTAAATTTCTCCAGAATATAAAGTTCTTCAAGAATAATTTCCCTCATTACGAATAGTCTTCCTAGTAATCCAAAAGGTATGTTTCCTTTCCTATTTTTTCATAATCATCTTTTTTACATGTTGGTATTTTCATTTTATTTTTAAATTTTTAGATTCTCTCTCTTACTTAAATCAGAATGTTTATTTAAAAAAAACCTCAAAAGATCAGAATTTATAAAAATCCTTCTCTGGTTATTGTCTCAACTATTAGATTTGATCCGAAGTTTTTTCAACCATTGGATAAACCATGGAAGCTGAACCATTGATTCAATTGTCTATATAAATCCTCTCAAATGGTTGTCCCACATTGGTTTTTTAGGATTTCTGGCGCTAAAGCTCTGCCTCTGTATTTAAGGCCATTCTGAATCCCCAAAGTTTCCATAGTTCTGAATGTCTTCTGAAGCATCTCCTTATAAAGATATGTCGACTTTTAAGAAAATGTCTGAGTGGCATATATACAGAGAAAGGTTAGTTGATCCAAAGTTTTATTCCAAATATGATTCTATCATATCAAAGAATGTTAAGTTTAATTGATGGGAGAGCCTTTGTGTTTCAAAGATGAAGGCACTAGATCCGATGTATTAGGACTTGTTGATTTAGTTCTATTACAAAACATTTTTCTTCAAGGAAGAAGGTAGAGACAAGTTCTCTTTCAAGTGTTATGGAAATACCCACTCTCTTTTCATCAGAAAGGCAGCAAGTTTGATTGGAATTCCTTACGAAGGTGAAACTGATTTTTTTACTCACAAATTACCTGATGTATCAGGATCTTTTGATAAGGAAAAGGCTATAGAGTGTCTTGGTTTGAAAGGAGTGAAGACAACGAAGATTATTCATCTGTATAAGAACTTACTGATTCTTGAATTATGGGTTCAAGGCTTTGTAATTCCGAGAAAAGAAGATAAGGATACTCTGAAGAAGAGGGATATCTACATATTGGATTTATTGGTGAATATCATAAAGATAAATTTGGTAAAGTATATCTTGATTATGATTGAGAACATCAAGAATGAAAATCTAAAATCTCAAATCATTATGTATCTGACTATTCTCTTGAGGATTATAGTTCTTTGTTTAGAATCTTTCAAAATTCCATGCAGTTCCATGCCGAGAAATTACAAGGTAATTTTGTTGAGTGATAATACTTTAAGGAGGATGATGGATGGTTTCTCCAATGAGTCTAGAGAATTTTATGATTTATCTAAAGAAGAAGTTGAAGATTTTTCAAAGAAGTCAGAAATGGCTGAAACCTCTAAGAAAGGAGGAAGGAAGAAAAAGTATAAGGAATTAGAAGAGAAAAGAAAAACCCATGTAGCTAAGGAAACTCTGTTTGCAGCAGTGAATCCAATGAAGCAAAAAGATTATCCTGACAAGGTAGTGTCTAAGAAGAGAGAGGATAAGAAAAATAGGAAGGAAGGGGATCCTAGGTTTGGCTTGGACCCTACTGAGGAAAAAGAATTAAAAATAAAGGCTGCTGAGGAGCTTGAGAAGCAACATAAAGAGAAGAATCAAAAGAAGAAGATGTCTGAGGCTGAGATAGTACAACGACTTATCAAGGATACTGAGAAAGAATTTGAACAAATTTGGGTACCAGAATATTTTTTATTAGAACCATTACTAGAGACTCTATGAAAGAATTTGGTGATCTTGGAATCACATCATGAAGAAGAAATAGTTGAATAAAAAGAAGTGGAAGAAGAAGAAGAAGAAGGTGGTGGTGATTCAAAAGATATAATAAAGCAAGCAGAGGATTACCCTGAGAAGGAAAGTATATCTATAAAATTGTTGATCCAGAATTCTCAAGATGAATTCTCAAAACATGATACACTAGGAAATGAAGAGAAGGATTAGGAAGAAGTAAAAAAACCTTTTGAAGAAGAAATTAGTAATTATTATTTTATTCATCCAAAAGATCAAGTGGCTGATGTAGAGAAAGAGGATGTTGAAGATGATAAGATTGTTCAGCTATCAGATAGTGAACTCAAATCTCCCAAAGAACAATGCATCATTCTGAGAGCTGATAAGGGAAAGTAGGTGGCAGTAGATACACCTAGTAAATCTGTGGTGAAAAAAAAGATGTCGGTGCTTAATCAAAGAGGAAAGCAGAGGACATAGAAAAAGAATCCTCACCAACCAAACACTCTGATTCAAAATCATCTTCCCTTGAACATGATTTTGTTGTCCAGTCATTGAAAATGTTGGTTTATACTATTCCCTTATTCCCAAGTATAGACTCAAGATGCAAGATGATTCAACATACGATTAATCAGAAATCAGATTCAGTTTCCATGGTTATGGACAAATGTGTCGGACTTGAGGCAAATTTCAAAACCTTCCTCATTGGTTATGAGGCTCATAAAAGATCATGCAAGAATATTACAAGATGTTCAAAGAAGATAATATAAGAGATAAGAATATTCGATGAATTTCATGATAGTTTCAAGGATGCTTTTGACACCAAATATGGGAAGATCAAGGATATTACAAATGGTTTTGAAGAAAAGTTAAGCCTAGAGCAGACTACTCGGAAGCAGGAAGTCATGGATATGAATGATAAGATTAATTATGTGGCCATGAATTGGAAGAGAGAAAGGGATCTTAGAATTGAGATTGAAGAGAATCTTTTTAAGTAAGATGAAGTGTTGAAAGATCAAGCAGAATGTCTTAAGGCTCAGGAAGAAAAAATTAAAGCCTTAGAGAAGAAAAATGAAGAACATGATCAGTTGATTAAGAATGCAAAAGAGGATCACAAGGAGCTCAAGAAGGTAAAAAATATTCTGAAGAAGCTAATAATGAAGGAGAAAGAAGGATAATTTATTTTAATTCCAATATTTTGTTGTAGTTTTCCTTGTACAAATTCTTTCAACATTAATGAATTTTTTTTGTTATTTATATATATATTTTTTAGTCATTTAGTACTAATTTTTTAGGTACCATTTTTTTTATTTACAAACCCTCTATTTCATTTTGAAAATCACAAAGGGGGAGAAAGGAATGATAAAAATAATACAAAGTAAAGAAGATATTTCCCTATGTAAGGGGGAGTTCATCTAGAGGAATGTTCTTATCAATGAAGATTTTTATATACAAGATAATGTAAAATATCATTCAGGAAATCAATAATATGATCCTTAGTGATTCTAAAGCCTAAGGTGGAGTTAGTCATATTCATTATGATCCATAAGTAAAGGGAGATAAGTTTTTATTTTCAAGTCCATAAAATTTATAAGTCCTTAGATTCTTTTTAGTAAGGATGTTTGTGCTTTCCAAAATGGGGTATATTGTTGAGTAAATAAGGTATACTTATGACTTTTTCATTCCTTTATGTTTTGAAAATTACAAACACTCTATCTCAAGGGAAATTTTATTTCCCAGAAGATTTATCTTGATACGGAAATTTTCTTTTCCCAAGGAAATTTTCTCCTTACCTTAATTTTCATTGTTCATGTTATAGTTTCTCTAAATCTAAAAATTTTTATTTCTAAGTATAAAATTCTGTTTCATATCTAAATCCTTATAATCTTATAAATACTAGGATATAGAGTATTTTTTTTCAGGTTCTAAATTCAGATTCTGAATTCTCTAAATTCAGATTCTGAATTCTCTGAAACTCAGATTCAGAACTTTATAAATTAAAATTCCTAATTATCTGAATTGAGATTCTGAATTCTATGTATTTAGATTTTGAATTCTCTGAATTAAAATTCCTAATTCTTCGAATTCATATTCTGAATTCTCTGATTCCAGATTCAGAATTCTTTGAAATTCGGATTCTGAATTCTCTGAATTCAGATTCTGAATTCTCTAAAATTCAGACTCTGAATTCTCAGAATTCAGATACAGAATTCTTTGAAATTCAGATTCCAAATTCCTTATAATTCAGTTTCCGAATTCCTCAAAATTAATATTCCAAATTCCTCAAAATTCATGTTCTGAATTCCTCAAAATTCAGATTCGGAATTCCTCAGAATTCAGATTCTGAATTTCTCAGAATTTAGGTTCCAAATTCCTCAGGATTCGGACTCCAAATTCCTTAGAATTTAGACTCCTAAGTCTATATAATTCTAATTATGAATTACTTTAAAAATATAATCAAAGTATCTATGTAATATAGACTCTAAATTCTTGTTTTATTAGACTCCGAACTATATTTTTTTCCTAGACTCTAAAAAATGGACTTGGTTAAGCAACCATATTTTTCATACCCTTGTTTTAATTATGAAACTTTTTTCGTTCATTCTGTTTCTAATTCACCATTGTTTGAGTGACATGTGTACATGTCCCTCTGAGATTCAAGGAAAAATATTTCCATTAGAATAGGGATATGACCATTGAAAAATGTTTATAAATAGGAGCTCATTTGAACGAGCCAAAAAATTGACGTTGATTATTCTAGAGACCACATGTTATTGTAGTGATTCCTAGAGAGAGAGAGACTCTCATGCTTTGTGCGTTCTGAACAACTTGTTCAACTTTATTCATGTGAATCTGATTATTTCTATATACAATCGAGGGCTTATGCGGATAGAAAGACAAAGGTGCCGACTACCTTTATAGTTCTAGGACTTCCTTGATTAGGAATATAGATGTTCCAACTACCTTGATGTTTGTGGGCTTGCAGGGATAGCAAGATAGATTCTGATATTCCTATCAAGGGCTTACCCTGGTGTGGGTAAGAAAAACTTTCATGAAACTATAAATCAAGGGACCTTTATCCAAGGTTTTTGGATACCCTACTCTTTCGGTTAAAAGATTTCATACTTCTTATTTGTATTGTTTCAAGTTTATTTTCTGCTAAATTTTGATTAATAAGGAAAGTATAAATATCGTATACCTTCTTTTATTTGTACACTATGATTAATAAGATTTTATACACTTTAAGGTAGAATATTTTTCCTTGTAAAATTTTCTTAAGTTTCATTTCTGGAACCATTTTTTTATAAACCTAGCAAGTTTGTAGAACTAAGAGGACTTGTGAATTTACCTTGTTTAACTTTGTTAAACATAGTTTACCTCGAGGTTAAAAATGAAAGTTATATACTAAATTTAAAGGTTCCAAAGTAATTTTTAAATTATTAAATTCGCCCCCCCCCCTTTGTATATTGAGCATCTACATTCATATTTCGATCCTATATCCCCTGATGAAGGACCCTCATCGTCAATGGAATACATGATTTTGAGGGTCCTTCCCACTCAGCAGGAAAAAAAGGAGATGAACTTTATAATGGGAATGAATTATTGAATGAGGGAACTCTGGCATGTATGATGAACTGGTCATATATTTCTAGTGGGTTTAGTGGAAGAATTAATTCATTCTTTTAGGGGTTTTAATCTTGGTAAAAGGAGACCATGGAGGTTTCTCAGATTAATCCCACCAAATTTGATGACCTAAGGTAGGGATAAGACATTATAGATGTTAAGATACCCATTAAATGGGTGATTTGTGATGTGTAAATAATTTAGATAGATTATATAGAGACGGGAATTATATAGAAAAGGGTTGAAGGTACTTTGGGAACCCACTTATTCACATAAGTAGAGGTAACACATGAAGGGAGTATGACCTTCATAGGTCATGATTTAAGGTCTCTTCATGAATCAATTGTGGATAGTACAGGGCATGGTTGATGATTTCTTTGTGAAGGGTTTCATATAATAAACTATACATAGAATGAGTTCATGGGAATGATCTATGAAGGAACCCATTAGAGAAATCTCATTGAAAAGACTTGAAAACTAAATTCCATAAATGAGTCTTGAAAATGGGATTCATAATGAGGTTTAATGAACAAGAATCACTAAGGGGTCTTGTGAATGGACTTATACAAAGGGCATTTCTTAGGGAACTTTGTGGGATTCTATCCTTTTTATTTTTAGATTCAAGAATTACCCATTGATAATGTCTTCAAATATTATTTGCAAAGGGAAATAATGTTTGAGATCTTCAAATATCTCATTAATGTTTCTTGAGATAATTAAATCTCTCCTTGGGTGTCTCTCTATTATTTCACTATTTATCTATTTTAAAGTGGGTGTAAGGTATTTATAGGAAAACCTAAATAACTATATTCCTAAAATGGGTGGTTGTGTAGGGAGTACATAGCCACATAACATTGATACAGATGATGAAGGATCATGAATGGACTACACAATGGGTAAGAAATAAATATCTCAGAGTCGTGAACAATGAATCCTCATGAAGCGACTATGTAGAATACATAGAATAATTATCTTAGATTCATGAAAAATTAATCCTTGTGAAGATACTCTATGGTTAATATGAAATCACTATCTGAAGGTCACAAATGATAAAGCATTGTCCAGGATCGAAGAACCTTACTAATGATCTAGAAACTTCCCAAATGATTGATTTGAGAACCGAGTGAATCTTGAGTAGAAATTTGAGCTTATTATTGAAAAAAAATCCCTTCATTAGTTTCCACTCAAAATTTGATTTCCCATTTGGTCTTTAACCTTCTTTCTAGTGTTTCTAAAGTATTTTCAAATTTTTAGGCCTCAACAAAAGTATTGTAAATCAATTACATATGGATAAAATTTATATTATATTACCATGGAACACACAAAAAATATTTTAAGGGTTTAGTGTTATTTTTAATTTTTTGACTATAAATTGATTTATTTAAGTAAGAATAAAATGAAAATGTGATAATTGTAAATTTGGATGACAGTTAAAGAGACATGATGTGTATGGACACTTTCTATTGAAATAATTTCCTTCTCAATATGTGTAGTGGAATTAGAATGGATAATCAAACATTACAGAAAGATTGAGTGCCAATTATTATTATAAAAATAAAAAAAACTATTACCCTAATAGCGGAGAATGAAATTATAACTTGATAAATTATCCTTTCAGTATTATAGGACAACATCAACAACCACATAAAATATCTAATTCTAGCACTGCATGCTTGAGATTAACTACTAATGGATTCATCCCTTTATAAACAACATATTATCAATTATATCATATTTTAATTTGTGTTCATTACCTTATAATATAGCTCCCTAAATATTCATTCAACAAAATTCCTTCACCATATTAATAATTATTCTTATAAATAAAAAACCCAGAAAATGAAATAGATATATACCTTTTTCTATTTATCCTAGAATTAAAATAGTTATGAAACAATGGTGTAAAAATATATATATATGTGGAATTAGTGACTATATTTTTTGTTATTCAAGTTTCTATAATGTGAAATATTAGTTCCTCTCCTAGAATAAGAAACTTTTATGTTTATAATAATCATGCCAGCTGGTAATTCCTATTTTGTAACTTTGATTTTGAGTCTCAATGACTACCATATAGAACATATGGTGTTTCAATGGTCATTTTAAATTAATTTATGTATCTTATATATTTTCATTTAAAAAGTAATAGTTTAATAAAAAAATTGAGGCAATTAATTTTTTTTGTATAGTTTTAAAATATTAGTATAATTATAAAATATTAATGTATAATTTGGAAAATATCATAAATTGAATGAAGGTTGGAAAAGAGTTTTCACCTCATCATATAATGTTGGAACATAATAATGGAATAAAATGAGAATATTTTTCAAACCTCTTTATTGGTAATTTCATTTGTTACACCATAATTTAATTTATATGTATATTTTGAGTTATATATAAAAAATATGATTTATATATTAATTAATGAGTATGTGGAATTAAAAGATCATATTAATGCTCACAAGGACATAAATTCAATGAATATAATATGTCATTTATGATAAAATGAGACTGAGAAGTATTGTGAAGAAACATTTTCACTACAAAATAAATAAAAATATGTATTCCTTTAAATATTGAATAATTTAAAAATAATTTATGAATTTATAGGTAAAAATTATTTTTTTTAATTAAATAATCTTAATTTATATTCCGCAAATCATTTTTCTTCATTTTCTTAAACCAGTTTATGGGTTCCCGGTACCCCAACTTACAACCACAGACAAGTCAGACAATGCATAACACATACTTAAACATCATAATAACCAGATTTATCTCTGGATCCCAAGAAGGAATCTTCTTCTCTAGTAGCCAATTCCCATTCAGGATGCCTCCAAAAGATTCCACTTTGAACCTGACTCCTAAGCTGATCATGAACGGATTGATCTAGGTAAGCCTTCTTGACCACGCTACACTTTTTGAAGTAGTATTTTTTAATTTACAGATGATGTTTACCCCTTTATTTTTCACTATGATGATTCCTTTTGCTACAAATTTGTACGGGGAAGCTTATGTTGGATGACCCATACATTTTTTATGGATAAATATTATAGATAGTTACATTATTCTTATTCTTTTATCATTTATAAATTAAAATTTTATAATACATTACTTATATGGTTTAAATTATTTCATTACTTTTTTTATAGGTACTAAGGTTATTTGAAGTCCTATATGAAAGAATCTTAAATAGAATTATTTATTTTTAAAGGATACATAATAGAAGAGTTCCTTGCATTTTTTGAGGTATTTAGATGAATAGAGGCAAGAATAAATTTATTTGGATGTATTTATGATAACATAATGTATTATCAGGATAATATTAAATCATCAATATTTCTAAATTTAGGTCAAAAAGTTGGAAAAGTCTATTTATTACTGATATAATTATAGTTATGATAGGCACATAAATATATGTTATTCAATAGTGATATTTTTATCAATTTATCAAATAAATGAGGATATAAATTAAGATATGAATTCATATTAAGACATAAATTTTTATAGAGACAAAAAAGTTGTTTATAGTTAAATTGTTTATTAGTTTTTATATCAAGCATGTTATTGTAACCAGATTCATAATACACCCTAAGTAGGGGTGAATTTGGGTGTTGGATTTTATTCTTTTTTCATAGGATATTTTCCACATTTTAAAAAAGAACATATTAATTCTATCATTATTCATAAACCCACACATATATTTTAAATAATGAAATTAGATATAAGGACAACTTATTTACCAAATTCACTATAATGAGAGAGTTCAAGGAGCACACATCGATAATGTGTCAATATACAAGCAGGTAATACTATCCAATGTAGGTATTACACTTTTTTGGTATGTAATAATTTTCAATCCCAAGAACACTTACTCCTCTTGACCTCTCACACACTACATTTAGATAAGGAATAAAAATAAAATACGCAACACATAGGTTACTAAAAATAAATTCCAGAATAGAATATGATAACCAATCCTACAAGAGTGTTATATATACCCTTATTTATTTTTCTTCAAATTTATATCTTATAGAGTGTTCCTTTTCCACATATTTTTATTATTTACTTCAAATCCTCGCACATATGTTTTCGATTTTATTTGTGATGAATAATTCCATCTTCTCATTCTTATCTTATTATCCCCTAAGTTATCTTACAATAATACTTCCCATATTTTTCATATAGAAAACACTATGAAATTATTATAAATATAATATTTCATATTCAATACAAAATAATTTATAGAATTTTATTATGGAAATTACTTGATGTTAGAGCCAGGTAATCATTCAATTTAATGTTATATAATCCTCTAGATATTCCTCAAAAATTGCAGTCTACTTCCATACAAAATTTTTCAGTTTCTTTCTCATTTATTGAATAAATTATTAATTTTAAATTTTGATAAATAATTTTACCCGGCATGATTTTATTATGTATTCCCAAATGATTAATTTTAAAGTCAATGAGTACCTTCTTTCCAAAGGAAGGCGGTATCTAGGAGTTTGCCCGTAACACCTTGGAATGTGAATTAATTGAGAAGATGTGATGTTGGGATAATGAAAACCTTTTAATGGGGAATTATTTCCTTATATTTCAATCTATTATATATTTGATATGTATTAAAACATTCTTAAAAATATCCATATATGATTTACTAACCCTATGTTAATGATCTTATGGGATGTATGCATCGATGTGAAAAACTACATGTATTAAAAATTCTTTATATTTATTTTGTTAGTTGATTACACTATGGTTTAATGCCACATAGATCGGAACTCAAGAATCTATCACCAAATTGGAAGGAAGTGGGTGTCGTGATATTGGGATTTATCCCATCATTGGGGATTCTTACATATCCATGTGAAGGGAATCATAACCTACATACTTCGATGCTACTTAATAGAACACATCATACATTTTAAGGTTGTGTGGAAATGAACTATGGAGTTCTTTTTATGGATATGAATCCATGAACTATTCCCAGCAGTTCAAAGTCATAGAATGTATAATAGTAGGTAAAAGGTAACTAGAAATGGATATTTTGGGACTTACACCTTGGAAACCATTTCCAGTTCTTCCCATGAGGAATATGGACCTTGAAGGTAGGTTGGATCATAGGAAATATGTCCCATTGAGAATATGGTATTCATAGGTAGTATCTCCCAATGAAGTTATGATTGGATTTAAAGGAATATATCTCTTTGATAATATGATCATCATAGGGAATATGGAATAGTGAAAGTATGTTTTAGTTTTTCATAGGGAATATGTCCTGGTGGAAATAAAGATTTATATGTTGTTGGGTTTGAACCTAAAATATGCGTCCTACATATCTTAGTCATTAGGAATCAAATTACACAAATTTTTAGTTACATAGTTTAAGTTAATATGATAAGATTGTACCATGTATATTAATGTTATATGGTAAGGATCCTATCATGTTGTTTTAGGTTGTGTGACTAGGATGTCTATTTCATGGGAAGGGAGACACTATAGGATCGAGTGGGGATTATTGATGGGATTATATTATGTGTATCACATAGTATATAAACCTATGATAAATATTTCTCAAAGGTAATGTGAACCTTTTAGAAATAATATAGGGATTATACCTATCAGGAGGAAGTCCATATATATGGACATGCATCCATTGTATATTGGTAATGGAATCTGTAAGTATGAGTGGAATTAGGAGGAATATGGAGTAATGAGGATGATATTAGGTATCATCATATTAGATAGTGGCTGAGTGCAACTAGCATGTATACTAACTATAGGTACCTTATCTAGTAGGTGTGTTAGGTAAAGGAAGAATTATAGGGATTACACCATGTATGAGGACCTTTCATGGATATACCTGGATAATTAATGAGTTACACTGATGAACTCATAGATTGGAACATGCATGTGGCTTACACATATGGAGGATCACCATACCATAATGACTTATTGAGTGGATCATGGATTTCACTCATTCCATGGCTAATAGGGTGTTGGATATAGGTTATCCAAGATGAGAATTCTAATCTCGGGGAAGTCTCACTAGAATCCATATGATAGGGACCCATGTTATCATGGTAATACATGATCATTATTACCCTGTGGGTCCTATCATCTTGGGTGGAAAACATGAAAGAATAATATTTTCAAAGGAGTATATGATTGAAGGAGGGAACTTTGGCATGCCTGATTTCTTTACCATGCATGTACAATGGTTTTAAAGAAGGTATTTATTTTCAATTTTTAGCTATTTGACCTTGGAAAAAGGTTTTTTGAAGGTTATTTGTATTTAATTGATCCAAGTAGAAGATGTGGATAAAGGATAGGATATGGGATATGTATATTCACCCTCCATTTGGGTGCCTCTTGAATTAGTAATGGGAGAACAATGTGTTATACCCGATATAGGAATTTGGGAGATGCTAGTTAACACCCTTAGGCCCACTCACATTTTATATGGTTAGGAGATACCCAACTCAATGATGATAAGGATTAAACACTCCTCATGATAGGGACTATCTTTCATGGTGGGAGACCTTAAGGGTCTCCCATATTTGGGGGAGGGGTCATGTTTGCAGAGGGTCCCCATGTTCATGGATGGTCCATGCAAGGTCCCATTAAAAAATTGGGCTCACATATCATTTCCTTCCTTCTTTTTCTTCCCTTTATATTCTTATTTACCTGGGGTAACATCACTAATAAAGGATCTAGATCTCATTAGAGTTTCCCAAAGTGAAAAGTCTCTCAATAATGGTTTTATACATCAATCAATTATGTATCTTTATAAGATAGGTGATATATATTAATAGGTGGTGATGGATAACCTTATTACTAAAATGGGTAGCTATGTAGAGACTAAATGTTTGTGTATTGTAGTTGTGGAAGACTAATACTCATAAAAGGAGTATTCAATCACATGTTATTTATACTTTTCTATAAAAAATCGTAGTATTTTTCAAACTATTACTTTATGGGTAGATGGGGTGCTTCATTGATGATGGTATGCTTTATAAATAAATTAATTTATTCATGAACATTTTCCCTTTATCAATATCTTTCATGGTAAAAATGAATCCTAACTTAAAATGACGACACATGATGATCTGTAAGTCGTGTTTTTCTCTATGAGTCAAATTGAATCCTAAAAAGAAAACTATAGTAATGGATATATATATCTCCCTATATTGAGTGTTTTAAGAGGCCATGAAGTGACTATAATATATTTTAATATTTATTTTATTCTTTTTGACACACCTTTCTATATTAAATAGATACAATACATATCCTACTTCCAATATAAGGTTCTTACCAACACATCATCGAATAGGGAAATGTTTTTTATTATTATCCATCTCTTAGTGTGTGATAAGTCATATGGAACAAGGATATCCCATTTTAATCTTTTTTGAGTGTAAAGATTCTCTTCTGACCACACTTTACCTGAGTTTTTTTAATGAGTACCATATCATGGATTCTTAGTAAAATTCGTGGAACATATTTTTCAGTGAAAAAAATCCCCCTAAAATTAGATTCATTCAAAAAAAATGTTATTCTAAGGTAATATAGTGATATTTTCTACATTACTTAAAAATTTGATAATATTAGGGATGATTTTCATCAAATGGATGGTCTTGACTCAAAGTGTTTTTATTTATTTGACTTATCAACTAATTATATACTATGAATATAATAAAGATTGTTCTTAGGAATAGGTGAATATACTTGAGAAAGGAATGTAATGGATCAAGGTTAATCATGATCTCCAACTTCTTGAACCAATGAGAGTATCACCCATGTAATGTACTCACATATGGGTATAGGCATGTGTACCATTACTACACACAAGATTTAGTCCATTAAGATATTCAAAAAAATTTCCACAGGGGAATGTGATAACAAATGAGTTTAGGCATATGTACCATCACAATACACTAGAGTTGGTCCATCTAGATATTAATGGTGATTTACTCTTGGGTGTGTTCTCACATATGGTCATTAGCATGTTTACCATTACCATAAAACTAGATTTAGTCTATTATAATATGGATATAAATTAATTTATGTGATGAGCTTCTCAAATGATTAATTTTGAATGAGTAGTACAAATTTCAAAAGGGATCATGTTCCCTAAAATTGAATGTTCATTCATTTTTCACAGATAATTTGAACCAATGTATAGAATGAATAAAAATATGCTCTAATTTGTTTTTTCCTTAGGTAAGGGATCAAGCAAGCCCTGTTTTACTTTTACTAACTTTATATGATGGACCTCATGACATTTATGATTCATTAATTCATTTTTATAGATCCCTAACTATTTCTTAAGTCCCATATGAGGTAGAATTAGCAGGTTGGAACTCAACTATTTTTCTATCCACCCTTTATTAGTTTTCAACATAACATGGTTTATACCTTTTCCATTACAATTACTTCATTTTTACTAGATCATTCAAGGTTCATATCCAAGAATATGATACTTTACTTTTACCTAGGCTTCCCTTTGAGGTTTTTAACCTAATGAGTGATACATATCTTTCCTTGGGTAGTTTATGGTTATAAAATCTAGACCAATGTATCTAATGTTTTATGTTTGAAAAATTTGACCAAAATTTTGGCAATATACATTACAAAATGGGAAAAGAAAACATGAAAATATTTAAGAGTCTAATGTAAAAAATGTAAATAAACATGAAGGAATGTTTCACATGGTTTAAGGTTATATTTCTTAGACAAATGGTTACTAATATTTATAGTCAGAAAAAATTGACCAAAAGGTGATGTGGTATTCATAGTAACATGGGTGAGGAAAACCCAATGTGAATGAGAGACCCATGATAATATAGATCATCTCATCATAGGGTGAACACTGTTTAAGGTCATAGTGATTTTATAATTAATTCATGTCGTTTTGGGTCACATGATATGGATAAAAAAGGTTAAAGAATTTAATTTCATATTCTTACATCAAAAAATTATATGATGAAAGAATGTATAACATTAAGGGTTTTAAAAGCTTCTTGAATTTTTAGATTATTAGTTGGGAAAATTATCACCCAATAAAATTGAATCAAGGTATGATGATATGGAATAGGTACACAAGGAATGATCATTGACCACATTTTAATGATAAGTTACATTGTGATGATGTTAGAGTGTATGAATATTAGAGGAACTTTTCTTTAAGATAAATATTCCTCTGGTTTGAAGGGATAAATATGGTGACACTTGTGATCATTACTAAGTAGAGGTTCCCTTTGTAGTTGGACACACTCATTACCAATAGCCATGAAAGTTATATAATGATATTAAGGGATGAAGTAGGCATATGAAAGGAAGTTTACTCAATAAAGGTTTAAAAAATATAATATTTATTCCACCATGTATTTAAAGAATATTTTGGGCTAATGGTCACAACAAGAATTTACTCTAACTTTTACCCAGACCAGTGGGTACTGATAATATAGATTGACTTTTTTATGGCCATATGGTAGGCCCCAAAATATTTTTTCTTTTTTTATGCTCTAATATTTTCTTAAGATCTAAGGGTTAACAACCTAGAGAGTGGAAACTTGAATTTTACTTAGGTCACCCCTTAAGGGTTTTTCTAATTGATAAGTTTTATGCATCTTTTTTTAATTTTAGTTTATGGTTCAAGAGACTAGAACCATTGGGGGCAATAGTTTCGAGTCACAAAACTTTGAAAAGAGTTTTTTAGGGGTTAATGTCATTTATATTTGACTAGATATTTATGGGGTTTATGGTTGTATAACAGTTACTAGATGTTTTGGGGTTTATGGACATACATATTTGACCAAAAAGAGAGAGATGGTCTAACTAATGAGAGAAAAAACAAATCTAACATGAATTAGGATCCAAATGCAGTTATGGGCCATCTAAAAAAGTATGTAAATAGTTTATGAACATTTTTATTGGAGAAAAAAGAAGGTTAGATAGCATACATAGCTAGGGAAGGAAAAACCTGACATGAATAGAGGATCCCAAGGATACTAAAAACTATCATGAGAGGGGGTACTCACTATTTAAGATCATGGTGCTCACATGAAAAAAGGTATGTGATATGATAACCCATATGTAACCTAAGATCTAATAACATCCCAATATATTTGAATTGTATTTTTTTTAAATAACGACCTTAAGTATTTGAATCAAGATGATGCGATGGAACAAGTATGTCAGTGATGACCACTGACCCACATTTGAATGATGAGTTCTATGGAAACATCATTAGAGGTGCATAGAGATTAGTGGGCCTTATGTTTAGGATGAGGATGCCTCTGGTTGGTATGGACGAATATGGAGATACTGGTCATCATTACTAAATAGATGTGTCCCTTGGAGATGAATATACTCATTACTGAGAGCCATGAAAAGTTTATGGAAATTTAAACACTTAAGTAATCAAGTTTGATATATGGAACGAAACATCTAAAGGTAGTCAAATAATCCCAATAATGAACTAACTATGATTAGGATATTTTGGGATGATGAAAAGAGAATGGATATGGATTATTATTTTTGGTTTTGTCTGTAATATAAAGTTTTAAAATCACTATGTATGCTGAAATAATATGAATTAATCAACACATAGCTCTTATAATACAAGGGCCTTGTTCAGATCGTAACATAGATGGACTATGACATCTATAGAGGAAATCATGTTCATATCAATAGAATTTCTAAAGAAAGATATATTTTGTGGATGGGATCATTTCTAGTATAGGTTCATAGGTAAAGAACTATATGTTGGAGGATCTTATGTTGATATAAATATTATAATTTAAAGGGGTATTTTTTTATAAAATCATGGATATGGATCCATGTGATGATGAAGATCATACATGGATCTGGCTCTCATAAAATGGATTTAGGCCACACATGGTATTAAACACTAAGTAATTTAAGGTTATGCGGGATAAAATCGATATTTTGTAGTTTATTGTCATGTGATAAGGATTATTTGATACATAATTTATAGTCATAAATCTTGGAATTGGATGTTATTCAGTTTAATTTCATATGACTAAGACCTAAATATTGGGGATATTTTGATCCTTATATAGGTTTATAGATATAAAACCATACATTGGAGGTCTTTCATCGATCTGGGTCATGCATGGAATATGATAGCTTCATCTCAATAATGGACCCATTGGGGAGAAATCATTCCTGAATAAAGAGTATTTTAGTATTAACATGAAGCATAAATTTGATTGAGATTCATTGTTGGGCCTAGTATTATTGATCTGAGCATCACTATATATCCTATAGTAACAAGAATAATTTCATGAATAGTTCTGATATATAACAAAAATTACATCTCATTGTAGATTTTAAATCAATAAGACCTGACATGAATAAGGATTCCATACACCAAGAAGCATTCAAATAATGAGGAATTTAGTACTGAGTCCATGATAGAAATTTTGAGCATCACTACATATCCCATAATACAGGAATCAATACACACATAGTTATATTGTATACAGAGGTATTTTTCCCTAATGTAAACTGATGGATGAAATAAATTCATACAGTAATAAATCTTCCATGGATCTGGACTTCTTGCAATAATATATGACTATGTATAGTAGGCCACTCTAAGAAAATTAAGGTCTCATGGGTTTGATCATATATAGTGAAATTTATTTTCATGTGATAAGGTCTTGGGTGTTGTGAAGTTTATAGTCATTCTGCTTGGAATTATATATTATCCCATCCAAATGAAGGGTCTCTAGGGAATTTGATTCATATGAGAAGACCCAGACACTGGGATAGAAATGGGGGACATTATAACTTATCATGGGATCATGGATAGAGAAACCTATGCTAGAGGGCCTCTTTAATAGATCCAGATTTCAAATAAGAGAGAAAGGATTCATGAAATGGATCGTTCTAAGTTTTTCAGGGTGGACCATGGTAGAAGATATTGTTTTGATCAGGTCATGCAAAAAATTGGTATAGCTTTCGCCTATTTCAAGATCCATGGTGGAAAACTAGACATGAGTGAAGAGGTCGAATTATAGAGAAGAAAATTGGGTATTTGGTTTGAATTTTTGTTTGGGACCATGATATGAGATCCATCAATCACTGTGTATCATGTATTAACATGAATCAAGACACATGTTTTTATTATAATATGGTTCTCTGTGTATAGAATTAGATTATGCGTAGAATACTAGGAGTGAAAAGGGATCCGTAATGATAGAAGGATGGATATAACCTGATATAAAATTGAAAGTATCTCATCATCGGGCCACAATAAGTGTGAGTAAAATTAACAAATATGCCTAGGATATGAGATCCTTCTATCATTATGCATATCAAGGAATGTAAATTAAGTCACATGTAGTTTATATAGTACATGGCAAAATCTATTTACATTGTATTAGTGTTGAGAGATGAAAGGGAACCCAACATGATTATAATGAGGATTCTAGAACTAAGACAAATGGAGGAGAATAATTCGGTTTTATCATATTGTTAGGTATAATAGTTCAGATGTAACTACATATCCTATAATAATAAGAATCTATCTACACATAGTTCTTATAATATGGGTGTTTCACCTCAGTGTTGGCCAGTTTATAGAAGAAGAAAATACACATTGATAAATATTAAATAGATCTGGATCTCATGTATGAAAAAAGGTATTTAAAACCTTCCCAAATAGTCTGCGAGGTCATGTATGGAAGACTTTATATCATGTAATTTTATGTCATGTGACCATTACTATGATACCTACCTTTTAAAAATGATGGATATTAATTAGTTGAATGGAGAAATAAACGAGAACCTATATGTTCACATGAATCATTATTGGTGCGAGACACAATAGTCAATCGTAGGATTACATATATTTCACAAAATCTCAATTAAACGATGTATAGTTAAAAAATATCATATAGCTTTATATCACATGACATGGATGTCGTCATGTAGTTTTACGCCATATGATAAGGACTTTTTTGTAGTTTTACATCATTTTAAAAGGATATAACTTCTATTTCATTTATATTCATAAAAATTGGACTTGGACCATTCAATTTAATGTATTTTAGTGATAATGTTATGATACATGGTTTAAAAGCATCCATCATGGATGATATGAACCCAACCTGAACTTATGAAAAGTAATTCTTGAGAAACCTTGCATTGGTGGTTGGTGTGATGCACTCACAATATATTGTGATCAATGAGTTGGATCCATTTGAGTGTACCTTTTATATGGATTATGGTCCATCCCATTTTAGTTAGAGTTTTATAGGATTTGTCCTCGGTATCATCGAAAATCCCAGAATATTAGGGACAATTTTTATTTAAAAATAAAATTGTAATATTATAAAGGAAGATTCATTGAAATGAAATTCATGATAGTTGATACGTCCGTACATACCGAATATTCCTTTTTCAAATTAAAAAGTTTAGAAAAGTGAATTGATCGGAAAATGACAAGAAGATTACATTTAAAAATGTTATTTTAAATGGTAAAACATGGGTAAAAATTACTTTAAACTTTATAGGATAATAGTAAAACATTTTTGAGAACCTTTTTATAAAATTCAGTTTTCAAAGAACACATCTTTCTGACCAAAATGAGAAAAAATGTTAGATTTTCATATTTTTTTTATAATTTATGTTAAGTACCAATGAGTGTAAAAATGGTACTAATACTTGAATATATCATGGATATAAAGTGAAAGAAAAAACTCCATGATTTTTCCTGAGATATTTATCATAATAATTCATTAATGGAATCATAGTCATAAATAATATCGATAATGGATGATATTGTAGAAATAAACCATTACCAATGTGGTAATTTTTAATCATAACACTATGGAAAGAATAACCTTTAATTAAGCAAAACAATACCATTAAAATAATTATATTTATGATATAACACATAAAATGTAAGTATATACACCTCATAGAAAAATATATGTACATAGCATGGCATGTTTCTCGAAGAAAGAAAATTGAGATAGAATTACTTTACTGATTTGGTAAATTTTGAACCATAAACCCCATGAAATAAAGATTAAAAAATAGATATGTAAACAAAAATAAATTTAATTATAAGAATAATATAAAAATTCATGGGTTTTATAAACACCACACAAATGAAATGAGTGGTGAATAAGGCATGTATCTCCAAGAAATAAAAAGTGAGATGAAATTATCTTACCATAAGTCTTGAATTTATTAATACATGTTCAGAAATCCTATATAATAAATATATGTTTATTATAAATATAATAAATAACCATATTATTATATCTAATACCATATATCAATTTTTTATGACTTTATATTGCTTTTTTATTAACAAATCCATGGTAATGTTATGTTTCAGGTAATATCCATTTTTATTTTTCATATATGTTTTGACTTTTTATTCTTCATCCTCTTACTTGGATCATGATTTAATTATTTCAATAATGTAAAATGTGGTATAAATATAATATATAATTAGTATATATGTAATTATAATAATATATATAAAATATAAGTTTGAAATGGAATACACCATTCTTGGAGATGGTAGGTCGTACGTACGTATAAATGTTTTTTCTGTTTTATTATGATATTGAAATAAATAAATTAAATTACATATATATATATATATATTATAAATACTGTATCATTATTTTTTCATATATATCATATATTTCACTAAATTAATCCTTAATACATTCTATATAAGGTGTTAACAAATCACATCGCTTTGAGGAGGCGGTAGTCCACACTTCCCCAAACAAAATTATCATAGTTACACACAATTTAAGGAATGCATTTATGAGTTATATAATAATTAAAAAAGAAAAAATAAATCCAAATTATCATATATAACATATAAAAATAAATTTCCCATCATAATTCCCAACCATGAGGGGTTGTAAAGAAAAAACGAACAACATTGATTCATGAGGTGGTTTTTCACCATCCATAAGAATGACAAGTTCGTTACCCATTAAATGGAAGTGTGTATAAGTGCATGTAAAAAACATAAAATAAAAAATTATATGTATATTGAGTATAATTTTTTATTATATAATAATGGAATAAGAATAATTGAGGTGGTGGATAATAAAAATAAATAAAAGGAGATTGAGGAAGGAAGTTACCTCTTCTTTTGGGTAACTCATTTTTCTTTGCACAAAAGGTATTACTTGTTTGGATTTATTCCCAAAGATAGGATTAAAAGAGTAATTGAGATAATTTTGGAGGTTATTATAGTATGTTTTGGTCAATAAAAATGTCATTATAGGTGAAAATAATTGGGATTAGTGGGTTTATTTTTATAGTGAAGGAGTGTCGTTCTCGTAAATTTTTGAAGAGGAAATTCCACCAACGTTTTTCCTACGAAAATTATCTCCAATAATATAAAAAATTATTTAAAATGGGTTATATGGTAGAAATATGTAAATAAATTTCTTTTTTACAAGTATATGTGTGATTTTGGCTCTTACATGTAATGTTTAGTCGCTTGTTAATCTAATTTTTCTCTTAATAATTATAATTAGTTTTAATTATTTTCACTAATATTTTGATAAAAAAATAAGATCAAATTATTTTAAATTATATATTGTTATGATTAAAAATATTTAATCCATTTTTCCAAACTAAAATAAAATAAGAAAAAGAAAATAATTTAAAATTAATCTCGTAGACGAAATGACAATATAGATTTTTTAAGTAAAAATGTTCAAAAGTTTTCTCAATTTTTATATCTAACTTTAAAGTGAAATTCATTTACAATGACCTAAATAGGATCAAATAATCTTTAATTGATATTATTATACCTTGAAACAAATTATAAATATAATTTAATGTTATAAATAAATTAGATTTAAAGGTAGTTTTAAATTAAAATTTACTATTTTTCATTATTCATCAAAGAAATGAAACTTCTTATAAAAATACCAAAAAATAAACCTAGAAAACTTTTAATCTTTATATTTATAAAATAAAGTGTATTTTTACATATAAAATTTATAAAATAAACCAAATTTTGAATTAAAATAGGTTCTCCCTTAACAGGTGGTAAAACTGCTTTTATAAAAATATACTTTTTATGGGTAATATTGGGGTTTCCCTATCTTATGCCTATCAAATATATTTTATGAATTTAAAAAATATATTTTATTGAATATATAAAATATATATTTCATTAATATCATTTAACAATTTTAATTAATTTAATTTATTAGGAAAAAATTCATTTGTGAGCATAAAAGTTGTTTTTATAAAAACATTCCCTTTATATTCAATTGGTTATTATATTAAATTATAAATAACTTGAAACCAATGGATTCAACCATGTATTTTCATAAGTTTTTTTAATATTATTCATATCTTCAAACTTAATGGCTATTTTATATCTTATTATATTAAATAATAATTTTTTAAATAATATATTATTGTTTGGTAAAACTTGGTCTTGTGTGTAACATAAGTTGACCTTAGTGTTCTATTTAGAGAATGATAAACTTTATGTTGTTGAGTGAAATAAAAAATATAAAAAATATTTAATTAATTTGAAAAAATGTCATTAGATCTTGGGGTGTTACAATCCTACACGTCGTGTACTTCTAGACAAACATGGGTTGTTTACACGGGCTGGACTCGAGGTCATGGGACATGGAATTTAACCCCTTTTAGACAACCTATACTTTATTATACTTGAATTGGATCCCTTTTACTATATATTTTTGATATGTTTCGTTAGGGTGTTCTTCCCTTATCCTTTCTCTAAGGGTTAGTATGGAATCATCCTTTACTCCTAGGATTATGATCCCTTTCACATGACTTCTTAGATATTGTCATTATAATCCCTCTAAGAGGCCTAGTGTGAGATATTCTATTCATATTCATTCCCTAGGTGGAGTTATTGATATCTTCTTGATCAATGTTACATGATCATTGATCCTTTACATAGTAGGTTAATCCAGATTGAGATATTGGTATCACCTAATGGCCTTAACAGTGATCCTCATATGTGTATCATTTGTATTCAAACCATCAGTAGGTACTTCGTATGTTGAGACTCGACAATCAATATCTCTCAAACGAATGTCATCAATGCTATGAGACTCAGGATTGTATACTCCTAGATGATTTCTTTGTTGAATCTTTGAGTGGGAATCCTAGGCTGGTATACTATTTTTATGACTTAACATGAGACTATGTGTCTTTTTGGAGTATATCTGGATATTCTTATTATATGTCTTATATATATATACCTATATATATATAACTGTATTTATTTTTTTGTATGATTTTTGGTTTTGGGGTTCCCTACTGAGTATTTTTATGCTCACCCTTGCACGAGATTTTCCTACACCTGTCAAGTCTTATTCATACAATCAACTATTTGAGAGAGTCGTAGATGAACCGATATTAGATAATGCTTAGCTAGACCAGAAATACTAAGGTGTGTTCCTGTGGATTTTGATAGTAGTCACCAATACTTACTTTCTAGTTAGACTTGTGTTTCCTTCTATTTATGGAGGGATTTTATTTGGACATATTTACTTTCATTTACTACCTTTATTACTTTAGTTGTGGTATTTAGATGTATTCATGCATGTTTGTATCATTTTTTTTACATTTCAGCATTGTAAAGGCTTGGATATGTGTGTCTGTAGAGGTACATAGGCAAAGGAATACCATGTTAATGATATGCCTACTCGATGCTAGTCACTATCCCCTAGCCTATTGGAGGTAGGCTTGGGGTGTCACAACATAGGCCCCATTGGGATGGGTCATGAAAGAGCTGTATCTGAGGTTGTTGGTTATACTTCTGGAATAGAGATTTTGAGATTGGTTTGGGGAAACAATGTTAAATTTTTTGAGTTCGACTTTCAGGTTAGGGACACTTGTGTTGATGCGACAGTCGATGTATCAATACACCAAGACATAGATCACCTACTTTTTAACTAAGTACATGACAACACTTGTTGTAATGAAACAATGGTACATGAAATATATATGAATGGGTTGTGGTTTCCATTTCCTTCTTGAGTCTGATCTCTATAAATATGCATTGAATGTGATAATCTTGTTAAATTTCTGGATGCCTCTATGATGAATGACAATAGGATTCAACATCATGATCATAAGGATGGTACCATTAGTGATAAGGCATCGATAAAAGGACTTTTTCTCGAGATGTTACCTCTTGGTGGATCACCGACTATACCACCACCTATGAAGTAGCATGTACTAGCGGATGAGGTGCATATGTTGAGCATGCTTCACAAGTTTTAACAAAAGATACCCCTTAGGTTATGAGGTGATTTTTACCCATAGGTGGCTGAGGACTTGCTTTAGGTGGTGACCTGAGTTTTCTATCTAGTCAGGAAACCAGTAGAACAAATGGTAGTCCTAGAACCAAGCCCTCTTAATGACTCAATAGAGACATGGTGGGTTTTGGTGACCTCGTCATATGATGAGGCAACACTTTCATGGGTAGAGTTTTACTGCCTTTTCATGGAGAATTTCTCACTAGCTATGTTGAGGTATGTTCATATCCAGGAGATTCTGCATCATTGGTAGGAAAATATGATAGAAGTTTAGAATTCATCGAGTTTTACCAACCTTTTCAAGTACTCTATTGATATGATTTGTGATCAATTATTTAAGGCTCAAATTTTTGATAGAGGTATACATAGAGACATCTCAGCCAGTGTTATCCCTCTATATGTTCCTACCTATACTAGGGTGAAACATAAAGCTTTGGTGATCAATAGTTTCTTGGCTGAGCAGATACAACCAGTGGTTTCCAGCTGCAAGGAAACATGAGCATATACGTCAGTATTAGGGAGACAATGTTAATCTATTGGAATTGGATGTGCAAGATGTTTCAGGAGGATGTACAAGGAAAGATGATCTATAGTTCAGGGCTTACAAGGTGGGTCCAGTCAGCCTAGGGAGAGGTAGTGCTACTCATGTTATATTAGGGGACATCTTGTATGATATTGTCTGACCCATCATAAAGATAATAGGGAGATCATATATGGTCCACTAAGGTAGAGGCAGCGGTTGGAGAAGAAAGGTTTTTAGGGTGGAAGATGTGCTAGATTATATGTGGGGGTAGTAGGAGTTGGTTGACGCTTTTACTTATTACCACCATCACCCCTAGATGGTCCAAACCAGGCTTAGGGAGATAGAGGATAGGGACACAGACAACTATAGGTAGTTTAAGATTTCAACCCAAAGACTAAGATAATGATTTGAGGTACAATATATGTCTTTTATACCTTATGAAGTACTGATAGACCTAGGTTATAGTCATTCATTTCTTTCCACATATCTTGTTTAAGACATAGATATTTTGGTTGAGACCTTGGCTCAACCCTTACACATGGGGACTCCTACTAGAGAAGACCCAGTGTTCACACCCCTGTTCCAATAGTGTGAACTGACTCTTGGAGGTGAGAGTCTTTATTAGGATCTCTTTTTAGCAGTGATGGGTCCTTACGATGTTATCTTAGTTATGGATTGGTTATCCAAAGTTCATGCCTAGATTGACTATTTTAGGTGGAGGATACAGTGTGTCCACAGTGATGGAACTTGTCCCTCCTTTATAGATGAAAAGTAAACCCATGCAACATAGGATGGAATCATGCATATAAGGATGTATTTTATTACCCATCAGTTAGTTATCATAACCCTTGGAGCAGTGGATGTTATGAGTTCCTAGTTTCTTGTAGTTGTGGTAGAGTACGTGACATCTTCCCCGAGGATATTCTAAGTTTACCTCCCAACCATGATATATACTTATTCATTGATATACACCCTGAGACGACACTGATATCTATTCCATCGTATTAGATGGTTCCCATAGATCTTTGTGAGATGAGGGTGCAGTTGGAAGACTTGAAGAGGAAGATATTTTTTAGACCTAATGTTTCACCCTAGGTAGACCTAATTTTGTTTTCCAAGAAGGAATATGGTATATTATGGTTATGTGTTGACTACATGCACTTAAATTAGGTGAAAATGAAGAAAAAGTATCCACTAACTAGGATCGATGAACTCTTTGATCAGTTGAGAGGGGAACGATGGTTCTAGAAGATTGAACTTAAGTCAGGTTATCACAAGCTCTGCGTACAGGATGAGGATTACCGAATAAGGCATTCAGATGTTTCTATGGTCACTATTAGTACTTAGTGATTCCCTTTGGCATGATGAATTCCCCAAAAGTGTTCATGGGACTGAGGAACTAGATCTTTCATCCTTTCGTAGACCAGTTCTTGGTAGTATTCATTGATGATATCCTTGTGTAATCGGCATCCGAGGAGGGGCATGAAAGATAGTTGATTATAGTTCTAGATGTACTCTGGGAGCACCCAATTTATAGAAATATCTTGAAGTTCCAATTCTAGATTAAGATGGACTACTCTTTGGGACATTTTATCTTAGTATATAGAGTGGAAGATGACCCAACCAAGGTCAAAGAAGTGTTATCATGGGATCCACCCAAGAGAATGACATAGGAGAAGAACTTACTTGAGTTGGAAGGCTATTACCAAAGATTCATACCATATTTCTTCAGAATTTTAGCACCCATTACAATTTTGAACTAAAAGGGGAAACCATTCATGTGGAAAAAGAAGTGACAGTAGGATTTTCAGAAGTTGGGGTAGATTTTGATGATCGCTCCCATATTTAGATTTCCAGAAGAGGGTGTCAAGTACTTAGTGTTCTATGATGCATCATGAAAAGGGATTGGTGGTGTTATGATGTAGAGGAAATCAGTGATTTCCTATGGTTTACGTTACTTGAGGCCACATGAGAAGAACTATGTGACCCATGATCTTGAGTTCAGAATGGTAGTATTCACACTAAAGATGTGATGAAAATACCTGATGGGTGACGATTTATATCTATTCTAATCACAAGAGTCTCAAGTATATATTCTCTGAGAAAGATCTTAACTTGATATAGAATCGATGGCTAGAGTTCTCCCAAGATTATGAATTTGAAATTTTCTATACTCTTGGGAAGGGGAATGTGGTAGTATATTCTCTTAGTAGGAGATCCTTTTCACAGTTTCTGAATTAGACTTTGTATAAATTGGAATCATTGTAGTTATTCTTTGTAGATGGAGATGGAGCAGCTTACCTCTAGTTGATGGTTATTGCCTCTCCACTCTTGTAGTGAGTTGGGGTGGTACATTTGGGGGATACTAAATGTGAGACCCTATATACTCAGATATCCACATGAAATGCTCATGATAGATTTTATAAAGGTGGGGAGCACATCATTATTTTCAAAGGATGAACTATGGTACCAATGATGTTGTGGGAGGAGGTTTTGAGAGAATTTCATATATCTCCTTTGGAGGTATATCTAGGTTTAGAAAAGATGTACAAATACCTTTGATGTTAGTTTTTGTAGCCATGTAAGAAGAAATGAGTTTCATGGTTTGTCTTTCAATGCCTTACTTATTAAAAAATAAAGGCTGGTCACCAAGTTCAAGAAGGTGTAGCTCAACCCCTTGAGGTGCCAGAGTAGAACTGGGATCGTATATCCTTGGACTTCATGACAGGCTTGACACATATTTTCAGGGGACATGATTCCATATAGGTTATCGTAGACTGACTCACTAAGTTATCCCACCTCCTAGAAATCTAAGATCAGATTTTTGTAAAGGGATTAGGATGCCTCTACATGTAGTATATAGTCAAACTCAATGGAGTTCCATCAAAGACCATTTTTGACTATGATGCTCACTTCACATCCTAATTGTGGAAGGGATTCCAGGAGGCATTTAGGACTTAGTTATTCTTGAGCACAAAATTTCACCCCCCAAAATAACTGCCAGACTGAGCAGACCATTCCAGTCTTGGAGGACATGCTACAAGCTTTCATGTTAGACTTTGTCCATATTTTGGAGGATCTCCTACAACTGGTAGAGTTTTTGTACAATAACATTTACCATTACACCATCAATATCAAACCATTCTAGGCTTTGTAAGGGCGACCCTATAGGTCACCACTTGCTCGACTAACCCAGGAGATTCAGAACTCATGGTCCTAGAGTTGGTGTGAGAAACTAACAAGAAGGTACAGATCATCTAGGAGTGGATGAAGACTATGAAGATCCATCAGAATTTATATGAGGAAAGACAACACTGGTCTTTGGAGTTCAAGGAGGGAGAACATGTGTTCTTATGGGTTTAAAATTGATGTGGATTACAAAGATTTAAATGGGGTGGCAAGATATCTTTGAGATTCATCAGCCCTTCCCATAAAATTCATAGAACTGGAAAGGTGGCATACTGGTTATCTCTACCTCTAGATTTAGACTGGGTACTGGACATATTATATGGGTTGTTGTTGAGGAGGTAAATACAAGACCCATCTCATGTTATTGACTAGGGTGAGATGGACATAGAAGATGGATCTACATTTTCTGAGTAACCAGTAATGATCAAGTATTAGTCAGAGAGGATCCTTTGCGGAAAATATATTCATTTAGTGTGTGTATAATGGTATCACATGAATCTCCAAGAGAGCACATGGGAGTGGGAGGCTCAGATTAATTCTCAGTACACACATATTTTGGTGTATCCCTTATTTTAGCTTCTCTAGGACATAAATCTATAAGGTGGGTTGAATATAATGACCTAGATTTACCATGTATTATTTTTGGGTATTGTATAGATTATATTCGAGACTAGGTGCTAAGACGGCATGCGATTCTGAGGCCCGATGTGCCCAGGATAAATGTTTTAAATGTTTGAAATATATTAAATAGCACATGTACACAATTTTTCTAAAAACCTAGAATATCATCTAAATGGGTTCTAGATAAAAAATTTGAGGGCACTGTTAAGTTATGTATGTGGGTTTTACCCAAGGCATGACTTAAATTTAGTTGGTGTGGGTCATTTGTGGAAACACTATCATGGGCATAAAATATACAAAATAATTAAATAAATTATTTTATTTTTATTTCATCAATGCAACAATTTCTATTTATTTAAATATAAAGTTATATAGAATTTACTGTGTTAGATACATAAACATAGAACCATTAGAGAACACATGTAGAGAGCATTGGAGAACCTATCAGGTGAGTGACAACCATATCATGGATCGATGAATGATACACCATGGATTCAAAGGATCTTAATAATGATCATGGTGAAACCCCATTATTCATCAGCGATATTTCCAAATTAAGGTAGGGAATTTTTTGATTTTTTTCTTCCCCCTTATTTTTTTGTAGGTAGAAAATAAGTCAATCAACTAATAGATTGATTCAAAAATCATGTGTATTATGTGATGGGTTTTATTATGGGGATTTTATCAGTAGAATTATTTGTGGTTGTTGATTATTATATTGTCTTTATAATATAAATAAATTGATATTGATACCAACATCGATCAAGTTATGTTCCTCTTGATTTTTTTTTGTGCTTTTCTCCCCCGATTCTTCATTCTTCGCTGGCTTTCTTCGTTTGGACCACGATTCAATTTTTACCAATGAATCCATCATTGCACACTAGTTTCTTAGTGAAATGATCCAAAATCATAGATTCAGGATCAAAAAAACATGATGGAGGTGCGATAGTGGTAGAGATAGTGGATCATATGGCATAGATACCCAATTTCACATTCTTCTATGTGCTACGAAGAATGATATACACATTGATTTTTTGAGTGTATAAAAGGGTGGAATCATATTGTTCGGTGATGGAAAGGTTAATCAAGCCCAGATTCATGATTTTATGGAAAATTGGTCATAGGATAAAAGAATGGAAAAAGTAGAAGATGTGTGGATTCTAAATCTTGGATTCTATAAGATCCCGTGTTAGATTTCATGTAAACTGGATCTACACACCATGTGATCCTCTCTGTGCGGTGGCTAGGCTTTTAGAGGAACTTGAGTATCACATGATGTGTGTACCATGTCACATGGTGTGTGGTGCCTTTTTAGAGACTTAGCATGTTCCATGGAGGGTACATAGACATGGGTTGGAGTACATGGGTTGGAGCACACCATGTAATCACCCACACGAACACAACCTGGACTAAATACATGGGATAAGTTTTCTACCGATACATGGGAACATGTACATGGGATAAAGACATGTATTGAAATAGGGGTAGACTACACGTGCATCCTATATACCTTGTACTTATACACGGACACATGTAAGAGACACTAGCCATTTACATGGGAAGGAATTGAGGTCAAGGGACACAACATATAACCCCTTCTACATGACATGTACTTTATTATACATGGATTGTAGAAATTTTACTTCTTATCTTGAGAAAGTTTCATTTGGGTGTGTTCCCATTACCTTTTCCCTGAGGAATAGTATGGAATCATATCCGACTCCTAGAACTGTGTTCCCTTCAGCAATACTTATGGGATAAATTCATTGAAATCCCTTCGAGAGGCTGGAAATGAGATCCTTTATTCATCTTCATACCCTAGGTGGAGTTCTTAGTATCATCATGGCCAACGATACACAGGCACCGATCATCTAATTAAAAGGTTAATCTAAATCTAGTTATTGGTATCACCCCATGGACTTGGCATTGATCCTCATCTGTGTATCATATCTCTTCATACCTTCAGCATGTACTTACTATGGCATGAACCGATGCACATTACCTCTCATATAGATGTCATCAGTGCTATCAAAATGAGGAGTGTTTTTTTTCAATGTGTTATTTGTGCAATTTTTTATATTTAATCCTAGGCTGGTATACTACATTTATAACTTACCTTTAGAGAGTTTTTATTTTTTCATTATATCTAGATATTCTTTTCATATGTGGTGTAGACATATTCCTATATATAACTGTTTGTTTTTTTTCACATGATTTGTTGTTTCAGGGTTTCTTATTGAGTATTTTTTTACTCACACCTACATGGGATTTTCCCTCAAGTGTAATGTCTTATGTAGATGGTTGAACTTTTTACAGAGTACTAGATGGACTAGTATTATATGGTTCATAGTGATACTGAATATATTGAGTTGTGTTCCTATGGATTTTGACAGTAGTCCCTGGTACTTACATTTAGGTTGAAAATATGTTTCAGACTCTTTGTGGTGGGAATTTATTTGGACTTTATTACATTCCTTTTCATTCTATCATACTCTAGTTGTGGGATTTATATATATTCATTCATGGTTATTATGTTATTTTTATATTTCATAATTGTAGAGATTTGGAGATGTGTTCATGTTAATAGGTACTTATCTTAGGCATCCCATGTTAGTGATATGCTTACTTGGAGCTGGTTTCCAGCCCTTAGGCTATTGGCGGTGGTCTTAAGGAATCATGGCATGGGACTCATTGGTATGGGTTGTGATAGGAACAAATAATATGAGAAAAATTCAATAAATAAACAATTATTTAAATATAAAGGCCAAATGAAAAGGGATCCTACCTCAAACTATAAGTTCTTCAACAACAGTTTTCTAGAATAGCTTTAATGAGGTCTAACTAGTCAAGAAAATCCCATAAGAACCTTAAAAACAGAAAACCACAAATTTAAACTCAAAAATAAAAAGAACCATAGACCAATAGAACCAAGGGAGAAGATAAACCAAAAGAAAATGGAAGATGAAGGATTACGAAGAAGATATGAGGAGAATGCCATGATAAATCTCCCCAAAAAATGAAGAAAACCACTTGGATTCACACTTGGAAGAGGAGGGAGGCATGGGGAAGAATGTAGGAACTCCCTAGGAGTCACATGAACCAAATAAAGAGAAAGGTAGGCTTTGTGGGTTATAATTATAAGAGGGTATAAGGTTAATTTCACATTTTTAGGAAACCTGGACACTGTACACTGTTAGGCTATACAGTTTTCAAAACCATGTTCCAATCATGAACCCCCTTACTGTACACATTGGGAACCCACATGGTTTGGTCATAAGGTTTGGGAACCCATGCTTCAACCATGCAACATGTTTCTATCCGAAATTACAGAACCATGCACACGCATTCTATATGGTTTCGCTAACAGTGTTGAAGCTGTGTGCCCTTTACCAAGGACACCCAAGGACCCACACATTTTCTACTAGAAGACACTTAGTTTTAACTAAACCATTCATGTAACCCAAGAAACTCAAACCATTCTAGTTCAAAATGAACTAGGAAGAGAGATCAGCCTCTAAAGGCCACACGATTACCCAATAATTGTGCACCTAAACCATGCAATAGAATAAAAAAACTCAAAACTCAAAATTTTGAAATGCAAATTCCAAAACTCATGATAAAAAATATGAAAAGATAAACCAAATTTTTATAAGAAAATAAGAATTGGGGTGTGACAATTTTCCCCACAACAATTTTTTCTACCTCCATGAAGCCTCAAATTTCTAGTTTCTCATGCTAAAAGAAAAGGGTTTACACACTCACATTATTTGATTCCTTAAATCAAAGAACACCTATACCAAAAATAGGATGAATACACACACTTCCACCTGAAACAAACCATGAAACCCTATTTACTTCTTAGAGGACAATAAAAAAACCAATCCACCAACCAAACATCTTTCCACAAATAAAACCACATGACCTACTCCGAGGGCTCAACATTTACCAAGGGGATGAAAACACAAAGAAATATGACCCTAGAAGAAAGGGGAAACTATTGAAATACACCTAAAAGGAAAAAAATAATACAAAACAGAAACAAAGGGTCACTTTATTTAACATTGGAGGCTAGGGTAGACTCTCAACTATTTTATAATTCATGTCGGATGCCCAATCATCCCCACCCATAAAACACCAAACCTAAAAATAAAAATAACCACACAAAAAAAACCAACGGAACCAAATGACAAAAAAATGACATGTAATGAAACATAATTTCCCTCAAATATAAAAAAAATCATAAATTACCAAAAGATGCTTCCATTAAAATAGGGGTTCCCAAAAGGTTCATTATATTCTCTCTTACACAAAAAATGGCAACACCCTTAGATATAACCATTAAAAAAAGAAAACATCTACATAAAAAGGGTTCATTAAACCAAATCCATACCAACAACCTACTCCTACAAAAGGGATGGGGTGTCCTTCTAAGGTTTGGATCTGTATCCACATCACTTCTTGGAAACACCATGGTCAAATCATTGGAAGTGACCCAAGCATCCATAGGTACAAAAGGTCTTCCAAGAATTTGGACACAATAGATTATTATGATTCGAATTACCACATTGATGACACAATAGGTTCCTAAGACTATAAAAATTCGATGATAGTCCAAGAGGCCTCTTAAGTCCATCACCAGTAGAAAAAACTTCAAATTACTTCCCCTTCTCTTTATCGAGACTCCCTTTACCACTTCTAGGGACTGAAGGAGGATTGGATACCTCGATCACCCATTCCAAAACAGCTTTAACCCAAAAATATTCTTTATCACACTAGTGAAAGAGGTTAAACCAAATTTTGACACCCTTGAATGGAGGCCAGGATGAAGATAATTCTCAAACTATCAAATTTTTTGAGAATCCTCCTCCTCTCACTCCAGAATATGGTGGAATAGATCTTCAAAATAATGAATGAAATCCAACATTGATACATCAATTTGACAAAGGAAGCACATATCCATCACATTATTCACCATAAACACCTCCTAAAGTAATATCATATTAACAAGTCTTTGAAGAATTAATAGGAGAGGCCTTCTTGAGGCCTGATCTGAATGATTGACTTACACCACTTTAAACTGAGATCTTTAATAATAAAGGTAGTGAACATTACCTTTAGAGACTTGAAAACTCAAGAAGTCCAAGGATCCTCTCAATTTTATGCATCAATTATTATTATTCAAGAGTATCCCCATGAGCATAAAATAGATTAGGGTTTAACTTCCAAAACTCAAGAAGGAAGTCCTTGGGTTCATCAATTAGAGGGTCTACTAATAGCGAACCACCCGTAGCTTCACCACGAATATACCAAGAATATTTGGTGGGGTATTTCACTAAACAATAATAAAAACAAGAACTCAATAAGAAATATCTCATTGATCAAAACTCAATACCATTAAGCACCAAACAAAAAATAAACCATTTCATAAATTTTCTCCAAACCCTTTTTTAAAAACTCAAAAACAGCCACCACAAAACCACTTTCTATCTTCACACTCCGATCCAACTCATTTATTTAAAATACATTAGATTATCTTAATAAATCGAACCACTTTCCAACCAAAATCCCCCTCCTAAATTCTAAACAACCCCCATTTTACAAAAAATCATTCAATTTAAACCAATTTTGTCAAAAATAATTTCATCTAAAAATAGATTTCATAAACATCCATTGATGTAAATCGGAAAACCCAATAACCATTTTTAAAAAACCGAAACACCAAAACTTGAAATCCAGTCTTTACAATTTCAAAATAATGTTTTCAAAATGATCTCAAAATCAATAAGACTCAATATAATCTTGTGAAGGGGGAAATAGTGTTGATGGGTTACTTGGACACATGGTTAGAGGCCATATGCCAATCACACCATCATCATAAAGAGTATTTTAAGATCATGATCCTAGATCTTCATAGATTCCTAGAAACTATGAGATAACCTAGTCCTTTGGAAAAACTCCCAATTCATTTTCCAAACACGAGACAACCCAAAAGAACTAAATAAACTTAAAAAAAACCTGAATTCTCATGGAAATCCATGGCTCGACAACTAAATTGATGGTTAGAAACATCCTCATACCTTCACTCCATGTTTCAACAGTTCTACTCCATTTAACTTGACATCCCAAATAACAAACAACAATCAGAAAGCTAGGTTATCTAAATAACCTATGATTTGATACAATTTTTTTCATGAACCAACCTAAGTCGAATTTGAATTGATCACCTAAGTCATCCCACGATAAGGCCTGAGAGGTGTTACTGATCCTCTCGGGTTAGAGAAAACTTCCAAGGGCATAAATGAGAACCAATAAATACAATTTCACCCAATATAAACATACCAAAATAATATAAATAAACTGAGCATCCCAATAATACTAAACCAAAGGACTAAACCAATATTTACGTAAAGACTGAAAATAAAACCAAAACCAAAAATGAAACCAAACCAAACCTGATGACCACTACATCTCATCATGACCCCATGGGTAACTCTTTAATATCAAACCCAATATCATCCATGGTGACCAAGACTTTAACAGACAAACTCAGGTTAACTGGGATAGTCACCCATGATGGGGTGGGGTAAAACAAAGATAAAAAAAGTACTCTTCTATATAAGAAAAAGAAGATAAAAAACAAGAGAAAAAAATAAGAAATAATGGGAGATACAATTGATCCAATTAAACAAAACTATTAATACATGAGAATTCTAGACAATAAGTCTCCATGTGACCAAGAGTCTCCTTCAAACTATCCCAAAATAGAATTGCAATGTAAAGAGAATCCTATATGTGAAAAAATGTTCCTCCATTTAACTAAATACTAAAACAAATGTCTACATATAACCATAAGAAGAAGTTGTGTGTGAGAAACATAGCCCAATAAAATACCATTAAAATATCTATAAAAGTACTAATAATAATAATTCACAATTAAAAGCTTTAAAAAATTGTTTTACCATAATTTTTATAAAAATAAATTTTAAATCCATTTTTCAAACAATCCTTCAGTTTTCAAAAATTGCATGCTATAACATCCAAATATATAAACTAAGCTGGTAAAGATACTGAAAAGTAATTATATATGTGAGCCAAAATCCATGAAATAAACCATCATGTAATAAACAATCAGAAACAAAAATGCACCTAATAGCTGGGCTCTAGCTTATGGGAAAATTTGTACTAGAAACTCAAAATCCCAGAAAATGAATAAAGGTTGATCATACAAACATATAGGATTGACATAGACTATTGAAATATAATAAGTTAACTTACAGTGGTGTCACATGCACTAAGACTGCCCATGTATCTATCTCAATTTACTCAAGGATTTAGCTTTGAAATGTTTGCTAATTTCTGTTATAAAAATCATGATGAAATTTAATAAAATGATTTCAATACCAATCCAATCTACTTCATGTTTTGAAAATCAATTTTCCATTTCAAATATTTTCAATTCAATTTTGAAGGGAAAAAATCCTTTAAAACATAATCCCATGACCCTTTCAATTTCAAAAAATGAAATTCTATTTCAAATCTCATGGAAATATATAAGAACTATAATAAATATAAGAAATTATAACAATTGAACTAATCCACTAACCTCAATAGTGTAGAAAACCTAACCAACTTTGACAACTGGGATTGAAAACCACAAGATCTAGCTTGGGAAGACAAGGCACAACCAATGACTAAAAAGGAGTAATTGAAAAAACCATCCAATCAACAATCCCTGCAATAAATAGTTCCACAACAAAAAATAAGAGAGAATCTGAGAGGAAGGATTGCATATAGAGATTAGTTGCCTAACCTTATAGAACAATCATTGAAATAATGGATTCAAATTTAAGAAAGACACATGAAATCACCTAGGGAAATAGATATAGCTGAGTGGAGGAGGCTGCAAAAAAATGGCCCCTTAAACACTTACACAACACCCTAAAAACAAGAACTCATGGAATTACATGGCGTGTAATATGTTTACACAGTGTAGATCCCTTTTATATTATGTTCTGTGAAAAAATGTGTCACCGTGTTAATTAAAAACTACATTTCACATTACACGATTTTTAACCATTACACAACATGTAAAAAATCATATTGTGAATTAAACTCATGGGATTATTCTAGACCACATTACATTTCATTAAACCCTACTATACATTGTGTAACTTTCCAATGGATAGAAAAAAAACCCTGGGAAAAGATGAAAATATAATAAATCTGCACCTATCCCATTATAGGCATCCTCACAATTCAGGGATGAGAAAACTCACCCAGTTAAAAAGAGAAACTAAAGAAAATGATTAAAATATACCTCGGAGAAAGGTAAAAATTTGTTACAATATACCCACTATAAAATATTTTTGTCCCCATAAAGTGCTCAAGATCTCGGATCCTCTAAAAGAGCAGGCCAGTGTTGCCTCATCAATGACTCACTCTCCCATGTCTCATAGAGATCTTTTCTGCACTTCCAATGTACTTGGACTAGGGGAATAATTTTACCATGTGGTACCTTATCCCAATGATCCATAATATAAACTGGACTCTCAACCAATTTAATATCAGGATTAAGAACAACATCCTCCCATCTAATGACATGGGAAGGATCTTGTACAAACTACATCAATTAGGAAACATGAAACAATTCATGTATCAAATTCAATTAGACAGTAACAACAACTGATAGAACACCCACCCTTGTCACTCAATGAACTCAAAGGGCCCCACAAACCTCATTTTAAACTTTCCCAACTTACTCAACCAATGATTCCCAAGTGAGGTGAAATGCTGAGAAATATATAATCCCCAACATCAAAATCTAGTAGTCAATGATGTCAATCCACATAAAATTAATGATGACTCTATTCCATGATCAAATGACTCTAGATCAACTGTACTACCACTATCATTTCTTTAACAACACTCAACCCATCCAAGTATTTCTCTCCCTACTCTACTTAGAATAGGGGAGATCGACATGTCCTCCCATACAAAACCTCAAAGTGTGTCATCCTAATCGAAGCCTGATAACTATTGTTATAAGAAAAATCAACCAAAGGAAAATGTGTGTCCCAAGATCGTCCTAAATCAAGCCAATAAGCCCAAATCATATTCTCAAGAACCTAGATATCCCTCTCTATTTTTCATCCATCTGTGGTGATAATTTTTCTTAATTTTAAATGGGAATCCATTTCCTCCTAAAAACATTTTAATAATATAGATGTGAACCTTTAGTCCCTATTACAAAAAAATATATAGGGAACCCCAGGAAGATTTACAATATCTCATAAATACAAGTTCCCAAGCTATTCTACATTTTTCATTTACTTTATTAGAAAAAAATGAGCTGATTTAGTGACTCTATCAACAATCAACCAAATTTTATCTTTACCACTAAAATTATATGATAAACCAATGAATAAATCCATGGAAATATCATCCCACTTCCAAACTAGAATGGGTAAAGGATGGAAAAATCCTACTGGTCTTTGGTGTTCCTCCTTAACTTGTTCACACATGATACACTATGATACAAAATCTGCAACAGACCACATTATCCCCAGCCACCAATACCAACATCTCAAGTCATAGTACATCTTTGTATCCCATGGGTGAATGGAACAACATGAATAGTTTCCATTGTCTATAAACTCCTATGACAAGGAAAATGGAACAAACAACCTTCCCTAGAAGCACAAACCTCTTCTGGGAGACTGAGACAACTCACACAAGGTCTCCCCACCGTTTATGATTTCTCCTAAGCATCGTCTCTCGGTGTCTATCATATGATTGAGTTGAACTCTCTTAGAAAAAGATGAGTCAACTTTTTTCAAATATAATAATGCCTTTCCACTAACCTCATCCACTCCCATGCTCATCTTAGTAAAAAATTATTAGATACCACTGTTCTACTAGTTCCTTTACAGCATGTGTTGGTAGTTTTCTGCTCAACACATCATCTACCAGATTCCATTTCTTGGGTGGTATATAAGTGATAGAGCGTTGTCGTGGGTGCCCCCAAATTATTAGTGTGATTTGGGGTACTGAGGTGCAGCAGAGTGGCTGACCAAGGTCATCTCTCAAAGGAGGAAGTGAATTTAACAACTTATTAGAGGTATTCTAAATAAAATAAAATAAAATAGAATAGAAAAAAACACTACTTTAAAGGATTTGGGTTTGTTGTAGTTTATGAATCTAGAAGAAGTTTTCTGGAAGAATATTGTATAATTTTTTTTTGTTTTTAGTTTTGAAATGAATTTCAATTTAAATGACACAACAAGAAGATGTTTTTTTTAGAAATCTATTTAAAAAGCGTAATCGATATAACTCTACCTCTTCACTTTATTATTAATCATTATCATTTAAATTAACATTCATTTATTTATGATCCCTTTATTTGTTAAATCCCAAACCCTACGAGAATTAACTTTACCACAAAGATGATGTGAATTTAAACCTAGGCTAACTTCGGAACATGCAATCGCAACACGCTGCTTTGATTGATGTTATAAGATTAGCTTATGTTCAGTGGTAAATTAAGGCACATATCCATTCTGGAAATGAGGATGAATTGTGTTTAGGGATTATATTTTTACTCTACAAATTTATCCAGTGTGGTCTTATATTACCGATTAATATCGCGCTCTCACAATTTACACAAAATCCTGACCTCGCGTGTTTTTGTGTTAATTGTTCAATTGCTTGCTTAGTTTCTTAAAATTTAAAAACACAATTCATGAATCATATTAAGTGAATTATAGTAGCTCAATGATTCAAAATAATTAAATGAAGAGGGTAGAAGATAGATCGATTACTAAAAGACTACTCTTCCATGGGTGGCGTAATCATCGTAGAAGCGTTTTGCATGTGCAAAGGTTTATAATGGGTATAACCCAATAACGCTTCTACTCAAGAATTCCAGCCCAAAGAGGAAGATTAAGAGAAGAAGAAATTTAAACAAAACAGAAGAAAATAGAATAAATAAAAGAAGAACAATGAAGTTTATTACACAAATGAAAACATTACCAAATGAAGAAGAGAAGGAGGCTTTGATGAGGGGATCCTTGCTTCAAGAGCTACCCCTCTTACAATGGTTGGAGAATTTGGGTGAAACAAATTCTCCTCTTCCTCCAATCTCCCAATGAATGTACCAACCCCTCAAAATGAGAAAAACTCCAATTTATAGAGGGGAGGGGAGGAGAGGTTACAAGTGGTTTCAAGTGTGAATGTGGAAATTCGGCCAAATATTTTAGGCCAACTTGGACCGCCAATTTGACCACCAAAAAGCTTGAATTGGCCGGCCTTCCATAAGGAGAAAATGTGCGGATATGGGTCCTCTATCTCATCTCCAAATTTGGGCTCAATACAGGCTCATAAGAAGGCGTTTTGGCCGAAATACAGAAGCTTCTCCATTCTGGCGAGCCCAGCCCAACTTTGACTTCATGGACCCATTTCAACAACCAAATGAACTCTTTAGCTCTAGTGTCCTGAATAAAAGTTGTAGATACGTACGTTAGGAACACGGTTACAAAATTGCAAATTCAAATAATAAATACAAAAATAGTTTTCTTCGAAATACTACAGTGAACTATAAAAGGTAAAACTGGAATTTTCATCAAATATTCAAATGAATGATCTAATCCCAAATACTTTCTAATTAAACATATTTAACACAATGTGAAGAAATTATATCATTTATTATCAATAAAATATTCAATAAAATAGTGTTTTATCAATAAGTTATCAAAATAAAAGGTATTAAGATATTCAACCAGCTTCTTTATCGCAATTAAGATATCTTCAAGAGAAAATATACATTAGTATTTTTTATCATAATATACCATAATCCTCTCTCCAAAGAGATAGTGACACCAAGTTTTGAGAACATGCATAAAAATTTACAACTCAAAATATTGGGTATGGTAGTTCTTCTAATGAAGTTATAACTGGAATGAGTCATAAGTCAGAACCTATTTACCCAACATCAAGACACATCCCAAGCCCCTACCAAAAGCATCAGAGGAAACATCATAACCCGATACTAGTTACAAAAGATTAAAAACTAGTGTTGAAGTCAACCTTATCATCATGTCCACAAAATATCATAGAAACTTGTCATTACTTTCAAACTTTACACCCTTTTGGGTTAAAGCATCCATAGAGATGAGATCTTGGAAAATTTCTAAACAAACTGTCAATAATAACCAAAAAACAAAAAAATATTCGGATATAAAATACCTTTTTGGGATACTCCAAGGACATAACTCACCTTATAAGGATCAACTGATAAGACCCTCTCAAATACCACATGCCCCCAGAAACATCACTTCTTAGATCCAAACATCACACTTATATAGATTAACAAATTGATGATGTTCCCTCAATGTTTGAATAATAATATTCAAATAGATTTTATCCTCCTCCTATGACTTGGAGAACACCAAGATATCATATAAAAACACCATAATAATAGTTTCCAAGAACTGATGAAAGCATTGGTCTATCAAATCCATGAACTCCTCAAGAGCATCAATGAGTCTGAATGGCATAACTCAAAACTCAAAATTCTCATATCGACTTTGAAACATTGACTGGGATATATCCTATTATCATAATCTCAATTGATGGTACCCAAACCACAATTCAATCTTATAAACCCAAAAACCCCCACTCAATTGATCGAAGAGGTCATCAATCCTGGGAAAAATATACTTTTTCTTAATGGTGACCCAATTCAAATTCTGATAGTCAATAAAAAGTATAAGGCTCGTGTATGCCTTCTTGGAAAAGAGTGCAGGAAAAGAATATAGTAATATGCTTGGGAGAATAAATATTTTCACCTCTATCTACCCAGGATAGAATTTATGTTCCACCAACTTAGCAGGTTCCATTTGATAGTATGGAATAGGTATGGGGAACATTACAAGTAACAGGTCAATAGTAAAATTGACCACTATCCATGATAGCAAGCCAGAAAAAGCATTCAGAAAGACCTCAGGGTATGCACACACAATATAAGGTAGTTGACCACCCAATAAAGGGTCAACTACATCGAGAAACATTTATAATAACTGGAATGAGATTAAACAAGAATAAGTAACAACTATCCATACCCTTCCTGAGCTAGAGTTCCACTCATCCTGAAAAAAACATGATTGTCCACATCAGTTGATAATAACTGCACCCAATGGAGATAATATTATATCTAATAAATTATTCTAATCATCCAGTCAATGCTGATGATTATGTCAAATATGTCTTGATCAAGTACTAAGAAGTCCCAAACCACCTCAAAGTCGTCGATCACTACCTAACACATTGGACATTTAAACCCTTGTCTGAACCTCTTTCCTTGAGTCATAGAAAGATACAATAATAAAAAAATAAGATCCAATAAAAAAACACAACAATGAACTTTTATGAAATAAAGGATGAGTAGCACCTATATCAAACAAATATATCACCATAGAAGATGAAATAAACACCATACCTATAATAGTATCAGACCCTTCTTCAGATTCCTATGGTGCACACTCAGATGTATTAAGTCATCTGGACATAGAAACTTGGACATAAACTTTGTCCTAATAAGGATTCCCCACACCATTGGAAGAATTAACATGAACCTGATACCCCTTTGGGAAATTTGATCCCACCTTACTACCTTGGGAAGTCTTATCACACAAACTCTTCAAATGGACAGATCGTCCACAATGATGACAAGTTCTAAGAGCCTACATACAATAAGGCTTGGTATGACCATGCCACCCACACTGGTAGAAAATAAACCTTTTTCTTCCCTATATAAACCACTAAAACTAGTCTTGTAGAAAACATCCCACTCTTGCACTTTATTTTCTGACAAGAAGAAGCACCCTATCTAAATGCTTCACCCATTGTAGCCCCACAAAAACCTGTCCTCCTGACTATGTCTTCCTCAGTCAAAGCCGCCTTATCCATTATCTATACAAAGTTTGATAGGTATAAAATAACAATAATTGACCAAAAATCATCCCTCAGTATTATATCAAACCTTTGAGCCTTCATGTAATCATTAGTGACAATCTTCAGTACAAGATCATCCAACTCATCAAAGTGAGTGGAGTACTCCAAAATATTACAAATACCATACTCCAATGTTAGAAATTACTGTGCCTTTTTGACATGAAAAGTAACAAGATAAAACTATTAATTAAATATCATCTTGAAAGAAACCTAGGTAATTACTTCATGCAACCTATCATCCACTATTGAGTCCCACCATCTTCTTCTCGGTACTTCGATCATATTTATGGAAAACCCTACCTTAAGAGACTTAGAAGTTTTAAAGAATTTGAAGATACTTTATATTAGTTCAAGACACTCCTCTGAAACTTGTGGTCCTTTGTCACCATGAAATATAAGTGGATTCTTCTAAGTAAATTCCAAACCATGATCCACTTCCTATCCTAAGTTCATTGCGCCTACTGACAACATAGTCTGAATGGTATGGATCAATACTTAAACCAAAGAAGGCTCCAATAGAGGATCCACCTACAAAACCTACCTCAAAAATTCCCCTCTTATATTTGGAAGATCTCTGTTTGGAGGAATTATCTATCAAACACAAGATAATAAAAAATAATATAGGAGAAAATCCCAAAACCATCAAACAAAAAACAAGAATATAAAATAATGCTTTAAAATAATAAGAATTTAAATCATTTATGAATCCAATAAAAAAAGGAAAACCCATTTTAATGAAATAGGTCCATAAAAATAAAATCCCAACTTAGTTTATCCAAATGAACTTAAACATACAAATTCATCAAACATTGAAGATAGGCTAATTTAAATAAAAATCCCATATAATTTATTCAATTAAACATAAATACCATGTCTTGGACTTAGTAATGTTTTTCCGACCACCCATGGAAAGTTGAATTCAGTAGCAGGATTGAATTGGTTCGGACCCTTTTCCTCACCTACTATATAAATTTTGATGATCCTACTCATGTCTACCCAAGACATGGAAATAACTCAAGTAGTGCATAAACACTTCAAGCTGAGTAACTCCTCTAATACCAAATTATAACAGACCAACTTGGGTCAACTAGACTAGTCACCCATGTTGACCCATAATGGGGTGAGTTAAAAAAAATAAAACAAAACTAATCTCAAATATAAGAAAAATAGGAAAAACAACTAGAGTACAAAGAGAAGACAATGAGAGATACAACTGAGAAAAATAGTTTAAACCATAAAAACAAGACAATTCTAAAACACAAGTCTCCATATAACCAAACTTCGCCTATAAAATATCCAAAAAAATAAAAACGTAAATAGAATCCTTTATGATACAAAATGATCTTACCTTCACCTGAATCCTACAAAAAAAGGTCAGCATCCACCCAAAGTAAGAAGTAATGTGTGACAAATAGAGACCAATAGGATACCACCAAAAAATATATACAATATATAATAATAAGAATGCACAAGTCTAAGCTTTAAAACAAAATTTTTTTTATAATCAAATCAATTTTAAATACCCCTTTCAAATAATCGCTGTTTTTTCTCAAATTTCATGTTATAACATTCAAATCCATAAATAAAGAAGCTAAAGATACTGAAAAGTAAATATACATGTGATATAACATCCATGAAATAAACTATCAAGTAACAAATAAACATAAACAACAATGTACCAACTATCCATGCTCTGGCCTATGGGAAAATATGTACTAGACACACACAAGACCAAACAAGGCATAAAGTTGGATCCGAACTATCATTGAGGCCTTCTGTAGACCCTCAAAATGTGAAAGGTTACCTTCTAGTGGTGTCACACACAATAATAATACTTGTGTATCTATCTCAATATACCCAAGGTTCCCACTATGCAATGTTTTCCATGTTTTGTTTTAAAAACCATGCTCAAATTTTATAAAAATTTCTTCCAAACAATACTATTTTATTTAGGGTTTGAAAATCTATTTTTCATTTCTAATAAAGGAATTACCATTTTCAAGGAAAAGTCCCATTTAAAACATTAAAACATTCTCCTTTAAAATTTAACACATGAAATTACATTTCAAATTTCAAGGAAATATATACAAACTATAAGAAATATAAGAAATTCGAATAATTGAACAAATCAACCTACCTCAAGAGTGTAAAAAAACTGCATTTGATAATAGGGATTGGAAACCACAAGATCTACCTTTGGAAGATAAGTTACAACCAAATATTGAAGAGGATTGATAGAAAAAACAATCCAATCAAAAATCCCAATATGAAATGGTTTCACAACCCCAAAAGAAATTAAAATATAGATGAATTATTACCTAGAAAGATGAAGCACATAACCCTACCGATCAATTATTGAATTAATCAATTCATATAGAATTAAGACCCCTAAAATCTCAAAGGGAAAGATATCTAGATGAGTGGAGGGGGATGAAAAGACAAATGACCCATCAAACACCCACATAAAACACTAAAAAGTGGAACATGGGGAATTACATAGTGTGTAATAACTTTACACACTGTGAATACCTTTTATTAAATGTTACAATGAAAAATACATTGACTTTTTAATTTAAAACCCGATTTCACATTACATTAAGTGTAACCCATAAATTTCATTTAAATACTCACTCTATGAATTCAACTCACTGGTTGAGTTTGGACATCATTAAACATTATTAAACACTACTACATGTCATATAACTACCTAGTGAATAGTAGAAAATCTAAGGGAAAAACGAAAAATACAAAAAAATCATGACATCAAAGTTAAAGGTATCTTCAAAATTCAGTGCTAAAAATACCTACCTGATGAAAAAAGGGACCCAAAGATAAAGATCAAAACATATTTAAAAAAAAATTACACAGAATTACAAATAACAAACTCTAACATATACCTAAGACTAAAAAAAGAAGAAAGTATAAACATGAGTATTAAAACTCAGTAGATGTTCCCAAATAATCTATTCACAATTTATTTACCTTAGATAAAAAATTAATCAATTTTAAGATTTATATAAAATATATAAACATTGGGTTTTTCACATATTTTCGATTTTAAATCCAATCACAGTAAATTTCATTTTTTTCAAAATAGGTTTCCTTTTTAAAATATAGAGGTTTTATCATTTTAGGGAAAAAGAGGGAAAGTAATAAAAAATGCAGTTTTTATTCAATATGGAAAAAACAGAAGTAAAAAATTCTCAAAATAATTTTCCATAAAACATTTTAAAACAAATTCATCACATTTAACAAAGATGTACACCACAATAGAAAGTAGGAGAAATGGTCAGAGAACAAGGGAAATGGAAAATAAACCACATGAGTAACCAACCAAACAAGGAACCGAAATCATCTGACATAAAAGAATAAGTGATGGAGATCATGGTAATACCTAGGATATAATTGGATAATCTAGAACATACTGAAACTAGATTCATCTCATAGGCATAGGTCACTTAGTTACATCAATCGGCTTGAACTCTTAGTCCTACACTTCCTAGCCTAACTGAGGGATAAAATCCAAATGTAGATAATGGTCTTTAATAAGTGTCACTAGCCAGAGAAAAATACTTACTAGTGTAATAAAAATTTTAAGATAATCTAATAGTTATTCCTGGATCCCATTTCAATTCTAATGTTGGGGTTATCTAATCAAAAATCCATGCATCTGAGAACAATCTATCAGATGAGTCATGAAAACTAGCATGACCTCAGCCACCCCAAGGAATAATCCCTTTACTCTAAACCATCATAACATAAGGGAAGTTTTGAACAGAGGATATTCCTACCTCTTCGTCAAGAAACATGATGAGGGACCCATTCTAAAGAGGGGTTTTTCGATGAAACCATTTTAAATGTTCAAACCATTCCTTACAAAAATATTCAACGTTTTTTTTAAGAAACAAACACACACCACATTAAAATTAGAAATCCACATAAAAACCCTTTCAAGATATAAAAATCACCATTTGAAATCTAAAACATGTTACAATATCCAACCAAGAATTTCATCATATATTTTTCATGAAAAATACAATCAAACCAATCCTTATAATCAAAAACTAAGGGGAATTGACTTTATTTCATGGAAAACAATTTTACTAACAATTCTATGTCACTAATTAATAAAAATAATATCTGATAAATGAAATAAATCAATTATTATTTAAATTTAATGGAAAAATTAAATGTTATCCTACCTCAAACCATAATCACTTCCACAATGGAAACCCACAATGACTTCAAAGAGGTCCATTGAGATAATAAAATCTAAGAGGAACCTTAAAAACACAAAAAAAAAACCCAATTTAAACTCGATGAAATATGATACATTGACCAATGAAACTAAGGGAGAAGATAAACAAAGAATAAAATGGAAGAAGAATGAAGAGGGAGAGGATAAAAGGAAAATACCTTAAGAAATAATCCCAAAACATGAAGAAAAACACTTAGATTCACCCCTAGAAGAGCAGGTAGGCAAGGAGAAGAAGTGAGGAATCCCCTATGATTCACACGAATCCAATATAGAGGAAGGGGGGATTTGGGATTAAAATTAGAATTGGATATATTAGTCATTTCCCTTTTCTTAAGAGACCTGGGAACTGTGCATGGTTAGGCCATACAGTTTCCCAAACCATGCCCCAACCATGCACTCCCTTACTAGAAACACTGGGAACCTGCATGGTTTGAAGACATAGTTTGGGAACTCATGCACCAATTGTGAGACATGATTCTATAAAAAAATTCAGAAACATGTGCACTTCTACAAGGTTTGGATAATCATGCTCAGGCCATGCACCCTAGACAAGAGACACCCAAGGAACCCTATAGTTTCTACTAAGAGAAACATGGTTTGAACCAAACTGTGCGCATCCCATGAAACTCAAACCATGGTAGTTCAAAATAAATTGGGAAGAGATCTAAACATAAAGATGCATCAAAGTTACCCCTTATCCATCCACCTAAACCATGCAACAAAATAAAACCGTACCAAAACTCAAAAATTCGATATGAAACCCCCAGAACTCATGAGAAAAACCAAAGGTTAAAAGATAAACTGAAATAAAATAACAAAATAAAAACTAGGGTGTGAAATATTCAAAAATAAGTTAAAATTTAATCTTAATCCCATTAAACAATATAATTTTGAAAGGTTTAAGAGGGATTTTAAACATTATATTTTGGTTTAACCCCTTAGTTATCCCATTTTAACGTTCACCACAGTAACAACTTTTTGACTCTTAAATGGTTATAATTTTACTTATAAGGTAACTATTGACTCATAAATGAAATATAGATGAAATTTTATCCCATATATTATCATTATTTTCCTCTTGAAAGATATTTTATAATTTTTAAATAATTTAATAAAATATTAATTCTATAAAATTTCATTAATGACAATTTTGGAACTATTCATTTAATTTGACTTTAAATAAACCCATAAAAAAGAGAATATAATCTTTTTTAATATCACTAATATGTTATATTTATATAAATAATTTATGGAACTCTAAAAATCACACAAATTACATTGATTACTAATTGTAATATCATTTATTTTATTTTTCTATTAATTGGATAAATACTATATTCTCATTGTAAAACCATTCAAGGTAATTATTTAATCACTAAAAATTATAAATAAATTACTATCATGAATATAATTCTATTATTCACAAAATTACAATTAATATTTATTCACCACATTATTTTTTCCTTATGTAAATGCATGGAAATATTTAAAACTAAGAGAGTGACATTTTGTAACACTCTTTGATTTAAATGTGATACAGGTCATTTTCATGGACAAGTATCCATTAAAAAATTAAATTTAGATTCTAAGGTGATAAATGAATAAATTCATTCTTCCAATAAGAATTAAGGTAAAGAATTGTGACCTTAACACTTAGTTTTAACCTAGATTAACATGATTTACCCTTTACTAAGGTGATAAATTTTACCTTGGTTACTATAAATATTGACCCAAAATAAAATGGGTCTATTTAACGCATTTAAATATCCTAATTATAAATATGGAAAAAAATTTAAATATTACATTTATATAATTGGAATAAATTATTTAAGATAAAAACACCAAAAAAATGAAAACATTTTTTTCAGAAAAAAATCCTTCTTAAGTATAAAAATATTTTTATACTATATTCCATTTTAAAATTGATTCCAATGAACATAATTGTATTATAACTAATATAAGGGAACTAATTTTAATTTTAAACCATTTAAAAAATTGTTTTTTTGAATTATTGAAATAAAATTGTTGTTTTCAATAAAACCAGTATTTTTTTACGATTCCTCAAAAAAATCTTTTAAAAGAATTCTTAAAAAATAACTCTAAACTAATTGTGACATTTTAATTTCAGAAAAAATTAAATTTTCTATAAATTTAAAAAACTATATATAATATTTTTTTAAAAACAACAAAAATCATTTTAAAATGAAAATTATTTTTTAAGCATAATATAACTTTGCTAAAAATTGAATGATAATTTTCTTACCATTAATCAATTTTTTTATTGAGTAGGACCTTTATGTATATATATAAATTTTATAATGTGGTTATTTCTATTCATACCTTTAAATTTAATGGTTGTGTTATAAAAATCATATTTAAATAGTAATATTTCATGGTTCGTTTAAGTTTGGTGTTGTGTATCATATACACTATCAAACATAATGTTCTTATTCTAACATATCATGATGTTATAGACCTAGAAATGTGAGAATAAATTTAATACACATCCATATCCTCATATTGATTTTGAATCACATTGTACATGGAGGATAACATGAAACATTTCACATCCATTTCATTTTCCACATGCTTTAAATATAGATATAATTATTCTTCACTAGACTATTTAAAATGTGACTCAGGAAGTGGGGCTTCCAAAATGTATAGTTTTCATTCGTTGTGTAGTATAATATGTAAGCACCTATAACATTCTTGGGAATTACTTATGGTGAGAAGGTTATCCTTTTGTTACATGGATCAAAGTCATATTGTGTAATTCATTTTGATTAGTCATTTTAAGGAATTAATAGAAAATAATTAGTACTTTCTTGATTACAAAATAGATTAACAAATTTAAATTTATTTAATCAAATTCCATTACTATCCCCCTATTTTTTTTAAATTTAATATCCCTCACCATTTTTTACATATTATCTTTTCTCATTGATATTCTAGTGGAAAGGATCCATATTCCTCACATCATAACCCAAACTTGGGTCTGGCATGTTATTTGAAGGGTTTTAGGCAGGCATAACATTCAAGCTACATTAACTCAAAGTTCCTTGATCCGTTGAGTGGACTACCCAATCCTAAAATATTGTTTAAATATTTTCTCTACACTTTTCTCTCAGTAAAATTGAGTCCTACTGAGTTATTAAACCCTAGATTTGGACTCACTTAATTCATCCAAAAAGTTCAAGATAAAAGTTCCACTATAATTGAAATAACCCCAACTAGGGTTAGTCAAAAACGTTAATCTAGGAGGATTTTTATAACTTATGTAATGGTAGGATATGACAAAAAAATAATTACTAGATGTATTTTAATTCTTATATGTGAAAACCCATTTTATCGTATCACATATCTTGTTAATATTAAGTGAATTTTACTTAAGTAATTAACCATGAATGACAAAATTTATACTTAATTCAGTTATATATTATTCTATATTCCATTATTATTAAATCATTTATTAGTTAATTATGATACATCAACATACATAAATAATTTACCATGTATTTTACATAAATAAAATAAGTGGAATGATCATGAGATTATCTGAAGGTTAGTTTTTCCTATGCATGAAAAACTAACCCTTGCACCAAGGGGAAAACAACATAAATCATAGCTTGGTTTATGTTGCAAAATTTCACATTGAATCCTATATATCACCTTGATTGGTTTCACATTTTCTCCTTGGATCGGACCACCTCCTCTAGCCTAGAATCTCTATCTTTATAAAAAAATTTACTCACATGTAGGTGAGGGAATCAAATGGGTTGAATAAAAGGGGTTTATATAAAATAAAATATGAGCATGAATAAACTTACATAATTAAGAGGAGGGGATAACTTGAAATAAATAAAATGTTAATTTAACCATAATTAGTAAAATTAAACCAATCACATATAAAAGGGTTTTTCTAATATCATTATCATCCACACATCATGAAATGAGCATACATTTTCAACCCAATTAAAAATTAATTCAATTTATTCTTTAATTAAGATAAAATATCATGAATTAGTAAAAATAATTCATTTTATCTTAATTCCATCAAAAGAATCCCTAAATCCCCATTATCTATAATTTTGAAAAAAAATTAATTTAAAATTAATGAAGAAAACAAGTGTTCTTGGAGGAAATTGATGTGTTTATTTAACAAAAATTAACAAGGAAATTGATTTAATATATAATTATAAATCCTAAACTATGGAATTTAAATTAAAAAAAATGAAACATGGAATGCCTATGAATAAGTCTAATTACATCTAATTATTTTCTATAAGAAAAATTAATAACACTATCTATAGTAGAATACATGATTTGTACTATTTTACATGGAGTGTACTTGTCTTCAACCCATGCTCACAGTACACGCCTTAGGGATAGGTGTGTTCCCTCCCATGGAAATGTTCAAGGTACATGACATGTGGTATATATTACAAGGTTCATGACCTAAAATTTGAAAGAAATAATAGTCCTCATGTCATGAATATGATATATGATATTCTAATATAACTCAAGTTCTCAATTGTGAGAAAAAAGGACTATACATATTAAACAATGGTTACATGAAATGTAGTTATTCAAACTATGTGTCAATCTACTTGATATACACACCGATCAGATTAATTAGATCTTAGTTCCAATTACCTCAAATTATTCTAATTTATCTCAAGATATGATTGTTAAAAAACTAGTACATGGTGTGTATTTAGAAGGAAAACTCAGTGTACTTAGGATTTTTCCAAGTAGATCGTTTGGAACCGTTGGATGATGTTCTTCAGTAGTTTCTTCATTTTTAATCTTAACTATTTATTGGTTATATTTTAGATAATTAATAAGAGAAGTGGTGATGATGTCAGATATTAAAATAAAATGTTATAATTACAATAAAATGAAAATTCATAAAAATTATCAATGAATAATAAATAATTATAAATTTGGTATGTAATTGCTTTGCAACCACTTGTAGGTTCTGGACACATAGAAAGCACATTGGGTTTCATGGATAACTTATCTTTTAGTCTTAATTTATGAATAATAATTATCGTACATGAAAAATAACATCATGTACAATGAAAAATGTAGATTAATTGAAATAATAAACCATCTAAACCTGAAGAGAATGATCGTAACATGTAATTTATAATTAATTTATGAGTGGATATAGAGATATGTGAACTTGTAATTTTCTCTTCACTGATGATCCTATTGAATAGATCTCATCGAAATTTTATTTCAATATATGATACAAGTGTAAAATCCATCTAAAGATGATAAAAACATGAACTAGAATCTCTAAATGTCATCATAGAATTGTTGGGTGCTAGTACAGATGATCCCGATCACATGCATTATTCATGGTTGATCGCAATAGAATGATTCTCAAGTAAGGAAAAACTATTGATGTTATATTGATGTATTGAGATTTTAGTATATAATAGATCTCATAGATACCTTGATATCTTAATAGGTATTGAGAGATTCTATCTCTATCATTGTGAACAACAATAGTGTTTGTGGAAAGTGATATAATTAGATATTTATTATTGGGTGTTTAGGTTTTCTAAGTCACACACATTCCCTTTTTCAACTTAATAATTATTATTTTACCCCATGTCCAATAATAATATTAATATTATTATTCGTCTCTTTACATGGAAAACACTTTAATAATATATTAAATAATTATTATTTATACAATTTCAAATCAAAACATTAAGCTAGGTCTGCTTTACCTCCTCAATAATTTCTGAACCTTAAATAATGACTACTTATTTAATAAATAAAGTTCACTTAATTATTGATCAATAAAATATAATAAATACTAAATTAATCAATCGTTGAAAAACACAGGCTTATTATTATTTTTAAACTCACTTATTATTTTGAAAAAATTTTCAATAAATCTCAGTGATAAATTGAACACAAATAAATTTCATTTATTATAACCTTTTAAATTTACTACTTGAATTTAACTAAGATTGTGGATAAAATTAATGTCTGTCACTCTAGGACTCTTTCTCTAGGGAATTATACATTACTGCCTAAAGTACAAGGCTAGTGTCTAGTGAAATGTAAAGGAATCTATAGAGAAAGAAGTTAATATAGTAATGAAATACAACCTCCTATGAATTCTTACAATGTAATATAATAACTTTATTTGATATCTAAAATCAAGAAGGTTGCATGCTAGTGACATAAACCTATGTTCTTGGTTCCTCATTATTTGAATTTATGGAAAAGAACTCACCCATTGAACACCATGTCCATTGATTTATTCATGAAATTCCATTCCCATAAAAGGGCATGATATATCAACTTTTTTCAAGTGACATAAGGGATAAATACTTTCTTGCATTATCCATTAACATACTATCACATGTGACACACACAATGTGTCATACATCCCCACAAACATTTGTCATCATGGTTTTTTCCAATGAATAAAGTACACTAGTGATGATATCCATTAATAAAAATTTTAATGTCCAAGGATCAATAGATAAGTCTTCAGATAGTAACATCTAATGGCGCATGGAAATGTTGATTTTCTACTAATGGGTTTGTTCACATAACCTCCTATAATGGAAACTAACAAGGGATAACACCAAAAGAAGGTAGCTCAATTTCTCTTTAGACTCCTACCCTGGACAACCAATATCATCTATGTCCCATTAGACAATAAAATATGGAAATAGAACTATATTCATGAATAATTTCATGGAAACTCTTGTTTCAAATCATAGTGTGGAACTTCCATGACCTTTCAATGTGAAATTGTAAGCCCAACTATGTTAAATACCTTGAGAGGGGATGAATTAGGGTATGATAGATTAAAATAACTACCCCTTAGGATCTTGTTTCCTCATTAAAAGACAATCTACTCTCCCTTTCCCGCATCAACGTATGAGTTGAAATGAAATCATGCATGAGACATAGAGATTTTACTTCGTTCACCCTCACCAGGTTATGCCCAAGGAGAAGACCCCAACAATGTGCTGATGTACCAAATCCACAAAGTCTCATTGAAAAAATAAACCATTTGGTATATATCACTTAAATTCCTAGGATCACTACATTTACAATATTTTGGGGTAGATCACTACTTCCCAAGGGTCACTCACTCAATCTATCCTTCGATGGATCATTGTCAGTGGAAAGGATCAACTTCTTCCTCTTCCTTTTCACACTTCTATAAAATGGATTCACCCACTGCTTAAGGAAATGTAAATCCCTTCATTATCAACAATGAAGGAATCCTAAACATTGGGTAGATTCTCTATTGATGTTATACTTTGATACACTTGATGAATACCACATTACTATATATTTATTTGGAAATCCCTTTTAATGCACACAAATTTGTATTTCGTGAAACCATTGGATGTACTATAAGAAACTTTACCAAATTGCACAAAACATTTATGTTTATTCACAGAACTCAATTTTTTTTTTGAAAATTTTTGTTTTTCATAGAACTTCCTCTTACATGATACTTTTACACTTTGAGCACAACTCCATTGGTAATGAAAACAAAAATCCCTTTCTGCGCACAAAAAATATTTTAGTTGTTTTCATGTGACAATATTTTCATGAAACATTTAAACTTTCCTTGAAAATATTATGTGATTCAATGCCCTGATTTTATCAAAGGGTTGATCAACTGAAATGAGGGGGTGGGGGTAGCTATATATTTATTGACCCATTAGACCCTATGTGAAAGTTCCTTACACGCCTTTCTCTATGTGAGTAAGAAATCTATTTTTACTGAAACACCTTCCTTGAATGAAATGTCCTTAGAGCCCTTAACTTTATGATTTGATTTCATATTTGTTGTGTAATATTCTTGTGCCCTAAATACTGCACGCCACTCCTATTTCTTATAAAAAACATCTTTCTTAAAATTTAAAATCTTACACACACCTTTTTAATTATTTGTATTTTGATTCAGTGATCACGAATCTTGACTTGCATGAAAATTTATAAATCATCATCGCCCATGTGCACAACATTTTACTTTTACGAAAAATTACTTCCTTCCTCAAAAACACATTTTTCTATCCTCCAGATTCAGGACCCTAGAAATTTTTCAAACATTGGGAAACCACATCACCTTATATATGCATCTTTATATACAATCTCTATAGTATTAATTCCTATTATCTTGTATCTTTTTCAATTTACCATTTCAATAATCTCTCTAGAACTTCACAACTAACCATGGAAAGCTATTTTTTCAACAAACATAATCAAAATAAAAACAATGTACTGTTACCCTGAGGGATTTTTGTCTAACATAAACACATATTCTTAGGAAATTAATGCCTACCAATTTCATGTATAGGAATAATAATTATGTGATAATAAAATATCATTAATAATGAAAACATGTAATCAAATAGTAAGGAATTTTATTCTAGGGAACCAACTCCAACAATGATGCCAAACAATATCTCTATAAAAAAACCCACGTCATTGGAAAATTGGTAAGATATAAAGGAATTAAATGATGCTATATTTAAAAAAATAACGCAAGGTTAGAAGACATGAGAATATTACAAGTGATGGTAGAATGTATCACAACCAAAACAGTTGTATTAGAAAATATAGAATGCGACTGACTCACCCATCTACCATGGGATCCAGTATGAATCCCCTGTGATGGTTTCTTAGGCTGGTATCATCACTCCTTCATTAGGGTACCAAATCCCTGAACTCATTATAATTATCTAGTGGAACTCCAACTACCAGTCTAATAAGGGGTGGATGATTCCTTCCTTAACTTTGGTGGATAATCCAATCCCCTACCACTACTCTTCTACTACATTACACAACAAAACATTTAAATATGGTCCATTCTTCCATAACCGCGACACTCTAAAGTGGGTTAAGGTCATTGAAAATACTTATAGCCACCCTAACACATTGAAAGCATTGAAACATGCCAGAATCTTATGACAGCTTCGCACTACCATGTGTATTCTTCCTTCCATTTCTCAAGAAGTTATTATCAATGTGGCACTTATTACTGCTAGAAGAAGAGCTCTCTAATCACCCTACTAGAAATTTTTGGGTACCACTCAGGGCCTCTCTTAGGATCCATTCTATGATGAGTTCCTGATTCATCAAGTCCATGATGTTACTTAGGTAAAAAATATTCACCTGTGAATTTATCTCATATAAAAACTCATCCAAGAAAAATTTCACCTTGGACATATCATCGCATTCCAAGGAAGGATAAAAACACTACAGGTTACTTAAGTGTATAGTAAAATACATCACTAAAATGATCCCCCATGTCATGTATATAAACTATCAATCCTTATTATCCATAAACATTTCTAGATAAAGGGGGATCCTAAAATTATCCATGAATTCCTTCCAGGTTAGGTCCTATTACTTCATGTATTACTCTAGGATGCCTAACCTATACGTGGATGGTTATGATATCATATTGATAGAAAGATTCACCCTCATGTTTTCTAGTGTCTCATGTTTATTAAATATAATTTAGACCGACTCAATCCATAACTCAATTTCCTAGGGGCATCCCTACCTAATTAACATAGGTGAGTGTTGTAGTTGAAACACTATCATCAGGTCAGACATATATGGTGTAGTACAAAATTCCTCCATCTCTATGGATCACATGACCCATAGGAATCTATCATAAAGATTGTCATCCATATAATTCCATGGGGACATAGGAAGTTCTGACTGAAACATGTTACGAATGTGATGATTACCACTCTTTGGGAAATCAACTAAAAGGAAACACAGATTCATTTCTCTAAAATGGAAAACACACTCTTTAGAACATAGGAAACATAACAAGATCAACCCCAAGGTGAAAAGAAACAAAGAACCACAAGATCAGGCTTACTCTATTATTGTATTAATAATTGAATTGGAATTCTAGGATGATTCCATATATTCTCTTTTTATTAGATATCAAGGGATTACATTTCTTCAAAAAGGTAGTAAAATATATCACATACAAAAAATAAGTCCCTAAAATGAACAATATATGTAAACATATATCCCTATGTTCCTACCATGATGCATGCAAGCTCATCGAAGCCCATGCCATCCCATAAGTAAAGTACCAATAAACAATAAAATCACAGAATAATTAAATCACTCAAGGTGAAGTAATATCAAAACTATAACAGAAAAAAATATGAACAAAAATATCAAACTAGGTTCTAGAGTTCCCCCATGAACATGGGTTAGCGACTCCCATGCATGAGCTCATAATCAATCCTTGACACATCCTATTCTTCCACCCACCTTTCTAAAATAGTAATGTAATAGAAGAATACCTCCTCTGATATGACTTTATAATGTCCTTATCATAGTATTACCTAACATTACTAAATTGAGTAGCTACTGGACCTTAGGCACACCTCATTGTTTTCTAGAGGTTGGTGACAAGAAGTGAGGGTGTAAAGAGCATATTGTGGAGACTATACCTCCTAGAATTTAATAAAAAAAATAGAATAGATAATATAAATGATAAAATAAGAAAAATATTTAGAATGAACGGAAAAACAAAATAGTACAAATAGTAATAGATATTATGTAATTATAGACTAAATGTAAATAAATTGTTTGTCAAAATGTATACAAGTGAAAGATTATAAATAATTGATAAATAATACTCAAAAGACCCAATCCCAGAATCCATGTTGGTCATGTCTCCAAAATCAAAACCATCCATCAAGAAATCAATCAATGTAGAGCAATCAATCAATGTAGGACCCCTTTCCCTTGTTCATACATTCATCTAAGAAATTTTCCGAGTTACAAAATAGTTCCCAAATTGGATGTGAGTAAAATTAATTCAACCAACACTCAAGGTGTTTAATAATATAAAACCTACATAAATAGTGCATGAACTATTAAAATAACAAAAAAATAATTCATAAATTAATGTCAGGTATCAAATAAACCTTCCAACCCTAAATCTCTAGGGTGGTGCTCCAGTTAGAAAAACCTCCTCTGGTGTGATGCCATAGTGTCTCTAAGCATATCAAAAAATCATTCCAACAATAACCACATCCATAAACTAGGTTCCACCACTAGGAAACCCCAAAGTACCATAAACCCCCCCCCCCATATGGGAAGGTCACATATAGAAATATGCCTTATAAGCATTACATCATAGCCAAGAATAATACCTATAAGTTTTAAAACATTACCAGGAACGATCCCTACAATAATTATAATATAATTGGGCATAAAATCTATAAGTATTAAAACATAAACAATTGAATTCCCTATAAGAATTACAACATAACTTGTGAAAATCCCTATAATCATTACAATATAACAAGGAACAAAAACTATAAGAATCACAATATAACTAGGTGAAATCCCTATAAGAATTACAACATTACTAGACACAATCCATATAATCATTATAGTATAGCTTCGTACAATCCTTATAAGCATTATACCATAGATGAGTGTAATCCCTATAAGTATTACAACACAACCATGAGAAATAACTATAAGTATTAGAGTATAATTGAGTTTAAGCCCTATAAAAATTATAGAATAACTATGAACAAGTCCTATAATAATTACAACATATCCTTGTGCAAGACCTATAAGCATCACAACATAACTAGGTGAAAGACATATAATAATTAAAATATATCTAGGATATATATCAAGACAAAAGAGAAAGTCTCAAATAAAAAAATCACATGACCAAGAACCAATCATACCAAACATGTCATTATAAGTCACATTAATTAAATATCTAATTATTAATTTGAAACCATTTTTTGTGTTGGGACAAGTTACCAAATTACAATGTCAAGAAAATTATATGGTAATCCAATTACCACAATAATCAATATTAGTTCATCATAGTATCAATGGTAGGAAAACCTCTTAGTTAAACAAAAGTCATGTCTCAAATCCAATAGGCCAAATAGGATACATATAATGTCTAGTCACTTGAATATATCAAAGATAATGGTTTACTATTTAGTTTATGTCATGAACATGGTGTGACAACATGATTTAATGTGTTTAAAATACTTGTAAAACCAAACAAGACCTAGGGATATGACTTAGACCACCTACCTAAAAATGAAGAAGTGAAATAAATTTATCAATGACCATGATAGAGTTGGGTTCCCCCTTCCTTCCACTGAATTAAAACCAAGAAATATATCACTATAAGACATCAACTATAAATTTAGGTCTGGTCATCCAATATTGGGATCTCCATAAGGTAAAAAATATATCAATATTGTGAAGAGGAACTAAGAGGATCACATTCAATCAATTATTCCAAAACATGAAGATCCAATAGAAAATGAGTTTGGATCGAAGAGGACTTCAAAAATTGATTATGGGAGGGATATAATTGAGAAAAGGGAGAGTGAGTGACTTGAGAGATGCTGGATGAGAGGGCTGAAATACCCAGCTAGACATGCCCCTTTTAATAAATGAATCTAGGATTTACATCATGAGTCCTTGGTTTTTCCTATATGATAAAAATCTCATTACCTTGGATTTAAACCTAGGAAAACAATTTTAATCCATGAATTAAATTCGTGGGGACTAATCGGAGATATTCACATCTTGATATTATAATTCATAGTATGAATATATCCTTTAGACAGACTTCACATGCCATCTCTTTTCCCCCTAAACATTTTCAAAAACATAAACCCATCTTGGTATAAGGGATATAAAACCAATGTTTAAATTATTAACAAATATCAAAGAGTTTTAACCATTAACTTAAAGAGAAACATACTATGAAAATATGGGATCTTAAAATCTTCCTCCACTAGTTTTAGGTTTATATAAAATGGAATAGACCATGGAATAGTGGTGAAGTGCTCGATGATATTCAGTAGGTGTGAGAGAGGTAGTGGACACTCTTAATTGTTTAGAAAAAACATGAAATGATCGGGTAGTGCCTAAATCAATTTTCAGTAATCTATGAAACCCTATCAAACATTGGAAGGAGGGTAGAATAAGATAATATTTTAATAAGGGTTATTCTCACCATCACTATTTGAAACAGGGAGTGAAATGAAGTGATTGCAGAATCTCACTTTCATCATCTTTACATAAGAGGATTAGAAACTTTGAACTAGGATACATTGAATTTTGAGGACTAACCCATACCTAATCAAAATTTTTATCAATCTATTTTCTAACCTTATTTCATTGATTTCCTTTTTTTCAAAAGATTTTTATTTCAAAAACACCCATGTTTTCCTCTAATTTAAAGTGAAAAAATATATTTTTGTGAACTCATCTCTAGAGTCAACCTAATTTAACAACTATACTACATATAACCTTATAAGTAATTGTTTTTACACACCTCATAATAGGCAAGGGTCAAAACATGGTTCTATTTCTAGGGATATGGTGTTGATAATATAATATCCAAATTGCAAGACTAGAAAAACTAACACTAGTCCTTAACCAATAGATATTTAAATTTATAGAACCATGATAAATAGACTAAGAAACATTAATTTTCAATATGAATTTGAGAAAATTTCTCTTGTAGTCTCAAGTGAAACATCAAGTATTCACTCTGAGCTTGTCATCGTGGATGGAAATCCCAACTATACCCTTAAAAACCTACGTGCACCATAATTCTTCAATCATAATAATCAACTTTCCATGAAATAATTAAAAAATTAATTTTATATAAAAGAAATAATAATCCAAATTATTATTAAATTACATGGTTTGGTAGGATAATATCCAAAAAAATTAATGAGTTTACATATTTTTTCTCTACATTCATATTTGGAGGATTAACTGAGTATAAGGAAAGGTGAAAGGGATCTCCCTTTTCCGTAGAAAGAGCTACCAAATACTGTTTTTACAACCTATAAACACGATATGTTCATTGATAGTATGACTTATAAATATTATTCATTTAAAGATCATTCCCCACTTCTAGAAGTGTGACATTCATAAATGTGATCTATTCAATCATATAGGCATCTGGAGAGACCAATACCACAAAACCGGGCAAGGCATGTGCCTGTCTTTATCAACGCTAATGGAAAAGCATTGATAAAGGGGAGGGCCTTTATCAGTGCTAAAAAAAGTTCTGATAAAGGTCCCCTTTATCAGCGCTAAAAGAAGTGCTGATAAAGGTGTACCCTTTATCAGCGCTTGTTTTAGCACTAATAAAGGGCACATGTATCAGCGCTTTAAATATCCCTTTATCAGCACTTTTATTAGCGCAGATAAATGTAACATTTATTAGTGCTTTTCTCAGCACTGATAATATTTATTGTATACATTAAATAAAAAACACATGTTATAACTATATATATATATATATTAAATAATTTCTAAGATTAATACTAAATATATTTATTAGATTTGTTAATTCAATATATATTTATTAGATTTATTAATTCATTATATATTTATTAGATTTATTAATTCATTATATATTTATTAGATTTATTAATTCATTATATTTAATATATATTTAATATATTTCTTTATATTTAATACATTTGTTTTGTTTATAAATATATAATGTGTTCTAATATATATGTATAATTGAAATTATTGAATATATATGTGTTTTCCAATGAATTGGGGTCAATGAATATATCATACATGTGTATGTATATGTGAATATTGAATAATGTTCATTTATAGATATTATAATTTATTATATTACCATATAATATATATATTATAAAAAATGTACACTTATAATTAAAATTAAATTATAATTAAAAAATAAATATATATTTTATTATATTTTCAATGATATATATATAAATTTACATTTAAAATAATTTTATAAGTATAAATAGAGATATATATATTTAGAGTTAAATAAATATATAATAAAATAAAGAAACTCTTAAATTGATACATTTATCAGAGCTAAACAAGCATTGATAAAGCATGTCTTTATCAGCGCTAAAATGAAAAGCGTCAATAAAGTCCGGCCTTTATCAGTGCTAAAAAAGCGCAGATAAAGGTGGTATTTATAAGTGATTTTCATTTTAGCGCTGATAAATACACCCTTTATCAGCACTTTTTACTAGCATTGATAAAGGTCCACGTGGGATTTATAAAATCATGCGGGTCCTCTTCCTCCTCCCCGTACCCTGTCAAGCTCTCACGGAAGCCCTCCTCTGTGCCGCTGCCACCGCTGCCGCTGCCGCCTCCTTCTCCTCCTCCTCCGCCACGGCCGCCACCACCACCTCCTCCTCCTCCTCTGCCACGGCCGCCACCTCCTCCTTCTCACCTCCTCCAGCTACCGGCTCCTCCTCCTCTGGCCGCCGCCTCCTCCTCCTCCGACCGCCGCCTCCTCCTTCTCCGGCAGCCACCGCGGCTGCCGCCTTCTCCTTCTCCTCCTCCTCCACCGTGGCTGCCACCTCCTCCTTCTCCTCCTCCTCCAACCGCCTCCTCCTCCTACTCCTCTATGCCTACTCCTCCTCCTCCTCCTCCTCCACCATGGCCTCGTCCTCCTCCTCCTCCACCATGGCCTCATCCTCCTCCTCCTCCACCAGTGCCTCCTCCTCCTCCACCTCCTCTGCCTACTCCGCTGCCTCCTCTCCACCGCCGGTCCTCCACCACGGCCTCCTCCTACTCCTCCTCTTCCATTGCCTCCGAGCTACTTCTGTTGCCTCCGCTGCCTCTGCCCTGCCTCTGGTGCCTCCGTTGTCGAGGCCTCCTTCTCCTCCACCAACAGGTCCTCCTCCTTGAGGTGAGTAAAATTGAATTTTCATGAATTAATTATGTTTGCATTTATTGTCAATATTGAGATTAATTATGTTTGGCTTCTTGAGGTGTGGTTTGGTTTCTAAATGGCATAAAGGCCCATTTGGAATCTTCAGAGCTTACATGGTGTTTTCCCCTTGGTTTTGAAAATGGAATTTGATTTGTAAATTTTATAGATCTATTGGTATTTTTTGGTGTTTTGGAAATTGGTTTTGAAACTCATGTGATGTATAGGACCAGTTGGAACTTGTGTGTTATTGGTTTATATCGTGTATGTGATGGCCTCTTCATTATCTGGTATACTACTATAATGGAGCATCAATGTTGGTTGTTCACTATGGAGGTACACCATATGCCGGTAGGTGAGTCTTAACCTAGTAAGTCTAGGGATTTCTTCTAGGCATGCTTAGGTAATTCTAATGATTACCTATCTATATGTTCTTCTTTATTTTTACACACTTTGGTTATATAGTTTTCCAGTATTTTTCTACTTTTATTGTTTCAATTAATCTCATCATGGCTATGTGATCACCTTGTTTGAATTGTTATATTGAATTTTGAATTCATTTTTTAAACTAGATATCTCTTTTAAAAAGGGAAGTCGTGATTTGTTTTGAAAATGGATTTTCTAAAAAATATGTGTTGTTTATTCAAATGATAAAAACCTATTTTATAAATGTATTTCAAACTAGTGTTTTTGTATTATTTCAGGAAAGGTAATGTGTGGATTCTGTGGTGCTTACCTACTATGTTGTTTTATGCTCACACCCTACTTGTGACACTCGACATCAGTAGAACCAAGTTATTTTTAGGTTTGGGTTTCTTGTTTAGGTTTCCTTTAAAGCAGGTTGGTCTTATAGTTAGTGGTACCTCAAAGGTCATGAGGATATCTGGTCGGGTTCTGATTTATTCTATCTCTCTTTTTAGTTTCTTTTTTGTTCAGTTGAAGATGTATATGAATCATGTTTATGTATTATTTATGTTCTATGCTTATGGATCCTCATGGTTTTGTTGTGTGCCCTATTTGGTTTATATATATCCCCATTTCTATATCTCACATCATATTATCACACCATGACTCTTATATATCCTTAAGAGGGTGTTCCTCATCATATGTGATATATAATACTATATGATCCATCTTATTTAGGACTAAGAATCTAATCAAATAGCCTTAGAAAACCTAACTAGGCTATAAAAAACTCATTCCAAACCCGATCCTTTCATAAACACAACTACTCCATGGAGACATAATCTCTAGATGATCACAAAATCACAAACATTCAATAGAACCCTCACTCTATCCCTCAAAAACACCCTATTTATTTACCTTTGTTGCTCTTGATTTCTATCCCTTTCACTGGAACACATATACTCATGCATGAATGCACAATCATGCATAAATTGGAACATGGTTTTGTATTATAGGGTCCACCTACCTCACAAAACATGGTGCGTTCATCATACAATGATAACCTCTAGCCAATACAATCAAAATCTACATCATCTGAATTGATTTGAAGATGATATAGTGAAATCATCAGACAAATCCTAGTTAAAATCATCCCAAATCATAGGAAAATAAAGGATATTAGTAATAGATGAAGTATGGTGGGAAATTTTTTTAACACACTATAAAAACTCCCAAGAACCACCCCTCATCTGGGGTGATCTAAGAGAGAAAGAGATTTGATGAATCCCAAGAACCACCCACGATTTTCTATTAATGAGCACACCCCCTACCATTTTTGATGTATCTAGTTTTTTATCTAAATTATACTCATATTCCTTCTCCCCTAACCTATATACTCATCCTATGGATTTCAAATAAGATGAATATAAATAAAGAATGGATGAATGCCAATCGGTTGACAAAAGAGTATGAAGAAGGCATGAAAGAGTTTATCAAGTTTGCAAAAGATCATGCATGTGACTCCTCTCAAATCCTTTGTCCGTGTTTACTCTGTTGTTATTAAAAACTAATTAGTCCAGAGGAGTTGGAAGAACACTTGATTTGTCACGGAATAGATCAGAGTTATACATGTTGGAATAAACATGGGGAAACAATGAATGTAGGTAGTGACTGGGATGACACTGCATTTTATGGATCATCTGATATGATTAGAAATATGAACAATGAAGATGACCGTATAAAGAATGTGATTACAAATGTGAATGATGATGAAGATCGTATTGAGGAAATGACATGGACCGTCAAAGATAAACTTCGTGATTGCCCAAAATTGTTTGAGAAGTTAAAAAGTTGTGCAAAGATGTCATTGTATGCTGGTTGCACTAAATATACAGCATTGTCAGCCATACTGAAGCTGTATAATATGAAAGCAGACAACAGGTGGAGTGATGACAGTTTTACGAAACGACTCACTCTCATTAATGACATGCTCCTAGAAGACAATGAGCTCCCGAGCTGAACATATGATGCCAAAAAAATGATACGCTCTATGGTTATGATCTCTGAAAGAACACACGCCTGCCCTAATGACTGTATACTGTTTCACAAGGACCACAAATCACTTAAAGAATTCCCAAAGAGTGGTGATTCTCGATACAAGAAACATGAATGCAGTCCTACTAAAGTTGTATGGTACTTTCCAATCATTCCAAGGTTTAGACTCCTATATGGAAGTGAGGAGATAGCAGAACAATTAACATGGCATGCTGATACAAGAATTAAAGATGGGATACTACGTCTCCCAGCAGAACCTCCTCAGTGGAAGAGAATCGATCATGAGTATCCTGAATTAGGAAACAAGTTGAGAAACCTTCTTCTTGCATTATCTACAAATGGAGTGAATCGTTTTGGTTTTCAAAGAAACAGTCAAAGTACATGGCCGGTTATGTTGATAAATTATAACTTTCCACCGTGTTTATGCATGAAATGAAAATAAATCATGTTATCTATGCATATATCAGGACCAAAAACAACCGGGTAATGATATTGATGTTTATTTAGCTCCATTGATCGAAGATTTGAAATTATTTTGGTATTCAGGTGTTACATTGTATAATGCTTACAGAAAGTAAGATTTCACTTTGAGAGTCATGTTGTACGGGACGATAAATGACTTCCCTACTTATGGAAATTTTTCAGGATATAGCATTAAAGGAACTCAAGGCTGTCCTATTTTCCAAGAAGGTACACAATCAATTAGGTTGAAACATTCATCGAAAACCATGTTTCTAGGACCTCACATATTTATACCACTACTACATAAGTACCGTTCTTGGATGACATCATTCGATGTAAGTTCATAAGAACATACAGCACCATCTCCACTAACAGGCGATCAATTTTTTGAGAAAGTTAAAAATGTGGACACTAATTTTGGTAAACCGGCTTCGAAAAACCTTACGAAAATCGGTTGGAAAAAGAGATCAGTTTTTTTTGAATTACAATACTGGAATTGTCTATATGTAATTCATTTTCTTGATGTTATGCATGTAGAAAAAAATTTATTTGATGGTGTTATCGACACGTTTCTAAATATATCTGAAAAAAAAGATGTAATTAAGGCTAGTTTGGACATGGTTGAGATGGGAATACAAGAAGAGTTGGCGCCAGTGAAGGGTCAAAACAAAGATTTCTTCCTCCTGTTGCTTACACTCTTTCCAGACAAGAGAGATATCAGTTTTTCAAGTTCTTAAATGATGTAAATGTTCCAGAGGGGTATTCATCAAATATCAGTAACCTCAAGTCAATGAGCGACTTGAAGTTAAAAGGTCTGAAATCACATGACTGTCATGTTTTGATGCACGATCTCATTCCAATAGCTTTACATTGCATTTTTTCCAAGATTGTCTACCATACATTAATGAAACTGTGTTTCTTCTTTAAAGCTATATGTAGCAAAGTTATAGACCCAACGAAATTGCCAGCTATTGAAAAATAAATTGCCGTAATATTATGTGAATTAGAAATTTTCTTCCCGCCTTAATTTTTTGATATGATGGTTCATTTGGTAGTCCAATTGGTGAGAGAGATTCGACTATGTGGTCCTGTATATTACAGATGGATGTACCCCATTGAATGGTATATGAAGATTTTGAAAGGGTATGTCAAAAATCGAATTCAGCCAGAGGGTTGTATTGTAGAATGATATATTGTTGAGGAAGCTGTTGAATTATGTGCCGAATACTTGTCTGATATGGAAAGCATTGTCTTACCGAAATCTTGTCACACTGGGCGGCTTGAGGGTGAAGGAATTTCTGGAAGACAGGTTGTCACAATCAATATTATAGATCGGGAGCAAGCCCACCATTATGTTTTGCATATCAGTTTCAACGTTGACCCATATGTTGAAATCCAAAAAGAAATTATTAGGCATTTGAATCCATCTAGGGCTGAAAAATGGATATCATATACACATAATCGATAGTTTATAGGATGGTTTCGAGATCATATTTTTAAGAAGTCAGATGAAAATACAGAGTCAATTTCGGAACGACTTTGATGGATAGCCGTAGGACCAAGTGTGAATGCATTATCTTACAATGCTTATGTAGTTAATGGTTATACATTTTATAATAATGAACATGATGAAGACAATACCATGTAGAATAGTGGGGTTACACTTGTGGCTGAAGCAATGGATATTTCCAGTGCTAAGGACAGAAATCCAATTTATGCGAATATGTCATACTTTGGCATCATCAAACAAATATGGGAGTTGGATTATATGGAATTTCATGTTCCGATATTTCAATGCAAGTGGGTTGATAGCAGGAGTTCTGTTAAAATAGATGATTTGGGATTCCTGAAAGATGATTTTAGTATGGAAGGGGAGAAATATGAACCGTTTATAATGGCATCACAGGCAGTGCAAGTATTTTATGTTTTAGATCCCGCAAACCGAAACTGGTCAATCGTTCTGTTATCGACCAAAACAGCTGAAGGGTTAGATGAAAATTCAACGGAAGATAACCCTTTCATTGGGACTTTGCAATCATTTCACAGTGGTCCCAATGTAGACGACATTTTGTATGTCAGAGGAGACCACAATGAAGGGATATGGAGAGTTGATAGAGGGGTCAAATCCCTTCAGCCTTAAAAAAAGAGAGTTCAATAATCAGGTAATTTTTTTATTGTAATATAGATTGTGTTACATTATGTTTTTATCTATTCATTGTAGATTTTATGTGATCTAAATTAAATGTTAAACCAGTTCTGAAGATAATGACTTCTTCACCTGCTGATGCACCCAATCTTGAGACACAATAGGTCTCTCAACCTATTGCAGCTGGTCCCACTGCTAAGAGACAACATGTCTCTCAACCTATTGCAGCTGGTCCCACTGCTGAGGTACAACAAGTCTCTCAACCTATTGCAGCTGGTCCCAGTGCCGATGCTAGCACTTCATAGAAACATAGTTATGATGCAGAAACCAAGGAAATGGTAGGCGATGAAACCCCAGTGACAAAAAAAACAGGTGCATCGTAGTTTGACAGTTTTATCCAAAATCCTTAAGGCAAAAGAAAAATACATCAAATATGAGGTGGTATGGAACAAACGAGGCCAGCATGTAAACCCCAACAAAGCCATGTTTAGTAGCTACATTGTAATCGTCACTCGACAACGCGTGCCGATTGATGTAGATTCGTGGCACCATGTTATCAGTGGGTTGAAAACATTAATGTGGGAAGAGATTACGGTAACATTACGTTATCATCTATTTAATTTATTAAAATAAAATAAAATAAAATACTGAAATATTGACTAACCTTTCATCATCTATTGTAGAGTGCATTTATAGTAGATGTTTCGCACAAAGAATATGTTTTAAAACTGGCAGGAAGGATTTATAGAGGCTTTCACACCATTTTAACGAAACATCATCTCAAAGATGATGATGGGAAAATCAAGCTGCACCCGCCTCCTCTTTATGCACACATGATATTCCAAGTAACATCGAATGTGTTTTGCAACCGTCATGCGGAACATAATTTTCAGGTACATTGTGTTTGGTTACACGTTGTATAAAGTTGCTTGTATTCATCACGTTCATTGACATGTTTTTATTTATGAAACAGCAAATGAGTTCCAAAAATAAAGAACGGGAAGCAAAACTTGCGTGCCCATACCGTAAAGCAAGGTTGGGGTACGCTTCAATTGAAAAACAATTGGTACATATTTTAAAAGTACTGTAATAATTTTATGTGACATAAAAAAACACTGTAACCATGTTTCTCTGTTTATATGCAGATTGATGAAGAAAAATCCCAAGCCACTTCCATTCCATGCCATGTGATATGGAAGGAGGCTCATGTTAATAAAGAGGGGAAATTGGAAGATGAAAACACAGATAAATTGTGGGAAACATGTGTAAGTATGACATAATATAAACTTTTTTTTCTTTAAATCACTATTACATAATGATGATTACTTATTTTTCCATATTTTCTATTTGACATAGTCACATGAATCAACAACACGTACACCGGATGCAGACATACATTCAGCAGCCTTGAAACAACCAAAACAGTATGGCCGCATCAGAGGTGTGGGTTTTGGGGTGTCACCCCAGGCATTTTTTTAGAAAAAAAAAGAGGATGAACAAAATAAAGAATTGCATGTAATGATAGATAGAGTAGATACCCTTGAAGAACAATTCCAAACTCAGGGAGAGATGCTAAAGAGTTTGATGGAGGAGAGGCGAAGAGAACAAACAACTCAAGAACAACCCACATGGGAAAATCCCGCCCCACCCCCCACCAGCTTTGAGGTGAGCCATTCCCCTCAAAGACATGACTTAATTGAGGAAATCAATGTTATAATATTCGTTTCTATGAAATGTGAATCACATAGACACTGATTCCTTTCATGTAATGATATTCTACAGGGTGAAAATGACTGTGATTTATATCTTTCAACTCCCACCCATCGCCTTGTAGAGAGGGGTATGGTGTTCAATATGTAGAATGACATGCTACACTCTAGACCACTTCCAACCGGTCATGTCAAAGTGTCGATTAATGTAGCTCATGAGCCAAGCGCTGAGCTACCCATGCCAAATGATGATGATGACATTTATACGGTGGAAAAAGTTGATGGAACATTTGTTTCATGGCCGTTGAATCTTGTAAAAAAACATATCGACCAGGAGGTATTCATTTCCAATTCATTTTTCAAGAAGAACCTTTAACATTAAAGTGTAAAATGGCTAAACCGATGAATGTTATTACAGAAGGAAAAAATGGAGGAGATAAAACGAAAGAGCGGCTCCAAAGGATTAACCAACTGATCAAAACGATCTACTGAGAGTGCGTTCACCCCTCCCATTCTATATCCACATTTAATATCATTGCAAGATCATGTGGATATGAAAATTATAAGTGACATGAGTCATATAATTGTTTGTGAAAAAGATATGTACGGGGAGGAAACATTAGATTTCGTTAGTGTATACACCGTTGCTGAGATCATCACATACGACTTGCTAGGTGCCTCAGTTATAAATTTATACATGAGGTATGTTTTCATAATTCGATTTTATAGAAGCCTGATATACTTTGATAATTATGGCTAAATACATCTCATATTTTTCACAGGCGTATATATAAAAAACAATTGAAGGGATTTTCCCATGAATACAAATTTGGACTTGTTAGTCCTCACACCATTTCTACACAACGAGAAGAAATAGATTCTGATTTTCAAGCTGAATTAATGTCAAATCTACTCATAACGTTTCAAAGAAGAATTACGACTGACAAAATCTTTTTAATACCAACGTTGTAGGGATAAAACTCTACATTTTAATCATATCAATTATATTTTCATTTATATCAGTACTTATTTCTTTTTGTGTTTTTAGGGATCATTGGATGCTCATTGAAGTCAATTTGGACACTCCAAAGATTTATTTTTTGGATTCACTACATGGATATCTAACAAACCAACCACACATGATGGCGATAGTCAATTTGTAATACACTAGATCCAACATTTTATAACTAAATATCTATTTATATAATTTATATTATCTTTTAATGAGGATTTTGTTATGATAGGGCGGTGTATGAATATCATCTAAAGGCTAGAATGAATCCAGGGCGTAAGGACGAAAATGCCCACAAGATCTACAAATAGAGAAGTATCTGGGTATATATAATTATATTTCACTATCCAAATACATATCAAAACAAATTACTTATTTTTATCAATGTTTTTATAGTGTCCGAAACAAACAAAGGATAAGGATTGTGGTTATTATGTTTGTAAATTTATGAAAGATATCATATTTCATGAACAAACTAGCATCCCTAAAGAGGTATTTTTGAAAATAATTACTAATTCATTTAAAATAATTATTAATCTTTTATGTATTTATATTTTTTCAGTACTACTATGACTATCACAAAAACTCCTATTCAGAAGATGATATAAATGTGTTTAGAAATGAATGGGCAGCGTACCTGATGGAAGAATGTAAACAAATAGGATAATGAAGGTGAATTCCTAAGACTTATGTTATCTTTATATGGTCATTGATATATCTATTTACACTTATTGAGAATCTATAATCTCCCTTTCTTATGTTTCATATCCATAGAATAGTGAATTACTACTACTCAGTTTGAAATTGACATAACTTTAGAAAACAACACAAGTGATATACGAAAAACCGAGCAAACACGTTCGGATTGTTTTGATACTTTAGGATAATGATCCCTGAGTCATTTGTGACATGTACGAGTTGACCACACCACAATTAGACACACAGTGTGACCGGTACGGCTAAAAGTGTCTAATATCAATTTCAAATTCAGATAAACATTAGAAAACAACAGTAATGACATACAAAATACCAAGCAAATGCATTCAGATTGTTTTGATACATTAGTAAAATGATCCATGAGTCATTTGTGATGTGTACGAATCGACCAGACCATAATCTAACACAAAGTGTGACCTATATGGATAAAGTGTCTGATATCAGTTTCAAACTGAGATAAACTTTGGAAAACAACACTAATGACATATGGAATATAGAGTAAACACGTCTGGATTATTTTGATACTTTAGGACAACGATCCTTGAGTCATTTGTGATGTGTATAAATCAACCGAACCTTAATCCGAGGCATGGTGTGACCGGTATGGCTAAAAGTGTCTGATATTAGTTTCAAATTGAGATAAACTTTGGAAGACAACACTACTGACATACGGAATACAAAGCAAAAACGTTTAGATTGTTTTGATACTTTAGGAAAATGATCCCTGAGTCATTTGTGACGTGTACGAATTGACCGTACCTCAATCTGATGCACGATGTCACCAGTATAGCTAAAAGTGTCTGATATCAGTTTGAAAATGAAATAAACTATAGAAAAAAAAAACAATACTGACATATGGAATACTGAGAAAACAAATTCATTTTGTTTTTATAATTTAGGAAAACGATCCATTAGTCATTTGTGATGTGTACGAATCGACTGTACCTCAATCCGACGCACGGTTTGACCGATATGGCTAAAAGTGTCTGATATCAGTTTCAAATTGAGATAAACTTTAGAAAACAACACTACTGACATACGGAATACTAAGAAAACACATTAATATTGTTTTAATACTTTCGTAGAACGATCCATTAGTCATTTTCGACGTGTACGAATTGACCTCACCTCAATCTGATGGACAGTGTGACCAGTATGGCTAAAAGTGTCTGATATCAGTTTCAAATTGAGATAAACTTTCGAAAACAACACTAATGACATACAGAATACTGCGAAAACATGTTTGGATTGTTTTTATACTTTAGTAAAATGATCCATGAGTCATTTGTGACATGTAAGAATCAACCGCACCTCAATCTAACGCACGGTGTGACCGGTATGGCTAAAAGTGTCTGATATCAGTTTCAAATTGAGATAAACTTTGGAAAACAACACTACTAACATACAAAATACTGAGAAAACACATTTGGATTGTTTTGATACTTTATAAAAATGATCCATTAGTAATTTTTGACATGTATTAATTGACCTCACCTCAATCTGACACATGGTGTGACCGGTATGGCTAAAAGTGTCTGATATCAGTTTCAAATTGAGATAAACTTTAGAAAATACCACTACTGACATAAGGAATACTGAGAAAATGCATTAGGATTTTTTTGAAACATTAGGAAAATGATCCATGACTCATTTGTGACGTGTACGAATCAACCACACATCAATCTGACACACGGTGTGACCGGTATGGCTAATAGTGTCTGATATCAAATTCAAATTGAGATAATCTTTGGAAAACAACACTACTGACATACAGAATACTAAAAAAACACATTTGGATTGTTTTTATACTTTATGAAAATTATCCCTATGTCATTTGTGACATGTATGAATTGACTGTACCTCAATCCGACGCACGGTGTGACCGGTATGGCTAAATGTGTCTGATATCATTTTGAAAATGACATAAACTATAGAAAGCAACACTACTGACATACGGAATACTGAGCAAACATGTTCGAATTGTTTTAAAACATTAGGACAATGATCTTTGAGTCATTTTTTATGTGTACAAATTGACCACACCTCAATCTGATGCACAACGTGACTGGTATGGCTAATAGTATCTAATATCAGTTTCAAATTGACATAAACTTTAGAAAACAACACTACTGACGTACGAAATTCCAATAAAACGCATTTAGTTGTTTTGAAACATTAGTACAACGATCCATTAGTCATTTGTGATGTGTACGAATCGAACGAACCTTAATCCGATGCACAGTGTGACCAGTTGGCTAAAACTGTCTGATATCAGTTTTAAATTGAGATAAACTTTAGAAAACAACACAAATGACATACGGAAAACAAGGAAAAAGCGTTTGGATTATTTTGATACTTTAGGAAAATTATCCATGAGTCATTTTTGATGTGTATTAATTCAACTCACCTCAATCCAATGCATGGTGTGACCGGTATGGCTAATAGTGTCTCATATCAATTTCAAATTGACATAAACTTTAGAAAACAACACTAATGACATAAGGAATACAGAGAAAACGCGTTCGGATTGTTTTTATACCTTAGGAAAATGATACATTAGTCATTTGTGATGTGTATGAATTGACCGCACCTGAATTCGACACACGATGTGACCGGTATGGCTAAAAGTGTCTGATATCAGTTTCAAATTGAGATAAATTTTGGAAAACAACACTACTGACATACGACAAACCGAGCAAACACATTCGGATTATTTTGATACATTAGGAAAACGACCCCTGAGTCATTTTTGACATGTACAAATTAACCTCACCTCCGTATGACACACGATGTGACCGGTATGGTTAAAAGAGTCTGATATAAGTTTGAAAATGATATAAACTTTGGAAAACAACACTACTGACAGACGGAATACTGAGCAAACGAGTTCGGATTGTTTTGAAACTTTAGGAAAATGATCCATGAGTCATTTTTGACAAGTACATATCAACCGCACCTCAATTTTACGCATGGTGTGACCGGTATGGATAATAGTGTGTGATATCAGTTTCAAATTGAGATAAACTTTGGAAAACAACCCTACTGACATATAGAATACTGAGAAAATGTGTTCAGATTGTTTTGATACTTTAGTAAAACGATCCCTGAGTCATTTTTGACATGTAAAAATCTATTGAACCTCAATCTGATGCACAGTGTGACCGGTATAGCTAAAAGTGTTCGATATCAGTTTCAAAATGACATAAACTTTTGAAAACAACACTACTGACATACGGAATACCAATAAAATGCATTCATATTGTTTTGAAACTTTAGGACTATGATCCATGAGTCATTTGTGACATGTACAAATCAACCGAACCTCAATCCGATGCACGGTGTGACTAGTATACCTAATAGTGTCTGATATCAGTTTAAAATTGACATAAACTTTAGAAAACAACACTACTGACATACGAAATACTGAGAAAATGCATTCAAATTCTTTTGAAACTTTAGGAAAATGATCCATTAGTCATTTTTAACGTGTATGAATTGACTTCACCTTAATCCGACGCACGGTGTGACCGATATGGCTAAAAGTGTCTGATATCAGTTTAAAATTGAGATAAACTTTAGAAAACAACACTAATGACATACGGAATACTGATCAAACACATTAGGATTGTTTTGATACTTTAGGACAATGATCCATGAGTCATTTTTGACATGTATGAATTGACCGCACCTCAATCCGAAGCACAGTGTGACCGGTATGGCTAATAGTGTCTGATATCAGTTTCAAATTGACATAAACTTTCAAAAACAACACTAATGACATACGGAATACAAATCAAACGCGTTAGGATTGTTTTTATACTTTAGGAATACAATCCATTAGTCATATTTGACATGTATAAATTGACCGCACCTCAATCCGACGCATGGTGTGACCGGTATGGCTAAAAGTGTCCGATATCAGTTTCAAATTTAGATAAACTTTGGAAAATAACACTACTGACATAAGGTAAAATGAGTGCTGATAAAATGCGTTCGTATTGTTTTAAAACTTTAGGAAAACTATCCCTAATTCATTTTTGATGTGTAAAAATCGACCGCACCTCAATCCGACGCACGGTGTGACTAGTATGGCTAATAGTGTCTGATATCAGTTCCAAATTTACATAAACTTTCGAAAACAACACTACTGACATACGGAATACCGAGAAAATGCATTCAGATAGTTTTCATACTTTAGTAAAACAATCCATTAGTCATTTGTGATGTGTACGAATCAACTGCACCTCAATCCGATGCATGGTGTGACCGGTATGGCTAAAAGTGTCTGATATCAGTTTCAAATTGAGATAAACTTTAGAAAACAACACTAATGACATACGTAATACTAAGAAAACGTGTTCAGATTGTTTTGATACTTTAATAAAACAATCCAGGAGTCATTTTTGACGTTTATGAATCGACCAAACCTCAATCCGACCCACTGTGTGATCGGCATAGATAACAGTGTATGATATCAGTTTCAAATTGATATAAACTTTAGAAAACAACACTACTGACATAGAGAATACCGATCAAACACATTTTTATTGTTTTGATACTTTAGGAGAATGATCCATTAGTCATTTGTGATGTGTTCTAATTGACTGCACCTCAATCCGATGCACAGTGTGACCAGTATGGCTAAAAGTGTCTGATATTAGTTTCAAATTGAGATAAACTTTAGAAAACAACACAAGTGACATACGGAAAGCTGAGAAAACGCATTCAGATTATTTTGATACTTTAAGAAAACGATCCCTGATTCATTTATGATGTGTACGAATCAAAGGCACCTCAATCCGATGCACAGTGTGATCGGTATGGATAAAAGTGTCTGATATCAGTTTCAAAATGAGATAAACTTTGGAAAACAACACTACTGACATATGGAATACCGAGAAAACACATTTGGATTATTTTGATACTTTACGAAAACGATCCATGAATCATTTGTGACATGTAAGAATCGACTACACCTCAATCCGATGCACGGTGTGATTGGTATGGCTAAAATTGTCTGATATCAGTTTCAAATTGAGATAAACATTAGAAAAAAACACTAATGACATACGGAAAGCCAAGAAAACGTGTTCTTATTGTTTTGATACTTTAGGAAAACGATCCATGAGTCATTTGTGATGTGTACGAATCAACCGCACCTCAATCTGAAGCACGGTATTACCGGTATGGATAAAAGTGTCTGATATTAGTTTGAAAATGACATAAACTTTAGAAAACAACACTACTGAAATACGGAATACCGAGCAAACATGTTTGGATTATTTTGAAACATTAGGACAAAGATCCATGAGTCATTTTTGACGTGTACAAATCGACCGCACCTCAATCCGACGCACAGTGTTACCGATAAATCTTTTCATTAGATAAAGAATCAGTATTTATTAAATGAGATAAATCAATAAAAAACATATTGATTTTACATTATTCCCTTTCATTGTTATGAGAATGAAAAAATTTGAGTTTAAAATTTCATATTTTAGTTTCACATTTCCATATTAATGTATTATTTCATATTACTGTTTTAATTTCTTTCATTATTGCATTACTAACATAATATTTTTTTTTCTTATATAGGTTAATTTTTATCCTTGAGTTTAGATGCTTTGTTCGAAAACAAATACCGTGAACGACAATTTTTGAGAGCAGATCACGGATATCAAACAATGAAACATGAATGTTTATAACTGTTGTTGAATAATTGTAATTGTAACCATGTAAAACAATGTTTGAAATGTATATTGCAATGTGTTTTTTTGTATTCATGATGTTAAGTAAATGTATATACCGTTGTCGGTCAAAATATTGTGTGCGGGTGCTATTTTGTGAAGGTGTGCATGTGCTAGTTTGTGTAGGTATTATGGTGTGCAGGTGTGCAGGTTTTTTTTGAAGGTGCAGGTGATGGTGCCTTTATCAGTTCTTTTTTGAGTGCTCATAAAGGACACCTTTAACAGTACTAGAGGAGCGCTGATAAAGGTACCCTTTACTAGTGCACCGAAAAGTGTTGATATTGGCGACCTTTATCAGTGCTAAAAAAAGCGCTGATAAAGGGGTTCCTTTATCATTGCTTTTTTTAGCACTGATAAAGGACCCCTATATCAGCTCTTCTCAGAGTGATTATAATGGGGACTCCCCTTTATCTACGCCGGCATTAACAGCGCGTTTCTAGCACTGTTAATGCCAATTTTTAGCACTTATAAAGGGCCAAGTTGTAGTAGTGGACTCTCTACAAGTACTCGGAGAGGTTTAAGAAGATATGTGCTATCATCCCGCATCATAAAATGGGGGGGGGTATAACTTCCTTATTTTATTTTACCAAGGTTTTTTTATATAATTAAAAAAATATAATAGACACATCATATAGTGGGGATTTGATTCAAAAGGCACTAGTGGAACTAAGGGATTTATTGAGATGATTTATCAGAACTCACAATAGTTTGGTACAATAGGTACTAGAATAAGAAGTATTCAGAAGGTAAGAACATCTAATACATAACTCTTAATAATAATCTTGAATTTATAACCATTTTACTGTGATATATGGCCTTAAAATAAGTGATATAACAATAAGCACCCACTGAGGTATGTGGTTTATGATCATCACCCAATCATTTAACAAACCTTTGTGCTGAAGTGAGGGAATATAAATTTGTGCAGTTACCTTTTTTCTATTAAAATTATAACAAAATCAAGGATTGAGAGAGCCTAAATAATCCATTATGGATTTTGGAAATAAAAAAAAACAGGTTATACACCCACCAAAATCAATTTCAAAACCAACACCATTCTAGAACAATTCAATAAATGACCATTATTTTAACAAAATCAATATTATAACCAGTTTTTTACTAAAAATCACCCCTTTACTTAGACCCTATCAATATCTATCCACCATTGAAAAACATCCTGTGTTATAAAAACAAGTATATAAGGTTTAAGAGCTAATGAATAGAGCATATAAGTTGTAAAATATAGTTGAAAGTCTTATGAATATTTTATAAAAAACACTTGAAAAAATATTTGTCCAAATAGTTCCAAACCCTAAGAAGAATGTTAGTATGATAAAAAATGAGGAAAATAAATCCCACCATCATACACCCTTAAACTATAAACAAGTCCTCCTAAGATGGAGGATAATGAAGTTAGGAACTCTAAAAATTCAATGAAAATGCCTCGAGAAGAAGAAAAGAAAGAGGAATAGGAAAAGTATAGGAAAATTATAAAGATATAAGAAACACCATTTCAAGGAAAACAAATGGATAATAAATAATAATCCCAACAATTTCCACCATGAATATCAAAATCAAATAAAATGCTGAAGAAAGTTCTTCAAAAAGAAATTCTTGACACTTTCCCAATTGTGGAAATTAGTATTCCCCTACTATAAGAACTAAAAAAATCCAAAGGTATAATAATTTTTCGAATAATACTTACAATTTTATTTTAAGTTAAGGTAATTAGAGGATCATCCTAAGAATAAGTTATCCATCCCATATCACAACCCATTTTCCTACCAAATGTTAAGAGCTAAAAAAAATTTCTATTTCATGCACCATTGGATCTCAAACTTATGTTAATTATTTATGTGATCTAGGTTCTTAAATTAATGTATTTCCTCACTTATTATATAGTAGTTTTCATATGGGATACTTGAATCCTACATGAGTGGTGTTCCAGCTTGAAAACAAGACCACAGTTTTCCTAATAAGAGTTTTGAAAGATGTCATTATTAAAGTCAAAGATCTTATATTACAAGATAACTTATATTTGATGAACATTGAAGAATATAGGTTCCTATCACATTCACCCATAATTTTGGGGATACATCTATTAAATATTTCCAATACCATCAGCAATGTTCATGAAGTAATACTCATCATATATTTTGGAGAGAACACTTTCCACATCAATATTTTTTAACTACATGAGGCAATCTTTAGATGATCACTCACTCTTTACACTTTACCACCATAAATAGGGAGAAACCATTAAAAATTAAGGAATTTTTCTGAATTTTTTACCTCTAGAAAGCATTTGATGATTGAAATTTCCATGGAAGATAAAGTTGTCTAGAATTTTTGAAACTCTTATAATTCTGTTATCAAATTAAAAGAAGAGGAAACCTCTAGGTTTTATGATGAATATGAGGGTTTATATCTTGTATAAGAAAATTATTTGTAACATTTTTTATAGTAAAATCAATATATTGGAGTTATTAACCTCAAATTAATTTCATCCCATGAACTCTCCCTAATCTATAATTAAAACCACGTACCATTGACTTAAAATATGTGTACCTAATGGAAAGAGAAAATTTACTAGTGATAATTGGAAATAATTTTTATAGAAACCAATAATAATATTTGATTTATCTTTTGATAAATAATTTCCAAGAAATAAGGTTTATATTATTTCATATCCTAGAAATTAACCTAAACATATTCTCATATAGAATTCTATATGAGGGAGATTCCAAAATGGTTAGGAACCCCAGAGGAGGCTAAATCCCACCATGATAAATGTAGTGAAGATATAGATAAATAATATCTTAGAAGAAGGGATCTATTATCTCATTTAATATTCATAATAGGATAGGACCATACTTTTAGTTCCAATGAAAAAAAGGCTAACCACTATGAGGAATGAAAAAAATGAATTAATCCGTATGAGAATTCACAATAGTTGGAGAGTGTATAAATATTGTACGAATTTGAATCAATTAACTAGGAAATTTCATTTTCCTATCCTATTAATTGAATATATGTTAGAGATATTAGTATGTAGAACTCATTATTTATTTTTGGATGGATTTTCAAGTTATTTTCTTGTACCATTTTCTCATGGGAGTAAGAAAATACAAAATTTACCTATCCCTTGAATGATTTTTCTTGTAAAAGGATTCTATTTGGATTATGTAATTATTTATATATTTTTTATATATTCATGGTAACTATATTTTATTTATCACATTAAATATTTTTTCAAGGTATTATTTTATGATTTCATAGTTTTTGGATATTCTTTGGACCAATGTTTGAAAAATATAGAAAAAGTATATAAACAAATCATTGAAATGAATCTTGTTTTATATTTTTAAAATTTTCATTTCATGGTTAATATATGAGTATTACTTAGGAATTCCATTTCAAAAAAAATTCATTGAAGAGAATAAATCAAAAATTAATTTGATAAAATTTTCAACTTAACCAACTTGTATGAAACATGTTAGAACAATTTTAGGACATGAGGGATTATATAGAAGGTTTTTTAAATATTTAAGTATGATTTATTTACCTATATATATATTAAATTTGAAATATATTAATTTTGATTTCAATACTGAGTAAAAGGAATCCTTTGTTGAGTTTAAGAGGATAATGATAATTCCATCAGTGATTCAGCCACCAAAATTGGAAGAACCATTCAAGATACTTAGTGATGTTTGTAACCAATAAATTAGAGTAGACCATTTTCAATGAATTGAGGGAATAAATAAAGTCATTTCCTATACCTCAAGAACAATATATTTCACCAAATTTAATTAAAACACATATAAAATGAGTTTTTGGATATTTTATCTTCATAATAAATATTTAGATCATATTTTCTTGGAACTAAATTCATTGTGTTTTCTAATCATATAGCTCTTAGATATTTTATGAAGAAGGAAAATGTAATCTCATGCTTTTGAGATTGATTCTACTTCTATACGAGTTCAATATAAAAATAAATTACCCAAATTGATCCAAGAACCAAGTGGCCCATCACTTGAGTAGAATTCCCAATATTTCTAATGTCGAAATTATAGATTAAGAACAACCAGATTATCACATTTTGGAAGAGTGATTATACATTATTGAAGGAGAAGTGACTTGGTATACTATCATGGTCAATTATCTGGTAGCATCTCAAGTCCTATATCACTTAAATTTTCACCAAATTAAAAAATTAAATGTAAATATATTTATTAAATTTGGGAGGATCAATTTCTTTGGAAAAATTGAAATGAACAAGTGATAATAAGATGATTTAAAAAAATTGAAATTTAATATGTTTTTTATTTTTATCAAACATTATTATATGAAGGAAATTTTGGACCTCAAGGGATAGAAAGTAATGTTTTATAATATGGAATTTATTAGCCAATCATTTTTATTGATGCAAATTAATTTTAAAAAAGGTGTGAAAATATAATTTTTCTATAAATATTTTCAATAGATAAGAAATACCCAAAAATCCACTTAATTTAAGTGTTATTTATTTAATTCTAGGGAATATATTTTATGGGACCTTTCCCAATGTCATTTTTTAATTCCTATATCTTTCTTTATATAGATTATGCTTTGAATTAGGTGGAATCCAAATTTGTAAAAATTGATGATACACATGTTGTTTGAGATTTTTTTAGGGACAACATATTTTTTTGGATGGAGTTCTCAAAGCCATAAAAATTGATCTATGGACTCACTTTTATAATAGGATAATGGATAATTTTATGAGAAATTATGGGGTGCATCAAAAAATATAAACAACCTATCATCCCCAGACTAATGGCCAAGATGAAGTGTCCAATAGGGAAATCAAATAAATTTTTTAAAATACTATTAAAACCAATAAAAAGGATTGTATATAAAGGATATAAGATACCTTATGGTATTATAGGAAAAGCAACAAAATTATAATAGGAATGATCCCATATAGGATGATTTATGGGAAAAGTTGTCACCTACTTGTGGAATTGGAGAATATGGTATATTGGGTAATGAGAGAGATGAGTTTGGGCCTAGAATGATCTGTAAAAGATAGAGTAATAGGTTAGAATAATATAGAAGATATTTTAAGAGGATATTTTAAAACTTATATGATTTATAAAGATAGAAGACAGGGTTTCCCATGAAAAATTGATACAACTAAAATAATTTCATCCTAGAGACACTGTGTTTTTATTCAACTCATGACTCAATCTGTTTCTAGGTAAATTTTGTTCAAAATGGGAAGGTATATTTATAGTTAATCATATCATTTTTTTTTGTGTATATTATGAAGTAATTGGAGTAAGTACCATTCACTATTAATGGATGTCGGCTGAAGAAATTCCATGGGAGCTTTCCATCAAATCTAGTGGTGGAGACCACACTCCTCTAACTAGTTTTTCAGTAAAATATATCAAGTTGTATCTCCCATTAACACTTAATTTCTTACTATTATTTATTTAAAAGTATTATTTCATGTTAAATATACATTAATACATTGATAACAATATGCAATTTAAGTATAGGGGAGGTATCCTTTATAGTTAAGGATTTGAAAAGTTTTTTTTAAAAAAAAACTATGTATTTAAAATTTTTGTGTGTTACATTTAAAATTTCAGTATGTTTTTGAAAAATGTGAGATACAATTATTATAATTTCCATTTGTATGCCCATGTAAATGGTTGAACTAATTTATTCCACGAAACTAAACTTAAATTATTTCTAAAATTGACTTTTTTTAAAGTCCCAAACCTTGAGAATTTAATGAAATGGCCTATGATTTTTTAATAAAATTTCAAATGTCACTATATTTATCAATGAAATCACCATACTTTGAGTCATATAAACCTTTTTTAAATATTATTTGTATTTTACTCATTTATTGAGAGAACCAATCTATGATTTATTTAACAAAAATTTGATTTATTTCTATCAAAACCTGAGGGTTTGAGGTTATTTTATTTTAAATTATTGAGATATTTATTTAGTTTTAAGAGGCCAAATTTTAATACAATACTTTTTCATTTTGGAATTATCAGTAAATTTAGTCATTTTTTCCTTAGTATGCTAGAACAACTTGTTAGGTTGGCCACATAATAATCCAATTTTCCATATCCAACCTTTCTTTGAAGTGAAAATATATAATCTAGTTAAACTTATCTATGGAGGAAGATATCTTGTGGTGTGATTCATAATTTAGTGCTAATTCTGGTTGAAAATAAAATGTTTATGAAAGGTTTTTTTTTGATGAAAACTTCATTCACCTAAAATCTATTCCTTTCTATATCTTTTAAAAAGAATTCATTTTTTTGACATAAATCTATTTTAAAAAGAAAAATAAATATTGAAAAAGAAAATATGAATTTTCATTCAATAGAATCACTAATAATTCATAAAAACTACTTAAAATTAATATCATTGACTAACATTAGGTGTATATTGAGGAATTTATCAAGTATTTGGTGACTCTTTCATGGGTTTGGATGAGAAAAGATTTGTTGAAAATCATCATTTGTGTGATGATAGAAATTTCATGCGAGGTAAATGTTTTGTATGAATGGGAGTTGAAATGAAGTGGAAATTGATTGAATGTTTTTAATGGATAACATTAAATAATGGTTTTTATGATGCATTACATCTTTTGTTTCATGGTACTAAATTGAAGGATCTCATGGACATGTGCTTTTAATTTTATTTGATTGGATTTTGATTCTTACTATTCTAGGAGTCCAACTGTTAAGTGTTAGTTAATTGATAGAGATGATATTTTAAATAATTTTCTTATTATTTTCAAAGATTAACCACCAATAATATTTTAGTTTGATATAAATTTTATCAATTTAATAATTTTGAAAAATTTTGAGGTAATTTTTAAATTTTTTTAATTCTAGAATTTTGTCTATTTTTTATCACTTATGTATTTTAATCATAATATTTTATATATTTATCTAAATTGAGAAATTATTTTTATGTTTCCAAAGTTCATGGGATTCAAATTATTCAATAGGAACAATATCTCATTCTAAATCCATTAGTCTCAAATAAATCAATAAATTTGGAAATACTTTTAGGCAGAAAGATTTTAATACTCCACTACAAATGATGAATATCTCAGGATACAAAGAAAACAATTTTTTTGACTCTACTTTGATATGAAATAGGACTATAATTTTCATGTTCTCATTATATTCAATGAATAAATTCACTCATTAAGTAAGTCTATGAATGAATCAAAGTGTTGGAAGATGAAGATTCTATTCGGATGGAAAAATAAAACTTTATTGATTCATACATAACTTTTCTTAAATGGGTCCATATGTTTTTAAAGTCTTAGGGTAAATATAAAAGACAATTTTTTACAAACCATAAGAAGCCAAATTAATATGTTTCAACTTTCTATTGATCCAAAATCCTGAAAACTTCTGACAGACAGATTCAGGAGATGAAATTTTTTTCTCTTCATTTATATATTTTCTTAGTTTTATAACTTCTTTTTCATCCCCATTCTCTCGATTACCCTTCACATAGAGGGTTACAATTTTGAGTTGTTGAGGAAGTAGAGGTTTTATTTCTATAATTCTTGATTTCTCTCACTTCATTGAATAAAATTCATTTCTATCTTTTGTTATGTTGGTTTAAATATTCTAATTGTAGTTTTTATTATCAAGTATGATAATATTTGGTTATATATTTTTATTTTATTTGTTAATGATCATCATATCCCTCCTCTAGGATCAGGTTTATATATGATATAATAAACTAATTATTCATGGTGAAGTACTTAATGATTGTCAATATGTATGAGAGGGGTAGTTGACACTCTTCACTATTTAAGAAAAACAATTCCTGATCTGGTATTGACTATGTCAATTGGGGGTACTCATTAAAAATATCACACACATTGGAAGTTGGGTAGACTAAGCTATGATTTTAGTATGGGATATTCTCACCATAACAATTTGACCAAGAGAGTGAGATAAAGATATTGTGGAATCTCACTTTAAATGGATAAAAAATAGGATTGGATTTCTTGAAACAAAGATATTCTTGAATTTTGAAGACCAACCCTGACCAAATCCCCTATGTTATAAATCTATTTTCAAAACATGTATCATTATTTTACTTTGTTTCTAGAAGAATAAAATTTTAAAAACACTAACTATTTCCCATTAATTTAAAGTAAAAAAAATTATTGTTTTGCACACCTCTTTAGAGGCAACTTAGGTTAACCACTCTACGACATTCGAACTTAGAAAATATTTTTTTGCGACACCCATATGATAGGATCATGTCACACACCTTACTATATTATTTTTCATTATACAGAAAAAATACTTATATGATAATCAAATCGAATTGATGGTTATATCATCCCTCTATCATATCCTACGATATAGGATGAAGGATTATTATATTTTATGATATCAACTTGTCATCATATTAAACTAAATTATAGTCAGTGATATAAAAGTCTCAATGTGAAAAATCATTACTTTATACCCAATGAATTCATCTAAAATGTTATAAGAAGATTATTTCCATTTATTCTTTATCATCATTTCACATAAAATCCTTTATCAAATTCCTCTCAATGATCTCTTTGAAAACTACAATCTTACATATTCAAGAGTATTCTTAAATCACTATTGGTATAAAAAATTCTCCAAAATAGAGTATTATGTCACATTAGCCTATATGACTTATCAGATATTAATGATAATTTTTTTATAGTTTTACACTTCATTTATTCTTTAATTTCTTGTGGCCAGACACCCATATCATTATTTTCTATATTCTTATTTCATGAGGTGTGGGGATTACCTTTAGTGCCATCCATAGATCATGAGTTCTTCTTTAGTGTACATTATCACATGACATGACTCCTCCAACCACTTTTCAAAATATAAAATCTAATCCAATTACATATTATAATTTCCATGAGTTAACACCCATGTTATACAAAAAATATTTACACAATGAAATTAATTTAATATCATATCCCCAAAATTCATAAACACACCTTACTTGACACCATTGGTGGTGGGGTGGTAAGGGCTTGGGGGGTAAGGGGCAGGTCGCGGGGTCAAGTCCCCGGGCTTGCGATTTACATGTAATTTTCTTACTTGCATGTGTGCCGCTTTCGCAGTTGTACCCAATGTTTTTATAAACACACCTTACATGACATCCAAAAACTCTAAACCATGAAAGAACATCTTCATTCTAGTTATAAATAAATCTAAACAATATGATTCTATGTTGAAATATATGTAACATTTATTGACTTTATTAAATATAAAATATCAAATTTCTTCATTTTTGTTAAACTTTTTATAAAAAGTCAAAGGAAAAAAATATTATTGTTTAAAAAGTTTTTTTTAATTATATGTGTATATATGATGTTACTACATGTTATTTTTTCCACATTATAATAATTATTTTCTTACCTTTTTATTTTAATTTTTTTCATGATTGTGTTGTTATTTTTTTGAAAAAAACAAATATCATATGTTATTATATACTTTTCATTGGTATTTTACAATAAAATATACTCTATATATTTTTTAAAATCATATAAATTCCATGAAAAAGCATTTTTTACATGTTTTATTATTAAATTTTCTATATATAATATTTATTATATAGTAAAAATGAGTTTTTATTAATTTTTTCCCTTCTAAATAATTTTAATTATTGTAATTATGTTTTAAATTTTTGTTGAATTTTTAAATTATAAATGTTTTTTTTATTTAAGAAATTACATAGTATGCCTTTATTTTCAATTATGGTTAGTTTTTCTTATAAAATAATTTGTTTTACACATTTTTATTAAAAATTTCTCATAAAATTAAGGAAAACACATTTTTAAATGTGTTATTATTATTATTTTTAATTAACAAGGTATCTTATTATTAATATAATTGATAAAAAATATGATTTATTATATTAATTTGTTTTTATAATGAAATAAAAGTATGTTTTTGAGTTAATTTTTTTATTTTTTTTAAAATTTTAATGGAAAAACACATGTATTTTTTAATTTATTCTTATAAAAAATCATGTTTTTTAATATAAACCCAATATAAAAATTAAAAATAATATTTTTTGAAACATTTTACTGATATTATTAGTCAATATTGTGTTTTATAATTAAATTGATTTACAAAACACATGTTCTATGATATTTCTTTAAGAAAACAAATGTTATTTTGATATTATTAATTTTTATTTTAAAATATTCAATTTTGTTTATTTTCACTTAGAATGTGATTTAGAGGAAGTTTTATGGTGTAAGAAGTGCATTATGGTAGGGTAAAGGTTTTGTAGACTATAGTAAAGGCCCACCAAATCCTCGATGGAGGCTCAAAAGAAGTTTGGTGGGTTGAACAGGGGTACAACTTTCCCCCTTCTTTCACTAGGGATTTAATGGATCCTCATCAGAGTCTAGTGGATTAGTTGATGTTTGGTGGTGGTTCACCGATACTTTAGTAATGAACCCGAAGGACCTTTTTAAGGTTATGATTTTTGGTTATAAGTTTAAAAACTTAAATTCCTTATTTTAATTCTCACAAGATATGATTATTATGAGACTATTTTGTTTTTTTTAATGAAAAAAAATATTTAATTGTTGGTTAAAATGACCATGAATTCATGTTTTGACACAAATAACCATGAATACTATTCCAAATTTAAAAACAATACATATTTGGTTGTGACTATCATGAAGTTATCAATTGTTTCATGTAGGTATTCAAGATTAGTGTTTAATATCAAAAATATAATATATTATCATAACTATTTATGGAATAAGGTAACCATATTGTTGATTAAGCAAACTATAAATAATAACAGACATGCATTTAATGATATTATTTTATTTTAGTATTGGACAATATTGTGTTATATAATTTGTCAATTTAAATATAATAATGAATAGACATCAATTAATATTCTCCAGGGATAACCTATAAATATGGGAATGACACCTATATGAAAAGGAGTAGAAAAAATTACTTAAGCACAATATTATAAATCCTTTATGACCCCCTACTTTCCAATGAAAATTATACTAGGTAACTCAATCATAATAAGTAATTAAATCTAGTTTATGCACTTGATGGCATCCATGATATTTTCTAACTACACATTATAAACCTCCCACACCTAGAAGAAATACTTTCTAATAGTATATATTTTTCTCCATTTCTTTAATCATATTAATTATTGAGAGTTAGTTATATCATATTTTTTTGGTATTCATTTGATTTTATCATGTAATATAAAAAATCGCATCTAAAAACATGATCCTTTTCATAATATTGTTATTACCCTACCATGAAGAATTATAGAAGAGGTTATAGTGTAAACATGTATAGATGAATACTTAGTTAAAGATATAAACTCATATGCTAGATGTAAAACCAAATCTTATTGATTCAATTTACTTAGTTGTGATTTTAACCAAAGTTCATAGGGATAAGATCTTACTCATATTTGAACATCTTATTTGTATTTTACTCTAGTTAATATTCATTATCTTTGATTTGAGTTTGTTAAAAGAGTGTATATTTTCACATTATACCTTTATTAATTCTATTAACACTTTAAAAATATATAAATATAATATTCAAAACAAGTTTATTTTAAAAAATTAGTTTCATACTATGATTTATGTTATTTTAAAGTTTTTTTTCGGTTGTGAGTAAAATTGATTCAAAAGATATTATATATTTAGGTATATTTCACTGAGTAGTGATTATTAGTTTTAAGAAATATTTAAAAACTCTTAATATTTATATCTTAATATTTATATTTATAAATGTGTTTTTAATTTGTGGTTTTCAAAAATGTTTTAAATATATTATTTTATCAATTTTAAATTAGTTAAACCTAATTCACACCCTTATGTGCTAACTATGGGACCAACATTTGGTATCAGAGTTTTTAGACACTTTTATTTTTTATTTATTCTATATATTTATTAGTTATAAAATATAAAAATCTTAATATTTGTTTCGATAGAATACTGAAGACATTAAGTCCTTACTACAAATATACCACCTTACTTCAATGACAACAATTATGACTAGAAAAAAATAGTGAAGATTTTTTCAAAAATATTAGACTATATTATCTCGGGTAAAATTAAATATTAATCTAGGAAACCAATGATTCTTAAAGACTAATGACCAATTACATTAAGGCTCCCTATTATTAAAATTAAAATTCTATGAATTACATAATATGTTCACTATGTGAATATGAGTTTAATAGCATTTTTTAAGTTGTAATTCTTATGAGTTTTAGGATGATTTTATCATTTTTCATAAAGGGAAATAATAATATTAAAAATATGTATTTAAAATTTTACATCAATCATTATAAAACTTTTAATATGAAATTTTATGAATCAATTTTTTTTAAATTTACTATAGTTTTTATAAGATTATCAACACGATGATTTTTATTGGATAGTATGCGAAAGAGAAACAAAAAGTTTAGAGGTTGAAAAGTTCCTACTTGACAAGTGGACTGGTACTACAATTTCCATTCAAGAGTCCTATGATATTGAAATGTTCATGGGGAAGGATCTCATTATAAAGGTTTTGTTTTATGTGGATGAAATGATATCTATGAAAGACTATTGATGAACCTAAAAAGATGAATATTGATTTGAAATCATAAACTGAAGGAAAGAAATTTATAGAGATAATATCCAACAACTCTGAATACAAGGAGAATAATAATGATGCGATGAATCAATTAAATTGGATATTAATTTTTTTTTAAAAAAATAACAGATGTAACACCCCATGATTTCATAGTATGTTATTTTCATTAAAGTAATTCAATAGCTTGCGCTACACGCAACACCGAGTTTGAGCGCACCATGACTAACAAAACTAGCCGTTCAAAAAGTGGTTATGAATAGTATTAACTGAATTTGGAATTTTATATACTCTATATAATCTAAATATCCATATTATGTGTTTCTTAGACATAATATAAGAATGAATTCCATATTTCAGATAAAATAAGTATTTTTTCAAAAATGCAATTTACCACTATTTAATAGATAACCTATTTTAAATCCAATATTTTACAATTTGATATATTCAATTTGAAAAAATAAACTTCTTATTTATAAGAAGGACATAAAAATTTAGTTTGTATAAATTTTTTGTATTTTTCTAAAAACATTCAATTTCTGATGAATAGTGAAAAACAATGCATTATCATTTAAAGATGAATTTTTATTTAAATAATTATTTTTAATTTATATTTATTTTAATGTCAAATTAGATACATAATACCTATATTAGTCTAATATAATTCATTTAATTCATTTTATAATAATATTATAAATATAAAATTTTATCGAACTTTTTACCGTCTTTTACCCACCTTTTAAGCACATTTGCAAATTTGCATAAAACTTAATTTCACTACATCTGTGAATTGAATTTCAAAAATCTGAGAGACACAGTTAACATCAGTAAGTAAAATTAGGTTCAATAGTATGAAAATAATTTTTGTTGAATGGTAACTTTTGAATTTTAATTACCATGGTTAAAAGTAAATAGGGAAAGTAAAGGTAACAATGATATTACAATTACCCCAACACATGTACTAATTCTATCGGATATGTGTATTTATACAAAAAAAACCTTATTAATAAAATATTATCCTTTTTGATCCACTTGGATTATATTAGGACATTTTTAATTATTTTATTTAAAGAAGAGTTAAAAGTGTTAAATTCAAAGTTTAATAAAAAAAACATTTTTTAATATAGGGTTACACAAAATATATATTCTACTATAAATATTAATTATAAAGATAAAAATATTTAATACATAGTTTTATTTTATTTATAATTTTTATACATTAAATAATTAAATTTACTTATGACACCATGATGATGTAGTAATTACCTTATTAATGAAAGACTAAAATAATGGATGTTATAAATATTAAAATAGATGTAAATTGAAACTTTTGATGATTTACAATAATTTTATAGGTTAATATGACTTGTTAGGTTTTATTTAAAGTTTTTTTTTGAAGTAATTAAGTTTTTTTTACTTTCAAAAAAACCAAACACAAAATAGTGTCAAAATAGAAATAAATGTGTTTTCAAAACAAATACTATATTATTAAATGATATAATTTTCCTAAAAATATAAGGTTTATAAAAAGGACTTATATAATTATATATATGTCATTAATGAACAACTTTAGATTATCTTTTCATATTATCATAAGTTTATTAACCATTTAATATAAAAATACAAGAATACATGGTAAAAGTTAAACTATTTAACTAATAATTAAATCTAAATGATATGGTTAATATGGTGACCTAAAATTTTATAAAATATATTTTTTGAGAATACTTCGACCCATCCCCACCTTATCCTAGAAATAAATCCATTTGGATCCATTATAAACAAAAATTGATTTTATAATAAAATAATATTTCAAGATTTTCCTAAAGTGACCCTCACCTCAATTATAAAAGGGAACTTCCCCTTCTCTCAAATTCACATATCCAAAGCTATTTGGCTCATCCAAACCCTGCTCAAGTATCCTTCAAAATACCCTCAATTCAACCTAGAGTCCTTACTTTGATTAGAAAGCCAACCTAAGTAGCCTTTTTAATCAAATAAAAAGGAATAACTAGTACCTTATAAATACAATTGTGTTATTATAAATATAGTACAACCATATTCATTATTCTATCCATCCTAAAAATGACAACATCACCATACGTGCATACGTATGTCTTACAATCTCCATGCCATGGTGTAGTTTATTATTCAGCACTTTATTATTTGGATGGGTATAATAATGAGTATAATTGATGTAAATAATAAATATCACATTTTTATGATTCTTTATATATGATATACCATCTAATTACGTATAATTTCACAATAAATAGAATTATATTATCGCTCATGCATACGTACGGATTATCGTCTCCACGAACGCGATAAGATTCATTTCACATCATAACCATTCAAGAATAATTTTAATTTTTTGAATAAAATAATTTTTAAGAACTTAATATTATTATGTATATGAATATAATACATCCTATCCATAATAAACATGACTTACGTAACAAAACATATAAATGAAAATGAATCAGTTAACACCTAAAACAATGATACTACTAAAATATTATTAAAAATAAAATATTATATGATCATATTTGATATCATATTTAGGTATGTGGTTATTTTATAATTTAATAACAATTATTTAACTATTATATAAAAGGTTAACATATCCCCGACTAAGGAAAAGTACAAGTTAAGCGGTTTTCATCTCACTTTTTATTCCTGTGAGATTTATGCTATATTTTCCACTATTTCCTTTTGTGTGTCATATGTACTTCCCATGATTGTATTATTTTTGTAATATACTTTAATTTATGGGTATTTAAATTTTCATTATATGATCCTTCTTTTATGGAGTGTATACTTCATAATTTTTCAAATCAGAAAGGGAACTTCTAATTTCAATTTTAACTCATTGGGTTTTACACACACTTAAATGATTATTTTACTCCAAGATTATACGTGAAATAACTATTTATTTGTTTATGTAGTAATTTTCACTCCCCTATTTGTGGATATAATTTTTATACACATAATCACTCCATTGAAAAATTCTAAAGTTATTGATGTGAACTTGATAACGGTAATCTTAACTCAATTCCCATTCATTGAGTTAAACATCCAAGTTATCGGTTTGGTTTTTACAAGAATATGTGTGAATGTACTTTGATTGATTTACACTAAATATTTAATCATATTGAGTCCATTTATATTTTTCACACATAATTATGTCATTGACTTATCCTTAATTTAATGATACGGTCTTTATAAGGGATTTTGTCTCAATTTACATTCCATTGAGTCTTCTTTGTTGTTATGCACCAATTCACTTTTATATGGTGTATATACTGTACTTTGACATAAAATTTCATGAATAAACTTATTCTCATGATATTATAAAGTTTTTATAAATTTTATTCCTCAATTATTTTAATTCAAGCATCTTTTATTTGGTTAAGAACTCTTTAACTAAAATATCATTTTAAAAATTTATTCTTCTAAATATTTAATGTCCATGTTTTAAAAATAATTTTTATGATTTATTTATATGGATATGAATGTTTTGAAATTAAAATTTCATTAAAAGGTTTCAATGTTTTATGGGACACTTTGATTCAAAAATATCTTTTAAATGACTTCTTTGATAAATAATGAGACTTTTAAATGTTTTCAAGAAAAAGGGCATATTTCTCTCAAATAGTTTGAATGGTTTTTTTCATCTAGGTCAATATAATTCATTTTATTTTATTCTTGATTGTGGTTGATTTATTATATTACACTCATTCATATTGAATTTAATGATTTATGTTTGACTATGGATGCACAATTTTTATACCATTCATAGTTTGTGGTTAAAGTATTGACATTTCATCTGCTAGTTTTAATACGAATGTTTATATTTTGTTTCCAAATTTTCATATGAGGAATTAATTGGACTTAGTAAGTGATGGGTGGGGCCTGTGATATCCCCTTGATGCATCGGTAGGTCTCATGAGACAAACTAGTGTCTTGTCACAAGGCCTTGACAAAATCTTATTTGTAGTTTTGGCACGAGGTCTTGACTATGTGGTTATGATGTCTGAAATTATACATTCCGTCATTATGAAATTAGCTATTGATATTACATGTGATTATTTAACTAGTATAATATCCATGTAAATAAGTAAATGGCATTATTTTATTTATATTTTCCTTTTTATACTGAATTTTATGTTTAAAAGGTTAGTGTTTTAGTCTTATATATTGCCTTAAATGTTTATTCTTATTTATGAAAGTTTCCACTGTATTATTATCCTTATTGAGCATCTGTGCTCACCCCTTTCTTATGTTTTATTTTTCCAAAGATGTGAATATGTATATTTTTTTTGAACTATAGTGATAGGCTAAGGGATATGAGTGTGTTTAAATGGGACACAATGTTGTTTTTTTTATTTCATGATGTAATGTAAAAAATATGTATGTATCTAGTACATCTAAGACTACTAAACTAATAGGTCTTTCGAGACTTGATCTCTTGTGATCATGACAATTTTATATATTAAGGCACCTACTCTGGGTAACTAGGTTCCGGGCATTACAGTTGGTATGAGAGGAAGTTTAGTAAAAATCGTGAAAACTAGATTTAGAAACACTCAGATTAGATAACATTACCCTAAGATAGACTTTGAGGTTTAATATAGAAGAACTTCCTAGAATTTTGGTAATGTAGATATTTTTTGAATTTTATAAGTAATACATCCCTGTTTGGATACAAGCAGGTAGAGGTAGCTCTAGAACAAATGTATTTAGGGGTAAATCCCAAAAACACCACTTCGAGATAGACTCAAACCGGAACTGGTGCACAACAATGGGCCTTTATGCACTGTTGGTTACGACACTCCCGGGGGATATGTATAGGATAATTCACATTTTATTTAAAACCAATTTGAAGGATTTAAATATAAGATGATAATAAATAACATTGGTTAATCCTAAGGTGTTTTAGATTGAAAATATAGTGTCATTATATTCTTTAAATGATTTTATGACTAACGCTATGATTTCTTGTTTTAGTTAATGGATGGATTCCTAGTAAGTCATAGTAACATTGAACAAGATGTAAAAGGTGGGAATTATTGTGGAAATGAGAAACTAAATGCAATTTTGATAGGTGTAAAAGATATCATGTTCATGCTGAAGAAGGTTTCCAAAAATATGATCAACAACATATATATTAACCAACTCCAAAAATCAACAAGGAGAAGAAAGGAAGATAATGATAAGATCTCCAGCAGTGGAGACCATTGAGAAATGAATGCTCAATTTCCATCATGCAGGAAATGCGGAAGGAGACACCCAGGAAATTGTATCAATGGAATAATGAAATACTTTATGTGTGGGAAAGAAGGACATAAAGTAAATAATTATTAAAGAAAAATGAAGAGTACTATGGAAGAAAATAAAAATGATACTAAGAATCCACTTACAGTCATTTTCCATAAATGTAGGGGACCTGGGCATTACTCAAGTCAATGAAATATTCTATAGGATAACCACTAGGTTAATAAAGAACTATGTGGATATAAATTGATAGAGAAATGAATAAAAGTGTTTATTCTCTTTGTTGATGGGATTAATTTTGAAGAATTTTCCCTTATATGTGTAACCCAGTTGTTTGTTATGTGAAAATTCTATTTGAGGAAGAATTATCTTTTCTTTTGTGAATATAGTTATCAACAACCATTTGGGTTTATATGATCCTTGAATTTTAGGCAATTACATGTTATTAATATTTTGGATGAAAATAATAGGTATGAGATAAAATTTGTGGTTAAACTATGGTATAGTTATTTTGTGGAATTTATCTCATTTTGGGAGTGTTATAAAATATAGTTTTCTAAAAAGGATAACACGCAGACTACGTGACAACTGGTTGCATCCAACAAAGCTGTAGGAATAAAACCCACAAACAAAGTGTGATTAGGATTTATCACTTACCACTGGTTTATGTGAATTCCCTGGTTAGTGTGACTAATTACTTTTAGTGAAATGATTTTATTGATCAATAATAAGTTTATTTGGTATATTTTGTTTTATCAAATGGATATCCTTAGTATAAGAAAATGATTTGGTGATTAATTGATAAATGTTATTTTGTAAGACGTTCGCTCTGTTGAAAACAATATATGCCTAAGGAAAATAGGATACTATGGTATTTCATTTGAGGAGTAATGGTGGATTTTTATTTTGGAAAAATCTATGTTTTTAATGGATATTTTGGTTATTAATGGAAATGATTAACCTATCATAGAGAATATGTGATTTGTTTAATTACACTTCAGTATGAAACTATAAGAGTAGTCAATTTTATTTGGTGATAAATGTTAAGATTTACTATGAAAGACTATGGGATTAAATTCTTTAGAGTTTTGGGTTTCAATATTAGTTAAAATTATATTGAAGTATTTTAAATACAATTGTTTATTTAATGATCTTTATTGAACTTTGGGTATTGTTTGTTTAATTTTGGAAATAATGATTATTATTTATTTCTATAAAGGATTATCAATTTTTGGGATCATCTGATCTTGTAATAACCATTTAGGTTTTTGGTTAATCTCAAAGACAAGGGAAATATATAGTTCATCCTTTTTAGATTATGTGATACTCTAGATGTTTATTCTAGACCAAGTCATCTTGAATACTCATCATTTGGAAAAAATATGAGTTAGTGGTAGAAATTTATTAAAGGATAAAACTCTATTTGAAAAGTAAGTATATCTCTTTATATTCTTAGTAAATCTCATAAATAAATTCCTAAACATTAAAAAATAGTGCTTAAAACAAAAAACTTTGTCTGTTTACTTCTCATACTAGGAAAATAATGATTGTTTAACCCATCACAAGTTTTTGTTTTTATTATTTATAACTTTCTCCTGATCGTATTTTCTATCACTCTCCATCAGAACATGACACATAGTTTAACTTCCATATCCATTTTTACCTACATGGAATCCATGTATGGGTTATCTTGGGTGACCTTTGTACCTCTCTTTCCTTATTTTAAAGTGATAGATTTATTGAATCCTTTTCTGATGTGGGACTTTCAATGAAGTTCCCAAGATGAATTTTAAATTTGAGAGGATGCAATTTCCAAAAGGGGGGAAGAATATAACACCCCAAGATTTCATAGTAAGTTATTTTTTTAAAATAATTCAATATTTTGCGCTACATGCAACACCGAGTTCAAGCGCACCACGACTTACCAAACTAGCAGTTCAAAAAGTGGTTATGAATAGTATTAACTATATTTTGAATTTTATATACTCTATTTAATTTTAACATCTATATTATTTGTTTCTTATACATAATATAATAACAAAATAATTTTTTCAAATAAAAGAAGTATTTTTAAAAAAATGAAATTTTAACGCCTTTTAATGGAAAACCCTTTTTAAATCCAATATTTGAAAATTTTATATATTAAATCTGAAAAATTAAAATTCTACTATAGAATTGGGAAATAAAAACTTAATTAGGATAACATTTTGGTATTTTTCTAAAAACTTTCAATTTTTGATGAACAGTGAAAAACACTACGTTATTATTTAAATCCGACATTTATTTTAAATAATTTTATTAATTAAAATTTATTTTAAATTCAAAAAAGATAAATAATACCTATATTAGTCTAATTTAATCTATTTAAGTCATTTTATAATAATATTATATATATAACATTTTATTGAACTTTTTACCGTCTTTTACCCACCTTCTAGGTACATTTGAAAATTTTAAGAAAACATAATTTTACCACTTATGTGAATTGTTTTCAAAAATCTAAGTGGAAGGGTTGAAATCATTAAGTAAAATTTGGTTGAATAGGATGAATATAATTTTGGTGAATAGTGATTTTTGAATTTTATTTACCACAGTTAAAAGTAAATAGGGTTAGTAAAGGTAAAAAAGATATTATAATTACACTAAAACATGTCCTAATTCTATTGGATAAGTCTATTTAGAACAAAATAAACCTTTGGAATAAAATATGATCCTTTTATATCTATTTGGATTAGATTAGGACATTTATTATTATTTTATTTAAAGAAGAGTTAAAAGTGTTAAATTCAAAGTTTAATAAGTAAAACATTTTTTAATATAGGGTTAAACATAATATAAATTTGAATAAAATATTCATTAGAAAGGTAAAATTATTTAATACATAATTTTATTTTATTTATAATTTTTATAAATTAAATATTTAAATTTATTTATGACACAATGATGATGCATTAATTACCTTATTAATGAAATACTAAAATAACTGATCTTATAAATATTAAAATAAATGTAAATTGAAACTTATGATGAATTGAAATAATTTTATAGGTTAATATGTCATTTTAGGATTTATTTAATGTATTTTTTCTAAGTAATATAGTTATTTTACTTTTATAAAAAAACAAATACTATATAGTGTCAAAATTGAATTAAATGTGTTTTTAAAACAAATACTATATTATTAAATGATATAATATTCCTAAAAATGTATTGTTTAGAAAAAGGAATTATATAATTATAGATATTTCATTTTTGAACCACTTTATGTTCTCTTGGAATTTTATAGAACGTTTATCAACCATGTAATATAAATAGACAAGAAGGCATGGTAAAAGTTACACAATTTAACTAAGAATTAAATCTAAAATATAAGGTTAATATAGTGTCCTAAACTTGTCTAAAACCTATTGTATTAAAATATTTCGACCCATCCCCACCTTATCCTAGAAATAAATCTATTTGGATCGATTATAAACTAAAAATAAATCTATAATCAAATAATATTTCAAGCATTTCCTAAAGTGACCCTCCCCTCTCTTATAAAAGGGTACTTTCCCTTCTCTCAAATTAACACATCTAGGCCCATTTTATTCAGCCAAACCCTACTCTAATATCCTCCAAATTACCCTAAATTCAACCTATTGGCATTACTTTGATCAGAAATCCATCCTAAGGAGCCCTTTGGATCAAATCAAAAGGAAGAACCCAAAGAACAAGTAATAATTTCACCACCTTTTTCAAAGTTCTTTTATTGTTCCACTTCCTCTTTTTTATGGTTTACATAAAAAAATAATAACTCCAGTACTTTATAAATACTTTTATGTTATTATAAATATGGTATAACCATATTCATTATTCTATCCATCCTATAAAGGAAAAAGTCATCATACGTGTGTACGTAGGACTTACCGTCTCCACGTCATGGTGTAGTTTGTTATTCAACAATTAATTATTTGGATGGGTATAATAATGAGTATAATTTATGTAAATAATAAATATAACATGTTAATTATTATTTATGTATGATATATCATTCAATTACATATGATTTCACCATCAATATAATGATATTATCACTCGTGTGTATGTACGGATTACCGTCTCCACAAACGCGATGAGATTCATTTCCCACTGTAACCATTCAATAATAATTTTCATTTTATGATTTAAAATAACTTATAAGAACTTAATATCACTTTGGATATGAATTAAATACATCCTATCCATAAAAAACATGACTTACATAACAAAATATATGAAGAAAAAATAATCAATCAACACCCTAAATAATGATACTACTGAAATATTATTATCAAAGAAATATTAGAAGATATTATATGATATCATATTTATGTATGTGGTTTTTGTATAATTTAATAAAAATTATTTAACTATTATACAAGAGTTTAACATACCCTAGACTAAGTAAAAGTACAAGGTAATGGGTTTTCATCTCTCTTTTTATTCCTACGAGATTCATGCTATATTTTCCACTATTTCCTTTTGTGTGGAATATGTACTACCCATGATTGTATTTTTTTGTGTAATATAATTTAATTTATGGTTATTTAAATCTTTACTTTATTATTCTTATTTCATGGAGTGTATTCTTCGTAATTTACCAAATAGGTAAGGGAACTTCTAATTTCAATTTCAACTCATTGGGTTTTACGCACACTTCATTGATTATTTTACTCCAAGATTATGTGTGAAATCACCATTTATTTATTTATGTACTAATTTACACTCTCCTTTGTGTTTATATACTTTTGATACACATAATATCTCTATTTATAAATTCTCAAGTCATTGATATGAACATGATAAGGGAAATCTTAACTCAATTTCTATTCATTGAGTTAAACATCAAAGTCCTTAGTTTTGTTTTTACAAGAATATGTGTGAATGTACTATGATTCATTTACACTAAATATTCTATAATATTTAGTGTATTTATATTTTTCACACCTAATTATGTCATTTATTTATCCTTAATTTAAGGATACAGTATTTATAAGGGATTTCATCTCAATTTACTTTCCATTGAGTATTCTTTGTTGCTATGTGCCAATTCACTTTTATATGGTGTATATACTATCCTTTGACATATTATATAATGAATACATTTATTATCAAGATATTATAATGTTTTGATTAATGTTATTCTGGAATTATTTTTATTCAAGCGTCTTTTAATTGGTTAGGAACTCTTTAACTAAAATATCATTTTAAAAATTTATTCTTCTAAATCTTTAATGTTCATATTTTAAAAATGGTTTTAAATATTTATTTATAAGATCATGAAAGTTTTGAAATTAAAATTACTTTAAAAAATTTTCATATTGGTATGGGACACATTTATTCAAAAATATCTTTTAAATGACTTCTTTGATAAATAATGCGACTTTTAAATGTTTTCAAGAAAAAGGGAATTTTTCTCTCAAATAGTTTTACTAATTATTTTCATCTATGTCAATATCCTTCATTGTATTTTATTTTTGATTGAGGTTGATTTATTATAATAAAATCTTTCATATTGAATTTAATGAGTTATGTTTGACTGTGGATGCACTATTTTTATACTATTCATGGTTTGTGGTTAAAGTATTGACATTTAATATGCTAGTTTTAATATGAATGATTATATTATGTATTATCATTTTCATATGAGGAATGAATTAGACATAGTAAGTGATGGTCGGGGCATGTTATAGACCCTAGATGCATCAGTAGATCTCATGAGACAAACTAGTGTCTTGGAATAATGCCTTGACAAAATCTTATTTGTAGTCTTGGCACGAGGCCTTGACTATGTGGTTATGATGTTCGACATTATGAATTACATCAATATGAAATTGGTTATTGATATTACATTTTATTATTTGACATGTATAATATCTATATGAATAAGTAAATGGAATTATTTGATTTATATTTTCCATTTTATACATAAGTTTAAGTTTAAAAGGCTTCTGTTTTAGTCTTATACATTGCCTTAAATGTTTTTGCTTATTTATAAAAGTTTCTACTATATTGTTATCCTTACTGAGCATCTGAGATCACGCTTTTATTATGTTCTCTTTTTCCTAGGATGTGGATAATTATATTATGTTTGACCTAAAAGTATAGGCTAAGGGATATGAGTGTGCTAAAATGGGACACAATGTTGTTGTTTTTTTATTCTATGATGTAATGAAAAACTTATGTATGTATCTAGTACTTCCAAGGCTACTAAACTAAAAGGTATTTCAAGACATGATCTCTTGTGATCATGCTGATGTTATGTAATAATGCACTTGCTTAGGGTAACTAGGGTTAGGGTGTTACAACAGAACTTTCTATCTATCGTCCAAAAGAAAAGGAAAGTATGATATTAAGGGATAATTAATAAATGACCTTAGACTAAAGTTATCTTGTCTGAGTATAATGAGAAAATTTCATATCATGGTATATTTTCCCATGTTATATAATATAATAATAAATATAAGAAATGATAATTTTATATTAAATATATTAATTATACCACTTAAAGTGGATTCAAAGATAAATATAATCATTCGTAAGTAAAACAATAGGAAAAAAGAAATAATTTATAATGAAATAATTTCAACAACTAGCTTTATCATAAAAAATAGAAGCTTATGGGACTGGTTTTAGTCATGAATGATATGGGACAAATTTTTATAAATATCTTGATACTACACCCAATATGTCATGTAAAAAATCTAAGGTGTGTTCCCAATCACCCTAAAATAGAACAACTTACAAAAGTTATCATATATATAATGGGAAGAATTTACCCTTCATCCAGAAATAAAAATTTGATGAAACAAAACTCAAACCAACTATTAAAACGAATATCCAATTATACCAATTATAATAAAAAAATATAAAATAAATAATTACTATAAGAGTAATACAACATGAATGAAATAAAATATATATCTTACGCTATGGGTTACATGGATAGCCTCACATTTCACATCTACCACATCTCAAATAATAAGCTAGTGGTCCACTTCAAAAATGAATATATTTTATGCACTTAAAATATAGATAAGAGAATATAAGGCAACATATAATCCAATGTGTATATATAGGGTGTGATCTTATACAAAGTAGAATTATACTAAATAATTTAATTAATTACCATTATAAGTAAAATATTAAATTTTATCTTGACATGTGGTTAAAAAATACATTTGTTTATTTTTCAATATAAAGTAAATCAATTACATATCCTTTTAGTTTCAAACTATTTTACATTGAAAAAGTAATGTGTAACCAAGAATCAAGTGATCCTAAATCCAAAAAAGTTAAATAAACATAGAATATAAAGTGAATCATAACATGAATTAAACTTTTTAATAAAGAAAAAAAACAATAAACACCACATGGGATAAAAAAATCTTTTCTATTAGGATAATATAGGACCTCTAAAATTAAGCTACTTATCAATGTATAATGATAACTAACTGAGATAGTTATCTACTTACCCTTATAGAATCACTGAGCAGTAACCCCCAAGCTAGAGAAAAAAAGATAACTATAGGACACTTACTTTTATGAAATAATAGTTATTGTATCACTAGTCCTTATCTTTCCATTTAGGTACCCAGGGATCCCATGTTACCCAAAAATGTCAAACAATCAAACCTTTAATAATTTCACAACATAATAATATATATCGAAAAATATAATACTTAAGTTATCTAATCAAGGGGATTAATAAAGATAGAATCATGTAACTAATAATAAAAATAAAATTAAAAAAAAACACAATTTATAAAATAAAACACAAGTAAAAACAAAATAAATTATCCTAATACAAGATAAACATGTCTAAAACCACCATTATAAGTAATTAAAATCAAAACAATTTTCTTATACATTTTATCAAAAACCATTTGTGCATGAAATATATATTTTTATAAGAAATACTTAAAATCTATGAAAATAAACTTCATAAAAAAACTTTATATAAAAAATATTTTATAAATACATTCTTGACATACGTGACCATAAAGTCAATTTTTAAAACACATTTAGTGAATAAAACTTTATAAGAAAAAAAATTATAAAGGGGATTCATAAAAATAACTTCAAATAATAGAGATTTTGATAAAAAAATAATAATAAATATTTAGGAGAACATTATAAATAAATAATTGAATCATTTTATTGGAAATAAATAAAATTGAAAAAATTAAGCATCTAGGGTATTCTAAATAAATGGAATTACAGGGTAGATTCCTATAAATCATCACAATGATCTCACCATTATGAAATGAATATGATTTATGTTTTGAAGTGTATCCCACACCCCCAAGACAATAAAATCCCAATGAGATTCGTGTTTTTTTATTAAAATGGAAAATACTAACTTTATATAAACCATAGATTAGGATAAAATGAGAAAATTCAAATGGGAGAAAGAGGATAAGTGGTGGAAACAAATGAGAAAGCTTACCTAGAACCTTAAATAGTTTCCATGAAATAGAATAGTTATGAGAAGAATTAGGGAGATTACCCCATTGGATGTTGGCCATGGAATGGGGAGAAAAGAGAAGCCCCGTTTCTTTTATCAAATCTTTTATAATAATAAGAACAAGGAAGGCAAGGAGTGAAATCCCTAACCAAATAAAATTAAATCCAGAAATTTTGAAGATAAGGATGATATATTATTATTTTTCCACATTTTCATGAAAATCACATGGTGTATAACTAAAAAAATCTCACATTAATCAAATAAAAATTTCATTATCTTAATAAATTATAATAATATTTCAAAAAATTCACATAATACATCAATTATATTTATATTTTCAAAAGCATCACTAAAACACTTGAAACATAATATATAAAGATTATAATCATATAGATTATCAAAAATAGTTTTAAAAATAATCCTTAAATTGATTATTATGGGTCTTAATGATTTGGGGTAGAAAAAAATGAAGTTTGAAGCTAAATTATAGGATTTCAAGGTTAGTGTGAATGTCTCCCCTAACTTAGAACCAATCTTGAATCACCCACTCTCTCAAAGTTCATGCAATGCTTGATTTCCCAAACTATGCACAAACTGTGAAGCGTATCAAATACATTAAAACAATAAATCGCCCACTATTTTATCTAAAAATAATATTATAACATTATATATTCAAAATTTTAAATTAGGATATCATATTATAAGCCCCTAATAATTAATGGTATTTTTTATGTATATTAGAAATTGAACATCCATCAGTCACTATCCAATTTATTCAGATATCCTAAAAAATGGGAGAACCTATTTTTTGTAATAACTTTTTATGTTGGGAAAACATTTCATGAATGAAAATATCAACAATTAATATTCTAACCATTGTAGTGATGTTAGTGAAACATTTTATTAAAATTGTAAAAATTGATCACAATTATTTTCCTCATCATTATATTATCTTTTTTGGAATAGAATATCTATCTATCACCAATATGTAATATTATAGTGAAAATATATATTTTATTCATAATTAACTATCAAAGATAGGAATTAAAAAAAGTCAAAAGGTGGTTCTTTTGTTGCAAAAATAATATTTTGATCAAAATTATGCTAGAATATGGTCAAATTTTCTCTTTTTATGAACAATAACCATAAAGAAATCATCAATAAGTAGCGATTGATTAATTATTGGTTATTAAAAACATTCAAAAAATTTTATTAAAAAATTTAGAATGGTGGTTTAAAATTTCAATTAGTAATCATTATGTTACAATTCACCATCATAAAAAAATTGAATTGTAAACCCGCTCAATAATTTTAGGAAGACTATTTGTAAAATATTTCACTACATTGAAAATAGTAATTGTAAAAAATATATATACCCCATGGATTAATGATTCATTCAAACTTTAGTTGTTCTCAATTTTATCATGTATAATTTCATCTAAATTTATTTATTTTATTTTAAATAATTTTCCAAATATTCATTTTGAAGCATCTATTCAGTTATTTTATGGGTTTTTATTTATATATTATTTTTAAAAAACTATTTTGTATTTAATTTTTATAAAATTTTATTAATATTATTTTTTTTATAAATTAGAAACATTTATTAATTATAGAAAAAATAATAATAATATTTTTTAAATAATAAAATATAATATATATATATACTATTTTATTAAATATAATTATATTATAAAAATAAAAAAAATTAAAATAAAAAATTTAAATGAAATATATTATTTAGAAATTAAAATTTTAGAATATAATATACTAGTATTTTTGTAAAATTAAGTTTATATTTTTTAAATAATAATTAATATAATTTTAAAAATTTTATTATATTAACTTTTACAAAATTATATTATTTAAAATATATACATAGAAATGAAATATAAAATTTATTATTAAATAATAAAATATAGGTACTATATATTATAATTAAAAAATTATCATTGATCAATAATATAATTAGTAAATTTAAAAAATATATATTTTTAGCATAAAAAGTAAAAATATAAATGATAAATTTATTCAAAACAAATTAAATTAAAATTATAACATAAATATTATTGTTAAATAAAAAACATTGAATAAATCTTTATTATTATCTAACAATATTATTATTTTAAATGTATTATAACTTTAAAATTATTGAATCTTGTAAAGTAAAATAATGTAATTAGATAAATATACTCAAAATATATCATATAACATAATATATATATATATTATAATTACTTATTAAATATAAATATTATAATTATTAAATAATATCTATATTTTAAGTAGTTAATGTTAACATTTAAATGGAAAGAATAAACAATAAAATCTCTGTGTAAAAAAATAATAAAAAATCCAACTTATTTATTTATTCAGAAAATTAAATTATCAATAACTTATATGTATGTGGGATTAAATATACATGGAGAAAAGTATGTGTGCTATAATATAAAATCAATCCATCAATATGAATAATTTATATTTGTATAAATATTACCAAAATGAAAATATAAATATTTTTGAAGATTCAAGGGAAATTTCACATGCAATGATAACTAATTTTTTGAATATCACTTCAATTAATATGTAGAAAGTAAAATATCTCATTTATGATAATTAATTTACTTTTATCAAATGAGGTTTCTAATATATTAGTTCCATGAGAACAGTGATTTTTTATATGACCATTGATCTATACTAAATAATGGGATAATTTATCTTCATGTGGAATTAAAATATAGGACTCATAATTTGAAAAATTTAATTGATTATCATATATGACAATTGGTTGTTTTTAATTATTGATATTAACTTACATTTATACAATTTGGTGAAATTAAATATGTAATATCACTCGAATCTTGATAATTTCATATGTTGGCCTCGTGAAAAACTCCAGAGGGTGGATAATTGAGTTTATAATTAAAATTAATATTTAAAAAAAATTAAAAACGTAAATCCCCCAATATATTAATAAATCCAAGTTAAGAAAAAATAGTAAAAATATATAATTTTTTCTTCTGGAAATATTATCAAAAGTTCGATCACAACTTAGTTAAAATACTTTTAAACAGATCAATACAAAACACAGTTCAGATATAGAACACAATACAAAATAGAAAATAGTATGAGATAAGAAATTGTGATGAAACTTGATCAGAATAGCTTAAATTGTATACAGTCCTTGAATTTTTCTTTAGTATGAGATTGTAAAACTTTCATAAAAGGTTCATCAAAATGGAGTGTAGTAGATTCTAGTACACATTCACATGTTAGATTCTTTATTATTCTCTATGTAAGAGAAAATATTTTCTGCAAAGTGTTTATACCTCCATTTGATCTGGTATTCCTCTTAAAGATATCTTTACTAAAAGTGTCCATTGAATAATAATTAATGATACCATAAATGGAGTGATGCTCAATTTAATGATTAAAAAAATAGTTGTTGCAGATTTTAAATGCTATATTGAAAAGTAAAAAATGACAAGTTTTCTTCACTTAAAGCACAATTAGTTGATCTCATAGTAACTTCACATGGTCAGTTGATGTGTAAAGGTGGCACTATCGGTTCATTCCTTTATGTGGAAAATTCATTTTTTCTTTCATTACATTCATGATTTCATGGAGTATATTGTTTCCTCACACGGTCACTACATTAAAATATATGCGAAATATCTTAATTTATGTAAAATTATGCATACCTTGGTAGGGTAACTTGATTTGTTCATGTGGAAGGTAGTTTAATTCATATGGTCATTTAAATAATGCAAGATCATCTATTTTTTACTCATGTAGGTACATATATGTTTCATTGTAGGTTTATTGCACATGTGGTAAGAAAATTATCAATGCATAGTAAGTCCAACATAAATACAGAGTTAGTTCATGACTTAGAAAAATTATTCTCAACATAGTCATGGTAAAGAGTTTGTTCATGCAGTCAGATGGTGTAGAACATTCGCTAGGTTCCACATGTTTAGCTGATCTTCATGGTTAGTTCAAACTCATTATATGGTAAGTACACTACTAAAGCGGTAAGGCTGGCATGGTTAGTTCTAGAATTACACATATTTTTAATTTTTTTTCAGTAAACCATTGAATAATAGAAAACGTGAAATTCATTAATAATAATATAAAAATGATTTGGGATCATTAAGTTAAGTAGGTTGTATTCTAATCCAATAATCTCTCCATTTTCAATGATAAAATATCAGGACATTTAAATTGAATTGAATTGAATTTAATAATAGTGCATTTGTAAAGGATTGAAATAACTATTTACAAAGTTCTTAATATTATGAAAAGTTTTTCTAATAAATTCAGTTCAATGTATTTTAATTTATCATATCACTCATTACTCCCCATTTTGAAATTATCAAAAAGTGATAAGATAAAATAAAAATTAGAATAAAAGAGAGTATTTAATTAATATATCAAAATAGATTACTAAATGATTACTAAATAGTAAAAAAAGAAAGTCCCTATCAAAAACCCTAATTTGAATCCAAATGTGGGACATCTATGACATCTTTTGGAAGGATAGAGTCCTTGTCTTTGGATGTAGAGGTAGGAGTAGCAGTAGTATGAGGAGAAAATGTGGAGGTTGGGTCTCCAATGGCAACACATCTGGAAATAAGCCTAAGTTACCAAAAGGATGGAACAACAGTCATGAAAAATAGATTAATTGATGAATTGGTAGAGGTATAAGGATCTAGGGATATATGAATGGATGACAAGGATAATAAAACTCTCTGAGATGTTTATAGATAAGGTTCTGTAAACCTAGTACACTTACTGAAATTTCATAAACCATACCCCATAGCCTAGAGGAAGTCATCTTGATTCATTATGAGACATTCCAAAACTAGATTCCTAACCCTAACCTCTCAACTTGGGTCTTAAAATCTTGAGTCTAAGGTGTCACATTTAAGTCTTAAGAAAGGGTCATAAACATCCCTTTAGGATCTTACTTTGTGATGATATTTCTGAGGTAATAATAAATTAATCTTTGATGGTTTCTCTATCCTGGACATTTTTCATGGAATCCTCTCAAACTACTACTAAGTTCATGGCATCATGGGTTTGAAACTCATTATACACAGCTTCTCGGGTCTTACTAAACTGTTTAAAAAAACATTCAACTCATACTTTATGAGTTTTTTGATGTTTTGATCATCAAAAACTAATAGAAAAGGAGGATAAGTAGGAGGGATAGGAGTATGATGAAATATAACATTCAAAAACCTATAATCAAATTGAATCTTCATATCAGATAGATCCTCCTGGAGAGCACCAACTTGAGCTCTAAAATATTCAATATGATTTTTCATTATTCCTATTATGAAATTAAACCGTTGATGAAGTTGATTGATCACCAATGTAATAGACTCCGGAAAGTCCAAAATAATAGAGTTTATAAGATCCTAGGGAGATGGATCACTATCCTAGTTCGAACCATTTACCTCAGGTATATCCTCCATCAAACAATTTCTCATAATATAATCCTAAACTATGTCAAAAGCTTTATCTATTTATTTATTATAATTTTAAACTATGTATTCATGAATAATAAGCTGGGATTCCTCATTTCTCTCGTTAATATCAACCTCAAAAATCAATTCTCTTTATAAGGTTCTTTGGATAGAGAGAATGGAAGGTCCACCATATCCTGTTGGACTAACTCCACGGTCATCTTTATCTAAATCAAAATATTCTAAGACTAGTAAAAGATATCCAGGGGAATTAACCCCCTTATAAAGTTAACTAGGTACCAGATTTCTAGGAGGAATCCTAGTAATATGAGGTCCCTCTAAGCTATACCCATATTCATCAGATTCAATATACTTATTTCATTCTAGCTCAACCTCATAAGTTGATATATCTTCCTCAGCAAGGATTAAAACTTTTTCTTCCTCTTCCCTTCCATAATAGACACTTCCAATTATTTTTATTTAAAAAGAGAAACATCATCATATGAATATTACACCACTACATCATGTTTGAGACTTGGATCCACTAGATCCCTAGTTATAAAAAGGTACATCAATTAGTTAAATACTTAATATAGTTTTTATGAGTTATCCACCCATTCCTTTTTCCAGGGGTTCTAGTTTGAGACTTGGATCCACCAGATCCTTAGTTATAATAAGGCACTTCACTAGGTTAAATACTTCATATAGTATTTATGGGTTAGGCACCCATTCCTTTTTCCAAGGATTTTAATTTACTTTAATTTTCTTACAAATATTTTGTATAATAAAAAATCTATCAATTAAAGTGATTCTTTACTCACCATGAAGAAATAGAAATTTATAATCCATCAATGTCAAAATGGTCTTAAGATGGGTTAGATAGTTGATCCTTGAATATGGATTACACAACCCAACCTTATGTCTCATAAAATATCTATGAAAGATAATCGGAATAACATTTTTCATCAAAAATAAGAAAACGTATTCTGACACCTCAGGATGCTAAAGTTACCTTTCTGTGGAAAAAATTTGGTGATGGGTAAACTTAACCAGTAGCCTATATTCTCCACTAATCTTGATAGTAGTAGGTCTCATAGGGGTTCAATCCCTAATTAGTTCATCCAAGTAATTATGAAACTAGAAAATAGTATAATTAATAGGATATCAACATTGATAATCCTCATACTATAATCTATGTGCACACCCAAATTTTTTTCCCAATATTTAAAAGAAAACTAGAGATCGTCACTAATGACCAGTGTTCTAATAACATCTTTTTTATCTCTAGGTATAAATTATAGATGCGTATAGAAATCCTTGAAATTTTTTCAATAAAAATGCCCACAATTTTCACTGAAGTGCATAGTCTGTACTTGATTTTGAATCAAATTCTAGAATAACAATATGATATAATTCAAATACTCCACATATGGTTCTTTTTCTACTAAAAATAGATAGAAAATTAAGTTTAGATTCTTTGGATTTAAAGATGTTCTAGTAATACCTTTTTATTTCTTTGATTTATAAGTAAGATTGAGCTTGATAGGATACATAACATCAGTGGCACACTTCCCTTTTAGTATTTTCAGTTGTATTTAATTTCTTAAGAGGTTATGATACATGAGAGAAAAAAGAGAGATTTGAGCCATGATAGGTGTTTGAAAATGGATAAATCTTTTGAAATATTGAATATATTTTATGCAAAAGACATGAAGAGATTCATATTAAAATTTAAAATCAATTTTAATCATTTAGGGAATAAAATAATAATAAACATAAATGAAATCCCACTCAAAAGTATTCATAAAAAAATTATGTAAACTAACATGGTAGGCCTACTAATTTCTGATTTTTAATAATTTATGCATACTAACCATGAACTTACGGTAAGTAATGTAATCTTAAAAAAAGTTGTTTACTATATGTAATTATTAATCATGTGAATAGATTTTCATGGTAAACATAGTGACAATGTTAGTTAATACTCACAGTAAGTATGGTGACCATGTGAGTAAGCATTCATGGAAGGTATACTAACTCTATAAAAAAACTCACTGTATGAATATAGACAGTGTGAAGAATACTTCACGATTACTTCTAGAAAATCTCAATGAATTGAATTTAATCATAACATAAATAACTTTAAAGGCAGAAATTTAATTACAAAAAAACTAGGCATAATTTATCATACCTAATTATTATTTGAAATAATAGATTCTCTAAATATTCAATGTCTATATAAATATATCAGCAAGACGATGTCCAGTAAAAATTAATTCAAGAGATATATCACCTTTTTGAAAATGATCTCTCAAAAAGTGATGTCTCATACAAATATGATTTGTTCTAGAATGTGATATATGATTCTTAGAATTATTTATTGCACATTTATTATTGAACTTTATATGGACAAGGTGGAATAAATATCCATAGTCTATAAACTTTTGTTTCATCCACAAAATCTACGCATAGAAATTTCCTGTTGCTATATACTTATCTTTAATAGTGGATAATGCAACATAATTCTATTTCTTACAATTCCATGACATTAGAGATTTTTCTAAAAGGTGACATGTTCTGAAAGTTATTTTTCTATCAAACATACAACCACAAAAATCATATTATACATAAATAATTAAATAAAATTATTTTCCATTGGAATAAAACAATCATAAGTTGGTTATAAATTTGAGGTATTTTAATTTTTTTATAACTAGTAAATGTGGCTCCTTTTGGTTTTATTGAAAACGAGCACACATACATACATTAAACATTATATCAGGCTACCTATAAGTTGAGTATAGTAAATTTACAATCATAACTCTATAAGTGGTGTGATTAATTAAATTCCTAGTTTCATCAAGATCCAACTTGCATCTGGTACTCATGGTAGTATCACTATATTTAGTACTATCCATACCAAAATGTTTTAAAATGTATTCATTATACTTTATTTGATTTAAAAAAATCCTTATTTATTTTTAATAAAATTGAAAACCCAAAAATAATTTATGCTCACCAATCAAACTAATTTCAATTTCACTTAGAATCATTTTTTAAAACACATTACACAAATAATTTCTTGAATATCCAAAAATAATATTATCAACATCTATTTGAACAACTAAATCATCTCTTGAAATTATTTTACTAAATAAATTAGGGTCATATATTCCTTTAGTAAATCCTTTAATAATCAAAAAATATTTGATCCTATCTTATCAAGATTTAGGATTTTTTAAACCATATAATTCTTTTGTTGATTTAAATCATGATTTAGAAAGTTATGGTTTTTAAATTTAGGTGGTTTTCTTAAAAACATCCTCAATAATATAACAATTTATGAAATAACTCTTTACATCTATTTGATAAGGTTAAAAATACATATGTGACACATAAGTATGAAATATTCTAATGGATTTATGTATACCAACTACTTGAAAGTTATCCACATAGTCAATACCTTCTTCTTAACTATATCTATATGCATCCTGTTTTTCCTTATTTCTAACTACTGTTCTTAACTCATCATCCTTGTTTCTAAACACCAATTTAGTTCCAATAGTTAGATAGCCCTTGGGTATTTTAACTAGTTCTTATAATTTATTTATTTAAAACTAATTTAACTTCTATTTTATATATAAAACCATGAATTTAGAATTAATTTCATCAATTATGTTCCTAGGTTCAAGTTGTGACAAGAAAAATTGATGTTCTACCAGATTTTTGAGAGAATATCCACTCTATGTTATTTTATTTAGGTCACCTACTACATAATCTAAGGGATTATATCTAAAATTATTAATATATCTAGGAATAGAATTATTTTATACCTCATTATCATCTATAGTTTCAGGTTTATTTTTTTTCATTAGAACTGGGATAATTCTATACTGAAGTTTTGGTAGAATTAATTTTCATATGGGAAAAAACATCTTCTAGATTTTCTAATAAGGTATTAGTATCATGTTGATATATCTAATAAAACTTTATATTGTCATATTCTTCCACAAGACTAGTTATTTTATTGAATAACCTATAGGATTTACTAGTTTTACAATATCCAAGGAAAATTCCTTCATCACTCTTGGAAGAAAACATGTCTAAATTAACTTTTTATGTTGATTATAAAGTATTTACTACCAAAAAATCTAATGTAATTTACATTTTATTATCCACCATTAAATAAGTCATAAGGGGAATTCTCTAAAAGTGTTATAATTAAAACTCTAATAATTATATTAAAAGTTGAGTTTGATGATTCTCCAAAAAAATAGTTAGGTAAATCAGACTCTTTGAGCATGGTCTGGGAAATTTATTGAATGGTTATATTTCTACTTTCCACAATACCATTTAGCTATGGGGTCCTAGGAAAATAAAATTTATGAATATAGACATGTTGTGAGTACAAATATTCAAACTCTTAATTTCCAAACTCATGGTCACAGTCACATATTAATGTCTTAATTAAGTGCACTAATATTCTCAATGATCTAAAATATTAAGAGAAATAGTATACAAAATCACTTTCATGAGAAAGGAATAATACCCATGTATATATTGAATAATCATCCATTATAACATAGGCATAATGTTTTCCTTCTAAACTATAATCTCTAAAAGTTCCAAAAAAATACATGTGAACTAACTCTATGTATCAGCCCGAGATTTTATGAAAAATATTCTTTTTAATTTTATTAATGTCTTGTTTTGTACGCTACACCAAAAGGATCTTGCACAACACACATCCTTGACTTGCCTTGCATTATACGCAATCGCGACCTTCCTCGATAGTGTGTGTAGTACGCAATACCGAGTTTCACTAAACAACGATATGCTGTTAAAATATTATTATAACTAGCTGTTATGAATAGTAATAACCACCTTTTAAAATTTTATAAATTTTAGATCTCAAAATGGACTTCATTTTTGGATTCGGAGTATCGAATTTAGCCTAAGGTGAAATTTTGGTACTTTTCGGATAACTTTCATATTCTGATGAATAGTGAAAATTACTAAATTATAATTAAAAACAACTTTTTTAATCAAAATAATTAATATTGATAAATTATTAATTTGAGTGGTTTTAAAGTATATTTAGAAAATATTTTTACAATTTAATATAATGTTGGTCATTGGATATAATTTCACATTTAAACCAGACATAAACAAGTGTCAATCTTTTGATAGATATTGTTTCTTAAAAACACGCTATTTGTTTTAACAGCGGGATTTAATTATAAAATTAATTAATTCAACTTCTATGTTATGAATTTGGTAAAATAGACTTCATTCTTGAATTTGGAATATGAAATATAGCTTAGGTTGAAATTTTGGAATTGTTCTGAAAAACATCAATTTTTGATGAATAGTGAAACTACTAAGTGGTAGTTAAAAAACTGAATTTTTCATAAAACTTAATTTTACCACTTCTGTGAATGGAATTTCAAAAATCCGAGAGACACGGTAGATGTCAGTAAGTAAAATGTGGTTTAATGAGATGAAAATAATTTTTGGTGAATAGTAACTTTTTACTTTTATTTACCACGGTTAAAAGTAAATAGGGTAATTAAGGGTAACAATGATATTAATATTACCCTAACAAATGTCATAATCCTATTGTACAAGTGTATCTCGACCCAAAACAACCTTAAGTGTAAAATATTATCATTTAGGCCCACTTGGATTAGATTAAGACATTTATTATTATTTAATTCAAAGAATATTTAAAAGAGTTAAAATCAAAGTTTATTTACTAAAACATTTTTAATATAGGGTTATACATAAGATAAATTCGACTGTAAATATTAATTAGAAAGCTAAAAAGATTTCCTACATAATGGTATTTTATTTGTAATTTTTAGACATCAAATAACTTAATATATTTATGACACAATGATGATGCAGTAATTATCTTATTAATGAAATATTGACATAATTGATATTATAAATACCAAAATAAATGTAATTTAAGACTTTTTATGAATTCCAATAATTTTCTAGGTTAGTATGATATATTAGTGTTGATTTAATCAACTTGTTTTGAACATAAAATTCTGTTATGACTTTCACAAAAATTATATATCAAATAGTGTCAAAATTGACACAAAATAGTTTTTAAATAAAATATTATATTATTAATTGTTATTTTATTCTTAAAAATCTAAGGTTCGGCCAAATGACTTAGATAAGGATATATATATTAATACTAAACACTTTGGGGTTCGTTTGGCATGTTATAGTAAGTGTATTAACCATATAGTGTAAGAAAACAAAAAGACACGGTAAAAGTTAAATTATTTAACTTAAAGTTAAATCTAATTGATAAGGATAAAATAATAACCTAAACTTGTCTAAATCCTATTGGTTGATAGGATTTAGACCCATACCCACTTTATCTTAGAAATAAGACCCTTTGGAACCATTATAAACCGATTTTGACTTTAATATAAAATAATATTTTGAGATATTCCTAAGGTGCCCCTCTCCTCCCTTATAAAAGGGAACCTCCTCCCTCTCTTCCTCACACAACTTTGAGCCTTCAAGCTCAGCCAAACCCTGCCAAAATCTCTTCTCCACTTCCCTAGTATCATCCTAGAGACCCTGGTCTTCTTCAAAGACCATCCTTAGTTCTTTAAGTGGAGGATAAGTGAAGGCGCGTCAAAAAGAGGTAATATCCATTACCGATCTTTTTCAATTTCTTTCTTCTTCAACTTCTTCTTTTTTAGTTGTTTCATGATAAAGTAATAACATCAGTATTTCTTATATACTGATATGTTATTATAAATATGAAACAAATCTAATTAACCTTCTATCCATCCTACGGAAAAAGGAAATCACCGCGCGTGCGTACGTACGGAATACCGTCTCCACGCCGTGGTGTAATCTTTTTTCCGTCACCACCTTAATTGGATGGGTATAATGGTGTAATGAGTAAATATATATGATTATTATAAAGTGATATTGATACTGAAATAGTATACATACACTTCAACACAATTCCACAACCATGGGAACGATATCATCGCTCGTGCGTACGTACGGACTACCGTCTCCACGACGCGATGAGATTCATTCTCAATGATTAACCATTCATGAATGATTATAAAGTATATATAATAAGTACTAATGAAATATATGACATAATAATGATACTTTATTTATGTATATTTATATGTATGTCATCTACTTAATTCTATTCAATTCAATAAGGAAACGAAAACAGCGTTCATGCGTACGTACGGACTACCGTCTCCATGAATGGTGTATTTCATTCCATTTATCAATATATTATATATATGTATATTCTGAATATATATGATATATAAATCATGTTTTAAATTCTGGATATAAGTAATCATGATCCAAGTAATCATATTAATAATTACAAGTTTAAAACACCTACGATAAATGAAACGATTTTACCCAAAACGCTTCTTTAACATGAATTTACAAAAGAACGGGTAATATAAAGTCATAAGTGGACCATATATGATATAATAACAATGAATATGATTCTGTAATAAGTCAATAACATGATTTAAATCATTATACAGGAGGTTCGGACACGTACAAAGCAAATCGGACCTAAGGTAAGGGAAATATCACAATCTCATTTTTATCCGAGATTGTTTATACTTTGGCATTTACTGGGATGTATTTTATCATCCACATCCATGTTTCCTCAATATGTAATATTTATATCCTTATACAATAGTTTATATTCAATTTTACCCTTCGGTGAATATTTAGTAAAGGATATGAAAGGAATCTTTTGTCGTTTTTCATACGAGATACTTTTTTGACTTTTCCGACAAAAGTACGAGAAGAATGTTTTTTTAACTTATACGGCATGAATGGATTTTTAAAACATTATTTCCAAGAAGCTTCCTTTACAAGTTTTCAGGTTTATTTTTAATCAACTTCTTTTAGTTTATAATTTTATGACATGTTAAGAAAGGAAAAGTATTTTTGAAGTAGAAAGGATATTTTCCTCAAGAATGGAGTTCAAGTGTTTTATCAAAATTATTTTCCATCTAAGATAATAAAGGGTTCTGTTTCTATCCCTATTATTACATGGATTTGATTATGTTGTGATGGAAATATTTTTATGAATTCCTTTATTCTATATAAATTGTTTTATGATGTCATGTTGTTTAAGAATCCCATTTTTATTACATGGGTTATGCAATGATGTATGATTTATGATTTTGTGGCACACATAAGAATGGTTTCATTATGAGATGGGTGGGACCTATATCTCCCTCCAATGCATTGGGTAAAGATTTTATATCTCATGAGATAGACATGGCTGGAATGGTAGGTTATACCGGTTCAGTGAAACAGGACTGAAACGAGGGTGACTTGGTTCAGAAAGGGACTTTGTCCACTAAGATAATCTTGGCAATGAGTCTTGACTAACAAGAAATGATTCTCTATGATTATGTGTGTATGCCACAAAGTTTCATGTTTTAAGTTATGCTTATTGGGATTTCATTTCACTACTATGATTTATCCCATGATATGAAATTATGCTCTCTTTTGCAGGTTAAGATTTCCAAAAGTTATGTTCTTATGATTATGATGTGATTGATTTTTCTTTTGTTTACCCTTACTGAGCATTTGAGCTCACCCTTTTATGTTTTCTTTTCCCCAGGATATAAAGAAAGGTTTTAGGTAAAAAAAAGGGAAGATCTTTATGGGAGATATTGAAGATCTTTCACCACGATTAGAAGATTACGTTATGAGTTTCCAAAGACACTAAACTATTACGATCCTTGTGTGTGTGTTTTTTTATGTACTATGTATTCCGCAAAAGTAATGTAATGTCCATGTACGATTAGCTTAGGGTCTTTACAGTTGGTATCAGAGGAATGTTTTAGTCAACCTTTGGAAACTAGGATGCGAAAACGTTAGTGAGATCCCTAGAGATATTTCTACGGTATGTCTAGGGATGTCCCTAAGGTTAAGTATACGTATAGGTTATAGTACTAGAACTACGCTAACGATCATAGAATTAAACCTAAGATGTTAGATATTGAAGGTACTCCCCCTTTATTATGTTGTTTTCCCTAGCATGATTTTTTCCTCTCACACTATTCTTTTTGGGTTTTAGACGATGGCTAGAACCCGAAGGAACCGTGTTGATCAATGCAATGGACAATGCAATGATTGTCCTCCTGAACAAACAAATGTTATGGGAGATGGAGTGCAAAATCTTAATGCTATCCTTACACAAGCTATGAATCATTCTGGAATTCCAAATGAGCAGAGAAAGGAACAGTATTCTATTGAGTCCTTCATGAGGCAACGTCCACCTTCTTTCAGTGGGACTTCCGATCCACTTGTTTCTGAACAATGGATCAGTACCACTGAAAAGATATTTTCAGTTCATCAATGTTCTGAACATGATAAAGTCATCTTAGCAGTATATCGTTTGGAAGGTGAAGCTGATCAATGGTGGAATCTTATCAAGAATATGAGGCCAAGAGATGAAATTGAGTCCATGGAATGGGACGAGTTCAAGAACTTGTTTTTTAGTAAGTACTTCCCTCGTATTCTTCGAACAAAGCTAGAGAAGGAGTTTCTTGAACTAAAGAAAAAGGATGATTAATCTGTTGGTATATACGAAGCGAATTTTACAAGACTTGCAAGGTATGCATCTGGTATTATCGTCCAACCTGAAAGTAAAGTTTATTGATTTTTCCGTGGCTTAAAACCATGTCTTCGAAGGGCATTAGCTATAAGAGACTTCAGTAGCTATGAAGAAATTGTGCGTTGTGCTATCAAGGTAGAAATGGAAGTTGGTGTTACATATCCATATCATGGTTTTGACAAGAAACGAAAGATGGAGTTCAAGGAGAAATCTCAGAATAATGGTGAAAAGAAGATGAATGTTTCCTTATGCACAAAGTGTGGAAAGAAGCATGGTGGAGATTATCTTAAAGGGACTAGAAAATGTTTTAAGTGTGGAAAATAAGGTCATCGAGCAGCTGAGTGTCGAAGTAATGGAAAACGGGTTTCTAATGATGTGAATAAAGAAAACACTACAGAAAACGCACCACCAACACTTAAATGCTTCAAGTGCAAGGAAATGGGGCATTATGCTAATAAATGCCCTAATCCAAGGGTTAGTGATGATCAACATGAGCAACCACTGAAGGCAAAGGACAAAGGGAAGTCACATGCGATCACTATTGGCGATGTTGAATATGACAACGATGTGGTGGAATGATTAAGTGTTTATGTAATGGGATTCCAAAATAATATTGTATCATGGAGTATTGGAATATTTATGTATTGGTCTAATGTGGTATTCAAAGTAATTGAGATATTTTTGGAAATAAGATGATATGCGTATAATGAAGGGAAAACGAGAAAACAAAATGTTTAACAGTATTCATGAGCTCATGATTGATATAAGGACTAAGTGATATCATGGTTTGAGTATATAGAATTTTGAGGATTTTGGTATGTGGAAAGTGTTAACTTTTAACTGCATTCATGTTTTCAATAAGGTATTCAAGAGAATACGCGATTAAGGACTTTGAATGTTTGGAATGTGACCAAAAAAACATACCTTATGATATGTGGGGATCGACGATGGTGTTAAAACTCTGGTAATCATTTTCACTATGTTATGACAGTGGACTGCAGTATTATGGAGAAGACTAAAGATTGGAATGGATTATGTTGGACATAAGTTAGTATTGTTTAAGGATAAAAGTTTTTTCGATATTATTGATGGGATGTTATAGTAATATAGTTTTAGAAAAAGGACAACCGGCAGGACGGGCGACAGCCCATGGCGTCGGACAAGGCTGTGGGAATCGAACCCACAACCGAAGTGCGACTGGCCTTTATCACCTACCACTGGCCTACAGGAAGTCCCTATTTAGTAGAAACTAGTTTTATTATATTAAGCAGTATGATATATGAAGTATAAGTCCATTTTAGGAACCATATATGATTAATCTCACTATAGATCGACTTATGTATATAATTTTTGCTAACCTTTTGTTTGAGACAGATGGAATGACCCGTCATTCTATTTCATGATCTGCTAACACTTCATGAATAACAAATTCAACTTCATTTATTTAAGAGATGAAGTGGAAATTGTTCAAGGCATGAACAACAGTGAGATTGTACCAAAATAAAGTAAGTATTTATTCTAAGCAAAATTTCAACTTTAGGGAAATGATCTTGAAAACCAAAAATGTTGTCCTAGTGATCTTATACCTGATGAATCAAATGGTACCTTATATCATCACAAATCTATGGATTTATGATTACTGGCTTTTCCATAGCCATGTTCTCTACCACTCTCCATCAGAACATGATGGTTAGATTTCTCTTCCATATCCATATTTTCACCTATGTGGAAACCCAGTGATTAGTTGATTTGGGTAATCGTTACATTTCATACTTTAGTTTTTAAAGCCATGTTTTGGTATTCTTTTTTAGGATGTGGGATTCTATTAAAGAAACTTTCTAATAGTAAACCATTTATAACCCCGACGAATTTCGAGGGAAAAATTCATTTTAAGGGGGGTAGAATGTAACTGCCCGAGATTTTATGAAAAATATTATTTTTAATTTTATTAATGTCTTGTGTTGTACGCTACCCCAAAAGGATCTTGCACAACACACATCCTTGACTTGCCTTGCATTACACGCAATCGCGACCTTCCTCGATAGCGTGTGTAGTACGCAATACTGAGTTTCACTAAACAACGATATGCTATTAAAATATTATTATAACTAGCCATTATGAATAGTAATAACCACCTTTTAAAATTTTAGAAATTTTAGATCTGAAAATAGACTTCATTTTTGGATTCGGAGTATCGAATTTAGCCTAAGGTGAAATTTTGGTACTTTTCGAATAACTTTCATATTCTGATGAATAGTGAAAATTACTAAATTATAATTAAAAACAACTTTCTTAATCAAAATAATTAATAGTGATAAATTATTAATTTGAGTGGTTTTAAAGTATATTTATAATATATTTTTACAATTTAATACAATGTTGGTCATTGGATGTAATTTCACATTTAAACCAGACATAAACAAGTGTCAATCTTTTGATAGATATTGTTTCTTAAAAACACGCTATTTGTTTTAACAGCGGGATTTAATTATAAAATTAATTAATGCAACTTCTATGTTATGAATATGGTAAAATAGACTTGATTTTTGAATTCGGAATATGAAATATAGCTTAGGATGAAATTTTGGCATTGTTTTAAAAAACATCAATTTTTGATGAATAGTGAAACTACTAAGTGGTAGTTAAAAAACTGATTTTTTCATAAAACCTAATTTTACCGCTTCTGTGAATGGAATTTCAAAAATCCGAGAGACACAGTTGATGTCATTAAGTAAAATGTGGTTCAATGAGATGAAAATAATTTTTGGTGAATAGTAACTTTTTACTTTTATTTACCACGGTTAAAAGTAAATAGGGTAATTAAGGGTAACAATGATATTAATATTACCCTAACACATGTCCTAATCCTATTGTACAAGTGTATCTCGACCAAAAACAACCTTAAGTGTAAACTATTATCATTTAGGCCCACTTGGATTAGATTAGGACATTTTTTATTATTTAATTCAAAGAAGAGTTAAAAGAGTTAAAATCAAAGTTTATTTACTAAAACATTTTTAATATAAAGTTATACATAAGATAAATTCAATTGTAAATATTAATTAGAAATCTAAAAATATTTCCTACATAATGGTATTTTATTTGTAATTTTTAGACATCAAATAAGTTAATTTATTTATGACACAAAGATGATGTAGTAATTATCTTATTAATGAAATATTGACATAATTGATATTATAAATACCAAAATAAATGTAATGTAAGACTTTTTATGAATTCCACTAATTTTATATGTTACTATGATATATTAGTGTCGATTTAATCAACTTGTTGCGAACATAAAATTCTGTTATGACTTTCACAAAAATCATATATCAAATAGTGTCAAAATTGACACAAAATAATTTTTAAATCAAATATTATTTTATTAATTGTTATTTTATTCCTAAAAATCTAAGGTTTGGCCAAATGACTTAGATAAGGATATATATATATTAATAATAAACAATTTGGGGTTCGTTTGGCATGTTATAGTAAGTGTGTTTACCATATAGTGTAAGAAAACAAAAAGACACGGTAAAAGTTAAATTATTTAACTTAAAGTTAAATCTAATTGATAAGGTTAAAATAATAACCTAAACTTGTCTAAATACTATTTGTTGATAGGATTTCGACCCATACCCACTTTAGCTTCGAAATAAGACCCTTTGGAACCATTATAAACCGATTTTGACTTTAATATAAAATAATATTTTGAGATATTCCTAAGGTGCCCCTCTCCTCCCTTATAAAAGGGAACCTCCTCCCTCTCTTCCTCACACAACTTTGAGCCTTCAAGCTCGGCCAACCCCTGCCAAAAACTCTTCTCCACTTCCCTAGTATCATCCCAGAGGTCCTGGTCTTCTTCAAAGACCATCCTTTGTTCTTTAAGTGGAGGATAAGTGAAGGCGCGTCAAAAAGAGGTAATATCCATTACCGATCTTTTTCAATTTCTTTCTTCTTCAACTTCTTCTTCTTTAGTTGTTTCATGATAAAGTAATAACATCAGTATTTATTATATACTGATATGTTATTATAAATATGAAACAACTCTAATTAACCTTCTATCCATCCTACGGAAAAAGGAAATCACCGCGCGTGCGTACGTACGAAATACCGTCTCCACACCGTGGTGTAATCTATTATCCGTCACCACCTTAATTGGATGGGTATAATGGTGTGATGAGTAAATATATATGATTATTATAAAGTGATATTGATACTGAAATAGTATACATACACTTCAACACAATTCCACAACCATGGTAACGATATCATCGCTCGTGCGTACGTACGGACTACCGTCTCCACGACGCGATGAGATTCATTCTCAATGATTAACCATTCATGAATGATTATAAAGTATATATAATAAGTACTAATGAAATATAAGACATAATAATGATACTGTATTTATGTATATTTATATGTATGTCATCTACTTAATTCTATTCAATTCAATAAGGAAACTAAAACAGCGTTCATGCGTACGTACGGACTACCGTCTCCATGAATGGTGTATTTCATTCCATTTATCAATATATTATATATATGTATATTCTGAATATATATGATATATAAATCATGTTTTACATTCTGGATATAAGTAATCATGATCCAAGTATTCATATTAATAATTTCAAGTTAAAAACACCTACGATAAATGAAACGATTTTACCCAAAACGCTTCTTTAACATGAATTTACAAAAGAACGGGTAATATAAAGTCATAAGTGGACCATATATGATATAATAACAATGAATATGATTCTGGAATAAGTCAATAATAGGATTTAAATCATTATACAGGAGGTTCGGACACGTACAAAGCAAGTCGGACCTAAGGTAAGGGAAATATCACAATCTCATTTTTATCCGAGATTGTTTATACTTTGGCATTTAATGGGGTGTATTTTATCATCCACATCCATGTTTCCTCAATATGTAATATTTATATCCTTATACAATAGTTTATATTCAATTTTACCCTTCGGTGAATATTTAGTAAAGGATATGAAAGGAATCTTTTGTCGTTTTTCGTATGAGGTACTTTTTTGACTTTTCCGACAAAAGTACGAGAAGAATGTTTTTTTAACTTATACGGCATGAATGGATTTTTAAAACATTATTTCCAAGAAGCTTCCTTTACAACTTTTCAGGTTTATTTTTAATCAACTTCTTTTAGTTTATAATTTTATGACACGTTAAGAAAGGAAAAGTATTTTTGAAGTAGAAAGGATATTTTCTTCAAGAATGGAGTTCAAGTGTTTTATCAAAATTATTTTCCATCTAAGATAATAAAGGGTTCTGTTTCTATCCCTATTATTACATAAATTTGATTATGTTGTGATGGAAATATTTATATGAATTCCTTTATTCTATATAAATTGTTTTATGATGTCATGTTGTTTAAGAATCCCATTTTTATTACATGGGTTATGCAATGATGTATGATTTATGATTTTGTGGCACACATAAGAATGGTTTCATTATGAGATGGGTGGGACCTATATCTCCCTCCAATGCATTGGGTAAAGATTTTATATCTCATGAGATAGACATGGCTGGAATGGTAGGTTATACCGGTTCAGTGAAACAGGACTGAAACGAGGGTGACTCGGTTCAGAAAGGACTTTGTCCACTAAGATAATCTTGGCAATGAGTCTTGACTAATAGGAAATGATTCTCTATGATTATGTGTGTATGCCACAAAGTTTCATGTTTTAAGTTATGCTTATTGGGATTTCATTTCACTAATATGATTTATCCCATGATATGAAATTATGCTCTCTTTTGCAGGTTAAGATTTCTAAAAGTTATGTTCTTATGAATATGATGTGATTGATTTTTCTTTTTCTTACCCTTACTGAGCATTTGAGCTCACCTTTTTATGTTTTCTTTTCCCCAGGATATAAAGAAAGGTTTTAGGTAAAAAAAAGGGAAGATCTTTATGGGAGATATTGAAGATCTTTCACCACGATTAGAAGATTACGTTCTGAGTTTCCAAAGACACTAAACTATTACGATCCTTGTGTGTGTGTTTTTGTTACGTACTAAGTATTCCGCAAAAGTAATGTAATGTCCATGTACGATAAGCTTCGGGTCTTTACACTCTAAATATTGATAAGTTGAGACTTCATTATTTGGTTTGAAATATATTTTATGTAGTTTTCTATTTTTATAGGGTTTAAAAAACTTGTCTATTAGGAATTAAAGTTTGGGTATACCCTTGAATAATCATTTCCTAGTAAAATTTATAAGTGAGTAAATATTTAAATGGCCAAGTATCCTATGAAGAAGTTAAGATTATTTTTTGAAGGAACACAAACAAGAAAAATTATGTGAAAACAAATAATTAAATCAATAGCATAAAAATTTTCATTTCTAGAAGTAGTAAAAACTAAACAATGTTTAGAAAAAAAAAATATCAAGAATTATTTTAAATAGTGAAATGAAAACCATTATAAAATAATTTTGAATTCATGGACATATTATATATCAATTCCTCTACAAATAAAATGTTAGAAATTAAGAATATACTAAAGTTATGAATTTATCCAGAACCAATTAGCAACCCTTTGGCATTGTGACCAAAAGATACATGTCCATCATCTACTTTTATTAAATTCTTGAAGATTGAGTATTCTATAAACATATGTCTATATACTCCACTATCCAAGTACAATAATTTTTTATAGTAACTCAACAGACAATTTATCTACAATATATATTTAAACCAAAAATGATTTTGCTACTCATAATTTCTTGGGTCCATAGAATTTAATAATAATTTCTTTAGGAATAAATAATTATTTTATTGGTTTAATATATGAAGATCATTGAATTTAAAAAATAAATACTTTATTAGGTCTAGTAGAAAAGAAATATTAAGAGAACTAGCATAACTGGAGCTTAGAAAAAAACTATTTTTATATATTCTTTTCTATCCAAGTTGAAATCAAATTCTACTAGTATACTTAGGAGTTTAATATTTACCAATAATATAGGAAATGGTTTTTCTTCAATTATTAAATATCTCCATATTTTTTTTTTCGAAATTTTCATTAGATAATTTAAGCTCATTATTTTCCTTAAGAAATTAAGAATTATTTTCCTTTTATATTGTAAGATCGGTTTTAAATTTTTTAAACAGAGCTTGTTATTTATTTAAACTTGTATACTAATTTCTAAATTAATTAAAAGTATCTTCCATCATATTGAAATTTTAAAATAATTCATCCTTAGACATATTTTCATTTTCATTTTCAGTATTGGAAGAAATAGAAATATGTATATGAGGTTCAAGAAAAAATTTTAATACCTTAGATAAAATTGTCATTAAAAACATATTGTATTTATATTTTTTATCTTATCTACTTGAGTTTTATTCACTCGAACTATCCTCAGAATCACTCCAAGTGACTTTTATAGCCTTTTTATTCTTTTTTCCTCTTTCCTCATACTTATTCTTATACTTGAGCTTAGGCCAATTTGATTTTATGTGTCCCTTACTCTTACATTCATAGAAGATTATTTCATTTACAGAATCATCCTTATTCTATTATTTTCTTTAATTCCCACTATTATCATATTTAAATTTATAGTTTGAATTCTTGAAAAACATTTTATTCCTATAAAACTATTGAATTTTTTTTCATGTCTGTTATCTATTCATTACTATTCGAAGGTTATTTCTCATCACTTGAGCTTTCTTCATTGATCTTATATTTTTATTTATAGTTAAAAGTATTAAGGGATGTTGACTTCTTCTTTAGTTTATCCATATCCTCTTTGTTTAATTTCACTTAGTCGTCATACATCAGAATATTTCCAATTATATATTTGACTGTTAGTGTACTAATATTTCAAGATTCTCTTATGGACACAATTGTTCCTCTTCATCTATTTAGAAGGAAACTCAGAAGATGCATCACATGATCCTTATTAGTAATTTTCATTTTGAGTGAATGCATTGTGTTAACAATATCATTGAACTTCATATACATGTCAGATATATATTTATCAAGCATCATCCTAAAATTATTCTATTTTATAATATATGTAAATATGTGCATTTATTTAACATTAGAAGTTCCTTTTTGAGAAATATAAATAGTATCCAACATCTCAAAAGTAGTAGCACAAAAAGATATTGTATTAAACTCATATTCCAATCAAGAATATTATAAAGAATTCATAGATTTATAGCTGCAATAATATGATGCCTTAGTAGATTCACACCAAGCATCTCTAGTAGTTTTAGGTCTTTTATGTTTAGCTTCAACGACAATCCAAATGTCAAATCCCATACTTTCAAAATGAATTTTCATTTTAACATGACATTGATAATAGCCATTTCCCATAAAATAAGGAGGTTAATTAGTGGAATTTAATTCTTGACTATTTTTATCTATAAAGAATTAAATTAAAAAAAATTGAAATTTAATATCTTTACATAAACTTATATCATAGTAAAAATATTTTTTTGAAAACACTATGATACAAGATTTTTCTCCAAGTGGACAACTCAAGAGTATGGGTGAATTGAGTTTCCAATTAAAATGTATTTATAAAAAAAATTAAAACATAAATGACATAATTTATCAAATACACCCTTGTAACAAAAAATATTAGAAATATATAATTTCTTCTTTTAGAAATATTCTTAAAATCTCGATCAAAGTTCAGTTAAAATACTTTCGAAATTAATCTTAATTTTGAAACTAATTTACTCATATAAAACACGATATATAAAAAAATTAATTTATTTTAATTATCAGAGTAATTCTTTGTTTAAAATTTTATAAAACTAAAACTGGTTTGATTTAACACAAAGAAACCAAAACAAATAAAGTGTAGTAAAAAAGTTGCAAAAAATATACCACTTTGGAATTTAAGATGGGGTTCGGTCTCATTTCGATAAATAGTCCCCTCTACTTGTAATCCACCTACTTTCAAATGTTTTATTGTTAAATAAATTAATCCACAACCTTAATCAGGTTTTATAGATAATAAGATACAAGGTTTTCCATGAAAATATACTCTTCTATAGTTATTCATGAGATAAAATAAGATACCATGACACATACGACCTCTTCTATAGTTATTCAAGGGAATAAAAAATATAGAGAGAGAGTATCAAGTACACTGTAATTTAATATTGTAGAATTTTTTTTTATAGAAAAATAAAAGAAAAAAAACACTACTCAAATATAAAGAATAAATAGAAAGAGAAATTAATATAAGATAAGGAAATTTGGAGTCCATGACTTTTTTATTGTAAGAGCATGGAAAAGTTTCACAGGAGGTTCAGAAAAAAAAATAATGTCATAGATTCTAGCATAAGTGCATGTGTTTGATCCTCTATTATTCTATGTATATGAGAAAATATTTTAAATATCATGTGTACACCTACACTCGATTTGAAATTCTTATTAAATACATATTTATCAGAATTAGTCATTGGAGACTATTCAATGAAATATTAAATTAATTAACACTTCAAAAACTATCCATTGGATATTTTAAATTCTCTATTACTAAGTTATACATGGAAAATTATGTTCACTTAAAAAATAGATAGTTGTTCTCATGAAAACATCACATGATCAGTTGATGTGGCATGGTGGGATTGTTGGTTAATTCCTACATATGGTCAGTTCATTTTTTCTTGAGGTGGGTTCATGACATCATGCAGTAGCTTATTTCCTGAAGTAATTACAACATTAAAAGATGTGGTCAGCATATTAATTTATGAAACATTATACATTCCATGGCACGATACCTTGATTTCTTCATAAGGTATGTAGTTTCATCCCTACGACCACTTCATTAATTCACAACGAGGTATTTTTTTCTCATTTTAGGTACATCTGTGTTGCATGGTAGGTTGATTGAACATGTGGTAGGGTGATTTTCAATTCACGGTATGTTAAACACCAATACATGGTTTGTTTATAACATATAAAAAGTTTTCTCAAATGGCTCTTGGTGAGCAGTTTTTTCATGTGGTCAGCTAGTGTATGATGTGAAATCGGTTCCACACATTTAGTTTATCTTCACAGTTAGTTAAAACTCTTCATACAGTAATTAAAATACTCATATGGTAAGGTTGGAACATTCAGTTCTATACTTATCCATTTTTCATTTTTTTTAGTAAATTATTTACAAAAAAAACATAAAATTCATTAATACAAATATAAACATGATTTGTGATCATTAAATAACGAGGTTTTGGTCTAATATAAGATCATATATTTAAATGTAATTATACACTATAGGAATTCATCAATTTAGTTGCAATTTTTTTAAGTTTCTAACCAACTCCAAAAGTTTAGTTCTATTTTATAAAACTTCCATGAATATATTTTTCAATATTTCTTTTGAGATAGTTATAAATATTTTAGTGTTATTTTCTATAAATTTAATGATACAAATATTTATCTTTGGTTTTTTCATGGTGGTTTCATATTATATAAAATTAATTAAATACATGACAGTTTGGAATTAATGGTGAATATTTTAACTATTCTTAAATATGGAAAATTAATTATCCATATTTATAAGACCATTACTAATTAAAATAATTTTTTTTATTTTTTTATTTAAGTGATATGTTTTCAATATATGCAGTGGTTATAACTAATTTTAATTAATTAGTAGTGATTTTTGTTTATTCATAGTGTTTAAAACCCCTAAAAACTATCAATTCAGACAAAATCATCATGAAACCATTATATCCTAAAACCCATGTATTCATATCCACCAAATATATCGTAGATAAATATATTCAACCATTGAAAATAATAGTTATAAAAATTACTAAAAAACAAGTATTATACATCAATTTATAAATTAAATTATATATATTATATTAAAATATTGCCAAATATAAATTATAATGTTTTCCATTCATCATAAAATATAAAAATATTTTTTCCATAATCTATTAGAATATGGAAAAGAATTTATCAAGAGATAAAATATTTTGCAACTCATTGAAATCCCCTATATTTCTCATTGTCTTTAAATACCTCCCCATTTATAGAAGTAAATCCCTCTATTAAAAGTAATTAAGAACCCATTTTTTTTATAAAACTCAATACAACCATAATTTAATGAAAAACAGTTTGAAATGAATATTTTAAATCATATTATTACTAAATTGACATGTTCTTTTATATTATAATGGAAAAAAATTGTATTTAATTTTTTAAATGATATATAAATATTCTTTATCTATGGTTTTGAAGAATAATATATTGAAAATTTTAAAAAAATTCATCTATATTAAAATCTCAAATATCATATAAATATCTAATAGTTTTTTTATTTAGAAAATAAATTAATAAAAACTTATTTATTTTAATTTTCATTAATTCAAAATAATTAGTTGTTTGTACATGCATAAATTTTCTATTATGTTTATTATTTAAAAGTATAATCATAGTTTCAAGAGCGATATCATAAGACATTTTATTACATTAACATGTTATAAAATTTAATAATAACTCTACTATGTGATCATTATATGTACTTGATTTATATTATGAATTAATCACTCAAAGATATCAGTCTCACCTTTTAATAATTTTTAATCAATTTACATTATATATAAAATCTATCAAAAAAATTCAAATAATAAATAAAAAGTGTTTTTAGATAATAATAATTAGTCATTGAAAAAAATACCAAATTTTCAATAAAAAATGAAAACACCACCTCCAACATAATAAATTACATTAAAAATAAAATACACATATTCAAAGATAAAAAACCAATATGGTTTGATAAAAATAAAAGATTTATTTCACTAAAAAGAAATATAAATTTTTTCAAACCACCAAAAAATATGGATTGTATTACTCAATTTAATCATGACTTGATTTATATTTTGATTTAAAAATCATAAATATTATTGGGATTGTGAATCCTATTGAATTATTAGTTTTAAGTTTACCATAAGTGGGTAGTGGTAGCGAGACTTCAACTTGAGACATGAATTTCGAGATGAAATTCTGATGGATCTGTAAGTTTAGTGAAAGTTAGATCATTTAGTGTGGTTTGTTTTCTAATAAATGGTGATATGACTGTTCTATAGGTAGTATCCAGTCTTGGTTAATATTACTAAAGGATATCAATATTTATTTCTTTAATCAAATGTAGGCCCATGAAAGTAGTAGGTTGGTGCAGTTGTGTGATCATCTTGAACCCACTATATATAGGGTGTGAGAAACTGATGATTTGGGGTGTGAACATGTAATGTGATTATTTACAAAGAGTGATATATATGGTTGGAAATTCAACAACTAGTAATCAATATAATTTTATAGAAATATACATTTATAGTGTTCCCCTATGGATATAGGATGAAAATATGAATAATGAAAATTATAATGTTTCTTACTTCTATATGTTTACTTTTATGTATTTGTATACTTATGTGTTCTTTTCATGAAGTATTAGTGCATGGTGATTTAGGTTGTATATATATATTATTATGTTATGATGCCCTAAGTTTGAAGGATTTGGAATTTCCACTGCATGTGATGTATTGGTGCATGAATATTTTTTGGATGAAATATCCTATAATCAGTGATTGAACATTTGGTCAACTCACATTTTGAGACAATTTTTCCCACCCCCATAATAAGTTGTATCTGATATTGGTTCAAGTCATAATCATCAGACACAAGTATCTTTGGTTCACTTTTTTACTTGATATTATTTAATTTATTGGGAGTTATTGTATCAGAGTAATGACCTCAGAATATGTAAAGATCAAGATTGATGAGTTTGAAAAAAAGGACTATATATTATAGAGGATTCGGAAGGAATATTATCTCATCTAAAATTACATAGATATTCTATTAACTATTGTTAATAAAGATAATATATAAATATAAGAATTGGATCGGTTGTATTGTAGGGTACAAAGATTTATTATGAGTTTATTGACACGGAATGTTTATTTCAACATCTAATAAAAGAAAATATTATTATAACTGATGATATCCTTGATAATCATGTATGAAAAATAGTCAAAATTAAAAAATTATTAATGATATGTAGGTTTTTTCAGATGATATGTTCATAAGTAATACTTTTTCAAACCATGTTAATGACTTTAACATGATCATGAGCCTACTTGAGTTAATGAAAGTTATTTTAATGGATGTTGTTTGGCATTTATTTTATCATCATTGACACCATAAATTTGGGAGGTGATGTTCTTTACTCTCAGTTGTTCCAAAGGAAAATCCAAATTAGTATTTGAAGATGTTAAGAACTTAATCCTAAATGAATTTATGGGGTAGAGGGATGTCAGGTATGCTATTGGTAGTGCATTAAATTTGGATGGTAGAGGACAGTCACCCAACCAAAATATGAGTTTTAAGAAATAAAAGTAGTCAAGATATGAGAGTAGAAATAAATAAATCATACACATACCTGTCTATTGTAACTGGGATAATATGTAAAATCTAAGGAGAGATTAAAAAACCATATAGTTATTTATGGAAGGAAATTGCACAAAGGATCATGTTTTTTAAATTCAATGGAAGGTAGTAACAACTTTTTAGTAATTGTAATTTTTTTATGAAATCATTGGACTTGATTTTTGTCAAATCATTCCATTCCAAATAAGAGTAGGGTTGAATGGATAATTATACATCTAGAATACATGTAACAGTATACTTGGTTGATTATAATGTTATTTAAGTTGTTCAAAAGTTTTATGTGAACATATGATTATCAAATTAGAACATCCTTAAGTTTAAAGGATTGAGTTACATACTTGGTTTATAGAGAAATCACATTTATATGGAATAAATATATGAATAAGTATATGGAAAAAAATTCATTAATGATGAAAAATATGAGTTACTTTAACACTCCCATATTTTAAGAAATATTTTTTTCAAATAAATTTAATTTCTTGAATAGATTACGTTACACACAACAATAAGTTTAGTTGAACTGAGATATAAAATTAAAATATTATTATCACCTGGAACTTGAATTTGAGTGTATGAGTAAGATTAACTAAATTATTAAAATTTATTGTTTACACATATATAAAATAAACCCAATAATTATCAATTAATTATAAATGAAAATAAAAAACAATTGAAGATAAAGGAGATGTTTTTCTAAAAAAATAATTTTACGTGTGCATTGTATCTTTATCCTAATAAATAGAATTGATCACTATATATGAATTATTTTAATAAAATTTCTATATTAAATCAAATGTCTTAACATTCAACTAATATTTTTGTTATTATTTATAGGATAATAAAAAATCTAGTTTTATGCGTAAAACATATTTTTTCTATAAAGTATTTCTGATCACATCATTTGTAAGGACCCGACCCTAGTTTCCTGGAATTGGTGCCTTATTTGATTACATTGGCATACAAACAATGAATTTTCATCCCAAAGTACTGAGTGGTTTAGTATTATTGGAGCCAAGATTCATACATAAGTTCAACATTACAGCAGGAAAAGAGATACAACATAGAAACTCCTTAGACAATATCCATAACTCCTTGGTTATTTCAGCATATCATTTATAATAAACCTCTGCATGTCCTGAGAAAATGAAACATTATAAATGGGTGAGATCAAATGCTCAGTAAGAGTAAGAAATACATCATAAGATATCATAACATAAACATTGGTTATGTTTAATAAATAAAAAAATATTCCTTTAACAAATAATAAACATGATCATGTTATAGAAGGAATAAGAGCTGAGTAAATATTTCCATAATATAACTTAATCATGGGTATTCTACTAGTCTAATTTCCACAGGAACCATTAGTACTATTTCCATAATGAGGGAATGCATAATGAGGGATAATATAACCATACCGTCAATGCCTCGTTCCAATACCATAAATAATTGTTTCGTCAAGACCTCGCAACAAGACCATAAATAATCGTTTTATCAAGGCCTTGTTCCAAGACCATAGTTTGTATCATGAGACCTACCGATGCACCTAGGGGCTATAGAGGGCCCCACCCAACACTTACGATGTCCAATTCATTCTTTATATGAATGGGGATAAACATAAACAACATATAGATTCATATTTAAATTAATATATGAAATGAAAATAGATTTCCCTGAACATTATCATAAACACTAACCATTTAGAGTAAATTGGTGAATTGTTTTAAGATAGAACATCCACAACCAAATTAATCATAAAAAATTAAATTAAATATAGTAGATATTTTTCTAACGCTTTTTCCAGGGCATGCACATCCGTCTGTGGAGGACGCATAGCTATTTCCCAGCATTCCCTCTTTCCAAAGGAGGGAGACATCCATCTCTTATTCAGGGATGTTTTCTCCTTGATTGAAACGGGGTGATGGGATGTCAGTTCTTCCTTTTGTGGATTCGTCCATAGAACTCGCCACCTAGTCTGAGTCTCCCTTAAAGATTAAGTCGTGGTTCATGAATCTTGTTCCTGGTTCCAAATCTTTGTAGACACTGATTAATTACGCTACTTCTTTCAGGACATTCCATGGGGTCTTGACATGGTAGCAATATTCAGTCGGAGTAGACAGTATCACCAGTCATGTCAGGGAATATCTGGATGCATGTACATTGTGGAACCTATATTATTCCCCATAAGAGGGCATCTCAAAGGGTGCATGACTTGAGGAATCCCATGTCAGGCACAGAGTATCTTATGTCGGAGGCATGTCTCTGAGGTTTTCCCCAACTTCCCATGTTTAACACAGGGTATGTCATGAATTTAACGTCTTTCGGAGATGGTTACGCCAAAGGCATGTCTTACGAGTTTTTCCTCAGGCATCTGATGTTCAACATGAGGTAGGCCATGAGTTTAACATCTTTCAGAGACGAAATGAGGGTGATCTGAATGTCCCAAGGAGACAGATCAGATCGGTACATACCTAGGAGGGAACACCTGGAGGTGCATTGGGTGGATAGATCAGAACACTCAATAAGTGCAGACCCAATATTGTGTGTCCCATAATGGGAAGATGTCACACCATGAAGGCTGATCTAGACAACACTAAGGGCGGATCAAGGAGTATGCACCCCAGAATGGGGAAACACCAAGGTTTACCTTTGGCGGGGATTGAACCTTGTGGAGGTTTCCTACATACCTTGTGTAGAAGACAAGGATCAAAACCCACATAGTTTGAAAGGGTGATGAAATGGGGCGTACACAAAAAAATGACCCTGAGACATGTTAGGGATTACACATGGATAACGGCCCATCGCAAGAGTGATACTCTTGGGTGGATGGTTATGGATTGAGTGGGTCTTATGCATGGTTTGCTGCCCGGGTGCCGCAAGGAGTAACACTGGAATGAATGTCATGATCTCACCGAGATGTGGCGTCCTGGATGAGAATTAGGATGGATGATGGAGAGTTGAATGAAGTGGAGGGGGGAATGAGATGGGATCGTTATGAAGGTGATGGTCGTGTTGGGTTTGAGCCTCGAAGAGACTTCCTATGTATCCCCATGGCAGGGAATCAAAGTCTACATATTTCAGTGGGATGATGGGAAACCTAAGGAGGCGACCCATGAGAATGGACGCATAGATGGGATCTAGAGGAAATAGAACCTCCGGGTTGTATGATGACCTTCTCAAAAACACATATTGACTGAAAATTCTATTTTTTTGGATTTTCAAAATACCCGCTTTATGGGTAAGCGGTAACCATAACAACATAATTCAAAATTCAAAAAGTTACAGGTCCCGAGGAAACCTCGAGCCACGAGAACCTTCAACAGTAAATCCCATCACCATCCACTATCACGACCTCATCTGCTGAACTGACGTCCCCATAAAACTATTCACCATCATCACCAAAACCCTCGAGCCGTGAGCCTGCACCGCCTTGAGCGCCACATCACTGGATCGCCGGCGAGCATCACTGGTGTCTGTCGTCACCATCACCAGCAACTCCATCGAGAACCCGACGTCGTAGACGCAAATTCAGGGGCAACGAGACCATCACCCGCACCACAGAAAATCACAAAACCAGAAAATCAAATGCCACTGATGCGCAACACGAACCAAATCACCCAGAAAACATGAAAAATTATAGTGATTCACAACCATCAAAGAACCACTGAGATAGGAACCAAAAATTCAAATCTGTCAACCAAACTGCTGGGAAATGTCTCTTAATATCCTCAAACTACTCAACCACAGTGGGACAATGGTGACCAGCAGAATTTGAGACCTCACCACAGGACCTACGAGCTGCCGAGAACAAACCTAGAGCGCTCTGAAGAGTATTCCAGAGAAAACTCTGTCTTATTGTCAAGGGAGAGATTAGGATGAAACATGAGGTATGGTCTTGAATCTCAGGGAAGCTTCCTATGCATCCCTATGGTAGGGAATCAAAGTCCACGTAGTTCATTTAAATACAACTTACCATCAATTGGGGACTTCAACAGCTTAGCATTGATTGGGGTCACAACAGCTTACCATCAATTGGAGGTATAATGGCTACTGCTGGATTGGGTCACAGTGGCTTACCACTGGATGGGGTCACAACAGCTTACCGCTGGATGGGGTCACAATGGCTTACCACTGGATGGTGGAAGTAGTTTAATGTCTTTCATGTTGAAAAGGTGGCATACAATTTAATTTCATGGAGGATGGAGGTGGACTGTCGTAAAGTGTTCAGGACCAATCGGTGGTGGTCTGGAATCTCAAGGAATCTTACTATATACCTTTCTTTGGAAAGGATCAAAGACCATACAGTTTAGGTGGAGTGGGAACTGAATTGAAGATGGTTGGGACCAATTGGTGTTGGGCTTGAACCTCAGGGAGGATTCCTACACACCTTGCCTTGGAAAGGATCAAAGTCCTAATAGTTCAGGATAGTGTTGGACCGACGTGAACGGGGGTCGGAACCAATAGATGGTGGGCTTGAACCTCATGGAGGCTTCCAATATACATTGCCTTGGTGAGGATCAAAGTACACATAGTTCAGAAGTGGGAACCGACGTGAGGGGGGGTCGGAACCAATGGATGTTGGGCTTGAGACTTATAGAGGTTTCCTAGGTACCTTACCTTGGAAAGGATAAAAGTCCACATAGTTTGTGATAGTGTTTGGGGCATATGCTCTATGATGCCCAGAGAGGATTTCATGGTTGATTCTTTCTCTAAGCCCACATGATTCGTGATCAGTGTGAGAAAAAAGAGGCAGCAAGGACCTGATTATCACGACACAAATGTGCGTCCATGAAGGGTGGTGATTGGGGCTTACGTAAGGAAGTTTCTTGGGTGCAGCTATGGAGAGGTAATGGTGACTGGGGATTACGTATGGAAACTGCCTGAGTGACATTATAGAGTGGAAATGGTGAATGGGGCTTACACAAGGGATCTTCTTGGGTGCCACTATGAAGCGGCATTGGTGAATGGGGATTATGCAAGGAAGTTGCTCGGGTGCCACTATAGAGTAGCATTGGTGAATGGGGCTTATACAAGGAAGTTTCCCAGGTGTCGCTATGGAATGACAACGGTGGATGGGGATTATGCAAGGAAGCTGATCGGGTGCTGCTATGGAGCGGCATTGGTGAATGGGTCTTATGCAAGGAAGCTGCCCAGGTGCCGCTATGGAGCGAAAAAGGTGGATGGGGCTTACGCAATGAAGCTACCTGAGTGCCTCTATGGAGCGACAATGGTGGATGGGGCTTACACATGGAAGCTACCCGGGCACTACTATGGAGCGACAATGGTGAATGGGGATTATGCAAGGAAGCTTCATGGGTGCCACTATGGAGCGGCAATGGTGGATGGGGCTTATGCAAGGAAGCTACCTTGGTGCCACTATAAAGCAGCAATGGTAAATGGGGCTTACGTGAGGAAGCTTTCTAGGTGCCACTATGGAGCAGCAATGGTGCATGGGGCTTACGCAAGGAAGCTGCATGTAACGTATTCCTCATGTCTGGCCATGAGGGAATCCAAACCCACTGGTGAGTTGAGGCCTTCACCTATGTGCTAGTGAACAAGCGGAATAATGCCAAGGGATATGAATCAATGCAGACAAAGGAAGATGAAAAGTGTGAATCACATGCCTGACATTTGGAATGTGGTGAGGGTGGCATGATGGTGGAGGATAAGTGTTGATCGTGTTTGAAACACCACATCCATATCACATTAGCCTAAAATGGGGACATATTAATGAGGGCCGACTATTGACTGTGTTCGAAACACAGGACCTAACTCAAAGTGTCATCCAAAGCCTTCAGGGGCATTGTCCCAGGACGGTAGGTGAGCCAATGCGGCATCGGACCAAGCCATTATGGGGTCCCTTCTGACATGTAAGGGGATGAAGACCTGAATGAAAGACAAAAAATGTGTGAGGTGGAGTGATGGAATGTTTGAACGGATTACAATGCTCTTGAAATTATTCCATTGTAATCATGGCATGAGGTATCTTATGGTTTTCACATAATCCATCTCTTATTTGGAACTAGAGGCATCATATGATTGTCAGATAGAGGGTACTATAATTTATAGACATGTTGAGAGGACTATTGGCATCTAATTCATGGAGCATAATACATCTCTTGTTTGGAGCAAGAGGCATCCTATGTTTGGAAGATAGAGTGAACTACAGTTTATAGTCATGTAGATAGGACTGTTGGCATCTTATGTTAGGTGTATAAGGCATCTCTTGTTTGGAGCAAGAGGCATCCTATTATTGAATGATTGGGAATTCAATAGTTTAAAGTCATATAGATAGGATTATTGGCATCTTATTCTTGGAGCATAAGGAATCTCTCATTTAGAGAAGGAGGCATCCTATATTTGGAACATAGGGAATACTATAGTTTATAGTCATGTAGAGAGGATTGTTCGCATATTATTCTTGGTGAATAATGCATCTATTATATTGATTAAGAGGCATCATATGTTTTTCATATAGGGATTACTACTGTTTAAACTCTTGTAGATAAAACTATTAGGAATAAGGCGCCTAATAATGGTTGATGTTGGGACTTATGCAAGAGCGGCACTTTATGGTTCAAACTGGAATATGAGCCAAGTGATAGGGTTTGGATGAGTTTTTTCAGGAATGGTTTCACTCAAGGTACTTGGGGAATTGATGAGGGAAATCTTGACTCATGACATGAGAAACGAACAAAGAGAAATATATCGACTGAACGTGTTTCATGGTATGTGGAGGAGTATCTCAAATCATGGTATTCCATAGGTAGAAGATGGGTGTGCAGTGGAAAATTCCGACATCTTGCCCCAAAAGTCTATAGTGTGACTCTCCATTTTTCATGGGGGTCAGTATCGGATTGTGGTCCCGACCGGCACGAAGGTAGGAGCTTCGCAAATGATAGGTCTTCACGAAGTAGCTTTGCGGAGCAAAGGGGATCATGTATAATGGGGTCTCACAGAGCATCTTCACAAAGGAAAGGTGGTTGCGGAGTATGGAAACATAGAGAAAGTTCGTGAAGGAAGCTACTCACAAAGCATGGACTCGCAGAGAAGCTTCGCGAAGGAAGCTACTCGTGGAGCATGGACTCGTGGAGCCGCTTTGTGAAGGAAGGTAGTGCTCCGTGAAATGGGAGATAGGCTGCCCAAGGGGCAGAGTGACCGTCTAGTGAAGGGGGGTGAGCCGAGTATTTATAGGTGAGAGTTGCTGCAAAATACATTCCGATCAACGTGAAGCCAGAGCTCGCTCCACGGCAGATCGCGAATGTCAAAGGGGTTCACAGAGAATCCTGCCTCCTTTCTCCACGGCGGATCGCGAACGTCAAAGGCGTTCATAGATAATCCCACCTCCTTGCTCCGCAGAAATTTTGTGAACATAAAATGGGTTTGCGGAGTATCCCTCCTCTTTTCTTCACGATGGTGCTCCGCAATCATGGAGGGAGCTTTGCAAACCGGTTTTCTTTCCCAACTTCAAATGTCCATAACTCCTAACATGTATCTCTGTTCGGTATCTACAACCTATCAAATAGAAGCTTACGAAATGGGCTATGCTCTTGGATCATTTATGGGAGTATTTGGAAAATTTCGGGGATGTGTTTTCTGGTGTAAAAAAAGATGATAACATGGGATACTAATCCGATTAATACATAAGAATCAATAATAGTGTTGAAATAGATGAAGATACTCTTATTAAATCTTCAAGTAATTCTTGAGATAAATACCCCTTTTACTTTGAAAAGAAGGGTTCTTTTGGAAAAATATATGTATAAAACCAGAAGTGAAGTAACATAGTATTTTCATAATAAAATGAGTGATTTTATATATAAAATGGTTTTCAAAAACAGATTATAGGGTGCCCTTGAAAATAGATTAGAATTTGAGAAACTCCCTTAAAACGAGACTGTATTTCACAAATAATTTTGAAAGATACTTTTAAAACATGTAAATCCTCATAAAATAAGGAAATATTATGGTTGGTAAACATATTTAGAACCCTCATTTAGAATTTATGGGGAGTAAATAATAATACATAAAAATTTCATTCAGGTAATTAGATAATAAAAGTAACCCAAATTAAAATGGAAGTTCAGGTGGAAAACCCCTTACCTTAAGTTCGAATATGTTCCGCTCTTGAACATATGGTCATAGAATATTAAATTATACTCATTAATAAATTAATTTAAAACCTAATATAAATATATTTATTTTATCATAATTCTTTTTAGTTTAGTTATTACCATATTGATAAGTTATTATATAGAATTTTGTCATTCTAGAGTGTTCATTTTCTTTATTTTCATAATCAATTCACTTGTTCTTAAGTAATGGAGTTCATGTGGAATGGATGTAAATATTCATAATGAAAAATAAATATTAATTATGAAAATACAGATGTTTTAATGGTTATTTATATTAGTTGGTTACATAGAGAGAGGATGAATCATTAGATGAAATATTTATGACGTTCACTTAGATTATTTAGCGATATTTTGATGATTAGGAACTAGTTTGGTCATACAATTTAATAATATTTATGTAAACTGGTTCCAAAATTATAATTATGTTATAATAAATATATTAAATACTATTTCAACCATAAAAATGCTTTCATGACCAGTAATTAAGGAAAAATTGAAGAACGAAACTTCGTCATCCATGAAGGTTATAAATTAGAATCTCATGGACACTTATTTTGTTTATAAAATAAAAGGGAGAGAGTAAGAATATTGATGATGGTTCTTCCATTCACATGATATAATTCCAGTATATAGATGTTACTGGATATATCATGGAAATTTTAAAAGTGGAGGTGGGAAGAGGATTACAAAAGAGAGTAACTTGAAATGAAACTAAACAAAAAAACAAAGGTTCTTTACCTCTTGATATAACCTCCTTGGGAACCTCATTAAGGGAAGGGTTTTGGTCTTTTGGAAAGACCAAGAGATTACTGAATCTAGGGAGTGACTAGGAAAGGGTATTTAGGATGAACATTTAGGATCTTCAAGGCATAGAGGAGTGAAGAGAAGAGGGAGTGGGGGGGGGGAGGGGGGGTTATAGTGGAGGAGAGGATCAAATTTTGAATATTTAATTCATTATTTTATTATTTCCTTCAATTCAACGAATAGTGTTGTTTCATGTGACCCCTAATAGTAATAAGTTCATTTGAGTTCAAGAAAAGTGGCCTTACATCAATTATGATTTCATAAATAGTGTATTCAACTAATAATTTATATATACGGTATTTTACCGTATTTCACTATTCATAAAAAATTCAAGAATTTCAGAAAAATCCAAAAAATTCACCCCTACCATTTTCGACATGTAAAATTCAAAAAATGAGCTCTATTTTTCAAAAATAATTTTATAAATAATATTATTTTAATTTTTAAATAAAATCATAGTTATTTCAAAAAATAACAATTTTAAAGGTATAATTAGTTTTATATCACATTGAAAAATTCATTAAGATATAATTATATTATTACCTTAAAAAAGATAAAATATTATCATCATTTACTATTCATAAGGGTCATATATCTATTCATATTACTATTCATAATGGTATGTTACTATTCAATAAAAATCAAGTTTTTTCTATCAGACACCAAATGACTTACTGATCACAACTATAGATGACTGTTTTTTGAAATTCAAAACATAAAAGAGGAAAAGTTGTGTTTAATGTCTAGATTATAAAATGAATTTATTTTCAAAACCTTGGGGTGTTACATTCTCCCATACTTACAAAAAAATTTTCCTCAAAATTCACCAAATGTTACCTAAAAAGATTCAGGTATGTTTTCAACATAAGCTCATCAGGCTCCCATGATGCTTCATCCATCTTATGGTTACTCCAAAGAACCTATATCAGATGAGTCTTCCTATTTCTCAATAAATGTTCTTTGGTATCCAGAATCTTGATGGGATCTTCATAATAAGACAGATCGGGATCAAGTTCTATTTCTCCATAGGTGAGTACATGTGTTGGGTCTGTCATGTATTTCCTTAGAAAAGATACGTGGAACACATTGTGAACATTGGAGAGACATGGCGGCATTTCCAAACGGTAATCTGTGGCTCCAATTAGATCCAAAAATTCAAAAGGTCTAATGTACTTGGGACATTATTTTTCCTTCTAACCAAACCATATAATACCCTTCCATGGAAATACCTTTAAGAAAACATGATCTCATTATTGAAATTACAAATACTTCCTTAGGTTATTAGCATAGCTCTTTTGCTAAATTTTATCTATTTTGATATGGGTTTGGATAATATTTACCTTTTCCATTGTTTCCTCAACATGTTCTGGGCCTACGAGTTTTCTCTCACCAACATCATCCCAGCAAGTTGGTGTACAATATCTCTTTCCATATAATGCCTCATATGGTGCTATCTGGATACTTGATTAGAAGCTATTGTTATAGGAAAATTCTACGAGAGGTAAATAATGATCCCACATACCTTTAAATTTATGTGAAAAAGACCTCAACATGTCTTCCAAAGTTTGAATAGTCCATTTTGATTGCCCATCAGTTTGTGGGTGGTAGGTAGTGCTCAAACGAAGATCAGTATCTTGGGCCTTGAGAAGACTTTTCCAAAATTGTGATGTAAAATGGGGATCACGATAAAAAAAATTGATAAGCATAAACCATTAATTCTTAAAACTTCATTAATATACAGTCTTGCTAAATGTTCAAGTGGTAAATATTCTCTTATAGCAAGAAAATGTGATGATTTTGTAAGACGGTCAACAATGAACCATATCACATAATTATTTCTTAGAGTCTTTGGTAACCCCATAACAAAGTCAATCTTAATATCATCCCATTTCCATATAGGAATAAGAAGGGGTTACATGACTCCTCCATGATGTTTTCTTCCAGCCTTCACCTGTTGAAAAACCAAACATATCAACACGTAATAAGAAATATCTCTCTTCATGTTTTCCCACCAAAAATGTTCCTTTAGATATCTATACATCTTTGTTCTACCGGGTTGTATAGAGATATTAGAGCTATGATCATCATCCAATAGTTCCTGTTTTAACTCAGGAATAGAGGGAACACAAATCATCTTTCTGAATTTCAAAATTCCATCTTCATAAATGAATTCAATCATTCTCCCATCCTTCACAACTTTAATTTTCTTTTGAAACTCTTCATCATCAATCTGGGAACTTTTTATCCTTTCTAGTAAATATGGTTTTGCAACCATTTGAAAAAGTATCTATGTTTCACCTTCATTGATTATTCCCATATCCCTCTTTATAAGATCCATGAACATTGGATCCCTTTCAACTCTCATCTTGTTCATAACTCCATGTTCCTTTCTGTTCAAAGCATATTCCACCTTATTTGCCTTCCTCGAGTGGTAGTGTATAGTGAAATCATAATCATTGAATAGTTAAAGCCATCATCTTTGACTCATGTTGAGTTATTTATGTGATAAAATATACTTTAAACTCTTGTGATCGGTATATATCTCATATTTTTCACCATAATGATAGTGTCTCCATATCTTCAAAAAAAGATTACAGCTGCCAACTCAAGGTTTTGAGTTGGATAGTTTTGTTCTTGAATTTTTTTCTGCCTAGATTCATATGAAATAACTCAATAATTCTACATAAGTACACAACCAAATCCTTCGTTGATGCATCACTATAGATAACAAACCCATAATTCTATGATGGCGGGGTTAGGATCAGAGAATTCACTAAACTCATCTTCAATTTTTCAAAACATTCTTCACATTCCTTTTTCCATATGAACTTAACCCCTTTTTTTGTTTGAGTTTGGTCATTAGGTTGGCTAAACGGGCGAAGTTCTGAACAAAATACTGATAATAACCTAATAAACCAATAAAACTATGTACCTCAGTTATGTTCGTTGGATTAGGCCATTATTGCACATCCTTTGTCTTCGTAGGATCTATAGATATTCCATCCTTAGAGACAATGTGGCCCAAAAATGAAACTTATTGGATCCAAAAATCACACTTTACAAACTTACCATATAATTTATTTCTTTTAAGATTCTTTAGAATAGTTCACAAATGATTTTCATGATCTTCAAAACTTTTAGAGTATACTAGGATATCATCAATAAACACCACTACAAAGTCATCAAGATATTCCTTGAAAACTATATTCATCATATCCATGAAAATATATGGTTCATTAGATAGTCCAAATGGTATTACAATAAACTCATAACGCCCATACCTGGTTTGAAATGCTATTTTTGGAAAGGCTTCATTCCTCACAAGCAACTGATGATATCCAGGTCGAAGATCAATCTTTGAAAAATATTATTCTCCATGAAGTTGATCAAATAAATCAGAAATTCGTGGGAGAGGATAACTATTATTTATTGTAATAGCATTGATTTCCCTATAATCAGTGCATAACATCATAGACCCATCTTTCTTCTTAATTACAAGAATAGGGGCTCCCCATGGAGAAACACTAGTGCGATTAAATCCTTTATCACTAAATTCCTATAGTTTTTTCTTTAGCTCCACTAACTCCATAGTGTCCATTCTATAAGGGGTCTCTGATATAAGACTTGAACCAAGAATTAAGTCAATGGAAAACTCAATTTCTCACTCTAGAGGATGTATAAGTAAATCCTCTTAAAATAAATCAACATATTCATACACTAGATGCAAATATTTAATTGAAGATTTCTTTCCTCTCCCATAAATATTGGGTTCTATTCCACCCCAACAATTGAATTTAGTAGAGATACAGGGGGTGTGTCTAGATGAGAAACAAATAGTGATGTTTCTTCCCAAAAGATAAAGGATTACACACCATTCTCAAAAAATTTAACTTACTTCTTCTTGAAATAGATCTTCGCATCCTAATTTGACATCAAATTCATCCCAATAATTATATCAAATTCAGTCATTGGTATGATGATAGGTTCTACAAATAAAGAATGTTTATGGATCATGAGGGGGACTAATTGACATCCCTTTGTTGCAATGATACATCAACTAGGGGTTTTGACTGATAACTCCTTTATTAAATAAAATTGGAAGTATCTAATTTTATTGGAAAATGGGAAGATATAAATAAATGTGATGATCTAGAATCAAATAAAGTATTGGCTATGTTTGAGGAAATGATCAATGTACCTGCCACCACTTCGTTAGGAACTCCAACCTCCATGGTTGTGATCGCATAAGCTTGGTCATCTTTGGGGAACATTTCCTTTATGATTTGGACATTCATGTACATAATGTCCCATCTCCTTACAATTGAGGCATTGAACATTGGTAGCTTCTTTCATCCCAATACAATCATGAGATTTGTGGCCTTTTTCTCCACACTTGTAACAGAATCTCTTTACCTTTAGGCAAGTTCCAAGGTGTTTCTTACCAAAATTACTATACGATGGAAATTCTACTCTTCCCTTCTTCCCCATTTCCTTATTTTCATTTTGAGAGTTTTCTAAAGCCCTATTATTCTCTTTTTTTATTAAAGTCTTAAGACTTATAAAATTACTTTTCTATCTTGATAAAACATGAGACTATATCTTCATATGAAGAGAAATTTTGGGAGACTAGAGACCTTCAGAGGAATGGTTTCAAACCATAATAGAATTGATAAATTTCGATCCTTGGATTATGTATATAATCCACAAAATGCCTTTCCAACCTTGTAAAGTTTTCTTCATACTTGGAAACATTTTCATTCTCTTTTTGCCCCAGATTCAATAATTTCATCTCCATATCTGCTCACTGTTCATGAAGGAATTATTTTTAAGGAATATTTCTTTTAAATACCTGCATTCTATTTCTTCTATTTCTACCACCTCCTTTGGAATTTGGATTAATGACCACCACTTATTCACATCTCCTGATATACGATACACTTCCACGACAACCTTCTCCCTTTCATTATATCCCAAAGAAAGGAATATCTTCTATATAGAATTTATCCCCTCATCAGCTACAAATGGGTTTGTAGTCCTATTAAATGATGGGGGATATTGTCTCATAAAGAGGTCTAACATAGCTCCTCAACGTGGTGTATTCAGATTCTCCATACGGGTAAGGTTATTATTCATAACCTGGGTAAGTTGTCCCAGTACAATAATAAGTTGCTCAGCACCGGTCACAGTACCAGATCCAACATCATTATCTTTCATCGGTGGGAAATCCCTATAGGTGGCACATGAATTCATGAAATTTCCATTCCTTCCACTAGGATCCATTTCTAAATAATGGAATACACTAGATTTGGATATTAATCATAATGTATAATCTTAATGTAGAAAAATACTAAGCATAAATAGAAATTATACGCATAGATAATCTCTTAATCATAAACATGGTATCTTTGAGGAAAATTTTATATTTAAATCCTTTATAATGGATTGTAAATGAAATTTGAATTATCCTAAGAATATCCCCTAGGTGTTTCAATACCAATAGTGAATCAAGACCCATTTTCATGTACCATGATACCTCTAGTCAATCCCAAAACTCTTTGTCATGGTTCTAACTCCTGGGTACATCTGTTCCAGAGCTGCCTCTACCTGTTTGTAACAAGGTAGGGATATATTTTTTAGAAAGATCCACATAATCTATTCCTACATGCTCTTATATACTTATCCTCAAAGTCTATATTAGGGATTTGTTCCCCAAACTATGTTTTCTAAATCTAGTTTCCAAGTTTTCTACTAAACTTCCTCTAATACCAACTATAAGGACCTGACCCCAGTTTCTTGAAGTCAGTGCCTTATTTGATTACATTGGAATATAAAAAAGTAATTTGACTCCCAAAGTACTGAGTGGTTTAGTATTATTGGATACAAGATGCATACCTAATTTCAACATTATAACATGAAAAGAAATAAAACATAGAAACCCTTTAGACAACATTCATAACTCATAGATTATTTCATCATGTCATTCATAATAAAATTCATTATTTATTGAGAAAATGAATCATAAGAAAGGGGTGAGATCAAATGATCAGTAATCATAAATAATAAAGCAGAAGATATCAAAACATAAACATTTGGCATGTTGAATAAATAAAAACATATACCTTTAACAAAGAATAAACTTGATCACATTATGGTAAGAATAATATTTGATTAAATATTTCGATAATATAACATAATCATTGGTATTATACTAATCGAATAACCACATGAACCATTAATACTATTTCCATAATGATGGAATTCTTAATGAGGGACAATATAACCATACTGTCAAGGCCTTGTGCAAATACCATAAATAATCATTTTGTCAAGACTTTGTGCCAAGACCGTAGTTTGTCTCATGAGAACTACCGATGCACCGAGGGGATATAGCGGGCCCCACCTGAAAATTATTATGTCCAATTAATTCCTCATATTAATGTAGATAAACATAATCAACCGATACATTCAAATTTAAATTAATATATAAAATCCAAAGAACTTTCCCTGAACATTAAGCATAAACACTAACTATTCAGAATAAATTGGTGAATGGTTTTAAGATAGCACATACACAGAAAAATTAATAATAAACCATTAAATTAAATATTGTAGATGATAATATGGAATATTAATCCCAATAATACATAATAATCAATATGAGTGTTGAAATAGATGAAGATACTCTTATAAAATCTTTGAGTAATTCTTGAGATAAAAACCCCTTTTACTTTGAAAAGAAGAGTTATTTTGGAAAAATATTTGTATAAAATCATAAGTGAAGTAACATAGTATTTTCATAATAAAATGGTTTCCAAAAATAGATTATATAGTTCCATTGAAAATTGATAAGAATTTGAGAAAATCCCTTAAAACGGGCTTGTATTTCGCAAATAATTTTGAAAGTTACTTTTAAAACATGTAACTCCTCATAAAATAAGAAAGGATTATAGTTGGTAAACATATGTAGAACTCTCACACAGAATTTATGAGGAGTAAATAATAATTTTATACAATAAAAGTAACTTGAATGAAAATGGATGTTTAGGTGGAAAAACCCTTACCTTAAGTATGAATGTGTTCCGCTCTTGAACTTAAGGTCTTGGAATATGAAATTATTCTCATTAATAAATTAATTTAGAACCTATTAGATATGTATTTAGTTTATTGTAATTATTTTTAGTTCATTTATTCCCTTATTGATAAGTTTTTATATATAATTTTGTTGTTCCAGAGTGTTCATTTTCTTTATTTTCATAATCAGTTCACTTATTCTTAAGTAATGGAGTTCACGTGGAATGGATATAAATATACAGAATTGAAATTACACATTAATTATGAACATACAGAAGTGTTAATGGTTATTTAAATCATTTGTTTACATGGAGAGGGGATGAATCATTAGATGAAATATTTAGGGCATTCACTTTGATTATTTAGCTATATTTTGATTATTAGGAACTAGTTTGGTCATACAATTTAATAATATGTATGTGTAGTGGTTACTGAATATTAATTAGGTTATAATACCTATATTAAAGTCTTTTTCAACCATAAAAATGGTTTCATGACCAGTAATGAAGGAGAAATTGAAGAACGAAACTTCATCGTCCACGAAGGTTATAAATTGGAACCTCATGGACGTTGATTTCATTTATAAAATAAAAGGGGGAGAGTAAGAATATTGATGCTGGTTCTTCCATTATCATGACATAATTCCTATATATATATGATAATGGATTTATCATGGTCATTTGGATAGAGGTGGTGGGGAGAGGATTACAAAATAAAGGAACTTTAAATGAAACTAAACGAAAAAGAAAGTTGATTTACCTTTGGATATAACCTCCTTGGGAAGCACCTTAAGGGAAGGGATTTTGGTATTTTAGAAATACCAAGAGATTTTTGGACGTGGGGAGTGACTAGGTAAGGGTATTTGGGCAGAACATTGAAGATATTTAAGGCTTGAGTAGTGAATAGAAGAGTGAGTGGTGGGGGGGGGGTTATAGGGGGGTTTTATAATTCATTATTTTATTATTTCCCTCAAGACAACCAATAATGTTGTTTCATGTGACCCCTAATAGTAATAAGATCATGTGAGTTTGAACCAAGTTTTCATACATCACTTATGATCTCATAAATAGTGTATTTAATTGATAATTTTTATATACGGTATTTTACCGTATTTCAGTATTCACCAAAAAATCAAGTATTTCAAAAAAATACAAAAAAATCACCCCTACCATTTTTAGACATTTAGAATTAAAAAATGAGATCCATTTTTAAAAAATAATTTTCTAATTATTATTAATTTATTATTTATAGAAAATCATATTTAATTCAAAAAATAACAATTTTAAAGGTATAATTAGTTTTATATCACATTGAGAAATTAATTAAGATTTCATAATATTATAACCATAAGAAAATAAAATATTATCATTATTTACTATTCATAAGGGTCATATTACTATTTATATTAATATTCGTAAGGGTTTGTTACTATTCACCAATAATCAAGTTTATTCTATCAGACTCCAAATGACTTACTGATCATAACTCTAGATGACCGTTTTTTGAAATTCAAAATATAAAAGAGGAAAAGTTGTGTTTAATGTCTAGATTATAAAATGTATTTATTTTCAAAACCTTGGTGTGTTGCATTTTTCAAACATATAATAAAATTAAAATTTTACATTTATAGTTATTAAATTAGATAAAATAAATTAAATATTTAGAATCAGTAGGTTCAAATTTGGTAAATAGGCCCATTATATTTTTGAACAATATGAATAAGAACCATGGTAAAATTATTCACCTTGGCATATGGTAAATCAGGCTAATCGAGCTTAAAACTAAGTGTTAAGACCATAATTTTTCATTATAATTATTATTATATTAATATAATTAGGCCCATATCACATTAGGCTTGATATTAATTATTTTAATAGATATTTTTCCATGAAAATTACCTATATGGTATTTTAATCAATTAAAATTACAAAATTTCATTCTCTTTGTTTTTAATATCTATTACGTGTCCAAATAGGGAAAAAGAAAGTTATGAATGAATATTAGTGTCTAATTTGATATCAATTAAATTAATATCTTAATATAAATTTATTTTTATTTTTTATTCATTATATAAAAACCTAATTTCTTATGCAACACCGATACAATATTTCTCTATTTAATAAAAAATATAATAAATGATATTAAAATTATTAAAAGTTATATAATTTGAATGAGTTAATGTGTACGATGAATTTTATAGATCTATATGAAATATTGGGGAGGTTTTAAATCATTTTATTTGAATTACCCCTTTTTCTTGATGTATCCTAAGTTAAATTAATGAATAGTGTTAAAAATGATATTAATGATATTTTATAATAAATAATATTTTATTAAATCATACAAAATAAAAAAAATAGATTTTGTGGGGGCTTGGGCCAGTAAAGACCGTAGGTGTGGTGCAAGGATGTTCTCGCTTTCCCGGTGGTCTTGGGATTGTCACAATGGTAAGGAATCTTCTTGGGAGGTGGTTTGGATGAGTCTCCCTGAGCTTCCAAAGCCTTCTCAGAATCCTTCGATTCTAAAGGTGGTGGGTGATTTCTTGGGTTCATTATTATGTTCGGATGTGGAGACCAGATGTCTTCATGCAGCTTTTAACCCTTGAATCTCTGTGGAGATGGACCTGTCGGTGGAACGACCCTCAAGTATTCTTCTCAAGTCGGATAATGGATTCAATTGGTGGAAAAGAATCTTCTTCAAATATATGGTGTGGTTCTATGGTTTTTTTGGATTTCATGTGTTCAGAAGGATGGCATGAGATGAACGCACAAAAAATAAAAACACGAATGTAGAGCATAGAAATCTTTCCCTCAAACAACGAATGCGTAGAGACAAAAATAGGTGCAAAATATAAAATTGACACTAGAATTTTTATGTGGAAAACACAAATGGGAAAAACCACAGGACCTAGTCCAGAAAGAGGGATACACTAAAATAGATATGTACATGATAGAGACTCCCCAAAATTTAAATGGATCTCAAAAGTAATACTTAGAAAAATGAATCAAAGTTGGAGTATAGATGAATTCTGAATGTAGCCAGAAATGAAGAATGTAGTCTACTAAAGAAACCCAAATAGATCTGACCGTGAAAGAAGAAGATTTATGTCCAAACAAAAGTGCAGATGAAAAACACCGGTATTGGATAAAAAACACCCGCATATGAAAGCCGATCAAATCAGAATAGTTCCACCAGTTGCAGATCTGAAAACTTCTTCTTGAAAACACAACAGCACTACCTCCAACAACTGCCGAGAGAGGATCCACACATCTCATATAAATAGGAGATTCGTCACATGATATCTCATGTATCTCATGAAAGATAACTCATATCTTATTAAAGATATAAAATATATCTTCTCAAATACATCAGATAAATCTCGTCAAACATATAAAAATATCTTTTTAAAGATATCAGATATAACTCTTAAAATATATTGAGGCCAGATGAGGAGACGCCTTAACAAACTCCCCCTCCGACTAAACTAGGGATCATCACCAACCTTGCAATTAGTCAGTAAGTCTCAAATTTTCCTCTGGGTAAACTCTTGGTCAACATGTCTAAACAATTGTCATCAGTGTGGATATTCTCAAGATCTAACTATCTCGAATCACGGACATTATGAATAAAATGATACCAAACATCAATACATTTCGACCTTCCATGAAAAGTAGAATTCTTTCCCAAAAAATATCACTCTGACTATCACAAAATAAAACATATCTGTCTTGATTAAAATTGATCTCTCGAATTAATGTTTTCATCCACAACAATTCTTTTCCTACCTCTGCAGCTACAATAAACTCTGACTCTATGGTAGATAAAGAAACACATTTCTACAACCTAGATTTCCAAGATACAGCTCCCCCTACAAAAGTGATCAAATAGGCTGAAGTATACTTCCTAGAATTGATATATCCTACCATATTTGAATTTGTAAAGCCAAAAATCATAGGTTCACCTTTTCCAAAACACAATCTCATATCAGAAGTACCACAGAGATAACGAAAAATGTACTTTACTACCCTCCAATGATCTATGTTTGGATTTGATAGAAAACGATTGACCACACCAACTGCATGAGCTATATTAGGTCTAGTACATACAATAGCATACTTCAAACAGCCAACGAAAGATGAATAAGGTATGTGTTGCATTTCCTCTCTCTCTTTATTAGTATAAGGTGACTGACAGGTGTTGATCTTAAAATGTAAAGAAAGAGGTGTACTAACCACTTTATCTCTATCCGTAGAAAATCTCTAAAGAAAATTCTCAATGTATCTCTCTTGAGATAACCATAATTTCTTGGCTTTCCTATCACGGGAGATCGTCATTCCATGAATCTGTCGTGCTAGCCCCAAGTCCTTCATCACAAAAGACTGGTAATGATTCTTATTCAATCTGTAAATTCTAGAAGCATCATGGCCAACAATGATCATATCATCAACATAAAGCAACAATATAAAAAAATAATCATCAATAAATCTCTGAAAAAACACACAATGATTAGAAGATGTCTTTTTTGAAACCCTGATGAGAAATGACAGATTCAAAATTTTTATACCACTGTCTCAGAGCTTGTTTCAAACCATAAAAACTATTCTTTAATGTGAAGACATTATTTTCTTTACCTGTTTCAAAAAAACCCTCTGGTTGCTCCATATAAATATCCTCCTCTAAATCTCCATGGAGGAAATCTGTCTTCACATCCATCTTCTCAATCATTAAATCCAAACTAGTATCCAAACCAAGAACAACCCGAATAGAAGACATTTTGACAACAGGTGAGAAAATATCATCAAAATGAATACCATTCTTCTGACAGAAGCCTTTAACAACTAACCTTTCCTTGTATCATGGAACAAAACTGTATTTTTCATTATTAATCTGATAAATCCACCGATTTTGCAAAGCTCTCTTACCTGTCAGTAACTTCACCAGCTCAAATTTATGGTTGTCGTGCAATGATGTCATCTTGTCATCCATTGCCACAGCCCATCTATCCTTCTATTCACTTTCCATCACCTCATCAAAATATTACGGTTCTCCCCCTTCAGTAAGGAGTACATACTGATAAGGTGAATACCAAGTAGAAATGGTATGATGCCGAGATGAACTCTGGGGTGTAACTGTAGGTTCATTGATAACCCTAGGAATCAGATCATCAGAAAAAAAGGTGCATCATAAATATCAAATCCAACCTATTTACCCTGAGCATCATTCTACACATCAATGTGATCATCAGAATCAACAATATGAGGTAAATGTGAATCAGAACCTAGCTCAAGACTAAAAAATCCATCAGAAGTTGGAGAAGTGGAATTTTCTCCCTTATCAATATCTACAATAGGTTGGTCCTCTTTAAACATTGTATCTTGGATTCTGACAAGTTTCTTCAAAACAGGATCATAAAACCTGTACCCAAACTCATCATGTCCATAGCCAATAAAAATACACTACCGTGACTTATCATCCAACTTGGATCTCTCATATCTAGGCACATGAACAAATGCCTTACAGCCAAAAACGTTCAAGTGATCGTACCTAATCTTTTTTCCATACAAATAATTATCAGTAGTGTCTATTTGCAAAGAAATTGTAGGTGATAAATTGATAATATAAGTAGCAGTAAGTAAAGCCTCACCCCACTAATGTCCAGGCAACTTTTCTTCTGAAAGCAAACAACGAACTCTTTCCAACAAAGTCCTATTCATCCTCTCAGCTACACCATTCAGCTGAGGTGTCTTGGGAGGTTTCTTCTGATGCAGAATACCTTCCTTCCTGCAATACTGATCAAATGGACCACAATATTCTCTCCCATTGTTAGTACTGATACATTTCAATTTCTCACCTGATTCCCTCTCAGCAGAAACATGAAATTTCTTAAAAAACTAATCCCATAACTTTTGGAATTCAAAACATAAACCCAAAGATTCTCTTATTATTCATCAATAAAAGTCACAAAAATAAAGACCGCCACTAAAGGTCTTAGATTTAAAAGGACCAAAAACGTCAGAATGTACCAATTCAAGTACATGTGACTTTTTGTGTGGAGGATGACTGCAGAAACTCACTTTGATCTATTTTCCAGGCATGTAATGATCACATGTGTCCAATTTGACACTCTTAAAATCTAAAAGAAGATCTCTCTTGGCCAAACAACCAAGACCTTTCTCACTAATGTTACTGAGCCTCTTATGCCAAAACATGGATGAACCACTGCACACAACAATGCAAGCAGTATCACAAGAAATATAATCTTTAGTCCAGTACAAACCTGACCGATTCTTCCCTCGATCCACAATCAAAGATCCCTTAGAAAGATTACATTGGAAATCATCATAAGTACTGATAAACCCTTCATCATCAAGAACACTGGTCGAAATAAGATTCAAGAGAACCTATGGTGCATGTTGAACATTCTTCAAAATTAGTTTACTTCCAGTACTGGTCTTTAAACAAACAGTCTCGATACCTACGACATTAGCATGGCCATCATTAGCCATCTTTAAAATCCCAAAATTACCTGGGTTGTAATAAGTAATGAACTCCTTCTTTGATGTCACGTGAAAACAATCACCACTATCAAAAACCCAGCAAGAATGAGCAGAAGCAATATTAATGTAGTCATAAAAAATAACAAGATCACCCCCTATAGTGGCATTGACATGATCATCTCCATCGACATTCTTCTTTGGATGATTTTCCTTCATTCTATTTTCTCTTTTCGGCTGATAACAAAACTTCTTATCATGCCCCTTCTTACCACAATGATGACATTAAAAATATCTCTGCTTTGATCTGGATTTGCTTCTGCTTTTACTCTTTCCTTGACTGTTCTGTCCCTGATTCTTTTCCTGGCTTCTCCCCCTGTTCTATGTGACTAAAATCTCTAAAGATTTCTCTTGAGTACATCTTCTAACTTCTTCATTTAAAATATTAGACTTAACAAAAATGAATTTCATGGCACCGTTAAGAGCATAACTTGTTAGATTAACACGTAAATTCTCCCAAGAATCTGGTAACATGTTAAGAAATAAAAGTGCCAAAACCTCTTCTTCGAAATTGATACCCATGCCAGACAACTAATAAAAACATCCCTGATATTTACTTAAATAATTAGAAATAAGCGTAACTTCTCTGTACCTCAAATTCATCATTTGTTTGAGAAGAAACATTTTATTGTTTCTTGTTTTGGAATCATAGGTAGTTCGAGCTTCTCCCATAAATTTCTAGCATGAGAGATGTTAACAATGTGGTTCATCACGTTGTCTTCGACCCATTGGTGAATGAAGCCACAAACCATCTCATGCTTGAATTCCAATTCTTCATCTGACATCCTTTCTGGCTTCTGGGTACTGAACACTGGAAGATGCATTCACTTGACAAAAAGCAGATCCTTCACTTTAAGTCGCCAAATATGGTAGTTGGTACAATTCAACAAAATCATCCGATTGTAGTTAGATTCCATAATAAATATGAAATATAAAACCAAACCCACTAATACCAGATGTTGGGAAGGATGGAAAGTGATGAACACAAAAACAATAAAAACATGAACGTGCAGTGGAGAAATCTTTCCCTCAAACAGCGGATGCATAGCGACAAAAATAGGTGCAGAATATAAAATTGACACCAGAATTTTTACATGGAAAACACAAAAGGGAAAAACCACGGGACCTAGTCTATAAATAGAGATCCACTAAAATAGATAAGTACACAGTATAGACTAACCAAAAGTGAAAGGTATCTCAAAAGTAATACTTAGAAAAATGGATCAAAGTTTGATTATAGATATAGTCTGAATGTAGCCTGAAATGAAGAATGAAGTCTACTAAAAAACACAAATAGATCTGACCGTGAAAGAAAAATATTGATGTCTGAACAAAGGTGCTGATGAAAAACACCAGGTTTGGATTAAAAATCATCGTAGATGAAAGCCGGTCAAATCAGAGTAGTTCTACCGGTTTTAGATATGAAAATTGTTTCTTGAAAACGCAACTGCACTGCCTCCAACAACTACCGAGAGAGGAGCCGCACATCTCATATTAATTGGAGATTCGACAAATGATATCTCATGTATCTCCTGAAGGATATCTCATATCTTATTGAATATATCAAATATATCTTCTCAAAGATATAAGATATATCTCGTCAAAGATATTAAAATATCTATTTTAAGATTTCGTATATAACTCTTAAAATAATATTGACGCCAGATGAGGAGGCACCCCAACAGCATGGACATGTAGTGGTTGTGTGCAGGTATAAGACTCCGGTAGAGAGATCCTCGAGGATCCCTGCTCATGTCATCATGGTTAGGGATCTGTCGTGCTCGAGGGAGATGACACCGTGTTCAGGGGCAGCTAATGAGGTTACTGTTGGGGAGGATAATTCAAATATGAATTCTTCAGGTAGGCCCCATGTGTTAGACACGACTTCAGTGGTATAGGTGGATGCATTTTCGGAAGGATCTCTATCGGACTCTATGTTTATGGAAGCATTCATGCCGAGCATAGACTCTTTTTAGAAAAACCTACTAACCTTGCATTCGGTTTCCTCCAGGGTTTCTCATCCCTTAGTGAACATTGTCTCCCCTGTGAGGGACTGCTCAGTCACATGGGATTCATGTTCCCTTTCTCTCTTTATTATTTAAGAAAATTCCCAGATCCGTGCCTTCTTCCCCTTAAATGTTTAACATTTCAACGTAGCTTTCCCCAGAGTTTTTGAAGAGATATCTTATTAGTAACTTGGCTTTGGGGGATAATGTTAAAGCTCTTTTGGGATACCTTCCAGAGGATACAGTGAAAAGAAATTCATGCGGCTCATGACTCTACCCCTCAAATCCTCTTAGACTCACTCTTGTATGGTGAGTCAGATGAATGTCCCTCTCAGTCTCCACCTTTGACTAGAAGGTTGTATTTATCTGAGGTGTCGGATGGATTTTTTAGGAAGAATATTCTCACACCAAAATGGGTTTTCTCTCCCCAAGGGTTTGTAAGGCCTTTCACACATTCAATATCAAAGGAAACATGTGCGACATCTTTTATTTCCTTGCCTAATGGGTTTGTTCATAAGGACCAGAGACAATTGTGATTATGGTTTCACTCCTAATTTAGAATTCTTGGGGTCTCAGGGCATAATTGAAGTGTGCCTTCTTGGTGAATGAGGCACTCAAACATAGAACCTCTCTTATAGCCATCCTAGATCCTAAACAACACCCAGAAAATCTCCCCATGAAGGCATCGAAAATGGTCTATTCTAGGTTTTTTCATGGGAATTCGTAGAACACTCCCATATAGGTTTGCTGGAAGAATCACCTTTTGGTGGAGTTTGTTGGTCTCTCTTCACAGTTCATAAATCTCAAAATCTATTGTAATGGTATGGAGATGATGCACAGTTTTTTTATGCGAGTACTATCACACATCAGAGAATGATTCTATGGCCACACTTGGAGTTCATTCAGACAAATGTTCTACTGTGGTTCATGGGGGGTGATTTCAACGTGATAACAGATATCTCAGAGAAGAAGGGTGGTTTGGCTTCTGTTATAGAGGGTATGTATGATTTTCAGAATTTCATGACTAATGCAGGACTCTTTATCCATGGGTTTTCTCGTTTTAAGTATACTTGGTGTAACAAAAGAAGGAGAAACAACAGGGTATGGAGTCTTCTGGACCAATGCCTTGTCAACATTCAGGGGTTGGATTTATTCTCTAAGAAGACAAAGACTCACATCCCCTGGGCTCTTTTGGATCATTCTATGTATCTTTTGAATGTCAAATAAGAGGATTTTCATAAGCGATCTTTTCACTAACAGGCACCAGGAGGAGAGATTTCGAGCCAAGAAGTAATGTTTTTGGGCTAGGGTAGGAGCTCAGAGGTCTTGGAATGGTTTAACATTCCGGTTAAAGCATCTCAAATATAATATTCATAGGTGGATGGAGTATAGGAATGTGGAAATCTACGGAGTGGAGATCCTAAAAGAGGATATTAATAGATTGGAGGAGGGTCATCAGAATGTGTGGGTTGATAATGACTTCATTTTTTGTTGTGATAAACGTGTGCTACTTGTAGATAAATTGTTATAGGTCGAGATGGATCTTAAAAAATATACTCGGGTTAAGTGGCTTAAGGAAGGGGATTGAAATAATGAATTATTTCATGCATTTTTGAAGCAAAGGATCATTATGAAAATCAACCTCAATATGGGAAATGGTGTTTTCAAGACAGATGTGGAGGTTCTTGGTCATTTGGAATTGGATTATTTCCAAAGAATGCTTACTAGGGAGGTCCTGAGAGGAGAGAGGAAACTCAAGGATCCTTCAATTAGGAGGAATTTTTGGGTAGCTTGTCTCCTCTACTGAATGATTTGGATAATATTACCCTGTCTGCATTACCTATAGAGGAGGAAGTCAAGGAGACAATATTTAGAATTCCTCAAGATAGTGCTCTTGGTTTGGATGGTTTTTCGGGTGGTTATTTGTTGCAGCTTGGGAGGTGGTTGGTACTCAGGTGGTGGAGGCAATTTAGGATTGCTTTAATTGGGGTCTATTAAATAGATCTATTTGTGCCTCTCACATTTTTCTCATTCCAAAGGTAAATAACCCAACCAGTATCGAGAAATACAGACCAATTTTTCTTTCTAATGTTTCTTATAAGATTATGTCTTCTCTGATTTCAACAAGGATGAGCATATTCCTTCCATGGCTGGTGTTAAGAGAGAAGCATGTATTCATTAGAGGACATAGTATGCAAGGGGTCGATGAGATTGTGAGTGAATTGGTGAATGATATTAATATGTAGTCAGTGGGATTAAAAATAATTCTACAGGTGGCTATGGACAATGCTTATGACCGAATGGAGTGGATCTTTCTCATTCTTGTGATGAGAAGGTGTGGGTTTCAGGAGTGGTTCTGTGATATTTTCTTTAGGTTCTTCTCTTCTACTTGGATTTCTATATCTATAATGGGGAAATGTTTGGGTTTCTTTAAATCAGTTTGTGGAGTACAAAAAGGGGATCCCCTTTCCCAAAGATTGTTCATTTTGGATCAAGATCTTCTTTCTCACAACCTATTCAAGGTTATGGAGGAGGGAAGCCTGGATCCTTATCAAGGTATAAGTGGAATGGAAACAATATCACACTTAATTTTCACTGATGAAATCTTAATTTTGACTAAAAGGAGACAAATAGTTTTTGATGAACCTCGTGGGGATTTTGAGAACCTATGGGAAGTTGAGTGGGAAGTTTATCAAATCATCAAAAAAAATTCATTCATTTCCAATAGGTGTTATCAATAATGTTGTGGGATAATTCATGAAATTCTTGGCTTCCAAAAAATAAAGATAGATATTCTGTACATGGGTGTGCACCAAACCTATGGTCGCATTAGGCAACAACATTTTGATGGCATCATTTCTCAGATGCTAGGAAGGATTCATAACTAGGAGAGTAAATTTATTTCTTTCAGTGGGAGGGTGTCATTGGTTAACAGTGTGTTGTCATATATACCTATGCATGTGTTCTCAGTGCTTCAGATGCCAAAAGGGGTTCTTAAGTGGATCAAAAATATTCTGAATTCATTTGTGTGGGAGGCCAACCAGATTGTACAATCTCACTAAGCCTCTTGGGGTTGCATGGCTAGAATAGTGGAAGATGTGGGAGTGGGTCTCTGTGATGTTAAGGGAGCCATGCAGGGCATGCAAGGCAGGATGGATTGGGATATTATTGTGGCTGAGTCTCTATGGGATGGGTTCTTCAGGGAAAGATATGGAGATCAATGGGAGATGTAGACTACAAGGTCACGGTTTACACATCTATCTTGGTTCATGGTATCTCATATTGAGGTTCTATTGGACTCAGCTAGTAGGATTATCAGAAAGGGGGATATTAGTTTCTGGAAGGACAATTGGGTGGGGGAGAAGTTGGAGTATCCTACTTATCCTCACTCAGACATTTATTATAAGGAGTCTTATGTTCGACCTAGATTTTTGCTTGCTGTCCTCAGTTCTGAACAGATTAATATGCATGAAGGAATCATATTGAATAAGGAACCAGATAAAAGTTACTTCAGAGGTTCATATTTAGGAAGGTTATGTTTGAAGGATTATAGGAGAATGATGCACTTGTAAGGCCCCTAAGATAAGGAATCTATCAAGGTGCAGTGCAAGGATATTAATTCTAAGATGAATTTTCTCATATAGAGGATTAGGAATAAAAAAACTCCCAACAGATGAGAACATCCAACGAAAGGGGGTTTCTTGGGTGTTTTGGTGCTTTTTCTGTGAGAAATCAAAACCTAAAACGATTTATCATATATGTTTTCAGAGAACCTGGGCACATTATTTGTGGTCACTTTTCTCTCCAAAACCATGTATAGCTATTGAACAATCTTCTGTGCATGGGAACATTAATACATGGTTTCCCGGAGTCTAAGGATGGGGTTTATTCTATAAGGTTCAGACAGTTTTTCTTGCTTCAATCTGCTGGATAATTTGGGAGGCACTTAATCAGGTTAGAGGTGGTTCCAGGAGGTGGCCCTTGCTCTTGAAGACATGGTTGAGGATGCTGATACAGGAGTTGGGATTTATTTTACTAGGGAATCAGCTTATGGTCCCTTTTGGTTGACTTACTCACAATCCATCTAGATTAAATAGGAAGGAGGGTATATGGATCACGTGGATACCTCCTATACGGGGATTTAAGTAGAATGTGGATGGGTCTTGTATGGGGGGAATGATGAGAGGAGGAGGGGTGATTCTGGATCATCGGGGTTCAGTTTTTTTTGGGTTCAATGACTTCTATGGAATGAGTGCATCTTTAGGGGCGGAGGTGCAAACCCTTGTTAATAGCATGAATATTTGTAGGGAGCACGATATTCAGGTGGCTAATATAGAGTCCAATTGCTAAATTCTAGTGTCATCTATTCAGAAATGGTGGGAAGATCTTTGGAACTTGATATATCTCAAATGGAGGTGCACCACAGAGTTAAATCTTGGACATAAACTTCATCATATTTTGGAGGGAATTCAATTTAGCGGCAGACTTACTTACTCTCTTAGAGAATCATATTGATGCTCTTGTGATTTATGATATCTTAAGTACCCAACTTATTGAGTTTAGGGTAGTGATCCAAGGGGATGCACTGGGCATGCACCACTTTATTCCTCTTTGAAGAGGTTTTCAACTGTTCTTCTTTTTAAAATCAATAAAAATTTAATTTTCTATCAGTAATTCTAAAAATGGTTAATAGGAGGTTAAATCTTAAAGATAGGGGTAAAATTAAGTTCAAAACATGTAAAAATATTATTTAATGACATAATCTTGAATTATACACATCTTATATTTGAATAAATTTGTAGCCATTTGGATATCAAAATTAATTTATAATAATTTAATATTTTAAGAAGTTTTGAGAGTTCCCATTCCCTAAATTATAAAATGCCATCATCATTTCTCTTTCTCACACTACTTTGATCATTCTAATTTGATAAAAATCATCCAATGTATATTTTAAACTTACTTATACACATCCTAGATGTTTTTCTACCCAAAATTAGGATCCTAGATACCCTTATAGGAGGCCTAAAAGAGTCGTTTTGACGAAGACGTAATCACCTTAACTAGCCAATTTCCTTTAAATTTTTATTTTACCTCCTCTATATTGGTTATATTTTTCATAAGATAATAAATTAAGTATCCTAATTATATTTACATTTTATTATGATTATTAAAACACCATTATACACCCTCTTTCCCATCAAATTGGAAGTGAAATAATGGCTTGTGCATATATACGGCTTACCATCACTATGTAATGATACAAATAATTTTCATCACCATATTTTATTAATGGGTATTATAATGAATTTAATATTTATGTAAGAAATTTATTAACCAATTATAATTATGTTATGATAATATCATGTGTTCCTTCTTACCATCCAATCCTTTGGGGAACAATAACATCACTCTTGTGTACATGTGGACTACCACCTATACGTAGTGATGTGATTTGTTTTTAATTTATATTTTACTTGGATGGTAATGAGGATGAATTTAATGAATTTATATGATATATATGATATAATAATGATATTTTAAATGTTAATAAATATTTAACTTTATTTTGTTTTATCTATTGAAAAATTAAAAGAGCGCTCATGCGTACATACGACTTATCATCTCCAGGAATTGTTTAATTCATTTTTCTATCCCTAAATTTTATGGACAACTATAAATATATATAATGAATATATATGATATTAATACCATTATTAACATTCTATATCTGATGTAACAATGATCAATGTATAAGTATCAAAACCACCAAAACAAAAATGATATAAAAAATGAATCAATTATCACCTAGAATAGTGATTTTAATAAAGAATTGGTAATAAATGGGTGGTAAGAGGTTAAAATTAAATCATATATGGTTTTATATATATTATTATGGTTTTTGAATAATATTTAAAATAAACATATATTTATTATATAGGAGGTTTGAAAACTTATGAAGGAATTCAGACCTGAGGTACGAGGTTTTATGTTACAATCTCATTGTTTATTGGGATTCTTTATGATTTGATTTCTGATGATGAAATATTTTGATATACCTCTCTCAAAACTATAGAATTTTCTCCACCTATGTTCATTTATTTTGAATATTTTTTCATTTTAGTTTCCTCATCTTATGTAATCAAGATACTGATAATGTGTTTTTAACAAAAATAAACTTTATTTATCTCTTCGATCGAAAAACATTTTTCTTCCATATTCATTTTTTCTAAAAAAATTAATGAATATTTATATTATTATTATATGTTTTTTAAATTAATTTTCACCCATGTTTGAATTTTCATAATCGTTTTCGAAAGGAATCTTCTTTTCATTTTCAAAATGAGTTACTTTATGACTTTTCTATGAAAAATATGGAAGGAATGTTTTTTAACTTATAGAACATGAATGAGATTTTAAACCATTATAGATGCCCAATTTTTTAGATATTGTTTTCAATTTCACATGATTATTTTCAATGAAAATGTTTTCTATAATATTTTGGAAATTTTTGTATTTTAAATAAGTGATTTTAAAATAGAAAATTATTTATCCTCAAGATAGTTTTAATGATATTTTGATTCATCAAAAATAACTTCCATCAATGATTCTTATGATTTACTAGAAATATGATCCAAGGATACCATAATTATTATTTCTATATATGGTTTATGTTTATTAGGTAATTATTTTTATGAAACTTGTTATGTTTTTAGAGGTTATTCTATGAGGAAATGTTTATGAAACCCATTTATTTTTGTGGGTCTTGATATGATGAATAGTTTATGATATTGTGTTACACATATATATAATTTTAATTATGTTATCGGTGTAGAATATATCTCTCTCCAATTATTTTGGTAAAGATTGATATCTCATGAGATAAATAGGATTGTAATGGGGAGTGAAACAAGTTCAATAAGGCTTTTTTCCCACTATAATAATCTTGCGAATGAATCTTGACTACTATGATGGTTTAGGGAGTAAACCGATTCCACTATGATAGTCTTAGAAATGATCCTTAACTAACGAGGAAATGATTTTCTATGCATATGTATATGGTACAATTCCATGTATTATGGAAACATTATGCTCGCATGTATTATGTTCTTTGATTACTTTATGATTCCTAACTTATAAACTGCCAAAACTTATGCCATGACTCTGGATTATGATATATGATATACATGGTATGGTTTTCAAATGTTAATATCATATTATCCTACCATTTCCCAAATTTTATTCTTATATAATCATTGATATCTCATTTTTTATCCTTATTGAGCATTAGCGCTCACCATTTCTTATATTTAATTTCTCAGGTTATGAATAAAGGTTTTATGTATGTTATTGTAAGAAGGGTGATAGTTATTAAGATCTATGTGGGAGATGATATAGATATATTATAAACTAGTTGTTTATATTTCCAAGTTTCAAAATACACTAGAACTATATGATTCTATAACGGATCATTATATTATGTAATGAATATTCATCTACTTGGATGTAATGTCCATGTATGAAAACTTTGGGTTTATATAGTTGGTATCACAGTAAGGTTTAGTTAAAATTTGAAATCTAAGATGAAAAAACATTAATTAATACCCTAGGGATAAGTCTAATTAGAGGATAAAATCTAATAGTTTTGGTAATGATCATAAATTTCTTAGGTTAAACCTATGTTTTCATAGATGAATGTGTCGGTATTTAGATATCCAATAAATTATTTATCATGATCACGTGGTTTACCACTATGATTATTGTTAGTCACCCAAATATTTTGGTTTTAATCAATGGATGAACCCAAAGAAAACCTGTTAATGATTAATTTGATGAACAATGAATTAGTTGTCCCCTTGAGTAACCGAATATTATGGGATCTGGAATAAAAAAATTACATTTATATGCTCACACAAATTTCTCAAGATATGAATCATCTTGAGTTTAAAAAAGGGAAATGTTGGGAACAATTATATGTTGAGTCCTTTAGGAAGCAATGCACACCTTATTTTAGTTGGTCTACTAATCTACTAGTCCCCAAGCAACAGATTAGTATCCCTAAAAATATATTTTCCTTTATCTATTGTTTGGAACATGAGAAAGTTATTTTGGATGCTTATTATTTGGAAGGTGGACTAGATCAGTGGTGGAATCATATCAAGAACATGAAGAAACAAGAAGAAATTAACTCTATAGAGTGGGATGTATTAAGGATCTTATTTCTGAATAAGTATTTTCATTAAGTTATTCATATGAAAATGGAGAAGGAATTCATTGAGATGAAATAGAATGATGACACTTCTTCAAAACAGACCTTTAACAACCCTAAAAATGGCCTTTAACAGTGATAGAGAGGCTCTGACTATTGAAGAGTGATTAAAATCCCTATGAAATTATCAGCATTAGAAAATCATTGATAAAGGGATCCTTTATCAACACTAAAAATAGAATTTATAAAAGTCCCCTTTATCAACACTTATATAAGAAATTATAAAGGAGAATAATGTAGTGTGATGCATGCTACAACACCAAAAATAGACAATATTATAGTGTGCTATAACATAATACTATAGCCCTAGAATTTGCACAAAAAAATTATCAATATAATTTAAAAATATAGAATCTAAATGATATAAAAATTATAAAACAAATACAACAAAAAACTATTATAGAGAAAGAGAACACACCTATTAAAGGAATAAACAACCCCTACTTGAGAAAATTAATGCACTGATATAAAAAAATTCTTATGTTAATAATAATATAATGAAATTAATGAACGTGAATGTGTTAATTTTAAAATAACTTTGATTTACACTAGGAACAATGTATGGGAGATTTAGTTGGAGTTGATTCTTTCACGTCACACCATTTCTTGTTTGTCTTCAAGAATTATCATTGTGAAAATTATCTAAATAATTATAAGATAATAATTACATGGAAATTAATTAAGTATTATTGGATATAATTATTAGAAAACAATCTTCACTCATTTTATCAGTTTTGGAGAAGTGATGTGCATTTTAAACTAAAATGACTCTTGCTTATTGAAAAGACACACTTGGAGACATAAAGGTCACACCATGTGTTATATTGAGGTTCAGATGATTCCTAAATGTCCTAAATGACTTAAATATCATTTTCGTAAAGTATCAAAACAATCCAAATTTCTTTTCTCAGTTTTGAGTATGTCACCTTTTTATCAAAAATGTCATTTTAAACTGAAAACAAACACTTTGAGTCAAACCTATCATATAGTGTGTCGGTTTGACATGAGACTAATTCGTACCCATCAAAAATGAATTATGAATTGTTTTCCTAAATTATCAAGACAATTTGAGTGTGTTTACTCAGCTTTTAGTGAGTGGCACTTTTTAACTAAAATGCCAATTTTAAACTAATAACAGACATTTTGAGTCATGTTGGGTGCATCATGTATCATATTGAGGTCAGTATGATTCCTACACATAAAAATGACTTATGGATCATTTTTATAATGCATAAAAACAATCTGAATGCATTTTCTCTATTTTAAGTATGTTAGTTGTCTTTTTTTTCTATAATAAATGTCAATTTTAAACAAAAAGACACACTTTCAGACATATCGGTCACACTGTGCATCAGATTAAGGTTATTATGATTCCTACATGTACTAAATTATTGATGGATCATTTTACTAAAGTATTATAGAAATATGAATGTGTTTTCTCAGTTTTGGGTTTTTCACCTGTGTATTTTACTAAAATGTCATTTTCAATTTGAAACACGCACTTTGAGTCATACCAATCACATCATGTGTTAGTTTAACATGAGAATTATTAATACACATAATAATGAATTATCAATAATTATCCAAAATTATCAATAAAATCCAAGAATGTTTTCCTATTTTTTAGTGAGTAACACGTTTTGAACATAAATGTTAATTTTAAACTGATAATAGATAATTTGATTCACACCGGAAACATCATGTTTAATATTGAGGTGAAAATGATTCCTAAATGTCAAAAATGACATAAGGAACATTATAATAAAGTATTAAAACAATCTGAATGTGGTTTCATGGTATTGAGAATGTCAGTTTTCTTTTTTACTAAAATTAATGTTAATTTTATATTAAAAGACACACATGGATTCATACCAGTCACACCATGAGTCGAATTGAGGTTAATATGATTATTAAATATCAAAAATGAATTATGTATATTTTTCTTAAATTATAAAAACAATTCTAATTCATTTGATCAGTTTTGAGTACGTCAATTTCGTTTTTACTAAAATTTCATTTTAAACTAGAAACACACACTTTGAGTCATACCAATCACATCGTGTGTAATTTTGAAATTATACTAAATCCTACACATAGAAAACGATATATGAATAATTTTCCTAACTTATCAACCCAATCCATATGATTTTTAATTGTTTTCAATGAGTGACACTTTTTGAACTAAAATGTCAATTTTATACTGATAATGGATACTTATAGTAATTTAGGGCACATCGGGTATCAGATTGAGGTGTGGATGATTTATACATGTCACAAATGAATTATGTATAATTTTATTAAAGTATCAAAAAAATATAATGTTTTTTCCTTATTTTGAGTATGTTAGTTTTCTTTTTTACTAAAGTTATTATCAATTTTAAATAAAAATGAAGACTTGGAGCCATATCGGTCACATCGGCACTAGATTGAGGTGAGACTGATTCCTACATGTCCCAAATGACTTATAGATCATTTTACAAATGTATAAAAATAATTCAAATGTATTTAATTTTTTTTTGAGTATGTCACTTTTGTTTTTTATTAAAAATTAATTTTAAACAGGAAACCTAAACATTGAGTCACACCAGTCTCATCGTGTATCAGTTTTCCATGACAATGAATCATACACATCAAAAATGACTTATGAATCATTTTGTTAAATTATCAAGACAATACAAGTGTGTTTTATTAGTTTTTAGTGAGTGAATCTTTTAGAATTTAAATGTCAATTTTAAACTGATAACATAGACTTTGATTCATACCAAGCACATCGTGCATAGATTTAGGCGAGGATGATTCCTACACTTCAAAAATAACTTATCGATCATTTTTCTAAAGTATCAAAATAACATGAATGCATTTTTTAGGTTTTGAGTATGTCAGTTGTCCTTTTTAATAATATAAATATCTATTTTAAATAAAAAGGTGTACTTTGATTCATACCAGTCACACCGTGAATCCGATTTAAGTACGTATGTTTCCTACATAGCACCATTTAAATAATAATTCAAGAAAATAAAATATACCTTAGTTTCCTTGAAACTCATTAAATAATCATTCAATCAAAGGTAACACCTACTAAGAATACATTAGACAAACGTTTATAAGTAAATGAACATAATTTATAACACCCATTCATCAAATAATCATACCAGAAAACCAGACGCTAAAAAAATCAAATCAAATAGACCTCAGATATGTAAATAAATTAGAATTGTGATTAAAAACCATGGAGAAATATAAAAGATAAGCAGTGGTAGAGAATGAAAAAAATGGAAGTTTATGATGATGGTTGTGATAGTGACATTAATAGCACTAATAATGGAAGGATCTATGAGTGAAGGTGGTGATAAGAATAAAAACAGTGAGTAAGAATGAGAGAGACCGATCACGACTAGAGTTATGGAATAAGAGAAGTAGGGTTCATCCTAGTTGAGAAAACCACAATAACGAAAACCAAGAAACCCAAACAAGAAATAAATGACTTAGTAGGAGTATAAAATAACATATCTTGGCTTCTATCATTGTTTTTCAGAGAGAACGTAGTGGAGGAGTGCCGATAGAAGGGGTGTTCAGTGAAAGTTCGAGAATCATGACTGAATCAGTCGTGGTGAGGGTTTTTTCAAATAGACTGGGGAGACCTTTATCCATGTTAATTTAAAAGCATTGATAAATATACCTTATATCAATGCTAAATCAATAAGTGATGATATATGATATCATTATTAGTTCTTCTTTAGAACTGATAAAGATGGATATTTATTAATGCTAAAAAATCATTAATAAAAGGAAATTTTATAGGCATTAAAGGTTTAGCGCTAATATAGATACCTTTTATCAACATTTCTTTAGTGCAGATAAAGCTCCATATTTATTAGTACTAAAGAATGGATGATAAAAGTCATATTTATCAATAGTGATAAAGTATTTCAAATTATAATTATAAATAAAAAAAAGTAAATATATCTATATAATTATATATTTGTTGATTATAATTTCATATTTATTTAAATATATAATCATTAATTTATAATTATATAAATAATTTTAAAAAATACTTTTCATTTATAATTATATATATATAATTTTATAATTATAGTAAATATAAATTTATAAATATATTTATAATAAATATATTTGTAAATATATTATAATTATTAACTTATAATTTTAAATATATTTATATCATTATATATATTAATATAATTGTATATATATTAATATTAATATATTAAATATAATCATTATTTAAAAATATTTATTATAATTTTATAATTATATATATTTATATCAATATATATTTTTTATTTAAATATATTTATTATAATTTTTATTTATTTAAATATATAATTATTTATTTATAAATTTATAAATACTTTTAAAAAATAATATTTATATATTTATATCATTATATATATTTATATAATTATATATATAATTAATAAATTAATATATATATAAATATTAATATAAAAAATAAATATATAAATATTTTCATCATTTAAATAAATTTATTATATTTTATAATAATTAAAAAATATATAATTATTTATCTATAATTATATAAATACGTTTTAAAAAAGCGACATTTATTTATTAATAATTATAAATTTATAAAATTATAAATATAGTAAATGTAAATACATTTAAAAATATATTTATTTACAGATATTTATTTACAAATATATTTGAAACATTATTAGGGAATATATAATCACAAGTTCATGAATCTTAAAAATGAGTGACATTAAATAATAAAAATTTAGTACATTTTAAAAATATTGAAAAAATGGATAAGTTTTATTAATTAAATATAAATTATTAAAAAATGTTGATATATATTGAAGTGAAGATGAATATATATATATTAAAAATATTAAAATATATTACATACATATATATAAACAAATAATATAAAATGATTAAATTTAAAAACAATGTTAACATTGAATAAATAATACATAACTATAATAATATTAAAAATGAAAATAAAAATTACCAATTAAAAACATAATAGATTAACTTTACCATGCATGTTATAATTAAATTCTAAAATGGATACAAAAATTGGAATAAATTACATAAATATTAGGTGTATGTGTTTCTATATAAGATTTCATTAATTGCTTAAATATTTGTATGTGTGTGTCATATATAAAAAGGCATTAATGATGTATATATGTATGAAATAAATGTAACACACATTTGATATATGTTAAATTGAAAAATCAAAACAACATTCAATTATGTCCATTACTCGATGCAATTAGTCGGTATTTTTAATTAATAATAATTTTTAATTATAAAGCATTTTCACTAAATATATGACTAATTTAATGTAACCATAATTATTTTGTATTATATATGCCAAATTTTTGGAAATATAATATTCATTTATATATATATATAGAAATATATATGAATATATTTCTATATTAAATTTATTAATGAATAATTTTGTATAAATACCATTGAAAATGAATAAGATGTTAAAATGTTTTTAATTATTAAATTTTACTCATTTTCTACATCTATATTTGATATATATTATTTATTATTATTTATAATTAATATATATAAATATATATTAAATTTATTCATTTTTATTAATAATTTTTGATTAATAGTTTTTTAATAATTTGGTAATTTATTCATTTTTAATTTATTTTTTTAATTGTTAAAATTTATTTATTATATATATATATATTTAATATATAATATTTATAATATATATATATTTAATTTATTCATTTTTATCAATAATTATTTAATTAATAAAATGTATAATATTTTTCTTATTTTACTCATTTTTAATTTTTATTTGTTTAATTATTTCATTTTATTCATTTTTCATATCTATATATTTAATATATATTATTTATTAATATTAATAATATATATATATATGTTTATTAAATTTATTCATTTTTATCAATAATTATTTAATTAATAAAATTGTTAATATTTTTTTAACTTAATCATTTTTAATTTTTATTTATTTAATTATTTCATTTTATTTGGGACCTTTATCAACGCTAAAAAGAAAACCTTAATAAAGTATAACCTTTATTATCTCTAAAAATAAAGAACTAATAAAGGGTATAGTTTATTCGTGCTATAGAAAAGCGTTGATAAACGTTAACCTTTATCAGCTCTTAAAAAAGCGCAAATAAAGGGAACATTTTATCTGTTCTTTTTTTAGCACTGATAAAGTCCAGTGTTGTTAATGGTCTATTTTATAGTAGTGTGATGAATTTTATGGTACCTATGAGGTACATTTTCCAATACCTGTGAGGTATGCTTCTAGTATTATCATTCAACATGAATGTAAGGTTGACTATTTATCCAGTGGCTTAATACCAAGGTCTCCAATGTTAATTTTCCATATGGCAAATTAGTAGCTATGAAGAAATTGTTATATGTGCTATCAAAGTGAATATTGAGATTTGATTTTTTCCATCAATCTTATGGTTTTGACATGAAAAGAAAAATTGAATTCAAAGGAAAATATAAAAAATCATGGGGTGAAGAAGATGAGATTTCCATTATGCTCAAAATGTGGAAGAAAATATGGGGGAAATTTTCTTAAGGGAACTGGTAAATATTTCATGTGTGGAAGGTAAGGTCATCAAGATATTGAATACTGAAGTGATGTGAAGAAGATAAATAATTATGTGAATAGAGAGAAAAGAATCACATAATGCACTACCCACACTCTAGTGTTTTAAATGAAAAGAATATAAGAATTATACTAATCAGTGCCCAAATATGAATGTTAATGATGATGATCTACATCAATAACCTCTTAAGCCCTAATATAAAGGAAAATCTCATGCATCACTATTTTTTATGAGGGGCACAATAACAATGTTGTGAAAGGTAAACTTTCCATCCACTCTATAACTACTAATGTATTATTTGATTTTTGTTCTACCCACTATTTTATATATAAATAATTTTATAAGAGAATCCTAGTACCACCTTAAAAATTAGATGTTGAGTTAGTATAAAAACCCCTAAGGGTATGATAGTCACATCCCAAGTCTATGATTCTTCTCTAATTGAAGTTTGTGGGAATGTGTTTCCTATAAATATTATCATTCTTCCTCAAGATGAATTCATTGTTATTTAGGTAATGGATTGGATTTATTTACATAAATACCATATCAATTTCTGAGGATGGGAAGTGATATTTAATATAATTAACCAAACTATGACCATCTATGAATGTAATTAAAAAAAATGAACTTCTGATTGAAATTACATCCATCGTACGGGTCATGAAACCTAATTAGAAGGGGTGTTTTTCTCAAATGGTTTAGGAGAAACTCAACATCAATGATATTCCTATTGTGTTTGAGTTTATAAATATATTTCGTGAATAATTTACTATTCTTCCACTAAATCATGATGTTGAGTTTTCAATAAAACTCATACCTAGGGCTACACCTATTTCCAAGACTCCATATAGAATGGCCTCGATTGAGTTGTAAGAATTGGATAACCCGCACCAGGATAATATTGAAAAGGGATTTATTCATCCATGAGAATCACCTTAGGGTGAACCTATTTTTTATGTTAATTAGTAATATAGATCAATGAGACTATGCATTTATTATCAAGAACGTAACAAGATCACTATAAAAACAAGCATCCTCTACCCCATATTGATGACTCGATTGATCAACTTCATGGATCTAAATAATTTTCCAAGATTTTTCTTCATTATGGATATCATAAATTGAGGTCGAAGGAGGAGTATATACCCAAGATATCATTCTGTACAAGTTATAAAATCTATGAGTTTATAGTGATGCCATTTGATCTTACTAATGCCTCCAACTATCTTCATGGATTTATTAAATAGAGACTTTAGAGAATACCTTGATCAGTTTGTGGTTGTCTTTATAGATTACATTTTTATATATTCAAAGAACACTGTAGTTCATGAAGATAAATTAAGGATTGTTTTAAAGACCCTTTGTAAGGAGTATCTTTATGAAAAATTTTACCAAGTGTGAATTTTTGATTCAGAAAGTTTCATTCATGGGTCATATAATCTCATATAAGGGTATATCAATAGACCCTTCAATGATAAAAGTTATTCAACATTGTCCCAGACCAACCACTACGATTTATATACATATGTTTATTTGTTTTGATGAATATAATTAGTTATTTGGGGATAAGTTTTCATATCTATCGAAGCCACTCACCAAATTAAATCAGAATGGAGCCAAGTTATTTTGGATGGATGAATGTGAGGAATGTATTGATGAACTCAAGAGAAGTGTAGTCAGTTTACCCATTCTTAAACTACCCTATATGGGGAAGGGTTTGTAATATATAGTGATGCATAAAATTAGAGACTAATATGTTTCCTCTTATAGAACAATATGGTAATAGGTTATCCTCCATGATAATTGAAGGTCCATGATAAAAATTACCCAACCCATGATTTGAAGTTAGAGGTAGTAATTATTTATTTAAACATATAGAGGTATTTTCTCTATGAAGAAAGGTGTGATACATATACTGATCACAAAATCTTAAAGTATGTTTTCACACAAAAATATCCAAACATGCTCCAAAGAAGAAAGTTATAGTTGATTAAAGATTATTACTGCTCAATATATGACCACTTTGGGAATGAAAACATGGTAAAAGATGCTCTGAGTCAAAATAATCATGATATCTTATCTGTTGTGAGGATCACAAAAGATACACTATTTCTATAAATTAAAATCATTGATCTTTAAATTTTTAAGTAAGGGGATAAATTTTATATTTCTGAAATTATTTTTTGACCATTTATCCAAGTAAATATTAAATATGCATAGAAGGAAAACGTAGATCTACAAAAGATGGTGATAAATGTTTCGGAGTTCAACATTGATTTGGATGAAATAATAAGGTATATGAATCACTTATGTTTTCCTCCAATAATTTATTTTAATTCATAGTTTCTGGATAAATATTATATTTCTTTATTCTCAAGTCATCATGGAAGTATTAAGATTTATAGAGATTTAAAAGAGTATTTTTTTGTGGGATGATATGAAGATAGATATTATTGTTTTTGTTTCTAGGTGCTAGGTATGTCATAAAGTTAAGGATGGGATAAAAAAGTGTATGGTAAGTTTACAACCATTACCCATACCAGAATGGAAATGGGAAATCATCAACATAAATTTTTCATCAGACTCTACAAAACATATAAAGTAAAAAAATAGGTTATTTAGTTGATCTCCTTTTGTAGTTAACACACTCTATTATCATTATATAATATCTATATCTTTATCAACTTTTTATATTATATATTAAATAAATGGTAAGATTTTATGGTGTACCACTATCAATTATATCTGATCATAATATGAGGTTTACCTTTTTTTTGATAAGTCATTAGTAGATTATGAATATAGAGTTATGTTTCATCACTTCTTATCATACTTGGATATATGTTTACTCTGAGAGGACCATTCATACTCTATATGATATATTGAGAGATTTCTCTAATCATTTGAAATGTGTTTGAGTTCAACACCTTCCTTTTGTTTAATTTTCTTATAATAATAGCTTTCAGTCCATCATTTAGATGAATCCTTATGAAGTCCTCTATTGTAGGAAGTGTTGAAATCCAAGTGATGGAATGAAGTTTGTGGAATAAAGCAATTGGGAGAAGATTTAGATGATGAAATGGTAGAGAATTTTAGAACCATTCAATATCACGTAATATCATATCATAGTTTATTAATAAGTTACGTTTACATTCATTTGAAAGATATAGAGTTTGAAGTTGGTGAAAAGGTATTCCTATAAATATCTCCCTTGAATAGGGTGATGATATTTTGAAATAGGGTCAAGTTAATCCATAGTTATATAAGTCTTTTTTATATTCTTGATCGTTTCACGATGTTAACTTATCAATTGGTGCTCCCAATGAATATATATATTATGTTCCTTATGTGGTACATGTATCTCTTTTAAGGATGTATATAATCGATCCTTCGCATGTACTAATATCATAGGTCATACAACTAGATAAATATCTTTCTTATATGGAAAAACCTTTGGATATTATATATCATAGAGAGAAAGTTCTATAAAACCATACCAATCACTTGATCAATGTTTTGTGGAAAAAACACCAATTTGAGGAATCTATGTGGGAACCTGAGGATATGACGAGGCAGAAGTATACTCAGTTATTTTTATCTGAGTAACATAATTATGCTGGTGAATTATTTTAAGGGGAGTATAACATAACACCTTGAGATTTTAAAAAATATTTTTCTCAATAAATTTAATTTCTCCGATACCTTGTATTACATGCACCAGTGAGTTTAGACGAACAACAATATACTATTAAAATATTATTATCACCGAGTCATTGGATTGATGTGTTTGAAGAGAACTAAAAAAATTATTAAATTATATTGTTTATATATGTATAAATTTTTTTTCTTTTTTATCAATTAATTATCAATCAAAATAAAAATCGTTTGAAAATAAAGGATATGTTTTTATGAAAAAAAAATTTTATGTACGTAATGCATTTTTATCCAAAAAATTTAAATTAATCTCTATTATTGAATTATTTTAGTTGAATATATATATATATATATATAATAAAATGTTTTAACATTTATCTAATTTTTTATTATACATAGGATAATAATAAATCAAGTATTATGCTTAAAAAAGTAATTTTCAAAAAAGGGGATTTCATCACATTTTTTGCACTTACATTAAAATTAAATTATTTAATTTATGGGTATTTAATTAGATAAAATTAATTATATATTTATAATCAAGAAGTTAATTTTTTTTAAATATTTTGCTTTTATATTTTTTCAATATGAATAGTAACCGTGATAAAATTTATCACATTGGTAAATGGTAAATCGTGTTAATATAAGTTAAAACATTGTGTTCAGGCCATAATTTTCCTCCCCAATTCTTATTTAATGAAGTTAATTTCACTCTTATCACCTTAGAATACAAATTTATTAGTTTAACATACACTTCTCCATGAAAAAGACTTATATAATATTTAAATAAAAAAGTTACAAAATATCACTCTCTTTATTTTAAAAATATATTATTTTTCACATAGAGACAACAACAAGTTATGAATGAATATAATTTTATATTTAGATATAAATGAAATTATTTTATGAATATAATTTTTTTTAAATTTTTAGTAATTATATAATGACATTGATTTCTTATGAAACACTGATGTAGTATTTATCCATGTAATAAAAAAAAATATAATTAATGATTTTAAAATATCTAAAAGTAATATAATTTTAACGAGTTAATGTTTTATGTAACATCCTGGTTCCAAAATCCACCCAGAGGCGTCCCATACCCGGTTGGTCACATGGCCTCAAGGGCATTTCCCCGAACACCAAAGGTTTCTGACAAGCACCGAGCGCCTTGGGTGTGATAGATGGGAAACTATGCCCTCTTTGGCAGAGTACACAGTGGAAGACAAAAACTATAAACAATAGTGGAAGCAATAAACAATCCATACACAAGTGAACAGTGGAAGACTAAATATGATAAACAACAGGAGTATATATATATATATATGATGCATGATACATATGTCTAGGAAAATATCCAAACAAGTCACAATACTAGAAATAAAAACAGTACTAAAAACAAGTACAAAAGAAACATAAACAGCTCATCATCATCGCAAGCCTAAGCTTGGTCCTATGCTCTCCAGCTCCACAGCAAGTCAAGTACCTGAAGTCGAAGGGTGCTTGCCTTTGCCTATACCTGCAACAATATAGTCTGTTGGGGCCGAAAGCATGACCCAAATAGGGTGTGAGACTAAATCCATATAGGAAACCACCCGAAGATCTCTGCCTAATAGTCAGGGAATATATGGAAGGTAAAAGTACAGAAGACAGTAAACAAGAACATGCTGAACAATAAATAATACATATTTCTAAAGTCAAGGAACAACTAAGAAACAACAAAGAACAATAGGTAACCCTCTAGGAAGTACTCACATCCATCCCATATAGTCTTAACTAACAAGTACCAACACCCCTCTAGGTAGTTCACTTAGCCTAACCCCTCTGGTTTGGTCATATGGAATTATAATGACTCTCTGAGGAAGCACACGCAGTCAACTCCCCTTATAGTCTAGGGTAGTTAGAAACTCTCTGACGAAGCTCGCACAGTCAATTCCTCTTATAGCCCCAAGGTCAAGGACTCTCTGAGGAAGCACACTCAGTCAATTCCCCTTATAGCCCAGGTCATTCATAGACTCTCTGAGGAATCTCACATAGTTAATCCCTCCTATAGCCTATGGTAATCAGGTGATTCAAACAAACAGACAGAAACTCTATGAGGAAGCTCACACGGTCTATCCCTATTTAGTTTAAAGCAGTCAAGGACTCTTTGAGGAAGCTCTCACAGTTTATCCCCTTATATCCCAAGTAATCCTAGGCTCTCTGGGAATGCTCACTTGTTCAATAGCTTTATAGACTAAAGCTCCAAGACTCTCTAAGGAAGCTCACTCGGTCTATCAACTTATAGTCTACTACGCCCGGTTCTCACATCCCTTTGTAGAATAACGTCGTACCAATAAAATATGTACAAAGTATACTTACAGAACTACTTATCTAAATAGTTCTACAGCATATCAAGCATGTCAGAAAACATTTCTCCATCCTACTATTATAGGCATAGAAATAGACAAAGCAGCCAAGGAAAAATAGGACCAAATGGTCATAAATAAAACGTGCGTGGGTAGAACCTCCAAATCATATCATTTCAACCATATTTATATTCAAACATATTCTACATAGGTATACAATGGGGGTAAAATGGTAAACACATAATACCCTGTTCAAGGGTATTGGTGGAATATGCACATAATATTCAATGACTTTCAACAGAAAGGCACAAATCACCTACCTCGAGGTTAGGAGATCAATATACTTGAACCTCAAAGCTTGATTCTCCTTGGAACGTTGTAGATATAAGAAAACGTACAAAAAGTTCAACCCATGATAACTCGTAAAAGAAGAGAAATCATGAAATGAGGTTCCAACAGAAGAGATAAATCCCTGATGCAATTCCAATGCAATCGACGGTGTTCGATTCAGAGGAGAGACAAAGGCTCGGGGTCTCGTCGAATATCCACTCCCATACAGAATCTCTCAGATGAAGGAGACCTAGAATATGAGTGTTCTTTCCATAAAACGTGACCCTGGTGTGTTTAATGAAAAAAACAAAATACACTGCCTGTACTTTTGGAGTACATGGCGTGTACTTTCTGTTTTTGTACTCTACATTAGGCGGCCTCCAAGTCACTCCCACATGTCTGTGTGTGTGACTAGTACACGACCAGCACATGTCTTGCTGTGGCAAGGAATTACATGATGTGTACTTATAACGACCCATAATCTACATACATTGTTAATACTTCAAAATTGAAGCACACTTATTACAACATTTGACAAAACCACAAAGTATCGTATAGGTATAGTGTCTTTAGAATCTGGGAAACATAAACAACTGGTTCATAAATCTTCTACAGTGTCTCCCATTTATTTCATCATATCTAGGGTCCCTTTTAGCATATTCTACTTAATATCCATCTTCCTGACCTGGGAAAAAACATACAAAAAGGGTGAGCTCAAATGCTCAGCAAGGGAAAATAAAGGAAATAAAAATCATATCATATCTTTTTGAAAATCATAACCTATAAAAGAGATCATAATATCTTAACATGGAATAAATCATGAAAATGAGATCCCCATAATCATAACATAAAACTTGAAACTTTGTGGCATGCACACATAATCATGGAAAATCATTTCTTGTTAGTCATGACTCATTTCCAAGACTATCTTAGCGGACAAAGTCCATTTCTGAACCGAGTTCACTCATCGTTTCAGTCCTGTATCACTGAACCGAAATAACCTTCCATTCCAGCCATGTCTATATCATGAGATATAAATCATTACCCAATGCATTGGAGGGAGATATAGGTCCCACCCATCTTATAATGAATCCTTTCTTATGTGTGCCACATAATAAAAAATCATACATCATCGCATAACACATGTAACAAAAATGGGATTCTTGAAAGATCATGACATCATAAAACAAATCATATAAGGTAAATGACTTCATAAAAATAATTCCCTCAAAACATAATCAAATCAATGTAATAATAGGGATAAAAACAGAACCCTATATTATCTTAGATGGAAAATAATTTTGATAAAACATTTGAACTCCATTTTTGAGGAAAATATCCTTTCTACTTCAAAAATACTTTTCTTTTCTTAACATGTCATAAAATTATAAACTAGAAGAAGTTGATTAAGAATAAACTTGAAATCTTATAAAGGAAGATTCTTTGAAATAATGTTTTAAAAATCCATTCTTGCTGTATAAGTTAAAAAAAACATTCTTCGTACTTTTGTCGAAAAAGTCAAAAAGTACCTTGTATGAAAAACGACAAAAGATTCCTTTCATATTCTTTACTAAAAACTCACCGAAGGGTAAAATTGGATTTAAAATATTGTAAGTGGATGGAAACAATATTACATATTGAGGGAACATGGATGTGGATGATAAAATTCTCCCCAGTAAATACTTACAAATAAACAATATCGGATAAAAATGAGATTGTGATATTTCCCTTACCTTAGGTCCGATTTGCTTTGTACGTGTCCGAAGCTCCTGTATAATGGTTTAAATAATGTTATTGACTTCTTCCAGAATCATAAATATTGATATGATATCATATATGGTCATATTCTTAGCTTCTTATTAGTGATATTTCATTGTTACTTGTTACTCGGGTCTTTATTGCCTTTTGTTCTTATGCGTGTTTTGTTGAATAAATTCTTATTATTCTTTTAAGGTTATAGATACCTTATATACAGAATGGTATTAGTGTAAAATATATCATATTTATTCATTCAATTCATTTATATAATTACTATGTAATGATGATCATGTAGAACGAGTCGCATCACATCGTGGAGACGGTATTCCGTACGTACGCACGAGCGATGATATTGTTCCCATGATCGTGGAATTGTATTTAAGTGTATTTATAATATTTCAGTATCAATATCACTTTATAATAATCATATATAGTTACTCATTACACCATTATACCCATCCTTGTAAGGTTATGGTGGAAAATAGATTACACCACGGCGTGGAGACGGTATTCCGTACGTACGCACGCGCGGTGATTTCATTTTTTCCGTAGGATGGATAGAAGGTGAATTAGGGTTTTTTCATATTTATAATAACATATCAGTATGTAATTATTACTGATGTTATTACTTTATCATGAAACAACTAAAGAACAAGAAGTTGAAGAAGAAAGAAATTGAAAAGATCGGTAATGGATATTACCTCTTCTTTGAAACGCCTCTTTGAATCCTCCACTTAGGGAACTAATATTGGTCTTTTAAGAAGACCAGGACCTCTAGGATTATTATAGGGAAGTGGAGAAGGGATTTTGGAAGTTGTTGGCTGAGCTTGAGTGCTCAAATTGGTGTGAGGAGAAGGGGGAGGAGGTGCCCTTTTTATAAGGGAGGAGAGGGGCACCTTAGGAATATCTCAAAATATTATTTTATATTAAACTCAAAATCGGATTATAATGGTTCCAAAGGGTCTTATTTCGAAGGTAAAGTGGGTATGGGTAGAAATCCTATCAAACAATAGGATTTAGACAAGTTTAGGTTATTATTTTAACCTTATCAATTAGATTTAACTCTAAGTTAAATAATTTAACTTTTACCGTGACTTTTTGTTTTCTTACACTATATGGTTAATACACTTACTATAACATTCCAAACGAACCCCAAGTTGTTTATTATTAATATATATCCTTATCTAAGTCATTTGGCCTAACCTTAGATTTTTAGGAATAAAATAACAATTAATAATATAATATTTTATTTAAAAACTATTTTGTGTCAAATTTGACACTATTTGATATATGATTTTTGTGAAAGTCATAACAGAATTATATGTTCGAACCAAGTTGATTAAATCAACACTAATATATTATAGTAACCTAGAAAATTAGTGGAATTCATAAAAAGTCTCAAATTACATTTATTTGAGCATTTATAACATCAATTATGTTAACATTTCCTTAAAAGGGTAATTACTGCATCATCGTTGGGTCATACATAAATTAATATTTTAATGTCTAAAAATTATAAATAAAATATCATTATGTAGGAAATATTTTTAGATTTCTAATGAATATTTATAGTCGAATTTATATTATGTATAACCCCATATTAAAAATGTTTTACTTATTAAACTTTGATTTTAACTATTTTAACTATTCATTAAATAAAATAATATTAAATGTCATAATCTAATACAAGTGGACCTAAATGGTCATATTATATTCATAAGGTTGTTTTTGGTCGAATTACACTTATCCAATAGAATTAGGAAATGTGTTACGGTAATAATAATATCATCTTTACCCTTAATTACCCTATTTACTTTTTACCGTGGTAAAAAAAGTAAAAAGTTACTATTCACCAAAAATTATTTTCATCTCATTGAACCACATTTTAGTCTTTGATATTAACCGTGTCTCTCGGATTTTCGAAATTCCACTCACAGAAGCAGTAAAATTAAGTTTTATGAAAAATTCAGTTTTTTAACTACCACTTAGTGGTTTCACTATTCATCAAAAATTGAAAGTTTTCAGAAAAATACCAAAATTTCACCCTAGGCTAATTTCGGTATTCCGAATCCAAAAATGAGGTCCATTTTGAAAGATAAAATTTCAAAAAGTGGTTATTACTATTCATAACGGCTATTTTAAATAATATTTTAATAGCATATCATCGTTTAGTGAAACTCGGTATTGCGTACAACGCAAGCTATCGAGGAAGGTCGTTATAACGACCCATACTTTACATACATTGTTAATACTTCGAAATTGAAGCACATTTATTACAACATATGACAAAACCACAAAGGACCGTATAGGTATAGTGTCTTTAGAAACTGGGAAACATAAACAACTGGTTCATAAATCTTCTACAGTGTCTCCCATTTATTTCATCATATCTAGGGTCCCTTTTAGCATATTCTACTTAATATCCATCTTCCTGACCTGGGGAAAAGAAAACATAAAAGGGTGAGCTCAAATGCTCAGCAAGGGCAAATAAAGGAAATAAAAACCATATCATATCTTTTTGAAAATCAAAACCTGCAAAAGAGATCATAATATCTTATCATGGAATAAATCATAGAAGTGAAAATGAGATCCCCATAATCATAACATAAGACTTGAAACTTTGTGGCATGCACACATAATCATGGAAAATCATTTCTTGTTAGTCATGACTCATTGCCAAGACTATCTTAGTGGACAAAGTCCCTTTCTGAACCGAGTTCACTCCTCGTTTCAGTCCTGTATCACTGAACCGAAATAACCTTCCGTTCCAGCCATGTCTATCTCATGAGATATAAAATCTTTACCCAATGCATTGGAGGGAGATATAGGTCCCACCCATCTTATAATGAATCCTTTCTTATGTGTTCCACATAATCATAAACCATACATCATAGCGTAACCCATGTAATAAAAATGGGATTCTTAAACAACATGACATCATAAAACAATTCATATAAGACAAAGGAATTCATAAAAATGTTTCCATCACAACATAATCAAATCCATGTAATAATAGGGATAAAAACAGAACCCTTTTTTATCTTAGATGAAAAATAATTTTGATAAAACACTTGAACTCCATTCTTGAGGAAAATATCATTTCTTCTTCAAAAACATTTTTCCTTTCATAACATGTCATACAACTTTAAAATAAAAGAAGTTGATTAAAAATAAACTTGAAAACTTGTAAATGAAGTTTCTTGGAAATAATGTTTTAAAAATCCATTCATGCCGTATAAGTTAAAAAAAACATTCTTCGTACTTTTGTCGGAAAAGTCAAAAAGTACCTCGTACGAAAAACGACAAAATATTCCTTTCTTATTCTTTACTAAAAACTCACCGAAGGGTAAAATTGGATTTAAACAATTTTAGGTGGATGGAAATAATATTACATATTGATGAAACATGGATGTTGATGATAAAATACACCCCAGTAAATACTTACGAATAAACAATCTCGGATAAAAATGAGATTGTGATATTTCCCTTACCTTAGGTCCAATTTGCTTTGTATGTGTCTGAAGCTCCTGTATAATGGTTTAAATAATGTTATTGACTTATTCCAGAATCATACATATTGATATGATATCATATATGGTCATATTATTAGCTTCTTGTTAGTAATATTTCAGTGTTACTTGTTACTCGGGTCTTTATAACTTTTTGTTCTTATGCGTGTTTTGTCGAATAAATTCTTATTCTTATCTTTAGGTTATAGATAATTCATTTACAGAATTTTATTAGTGTAGTATATACCATATTCATTCATTCAATTCATTTATATAACCATTATGAAATGAAGATCATGTAGAACGAGTCGCATCACATCGTGGAGACGGTATTCCGTACGTACGCACAAGTGATGATATCGTTCCTATGATCGTGGAATTGTATTGGAGTATATATATATTATTTCAGTATCAATATTACTTCATAATAATCATATATAGTTACTCATTACACCATTATACCCATCCTTGTAAGGTGATGGTGGAAAATAGATTACACCACGGCGTGGAGACGGTATTCCGTACGTACGCACGCGCGGTGATTTCATTTTTCCGTAGGATGGATAGAAGGTGAATTAGGGTTGTTTCATATTTATAATAACATATCAGTATGTAAGTAATACTGATGTTATTACTTTATCATGAAACAACTAAAGAAGAAGAAGTTGAAGAAGAAAGAAATTGAAAAGATCGGTAATGGATATTACCTTTTCTTTGGAACGCCTCTTTGAATCCTCCACTTAAGGAACTATGATTGGTCTTTGGAGAAGACCAGGACCTCTAGGATTATTCTAGGGAAGTGGATAGGAGAAAATGGCAGGGGTTGTCCGAGCTTGAGTGCTCAAAATTGGTGTGAGGAGGAGGAGGAGGAGGTGCCCTTTTATAAGGGAGGAGAGGGGCACCTTAGGAATATCTCAAAATATTATTTTATATTAAAGTCAAAATCGGTTTATAATGGTTCCAAAGGGTATTATTTCGAAGATAAAGTGGGGATGGGTCGAAATCCTATCAACCAATAGGATTTAGACAAGTTTAGGGTATTATTTTAACCTTATCAATTAGATTTAACTCTATGTTAATTAATTTAACTTTTACCGTGTCTTTTTGTTTTCTTTCACTATATGGTTAATACACTTACTATAACATGCCAAACGAACCCCAAATTGTTTAGTATTAATATATATATCTTTATCTAAGTCATTTGGCCGAACCTTAGATTTTTAGGAATAAAATAACAATTAGTAATATAATATTTGATTTAAAAACTATTTTGTGTCAATTTTGACACTATTTGATATATGATTTTTGTGAAAGTCATAACAGAATTATATGTTCGAAACAAGTTGATTAAATCAACACTAATATATCATAGTAACCTAGAAAATTAGTGTAATTCATAAAAAGTCTCAAATTACATTTATTTTGGTGTTTATAACATCAATTATGTCAATATTTCATTAATAAGATAATTACTGCATCATCTTTGTGTCATAAATAAATTAAATTATTTGATGTCTAAAAATTACAAATAAAATACCATCATGTAGTAAATCTTTTTATCTTTCTAATGAATATTTACAATCGAATTTATCTTATGTATAACCCTATATTAAAAATGATTTACTTATTAAACTTTGATTTTAACTATTTTAACCCTTCTTTAAATAAATTAATAATAAATGTCCTAATCTAATCCAAGTGGGCCTAAATGGTCATTTTTTTATTCCTAAGTTTGTTTTTGGTCTAATTACACTTATCCAATAGAATTAGGACATGTGTTAGGGTAATAGTAATATCATATTTACCCTTAGTTACCCTATTTACTATTAACCGCGGTAAAAAAAGTAAAAAGTTACTATTCACCAAAAAATTATTTTCATCTCATTGAAACACATTTTAGTCCTTGATATTAACCGTGTCTCTCGGATTTTCGAAATTCCATTCACAGAAGCGGTAAAATTAAGTTTTATGCAAAATTCAGTTTTTTAACCTACCACTTAGTGGTTTCACTATTCATCAAAAATTGAAAGTTTTCAGAAAAATACCAAAATTTCACCCTAGGCTAATTTCGATATTCTGAGTCCAAAAATGAAGTCCATTTTGAAAAATAAAGTTTATAAAATTTCAAAAAGTGGTTATTACTATTCATAACGGCTAGTTTTAATAGTATATTGTTGTTTAGTGAAACTCGGTATTGCGTACGACGCAAGCTATCGAGGAAGGTCGCGATTGCGTGTAAAGCAAGCCAAACAAGTGTTGTGTAGAAAAAGATTCCTTTGATGATTTATATAACATAAAAGTCTCGGGTGTTACAGTCGTGATTGCGTGTAAAGTAATTCAAGCTAGTGTGTAGTGAAATATTCCTTTGATGATATATATATAACATAAAAACAAAATATTACTCATAAAAATCTCGGGTGTTACATTCTACCCCCCTTAAAAAGAATTTCGCCCTCGAAATTCGTCACTTTGTAACAAACAGATGAGGATACTTCTCCCTCATCATATCCTCAAGCTCCCATGTATCTTTTTCAAGTTGGTGGTTCCTCCATAAAACTTTCACCAATCGAGTGGTCTTGCTTCGTAGGAATTTTTCGCTACGATCCAGAATCTCTATCGGTTGTTCTTCATAAGAAAGATCTTGCTCCAGCGGTACGACTTCTGAGCTGAGTACATGTGAAGGATCAGGTATGTACTTTCTCAGGAGAGATACATGGAACACATCGGGAATTTGAGAGAGATTCGGTGGAAGCGCCAATCGGTAATCTACCTTTCCAACACGATCCAGTATTTCGAAAGGACCAATATATCTAGGGCTTAACTTCCCCTTCTTTCCAAATATCATAACCCTCTTCCAGGGAGATATTCGTAAGAACACTTTATCACCCACTTCAAACTCTAGGTCTTTTCTTCGGTTGTCAGCATAACTTTTCTGTCGACTCTGATCTGCTCTTATGTGTTGTTGAATAGATCTGACCTTTTCTGCCATTTCATCAACGAGATCAGGTCCTAATAGCTTTATTTCCCCAACTTCATCCCAGCAAGTTGGAGTCCTGCATTTCTTTCCATAGAGAGCTTCATAAGGAGCCATCTGAATACTGTAGTGAAAGCTATTATTATAAGAAAATTCCACCAAAGGTAGGTATTGATCCCAACCTCCTTTGAAATCCATAGAGGAAGCTCTCAACATATCTTCTAGGGTTTGAATTGTTCTTTCAGACTGACCGTCTGTCTAAGGATGATAAGCATTGCTGAAACTCAACTCTGTATCCAGAGTATGCTGAAGACTTCGCCAGAACTTCGAGGTAAATATCGGATCCTGATCAGATATAATAGAAAGTGGTACTCCATGCAATCTTAACACTTCCTTTACATATATCCTGGCAAGCTGATCCAGAGAGAAATCCTCTCTAATAGCAATGAAGTGTGCAGACTTTGTAAGACGATCAACTATGACCCAGATAGCATTATTTCCTTTGGATGTTTTAGGAAGTCCTGTGACATAGTCCATAGTGATGTTTTCCCATTTCCATTCGGGTATGGGTAATGGTTGTAACATCCCCTTAGACTTCTGTCTCTCAGCTTTAACTTGTTGACAAACCAAGCATCGAGAGACATATTCAGCAACATCTCTTTTCATTCCATCCCACCAGAAGTACTCTTTCAGGTCCCTATACATCTTCGTGCTTCCAGGATGAATAGAGAATGAAGAACTATGGGCCTCATCCAGCAGATCCTTCTTTAATTCGGGGATGGGAGGAACACAAACCCGATTCCTGAACTTTATTCTCCCATCACAATCAAGTTTGAATTCAGGAACATTTCTCACCTTCTTTTATAACTCGACATCTTCTTTCTGTGCCTCTTTAATCTTCACATGTATAGATGTTTGAACATTCATTTGAGAAAGATAATATTTTTCCCCTTCCATTATAATTCCAAGATCCATCCTTTGTAAATCCATAAATATTAGATCTTTTGTGATCCTCATCATGGATAAACTAGCATGGTCTTGTTGACTTAATGCATCTGCCACCTTGTTTGCTTTCCCAGGGTGGTAATGGATTGAGCAGTCATAATCCTTAATCAGCTCCAACCATCTTCTTTGACGCATATTCAGCTCCTTTTGTGTGAAAATATTATTTAAACTTTTATGATCAGTATAAATATCACACCTTTCACCATAAAGGTAATGCCTCCAAATCTTTAATGCAAAGATTACCGCAGCTAACTCCAAATCATGTGTTGGGTAATTTTGCTCATGGATTTTCAACTGTCGTGAGACATAAGCTATCACCATATCATTTTGCATAAGAACACACCCCAATCCCTTCATGGATGCATCACTGTAGATCACAAACCTTTCTCCACTACAAGGCAGTGTGAGCACAGGTGCACTGGATAACCTTCTTTTCAACTGCTTGAAATTCTCTTCACATTCCTCTGTCTAAACAAACTTAACTCCTTTCTGAGTCAACTTGGTGAGTGGATTAGATAATCGTGAAAAATATTTTACAAAACGTCGATAATATCCATCCAAACCAAGAAAACTTCGGATCTTAGTTACTATTGTTGGTCTCGACCATCTTTCGATAACCTCTGTTTTTGCTGGATCCACAGATATCCCCTCTTTTGAGATTATGTGACCCAAAAATGCAACTTTATGAAGCCAAAATTCACACTTGGTAAATTTGGCATAAAGGTTCTCCTTTCTCAGGGTCTTCAATATAATTCTCAAGTGATCTTCATGCTCTTCCTTTCTATTTGAATAGACAATAATATCGTCTATAAAGACTACCACAAATTGATCAAGATATTCTCTAAATACTCTATTCATTAGATCCATGAAGATAGCAGGGGCATTAGTAAGACCAAATGTCATCACTATAAATTCATAGTGTCCATACCTTGTACGGAAAGTTGTCTTTGGTATATCCTCCCTTTTGACCCTTAATTGATGATACCCTGAACGAAGATCAATCTTGGAAAAGTATTGAGCTCCGCGTAGTTGGTCAAATAAGTCATCAATGCGTGGGAGAGGATATTTGTTCTTGATAGTGATCTTGTTAAGTTCTCGATAATCAATGCAGAGTCTCATTGATCCATCTTTCTTCTTAACAAATAGAACAGGTGCTCCCCAAGGTGACGCACTAGGGCGTATGAACCCCTTATCAAGATTCTCTTGGAGTTGCTTCTTCAATTCCTACAACTCAATTGGGGCCATTCTATAAGGTGTCATTGAAATAGGCAAAGAACCCGGTACGAGTTCTATTGAAAACTCAACTTCACGATTTGGTGGAAGACCCGATAATTCCTCCGGAAAGACATCATCAAACTCTCGTACGATGGGAATATTCTTAATCGCGAGTTTCTCACCAACCATTTGAGATAAATAAGCTTTATTTAGTGGAATGAATACCCATAAAATGGAAGAAATTTCCACTAGAAGGTTATGTTCATCCTTGCATTGATAGACGATCATAGATTGATCTGGAATATGAAATGTGACTTCCCTTATTTGGCAATTGATATGAGCTCCGTATAAAGAAAGCCAATCCATGCCAAGAATCACATCGAATTCCACTAAAGGAAGGATCACAAGATTTGCAGGAAGCACTTTCCCACAAACGTCAATTGGAGAAGAATTATAAACTTTTGATGCAATTGATATGCCATTAGGTGTTGTCACAGCTAACTCAACATATAATTGTTGAGGTAATACGGTGATACCCTTAGAAAATTCTTCAGAAATAAAAGAGTGGGTGGATCCAGAATCAAATAAAACATTTGCTACTTTAGGGTGGATGTTAAGTGTACCTTTCACTACTTCGTTATCGTACTCCACATCACTGATAGAAATTGCATGTGACTTTCCTTTGTCTTTAGCCTTAAGAGTTTGTTGACGTCGACCATCATCATCAACCCTTGGATTTGGGCATTGATTGGCATAATTCCCCATCTCCTTGCACTTGAAACATTGAAGTGTAGTAGGTTCATTCTGTGTATCCCTTCCTTTGTTTGAATCATTATACATCTTCTTCCCATTATCGCGGCATTCAAATGCCCGATGACCTTCCTTTCCACATTTGAAACATTTACTTGTCCCTTTAAGACAACTCCCTCCATGTTTCTTTCCACACTTTGAGCATAAGAGAAAGCTCTTCTTCTTTTCAGTGTGCTCTTTAGATTTTCCTTTGAATTCCATTTTCCTCTTCTTATCAAACCCATATGACTGATGGGTTACTCAAATCTCCATCTCGACTTTGAGATCACATCGAATGATTTCCTCGTTGCTATTGAAGTCCCTTATGGCTAACGCCCTTCGAAGACTTAGTTTTAAGTCACTAAAGAATCGATCAATCTTACTCTCAGGTTGGATAATAATACCAGAAGTGTACCTTGCAAGTCCTGTAAAATTTTCTTCATAGGTACCAACAGATTCATCATCCCTTTGCTTCAGTTCAAGAAACTCTTTCTCCATCTTTGTTCGGAGAATACGAGGGAAGTACTTATTGAAAAATAAGTTCTTGAACTCGTCCCATTCCATGGACTCAATTTCATCTATTTGCCTCGTATTCTTAATAATATTCCACCATTGATCAACATCTCCTTCCAAACAATACACTGCTAGGATGACTTTATCATGTTCAGAACATTGAAGAACAGAAAATATCTTTTCAGTAGTACTAATCCATTGTTCAGCAACTAATGGATCAGTAGACCCGCTGAAAAAATGTGGACGCAGCCTCATGAAGGATTCAATAGAATGTTGCTCCTTCCTTTGCTCGTTTGGAAGTCCTGCATGATTCATAGCTTGTGAAAGTTGTGTGAGCATGGCTACAAGATTTTTCATTCCAACTCCCATATCGTTTGGTTGCTCCGGGAGACAATCATTGCATTGCCAATCGCATTCCGCATTAACATGGTTCCTTTGGGTTCCAGCCATTGACTAAAACCAAGAAGAATAGTGTGAGCAACACTAATAATAATTGGAAAACCACATAATTCAAGAATAAAATTTTCATGCTTAAGGTCTTATCCTAGGTTATTCATGACCATTTCTAAAACACTAAGATTGTGTTCTATGCTTAGACTTATCCTTAAGGTTCTTACTAAGGCTTTCACATCCTAGTTTCCAAAGGTTGACTATACCTTTCCTCTGATACCAACTATAATGACCCATACTCTACATACATTGTTAATACTTCAAAATTAAAGCACACTTATTACAACATATGACAAAACCACAAAGGATCGTATAGGTATAGTGTCTTTAGAAACTGGGAAACATAAACAATAGGTTCATAAATCTTCTGCAGTGTCTCCCATTTATTTCATCATATCTAGGGTCCCTTTTAGCATATTCTACTTAATATCCATCTTCCAGACCTAGGAAAAAAACATACAAAAAGGGTGAGCTCAAATGCACAGCAAGGGCAAATAAAGGAAATAAAAATCATATCATATCTTTTGGAAAATCATAACCTGCAAAAGAGATCATAATATATTAACATGGAATAAATCATGAAAATGAGATCCCCATAATCATAACATAAAACTTGAAACTTTGTGGCATGCACACATAATCATGGAAAATCATTTCTTGTTAGTCATTACTCATTGCGAAGACTATCTTAGCGGACAAAGTCCATTTCTGAACCGAGTTCACTCCTCGTTTCAGTCCTGTATCACTGAACCGAAATAACCTTTCGTTCCAACCATGTATATCTCATGAGATATAAATCTTTACCCAATGCATTGGAGGGAGATATAGGTACCACCCATCTTATAATGAATCCTTTCTTATGTGTGCTATATAATCATAAATCATACATCATCGCATAACACATGTAACAAAAATGGGATTCTTGAAACATCATGACATCATAAAACAAATCATATAAGGTAAATTACTTCATAAAAATAATTTCCTCAAAACATAATCAAATCAATGTAATAATAGGGATAAAAACAGAACCCTATATTATCTTAGATGGAAAATAATTTTGATAAAACATTTGAACTCCATTCTTGAGGAAAATATCCTTTCTACTTCAAAAACACTTTTCTTTTCTTAAAATGTCATACAATTATAAACTAATAGAAGTTGATTAAAAATAAACTGGAAAACTTATAAAGGAAGATTCTTGGAAATAATGTTTTAAAAATCCATTCTTTCCGTATAAGTTAAAAAAAACATTCTTCGTACTTTTGTCGGAAATGTCAAAAAGTACCTCGTACGAAAAAACGACAAAAGATTCCTTTCATATTCTTTACTAAAAACTCACTGAAGGTTAAAATTGGATTTAAAATATTGTAAGTGGATGGAAACAATATTACATATTGAGGGAACATGTATGTGGATGATAAAATACTCCCCAGTAAATACTTACGAATAAACAATCTCGGATAAAAATGATATTGTGATATTTCCCTTACCTTAGGTCCGATTTGCTTTGTACGTGTCCAAAGCTCCTGTATAATGGTTTAAATAATGTTATTGACTTATTCCAGAATCATACATATTGATATGATATCATATATGGTCATATTCTTAGCTTCTTATTAGTAATATTTCATTGTTACTTGTTACTCGGGTCTTTATTGCCTTTTGTTCTTATGCGTGTTTTGCCGAATAAATTCTTATTGTTATTTTAAGGTTATAGATACCTTATATCCAGAATGGTATTATTGTAACATATATCATATTTATTCATTCAATTCATTTATATAATTACTATGTAATGATGATCATGTAGAACGAGTCGCATCACATCGTGGAGACGGTATTCCGTACGTACGCACGGGCGATGATATTGTTCCCATGATCATGGAATTGTATTTAAGTGTATTTATACTATTTCAGTATCAATATCACTTTATAATAATCATATATAGTTACTCATTACACCATTATACCCATCCTTGTAAGGTGATGGTGGAAAATAGATTACACCACGGTGTGGAGACGGTATTCCGTACGTACGCACGCGCGGTGATTTCCTTTTTTCCGTAGGATGGATAGAAGGTGAATTAGGGTTGTTTCATATTTATAATAACATATCAGTATGTAATTAATACTGATGTTATTACTTTATCATGAAAAATCTAAAGAAGAAGAAGTTGAAGAAGAAATAAATTGAAAAGATCGGTAATGGATATTACCTCTTCTTTGAAACGCCTCTTTGAATCCTCCACTTAGGGAACTAAGATTGGTATTTTAAGAAGAAAAGGACCTATAGGATTATTCTAGGGAAGTTTATAATGGAATTTGGCAGGTGTTGTCCGATCTTGAGTGCTCAAATTGGTGGGAGGAGAAGGGGGAGGAGGTGCCCTTTTATAAGGGAGGAGTGGGGCACCTTAGGAATATCTCAAAATATTATTTTATATTAAAGTCAAAATCGGTTTATAATGGTTCCAAAGGGTCTTATTTCGAAAGTAAAGTGGGGATGGGTCGCAATCCTATCAACCAATAGGATTTAGACAAGTTTAGGTTATTATTTTAACCTTATCAATTAGATTTAACTCTAAGTTAAATAATTTAACTTTTACCGTGACTTTTTGTTTTCTTACACTATATGGTTAATACACTTACTATAACATTCCAAACGAACCCCAAGTTGTTTATTATTAATATATATATCCTTATCTTAGTCATTTGGCCAAAACATAGTTTTTTAGGAATAAAATAACAATTAATAATATAATATTTGATTTAAAAACTATTTTGTGTCAATTTTGACACTATTTGATATATGATTTTTGTGAAAGTCATAACAGAATTATATGTTCGAAAAAAGTTGATTAAATCAACACTAATATATCATAGTAACCTAGAAAATTAGTGTAATTCATAAAAAGTTTCAAATTACATTTATTTGGGCATTTATAACATCAATTATGTTAACATTTCCTTAAAATGGTAATTAATGCATCATCGTTGTTTCATACATAAATTAATTTATTTAATGTCTAAAAATTATAAATAAAAAGTAATTATGTAGGAAATCTTTTTATCTTTCTAATGAATATTTATAGTCGAATATATCTTATGTATAACCCCATATTAAAAATGTTTTAGTAATTAAACTTTGATTTTAACTATTTTAACTATTCATTAAATAAAATAATATTAAATGTCATAATCTAATCCATGTGGACCTAAATGGTCATATTATATTCATAAGGTTGTTTTTGGTCGAATTACACTTATCCAATAGAATTAGTACATGTGTTAGGTTAATAATAATATCATCTTTACCCTTAATTACCCTATTTACTTTTTACCGTGGTAAAAAAAAGTAAAAAGTTACTATTCACCAAAAATTATTTTCATCTCATTGAACCACATTCTAGTCCTTGATATTAACCGTGTCTCTCGGATTTTTGAAATTCCACTCACAGAAGCAGTAAAATTACGTTTTATGAAAAATTCAGTTTTTTAACTACCACTTAGTGGTTTCACTATTCATCAAAAATTGAAAGTTTTCAGAAAAATACCAAAATCTAACCCTAGGCTAATTTCGGTATTCCGAATCTAAAAATGAGGTCAATTTTGAAAGATAAAATTTCAAAAAGTGGTTATTACTATTCATAACGGCTATTTTAAATAATATTTTAATAGCATATCGTCGTTTAGTGAAACTCGATATTGCGTACAACGCAAGCTATCGAGGAAGGTCACGATTGCGTGTAAAGTAAGTCAAGCTAGTGTGTAGTGAAAGATTCCTTTGATGATATATATATATAACATAAAAACAAAATTTTTCTCATAAAAATCTCGGGTGTTACAATACTCATAAAGTACACGGCGTGTAGTAAGAAAATTTCCAGAATTTTTTATTTTCCCTAAAAAAAACCAGAAAAGGAAAAAAATACCTAAAAAGAAGGTCCAAGTTTTTACAAACTTCCACCCTTAAAGAAATTCTCCCCTGAATTTCCCTAGCACGACACAGAAGAAGAAACCTCGAACAGTTCCAGCCACTGTGCTCGTACATCGGCCTCCCTCTCCCAAGTCTCATCTTCTACCCGCCCGTGCTACCATAGAACTCATACCAGAGGAACAGACCGGACATGGAGAACCTTTCTACTGCGATCCACAATCAGGATAGGATGCTCTTCAAATGCCGAATCCACCTAGAGCTCAATCTCCTCAGGTTGAAATACATGAGACAGGTTTGAAAAGTAATATCAGAGCTAAGAAACATTGAAGAAGTCACGCATAGGCCGGTACCTCTGAGGTAAATGAAACCGATAGGCAACCATCCCAACTCTCTCCAACACCTCAAACGGCCCGACGTACCTCGATGAAAACTTACATTTTATCATAATCCTCTTGTGCCCCAACCTCGGTGTGACATGCTAGAACACCAGATCCCCGACCTTGAACTCCAGAGGTCGTCTCCGCTGATCAACATAAGACTTCTGCCGAGACTGTTCAATATCCTTCTTCTTCTGAATCTACTCTATCTGATCTATGGTCTCTTGGACAAGACGAGGACCCAGCAAATCTTCCTCTCCTACCTTCATCCAACATAAGGTTGATTGACATGGCCTACCGTATAAAGCCTCATAAGGTTCCATCTGAATAGTTTCCTCAAAACTATTATTTTAGGAAATCTTCAAAAGAGGTATATGCTTCTCCGAAGAACGTCCAATGTCCAGAATGAAAGCACGGAGCATATCTTCAAGCACCTGAATCATACGCTCAGACTGGCCATCTGTCTGGGATGGTATGTTGTACTCAAAAGTACCTCTGTACCCAAAGCCTTCTAAAGCCCCTTCTAGACTTGAGAAGTAAAATGTGCATCCCTATCGAAAAAAATGGATTGTGGAACTCCATGTAGGCATATAGTCTCTCAAATGTACAACCATCCCAGCTCATCAACACAGATGGTCTCTTTGATAGGAAAGAAATCAGCAACCTTTGTAAGCCTATCGTTGACTACCCAAATAGAATCATTTTCTCGAGGTGACCATAGAAAACCGGTCACGAAGTCCATCATGACATTATTCCACTTCCACTCTGGAATGGGTAACTACTGTAAAAGACCTTCTAGTCACTGATGCTCCACTTTCACTTTCTAACAAGTGGAGAACCTCATGAAAAAACCAGCAACATCTCTCTCCATACCTGGCCACCAATACTGGCGGTGTAGATCACGATACATCTTGGTGACGCCAGGATGAACTTCCCAAACTGAGGAATGAAAATCCCACATTAGCTCCTCGCATATGTCTGCTGACACGCATATGCGTCCCTGGAAATGAACGATCTCATCCTCTTCTATTGTCCATCCAGGAAGAGGGTCCTCTCCTGACACACTCTACCACATGACTCAGCCTTATGAGTCTGATAGCTGCCTCATCTGTACCTGATCGAGAAGAGTAGAGGTAACAGCTACAGAAGATAGAAAAGTCTGCCCCTGTCTGTCGTGTACCACCAAATGCATCTCAGAGAGTAGATCCATAAGCTACCACTCACTACTGGCCTACTAAACTGCCTGTATACGAGTTCTCTTGCTCAACGTGTCAGCCACTGTGTTGCCTTTCCCAGGTGTATAGGCAAGCTCAAAATCAAAGGACTGAAGATACTCAACCCACCTGCGCTGTCTCAGATTCAGATCACGCTGAGTGAAGATGTATGCGAGACTTTTGTGGTCAGTGAAAACCACCAAATGCCCTCCTTGAAGATAATGGATTCAATAGCATAATACATGAACAACAGCTACCAACTTCAGATCGTGTGTTGGGTAATTCCTCTCATGTGGCCTCAACTGCTGAGACTTGTACTCAACGACTCCATCTCCATGCATCAACACATCCCCCAACCTGATACTTGAAGCATCGCAGTAAATTGTATAACTCTTTCCTAGCTCTGGAAAGACTAGTATCTGTGATGATGTCAACCTCCCCTTCAACTCTTGAAAGGTTGAATCATAAGAATATGACCACAAGAACTTCACACCCTTCTTAGTTAGACCTGTTAGCGGTGCTGCTAAGCGTGAAAAGTTCTATATGAAGCGTCTATAGTATTCATACAGCCCTAGGAAACTGCATACCTCAAATATGTTCTTCAGCTACTCCCAGGAAACTACTACCCTCACTTTCTCTGCGTCTACTGATACTTCTGTCTCTGAGATAACATGACCCAAGAATTGAATCTGATCCATCCAAAAGTGGCATTTTGAGAGCTTAACATATAATTGATGCCCTCTCTTTATACTCAGAACGATCTCAAGATGGATAGCATGGTTGTGTCGAGTGTGAGAGTACACCAATATGTCATCCATGAAAACCACCACGAAGGAATCCAAGTATGGATGGAACACTAAGTTCATCAGTGCCATGAAAATTGCAGGTGCATTTGTGAGACCGAACGACATAATAGTATACTCGTATAGACCATACCTGCTCCTAAAAGCTGTGAGAGGTATATCATATGGTTTAACATGCAAATGATGGTAACTGGACCTCAATTCAATCATCGAGATCACCCAGGCTCCTTGATGCTAAAAAAATAGATCATCAATCCTCGGTAAGGGATATCGGTTCTTGACCATCGTCTGGTTCAGCTTCTGATAATCCATGCAAAGCCTGAGGGTGTTGTCTGCCTTCTTAGAAAATAGTACAGGCGAACCCCAAGGAGAAGTACTGGGTCGAATGAAACCGTTGGCCTACAACTCCTCCAACTTCTTCTTGAGATCCTGCAACTTAGGTTTAGCAATCTTATAAGTAGGAATGGAGACCGATGCCACTCCTGGCACGAGCTCAATAGAAAAGTCGACCTCATGCTCTGAATTCAAACCTGAAAATTCCTCTAGAAAGACGTCCCTAAAATGATCAACCACTAGAGGAAAGTCAAAATATGAAGTCCCCTAGTCATCCGAATATAGACTGGCAATTTGGGCTGTAACTCCTCCTAGCCCATGATGTTCGGGTCCTTCTCGACTCGCATGAACATACCACTCTCCCGATGAAGAAAAGATCCACCCTCTAGTTATATTAAACTCACCCTACGTCCATAGAAATTGATGACTGGATGGAAGGGAACTAACTAGTCCTTTCAGATAATGACATCATAGCTTGTTGTCTCTATGGAATAGAGGTCCCATAAGAAGTGACACCCTGCAACCTTCAAGAGGGCACTCTCTACACTGATGTACACTAACTACTATAGTCCCTAATGGTGTGTCTAGTGTAAAGATATCAGCAGAAGAAAAAATACAAGGACCAAGGCTTTCCACAATAGCAGAGATAAAGCTATGGGGAGACCCTGTGTTAAAAAAAGCGGAAGATAAAACTGAGGCTACTAAGATCATACCTCGAACGGTGGATGGTTCGGGATCCTACTCTTGCTGGGTCTACTCCATTGCAAAATTCTAGCCTGCTACATAGTCTTGTGGCCCTACATGACCGCTCTAAGATAGTTCATCCTGCTATTACTGATAGACCGGCAACTGACCACCCCGGCCACAACCTCCACCTCAGCCTGATCGGTCGGATGAACTCCAGTTCCTAGACTGGTGAGAAACTAGTGGTGATGCTCCCGAATGCAGAGTCATAGAATAACTACTATGTCTAGCTACTGGAGGGAAAAACAAACGGAAATACTAGAGATGACCCATCCTGCTATAAGATCGGCACTCCATTAGGTCTCTTGGGAAACATGGCCTCATATTCCAGCTCCTCCCACACTGGTGGCACACCATGTGTATACTAGAAGGTGCATCCCACCTACTCTGATCTCCTCAAGACATCTCCCTAAAACAGTTTATGCTATCAGCATAAGTAATACAAACTCTGGATGTCAAACCTATTGGGCTCACTACTCCAAAATCCCTCAGATTGCACTCTGTGATTAGCTATTGGTTGACAATAGAGGAAATCTAAGTCAACCTGAAGATGTTCAACTAGGAACAGATCTCCTGCCTGAGACAGTCCTCAAACTTCCTAGCTGAGAACAACTCATCGCCTGCTGGGATAGGTGTGAAATGCTGTAGCTCTGTGAAACGAGAGGAATACTCCATCACAGAAAAGGTACCCTACTCTAAGCTCATGAAATCATGGGCTCAGTTGGCCCTCAAGGTCTCCGGGTATAAGTAATCGTATAAGATACACTGAAACTCCTCCCAAGCCATATTCTGGTGGCATCCCACCTAAGAGATGACATCCCACCACCTCTTGGGGGAGTCTCAAAGCATGTAGATCATGAGATTCACCCCCCACTCTGGTGGTGCCTTGAGATACTTGAAGTTTGTCAGTGTGGCTTCGAGCCAAAACTTTGTAGCCTGAGGTCCTCCTTCTTCTGAGAAGGTGGGAGGATGCTACTGCTGGAAAACCCACATCAAATCATTCATCGATGGGGAAGGAGGCTGAGCTCCCTAGAAGGTCTGCATCATCCTCAGAAAACCCTCCCTAAACTGCACATAGGCACCTGCAACTGGTATAACTACTCGTGCCAGGGCTGGCACAACAGAAGGATCTACAAGAATTCCCTGATTAGCCATATCGGGTGTCTGATCATTTCCCTACAACTGGCTGTCAATTGGAGGATGTCTTGGTGGCATGACTCTGCAAGGTCAAATGCACACCTTAGATTCAAGATTATCAAAAACTGAAAACCGGAAGGACAAGAAGGGAACAGAAGAAAGAAAGCATTCATGTTTTAAAAAACATGACTACACAACGTGTTCACTTAAGTCATTCACATGGGCGTGTACTCCTGCCTAAATTGGTCATGTAACACCCTAAATACACTGCATGTTGTTCGAACACACGGTGTGTACTTGAATCATCTTCCCTGCCTGAGTCCTTCTACAAGGTCTAGCCACACAGCTCTCTTAAGACAAAACTACACGATGTGTTCAAGGTAGACATGACATATACTTCGACAAGCTTCACCAGACCGTGTTGTTAGTGAAATGGCCTTTGTACCCAGGTTACACTACACAACATGTTCCAGACAGACACGACATGTGCAATGAAGTCCCAACCAACATGTGTTGTTAGTTACAGGGTCGGTTACATGGCTGACACTAGACAACGTGTTCCAGGAGGACACATCATGTATGAGAAGAGGTAACACTGACCCATGTTGTTTGTGACATGACCAAGTTCCCAGGTCATACTACATGGCATTTAAAATTCAGACATGGTGTGTATTTGAAAAGGTAACACGACCCGTGTTGTTCGTGACATGGTCGGGGCACCTATTTCAGACTACACGACATGCTAAACTAGTACACACCGTGTTCCTATAAGAATTTCTCCATCTCGTGCCTCTGCCTACATGGTCTACGATACGATTAGAGACTACACAACATGTACATAAGTACACAACATGTACTTTTGAAAAAATTGTTTCTTCCCGAACAAAAGAACATATGGCATTTAGTCAATACTACACAACATGTATTCTGGGTTTTTTCTAGATAGTAAGCCTCAAAAACTACTCCGAGGCCCAGAAAAACACTGAAACGAACACAGAAGGTGCCAAATTCCGATCCGTGAGGGCCCATACTCCCTGAGAATCAATGTTTTTCATCTTATAGAAGTTATAAAAAGTAAAACAAGCAATGATCCACCAAATTATAGTCCATGAGGGACCATAACACCTCAATAACCAACCTTTGGCATCCATCTAAGCAAAGCACTATACAAAAAAATTCCCTGTCAAACAGAAGGGATTTTAGCAAAGCATCTATCACAACAATATGCATAATCTACACAACATCTATCACAATAATATGAAATCTATAATACATCCATGATATCATGGAAATAATTCATGGAATGTGATTTCTAACAAGTTCTTATATGATGCATGAGATGGAATACCAACATCTCATCAGGTTGTGACAGAAATAGAACTACAATAACAACAATGGTAATAACACAAATCATGTGATTCACCCAACGGTGAAATCAAATAAACTATAAAATTGCAAACCAGTAAAATTGCAATAAATGAGGTAGTATGACTTTTCCCTCTACACGGGTTAGCTACACCCTAGAACAGCTTATTACCAAGTACCTATTCTATCCTATCCTTGGTTATAGGCTCTAAACAGTAAGTCAAGAGAAAAGAACCTCCTCTGATACCACTTTATAATTTCTCGGTTCTGGAAGCCACCCAGAGGAACCCCATACCTGGTTGGTCACATGGCCTCAAGTGCATTTCCCCGAATTATAGAGGCTTCCGACTAGTAGTGAGGGCCTTGGGTGTGATAGTGGGGAAACTATGCCCTCATTGGAAGAGTACACAGCGGAAGATAAAAACAATAAACAATAGAGGAAGCAGTAAAAAATCAATACACAAGTGAAAAAAGGAAGACTAAATATGATAAACCATAGGAGCATATATATATATATATATATATATATATGATGCATGATTCATATGTCTAGGAAAACGACCAAACAAGTCACAATGCTGGAAATACAAATAGTACTAAAAACAAGTACCAAAGAAAGATAAACAGCTCCTCAGCATTAGAAGCCTAAGCTTGTTCCTATGCTCTCCAGCTCCACAGCAAGTCAAGTACCTGAAGTCGAAGGATTCTTTCCCTTGTATATACTTGTAACAATATAGTCGGTTTGGGCCCAAAAGCATGACCCAAATAGGGTATGAGACTAAATCCTATTAGGCAACCACCTGAAGATTTGTGCCTAACAGTTAGTGAATATATGGTAGGTAAAAGTATAGAAGATAGTAAACAGGAACATGCTGAACAATAAATAGTCCACAGTTCCAAAGTTAAGCAACAACGAACAAGCAACAAAGCACAATAGGTAACCCTCTGGGAAGTACTCACAACCATCCCCTCTGGTCCTACCTAACATGTACCAACAACCCTCTAGGCAGTGCACTCAGCCTAACCCGTCTGGTTTTCTCATACGGAATTATAAAGACTCTCTGAGAAAGCACACACAGTCAACTCCCCTTATAGTTTAGGGTAGTCAGGAACTCTCTAAGGAAGATTGCACAGTCAATTCCCCTTATAGCCCCATGGTCAAGGAATATCTGAGGAAGCACACTCGGTCAATTCCCCTTACAGCCCAGGTCATTCATAGACTCTCTGAGGAATCTCACACAGTCAATCACTCTTATATCCTATGGTAGTCAGGTGATTCAAACAAACATACATAGACTCTCTGAGGAAGCTCACACGGTCTATCCCCGTATAGTTTAAATCAGTCAAGGACTCTCTAAGGAAGCTCTCTCGGTCTATCCCCTTATAGCCCAAGTAATCCTAGGCTCTCTGAGGATTCTCACACGGTCAATCCCTATATAGTCTAAAGCTCCAAAAATATATGAGGAAGCTCACTCGGTCTATCCCCTTATAATCTACTACACCCAGTTCTCACGGCCCTATGTAGAATAACGGCGTACTAATACAATTTGGACAAATTAGAATTACAGAACAACTTGGCTAAAAAGTTCTACAACATATCAATCATGTCAGAAAACATTTCTCCATCCTACTACAAACAGGCATTGAAACAGACCAAGCACCCATAGAAAAGCAGGACCAAATGGTCATAAACAGAACGTGCATGGGCAGAACCTCCAAAGCATAGTAGTTCAACCATATTAATATTCATATATCCTCTACACAGGCATACTAGCATGGCAGTCATACAACAGGGGTAAAATGGTAAACACACAATAACCCGTTCAAGGGTATTGGTGGAATTTGCAAATAATATTCAAGGACTTTCAACGGAAAGGTGCAAACCACCTACCTCGGGGTTAGGAGATCAATATACTTGAACCTCAAAGCATGATTCTCCTTGTAACTTCGTAGATCTAAGAAAATGTCCAAAATGTTCAACCCACAATAACTTGGAAAAGAAGAGGAATCATGAAACGATGTTCCAGCAGAAGAGAGAACTCACCGATGCAATTCTAATGCAACCGACAATGTTCGATTCGGAGGACAGACGGAGGCTTGGGGGCTCGTCGAAGAGCTGCGGCCATACAGACCCTCTCGGACGAACGAGACCTAGAAGATGAGTGATCTTTCTATCAGAATCGTCCCTAGTGCGTTTAATGAAAAAAAAACAAAATACGCGGCATGTACTTGCTGTTTCCGTACTCTGTATTAGGCGGCCTCCAAGTCACTCCCACACAGCTGTGTGTGTGGCTACTATACGGTCAATGCATAGCCTGTTGTGATAAGGAAGTACACGGTGTGTACTCATAAAGTACATGGCGTGTACTTAGAAAATTTCTAGAATTTCCTCTTTTCTCCAAAAACTACCAGAAAAGGAAAAACATACCTGAAAAGAAGGTCTGTGGTCTTACATTTTACAAAATATTTGTTGTTCTATATTACATATTAGGGAGGTGTGTATTTATTATATTCTAATTACCCCATTTTTTTATGTATCTAAAGTTAAATTAATGGAATAGTGTTAAAAATTACCTTAATGAAATTTTATAATAAATAATATTTTATTTTTTTAAAAAAAAGGTTGGGGTCGAAGCCTCATTTTATTATTAAAGCAAAGAAAATACCTCTTTAACTGGGTAGAGGGAGACCCATTACATAGCCCGAAGGCCCAGTGGGCATTTAGCCCATTACATGACCTGTAGGCCCATTTTTTTGGCCCAAAGCCCATTCTATGAATAGTACAGCTACAGTACCCGCGTTGCTACAGTACTGCACAGTACCCGCTGCTGCTACAGTGCTCTTCCGCCGCTATAGTGCCCATCATTACTACAGTTCCACCACTGCTAAAGTACACTATAGTACTACTACAGTACCTGCACATAATGGGTTTTGAACCCCCATTTTCATGTATATTTAAGGGGTGCTTACCACAAAGCCAAACCCCAACTAAGAATAAATAATATTTAATTAAATGATATAAATTTAATGAAAATTTTATATTCTTCCAAATTAATTTTATATGGTTTTAAACATAAACCATGGTCTATTTATGGGTATTTTTACATTTTATACTAAAATTATTTACCCTTTAAAAGGTATAAAATTTTAATATTTTGGTAATTTTCAAAAGGGTTAATAGGGGTTTATAACTTAGTATAGGGTTGAAAATATTATCCAAACTTGTCTAAATTTTATTTTATGAGATATTGTTTACTCTTAATCATCTTAAATTATAATATTATAAATTTTGAGACATTTTGAAGTCAATTTTAATTTATATTAATTGAATATTTTAAGAAATTATAAGAGTTTCCCTCCACTCAATTATAAAAAGGACACCCTTCTTTCTCTTATTTAAATCACATTGAGCCTTATAGATCAACAAAAATATAAAATTTATCCTTTATACTCTCATATAAACAGAATATTGGTTTTCATCTTCCCAAAATACCTAACATAGTGCCCTTTATTTGATATCTAAAAGAGTTGTTTCAAAGAAGAGGGAATGGCCTAAACCAATCACTTTCTTTTAAATTTGTATTTTTACTCTCAAAAATAAGTTATATTATTCATATAAGAATAAATTAAGTATCCTAAATATACCTAAATATTATTATTATTTTTAAAACTTCTTTATACGCCTTATTTCCCATTAAATGGGAAGTGAAATTACCGCTCATGTGTGCATACAACTTACTGTCTCCATGTAGCAATACAATTAATTTTTCATCACCATATTTTATGTATTTCTATTATGATAGTTTTAATATTTATTTAATATATTTATGTGAAAATTAATGTTTTGTAATGATCATATCATTTATACCTACTTACCATCCAATCCATTGGGAAAAAATAACATCATGCGTGTGTACGTGTGGACTACCGCCTGCACGAAGCGATGCAATTCGTTTTTCATTTATATTTTACATTGTTTGTAATTATGATGAATTTTATGAATATATATTTTATGTATTATATATTAATAATATTTTAAATGTTAATTAATATTTACATTTCTTTCATTCAATACGTTGAAAAATGAAAATAACATTCATGCGTACGCACGACATACCGTCTCCATGAAAGATGTAATTCATATTTTTATCCCTAAAAATGATGGTTGACTATAAATAAATATATATATATATAATTAATATGTATGATATTTATACCATTATTAAATTTATAGAGATTATGGAAGTATGATCAAATTATAAGAACCGAAAGTACCAATCCAAAACATTCATGGAAAACGAAGCACTCATCACCAAAAAGAGTTATTTTAATAAATTATTGTCAAAAAAGGTAGATAAAAGATTAAAAGTAAATAGTTTATGGTTTTATATATACGATTATGTTTCATTTATAATAAACCTATATTTATTATACAATATTGTTTAAAATCTATGAAGGAATTCGGACTTGAGGTAAGGGGTTTTACATTACACTCTCATTGTCTTTTAGGATTATTTATGATTATGTTTATAATGATAAAATAATATAATATAAATATTTTGAAACTCATGAATTTTATTCTACTTAGTTTATTTATTTATAATACAGGTTTTTCTTTTATTTTACTCATCTTAAGTACTCAAGATACTGAAAATATGTTTTTAAGGAAAATCTACTTTATTTCTCTCTTTGGTCGAATAACCTTTTTATTACATATCTATGTTTTCTAAAAATATTTTAAGGAAGGATTTTATTATTATCTTATTATATGTTAAATTAATTTTTCCCTTTTATTTAAATTTTATAAAATAGGCTAAAAGGAATATTATTTTAATTTTCCAAATGAGGTACTTTGTGACTTTTCTGAAAAATGTATGGATGGAATGTTATTTTTAATGTATATGACATGAAAAAAATTTCCCACTATCATGGTTGAACAATTTTTTGAAGATTAAATTAAAATTTTACATGGTTATTTTCAATAAAAAATAAATCCATAATATTTTGAATTTTTTTTACATTTTAAAGAATTTATTTTAAAATGGAAAGGTTATTTTCATAAAAAAAAATTTAATGATATTTTGATTCATCAATGAAAAGAACATTCAATATTACATATGATTTACTTAGAATATAATCCAAGTATACCATCATTAATCTTTATAGGGATGATTTATGTTTACTATGGAATGATTTCTATGCAACCGATTCCTTTTACATAGTTAATACTATGATGAAATGTTTTTTAAAACCCATTTTTTCATGGGTTATAATATGATAAATGGGTTATGATCTTTTAGAACACATATTAATTATTTTAATTATGTGATGGGTGGGACCTATATATCCCTCTAATTCAATGGTTATTGATTTTAATATCATGAGATAAATATGTCTGGAATGGGGAGTGGACCTAGTTCAGTAATATAATTTTTTCACTATGATAGTATTGGTAGTAAACCATGGCTACTATGATAATTTTGGGAGTGAAATCATTACACTATGATAGTCTTATAAAATATCTTTAAGTACTAATTAAATTATTTTATATGATTATGAATATTCCACAATTCCATCTCTTATGCCTATATTATTCTCTAATGGATCATGTTATTTGATTTATTTATGATTCATTCCTTATAAAATTCCAAGATTTATGTCATGACTCAAGATTATGATCTATGATATATAGGGTATAGTTTTCTATTGTTGATATCATGTTCTTGTATACTTTTTCTTAGTTTATTATTATATGATAATTGATATCTCCCTTGTTTACCCTTAATAAGTATCATATCTCACCATTTTATATGTTTCCTTTCCCCGGTTATGAAAAAAGGTTTTATATATTTTATGTTTAAGAAGGGTGATATTTATGAAGATCTTAATGGGAGAAAAAGTTGAAATATCATGATATGGTTTTTTATGCCTCCAAGTATGTAAATATATGATAATTATACAATTATGGTACAAATATTTCGATTATGTATATAATATTAATCTACTTAAATGTAAGATTTATTTATATAAAGTTCAAGTCACTATAGTTAAGTATGGAACCTTTTATCTAATTTGAATTTTAAATGGATTCTTAATGTTCAGAACTAAAACTTTTGGAAGTACCGAATTATAGAAAAATAATATTAGTCTTCTTAGTGAGAATAATATAAAATTTTTATTGGAAAATGGTGTATTGAAGTTCAATAATATTTATGTTGAAACTTGTGAGAGTTTTATAATACTAAAATAATTGGAATTTTATTTTAATTTGAATAAAACATAACCTTTCAGTCTAAACTATGAATTGGTTTGTACAAGTGTTTAAGTTCCAACACTAGTTTAGTCCCACATAAGATATTTATTCTTTTCCATATTTATAAATGATTCAATAGGAAAGGTGTGGGTATATTTCTTATTTTAGAAGTCAAAAGTTCTTGATTTTTTTAATCAATTGTATGATATGGGTGAAATTGATACAAGAAGAAGTTTTAAATTGATTAGGTATGGTAATTATTGTGAATAATGTGTAAGGGTATTCAATAAATATTATTGAAAGAAAAGAATTAGAATTTAGAAAACTATACCAAGAACATCAGAACAAAATGGTGTGGATGAAAGGATGAACAAAACATTATTTGAGAAGGCACATATTATGAGGTTTTACTCTAATATGTATAGATAAATTTGGATGGAATCACTAAATTGAACTGTGTTCTTAGTTAACTGAAGTCCCTCAACACCAATGTGGAATGAGATTCGTAAGAAATTATGGTCTGATAAACTAAAATAAATTTACCTTATGAATGTTTTTGGAAGTATATCATATGTTCAAATTGATGCCAAAGAGAGTGAAACTATTGAAGAAAAGTCCCAATTGGTTTTCTTTAAAGGCTATGGAGATGGGAACATTAGTTTTTAACATCAGGATGACATTTTTTGAAATTTCTTCAGTGCTAGAAATGTTCTATTTAATAATAGTCACTTAAACAAAGACCAAAAATTGGAAGAGGCTAAATTTGTTTTCAAATAATAAATATTTCAGGTTCAAGTTGATTTATTTGAAAGAAACTGTTGGACTCACCTATTTTGATAATCCCAAATCATGTTTAATTATATAATGGGTTAGTTGTTTGAAAATCTACTTCAATATATTTTTGTCTCATGAATTTGCTAAAATCTATTTAGAGTATAAAAAGTCTCTAAGTCAAAGGTCACTACTGAAGGTTACTGGTAAGAGGTCACTATTTTTTTGGCCACTATCACGGTCACCATTGACAAACCTACAGATGAACCTTAATGCTTGATGTCATTTGTGAAAAGGTCACCGTTGAATACCTTAGTGATTAAGGTTACCATTATAAGAGCAATAGTTATAAAGTTACTGTTGGAAGTCACCAGTACAAGGTCACGGTTAAAAAGCCTACCATTGAAGTACTTACCGAATCATACAGATGTTGAGTCAATGTGATAGCTCTCTATTGTGACAAGGTTACTATTACAATGAGTTTTTGTTAGAAGTCCACTATTAGACTTATTACTAGAAGTCTAATGTTAAGTAGTCTACTACGAACGAGCTCACTGGTAAGACCTACCATTGGTGAAGTCTACAATTGGTAAATCCTACCATTAGTAAAGCCTGTCATTGGTAAAGCCTACTTTCCATTGGTAAATTATACCATTGGTTAAGTCTACCATTAGACAAGTCTACCGTTAGTAAAGCCTACCGTTGGACAAGCCTACCGTTGGCGAAGCCTACCACTGGATACGCCTACCTATAGAAGTCTACTGTTGATTAAGCTTGCTGCTGAAGATGCTACTGATTGATAGGCTACTGTTACAAGTCTACTGATAACATATTCTATACTTTATCCATTTTCATAATATATTCATAACGGTCATATTTGATTGATTTTAAGCATCTGATATTAATTAATATTGACTGTAGACATATCAAGAGAACATATCTTGACAGTACGAGGTACGAGGAAGATTTCACATGATGTACTTGCTCCTTTTTTCAAACCTCAAATATGAACGAGAGAAAGACCGAGGAAGAAAGATATATAGAGGCATAGATAAAAACAAAGAATATTCTAGATGTTCAATGCATTACTAAAGAACAAGAAGAAGAACACTCCAGTGCATATAATGAAAATCTAAAAGCTTCATGAATATCTTTTTGAAGAACATATTCAAGGCTATAATGATGTGGCTAAAATAACCCTTGTACCAATAATTTGAACATCTCAGTACCTAGTATCCAGTACCTAAAAGTTGTGACACTGTTTTTAGAGGAAACTTGAAGATAAGAACAAAAACTTCATTTCCTCAACTCCAAGAAGTCCAGAGTTGATCTTCAAACACATAGAGCATTCTAAACTCCATCCTAATTTCCCTAGTTCTACTATGTTTCTTATTTTACATTTTTGAGCAGTGTGTGTAACACCTCAAGCATCTACGGTACACTTCTCTTTGAATAATGCAATAGCGTGTGTTGTATGGAACATCGAGTTCTAACACACCACAACCAATCAAACTAGCCGTTATGAATAGTAATACCTAATTTTTGAAATTTTATAAATTTTATTTTTCAAAATTTACTTCATTTTTGGATTTGGAATATCTAAATTATCCTAGGGTGAATTTTGGGTATTTTTCTGAAAAACTTCATTTTTTGATGAATAGTGAAACTACTAAGTGGTAGTTAAAAAAAATGAATTTTTCATAAAACTTAATTTCACCGCTTCTATGATTGGAATTTCAAAGATCCGAGAGACACGGTTAATATTAAGTAGTAAAATGTGGTTCATTGAGATGAAAATAATTTTTGGGGAATAGTAACTTTTTAATTTTATTTACCACGGTTAAAAGTAATAGGGTAATTAAGGGTAAACATGATATTAATATTACCCTAAAACATGTCCTAATTCTATTGGACAAGTGTATCTCGAACAAAAACAATCTTAGGAATAAAATATTATCATTTAGGTCTACATGGATTAGATTAGGACATTTATTATTATTTAATTCAAAGAAGAGTTAAAAGAGTTAAAATCAAAGTTTATTTACTAAAACATTAATATAGGATTATACATAAGATAAATTCAATGGTAAATATTCATTATAAAGACAAAAATATTTCCTACATAATTATATTTTATTTATAATTTTTTGACATTGAATAATTTAATTTATTTATGACACAATGATGATGCAGTAATTACCTTAATAGTGAAAAATTAAAATAATTAATATTATAAATACTCAAATAAATATAATTTGAGACTTTTTATGAATTACAATAATTTTCTAGATTAATATGACATGTTACGATTGACTTAATTAATGTTTTTCGAAGTAATCATTCTTTTATGATTTTCACAAAAATCAATTATTGAATAGTGTCAAAATTGACATAAAAGAGTTTTTAAAACAAATATTATATTATTAATTGATATTAAATACCTAAAAATCTAAGGTTCGGCCAAGAGACTTATATCATGATAGGTGTATCATTAATGGACCACTTGGGGGTCTCTTGTATGTCTATAGTAAGTTTATTAACTATATAATATAAAAATACAATGTGACATGGTAAGTGTCAAACTAATTAACTAAGAGTTAAAACTAAAATATAAGGTTAATATAATGACCCAAACCTATCTAAATTCTATTGGTTGAGTGGTTTTCGTTACATCCCCACATTGACCTTTAAATAATACACTTTTTAGCCATTATAAACAGAATATGAATTTATTATAAAATAATATTTCTAATATTTCCAAAGGTGCCCCTCAAACCTCGTATAAAAGGAAACTCCCCCTTCTCATTAATTAACACCTTCAAAGCCTTTTGGTTCGGCCAAAACCTGCCCAAATACTCTCTAAACTTCTCTCAATACAACCTACAGGCCTTATTTTGATCAGAAAGCCAACCTAAGGAGCCCTTTTGATCAAATCAAAAGGAAGAACCCAAAGAAGAAGTAATGTTTCACCACCCTTTTTCAAATTCATTTCTTCTTAAACATCTTCTTTCTTTGTTTTTTCCCATTCTAAAATAATTAATACAATATCTACTATATACTGTAATATTATTATAAATATGTTACAACCATATTCAGTATTCTATCCATCCTTTGAATGACATGTCACCATACGTGCGTACGTACGGCTTACCCTCTCCACGTCGTGGTGTAATTGTTGTTCAATATATTATTATTTTGATGGGTATAATAATGATTTATAATTCATGTAAATAATAAATATAACATGATAATGATTCTCTATATATGATATACCATCGAATTATATATTATTTTAATATCAAAATAATGATATTGTCGCTCGTGCGTACGTACAAACTATCGTCTCCACAAACGCGATGAGATTCATTCTCCATCGTATCCATTCAAGTATAATTATCATTTGATGATTCAAAAATAATGTTTAAGGACTTGATATCATTCTGTATATGAATAATATACAACCTATCCATGACAAACATGTCTTACATAACAAAACATATAAATGAAAACGACTAAGTTAACACCTGAAACAATGATAATACTAAGATATTATTAGCAAATCAATGTTAATAGATCAAATATTATATCATATTAATGTATATGATTCTTATATAATTTAATAAAAATTATTTCACCATTATACATGAGGCTAAAATACCCCCAACCAAGGAAAAGTACAAGGTAAGAGTTTATTCCTCAATCTCTTCATTATCCGAGGTTGTTTATACGTAATAATCTATTGGGACTTCTTTATCATCCACATCCATGTTTCTTAAAAATGTATTTCAAATCATTTTTACTATTTACTAGAATATGGGTTAAAGTTATTTATACCCTTGTTTGACTTTTTATAAGAGGTTTATAAAATAATATTTCCATTATTTTCCAAACAAGGTGCTTTTTAACCTTTTCAACAGAATTAAGGTAAGAATGTTTTTTTAACTTATACGGCAGGTGTGGCTATTTTCTGCCATTATAAAATCGTCGAAGCTTCCCTTAAAATATTATAAGAATATTTTCAAAGAAAATGTTTTATTTTATATGACTCTTAAATGATTTCAAAATAAAAAAGAGATATTTATCTAAAAAGAGTTTTGATTTCATCATTGTCAACATCATTTGATGGATTTTAAGCTTATTTGAAGCTGATTTATTATGAAACAAATCTTCCATATTGTATTGAAGGTTTTTTGATATGTTTGACTATGGATATGTTATATTTATACACTTCATTGTTTATGGTGAATGTGTTGGCATTTCGTATGCTAGTTTTAATATGAATGTTTATGTTATGTTTAAACCTTTTCATATGGGAATGCATTGGACTTAATATGTGACGGATGGAGCCTGCTATAGCTCTTCTAGGCATCGGTCGATCTCATGAGACAAACTAGTGTTTTGGAACAAGGCCTTGGAAAAATCTTATTTGTAGTCTTGGCACGAGGCCTTGGATATGTGGTTATGATAATCTGGCATTATGCATTCCATCATTATGAAAGTGGTTATCTATATTGCATGTGATTATTCGATTAGTAGAATATCCATGTGAATAAGTAAATGGAATTATTTCATTTTATTTTTTCCATACTATGTTGAAGTTCAAGTTTAAAAGGCTTTTGTTTTAGTTATACATTGCCTTAAATGTTTATTCTTATTTATGAAAGTTTCCGCTATATTGTTATCCTTACTGGGAATTTGAGCTCACCCCTTTTATATGTTTTATTTTTTCCAGGATGTGAAGAAGTAATTTATGAATGACCTGCAGGGATAGTTTGAGGGGATAAGAGTGTGGACTATGGAGACTATATTGTTGTAGTTTTTCACTTTATGATGTAATGTAAATTTTATGAATGTATCTAGTGTTTCCAAGTCTACTAAACTAATCGATCTTTCGAGATTTGATCTTTCTTGTGATCATGCCAATGTTATGTAATAATGCACCGACTTTGGGTAACTGGGGTCGGGGCGTTACAGTGTGTGTTTGTTATATACACACTATCTCTTGTGCTTTAACTAGGGGATACTAAAAATCTCCACTCAAAACTCTCTAACTTTTCTTTATGACACATAACTGTGGAAGAAGCCTTATGTGGCTTGGTTTCTTGTTTTCCCACATAGAACTGTGGTAGAGTTTGTAGAAACTGGAAAATTTGTAAAAACTATTGTAAACTCTGATATAGGTTGCATATCAAGTTTTTATAAAAACTTATTGGTGGAAGGTGATCACCAAGTGGAGATGATTAGGTCTCAGCTTGAGACTGAACCTATTGTTTATATTGTTGTGATAATCCTCATATACTCTGTTCAATTTTATCCGCTGCTTATATTTTTCAAAGATAGAAAATTCTTTTTACATTCACTCTGATAGTTGTTTTGGTTAGTATATATATATGTTTAATTCAGTAAACCTATTTCAAAAGTTGAATTAGTGATTTCATTGATTCAGCTGAGGACTAATCAACCGTAGAGAAACTTATTGAGAAATTAAACATCTATATCTCTACTACCTTAATTTACTGGTCTATTTAGAATTGGTAGAGTTTTATCATAAAGTTTTTTGATAGAAATTTTAATTATAACTCAATTCACCCCCATCTTGAGTATCCACTCCGGCCAAAATTTGGTATCAAGGGGATGTTATTTTCAAGGGTTCAAATAATATTCAACTGTGATTTTAGTTGTATCTTCAAGATCTTAAAATTTCTATCATATCTAAATTTACATTTATTTAAATTATATGTAACTATGGAAACTAGAGTAGAGGGTGCTATTACTAACATTACACCTTTCTTTAACGGTAATAACTATTCTCAGTGGAAATTAAAAATGAAAATGTATCTAGAGAGCATGAGACCTGAAATTTGGGATAGAATTGAAGAACAACACGTATTGCCTGCTATTTCTAGGGAAAAATGGTATCAGTTGACTAAATCTACATATAATAATAATTTTAAAGCAATTAATGCTTTTTACTATTCTTTAGGTGATGAGGAATTAAATAGAATATATGCTTGCAAAACTGCATATGAAATTTGGGATACTTTAGCTATCTCTAATGAGGTAACAACTAATGTTAAAGAAAGGATATTAAATACATATACTATTAAATATGATAATTTTATAATGAATCATGACGAACTTATTTCTGAAATGTATCTTAGGTTCAATGAAATAGTGAATATTATGAGTCTTCTTGGAAAACAAGTGGATATAAAGGACCAGATTGTGAGACTACTTCGATGACTACATGACAGATGGAGAAGAACTTCTTTTTCTATCTGAGAATCTTGTGACATAGGCAAACATTCAGTGAAGGAACTAATTGGAATGCTTATGATGTATGAAGAATAACATAATGTGAATCAAGAAGTAGGAGAAGAACCAAGGAAGAAGTCAATAGAATTCAAGAGTTCAACCTCAAAGAGTAAAGAAAAAGAAAAAGTTCAAGTTCCAATAGATAGTTACACTAGTGAAGAGATAGATTCAGGTGGTGATGAGGAGATGAATCATCTTGCTAGAAGGTTCAAAAAGTTCTACCGAAAGAAGAAATTCTTTAGGTAGTAAAACTACAAGGGAAATTATGATAGTAAAGGACAATGGAAGAAAGACATAAAATGGAATGACAACTCAAATGAAATAATCTACTATGAGTGAAAATGAAAAGGTCATGTGAAGGCAGACTGCCCTAAGCTGAAATTTAAGAAAAAATATGAAGATAAGGTAAAGAGTTTTAAAAAGTCTATGAGATCTACTTGGAGTGCTTTAGAAGATATCTCTAGTGGATCTAATGATTCTGATAGTGAACATAACAATCATGCTAACTTATGTTTCATGACAGAAACATCTGAGGTAACACTTAATTCTATTATACATAATGCCTATTATTATGTAAATAAGAGTGAGTCATATAATGATGAAGATATGAATAAGGATGAACTATTTTAATACTTTTAAATGCTTGAGGATACCTTTAATAAGCTCAAGGAAGAATATAAATCATTAAAGAGACATCATGATTTAAATGAAAATTATAAGTCAAAACTGGATATTGAAAAAGATAAATTCTCCCATTTGTTGAAAGATAACACTGAACTTAAATTATCCAGTGAACAACTAAAGAGAGATCTTGAGAAGTTTACTGCATTTAGAGATACCTTAACTTAGTTGGTAGGAAAACAGATTGCTCCAAAATATACAACTAGTCTAGGATATCATCCAAGACAGAGAAAAATTAGCAAAACCAAATTTGTTCCAAATTTTGGACAGTTCAATGCTAGTTCCAGTTCTGGACCATATTTTGAGATAGAATTTTCTAAAGGACATAACAAATTTTTTATGCCACCAAATATGTATGTTGATGTTAGGAAACCTATAAAGAAAATATGGGTTCCCAATGTTTTACTTGATAACCTCTCTAGTTTCAAGAAAATATGGGTACCAAAGTTACCTCATGCCTAATCTATTTTGTAGGGATGTTGCCTAAAGAGTTACTATAAGACATTGTGGAACTTGGACAGTATATGTTCAAGACATATGACATGAGATTATTCTTTTTCAGGAGCCTAATCAAATTTGATGGTGGACATGTATCTTTTGGTGACAATGCTAATGGAAAAATCATGGGCTTAGGTCAAATTGGTAACCCTAATACAATTTTAATTTTAAAAGTAGTTTTTGTTTATGGATTAAAGAAAAATTTACTTAGAATCTCTCAGTTGGGTGATGATGGTTTTCATATCAAGTTTGAAAATGATTCATGCAATATTTTTAATTACAAATATGATTTAGTATTTACTGCCTGTAGAAATGAAAATTTGTATACTGTTGATTTAAATTCCTTAACCAAGCAAAATGTTTCTTGCTTAAATGATTTTCATAAGGAATCCTGGTTGTGGAACAAAAAGTTAGGATACTAAAATGTGCTCTCACTTAGGAAACTGACTATGAAATGTTTAGTTAGAGACACACCTAAATTGGAATTTCCTCTTAATAATGTGTGCAATCCCTATCAAAAGGGAAAGAAACACAATGTTTCATTCAAACTAAAGAAAGACGTCTCTATTTCTCAATGGCTTGAGTTGGTTCACATGAACTTTTTTGGATCATCAAGAGTTTCAAGTTTAAATGGGAAAAACATTGTTTATGTTCTTGTAGATTATTTTTCTAGGTACACTTTGGTATACTTTCTGACTCACCAATGTGAAGCTTGTTCTCGTTTTATCAAATACTCCAAGTCTGTATAAAATCATAGTGGACTTAGAATTAAGACCTTGAGAAGGGATCATGGATTTGAGTTTGAAAATCATGAGTTTGATTCTTATTTCTCACACAATGGCTATAGTCACAATTTCTATGCTCCTAGAACACCTCAACCTAGAGTCGTAGAAAGAAGAAATAGTACACTTCAAGAGATTTTCTGAACTATGATTAGTGAGTATAATCTACTTATTTATTTTTGGGATGAAGCTGTAAATACATCTCTTTATACCATCAATAGAGTCTTAATTAGACCAGTTCTTAAGAAGGCCCCTTATGAGCTTTGGAACAATAGGCAGCCTAAGGTTAACTACTTTAGAGTTTTTGGCTGTAAAGTCTTTATTCTTAACACTAAGGACTATCATGACAAGTTTTCCTCCAAAAGTGATGAAGGAATTTTCCTAGGTTACTCAATCTTGAGTAAAGCATAAGAGTATTCAATAAGAAAACCAAATGTGTAGAAGAGTCAGTTCATGTCAAATTTGATGAGACTGATCAACATGAACCCAAAAACTCTCTTGAATATCTTTTGTAAGATATATCAATTCTGGAACTTAATGAAAATGATAGTGAACCCCCTATAAAAGTAACCAATTCGGGTAATCTTCCAAAATCTGCACCTGTTGAGTCTGAACCTATAAACAACCATGAGGAGTCTATTTCAATTCTTTCTCGAGGTATTATAACTCTCAAGAACAATCCTTTAGATGTTGTAGTAGGTGATTTAAATAGAGGGACACAAACTAGAGCTTCTCTGAGAAACCAGGTTGAACATCAAGATTTTCTTTCACAGCTTAAACCCAAAAATATTAATGATGCTATCAATGATGAATTTTGGATTATGGCCATGCAACAAGAATTAAATAAATTTGAAAAACAAATTCAGGGAACTAGTTAAAAGACCTAAGGACACTTTAACAATAGGCACTAAATGGGTTTTTAGGAAAAAAATTTATGAGTCTGGAAATATAGTTAGAAACAATGCAAGGTCAGTTGCACAAGGATATAGTCAACAGGAAGGAATAGACAATGAGGAGACCTTTTCACTTGTAGCTATATTAGAGTCCAGTAGGATACTACTTGCTTATGAAACTCATCTGAATTTTAAACTCTATCGAATGGATGTTAAAATTGCTTTTCTAAATGGGTACATAGTTGAGGATGTGTTTGTTGAACAACCCCTGGTTTTATAAATCCCCATTTTCTAAATCATGTTTTTAAAATTTCAGAAGCATTATACTGTTTAAAGCAAGCTCCATGAGCTTGGTATGATTGGCTCAGGTTTTTTCTTATTTCAAAATTTTTTACTAATGGAATAGCTGATCTGACTCTCTTTATTAAAATAATTTCCCAAGATTTTTTGATAGTACAGATTTATGTAGATTTTATAATTTTTGGATCTTATAAAAATTATTTATATACTGATTTTAAAAAAATAATGCAAAATGAATTTGAAATGAGTTTAATGGGAGAAATTAAATTTTTCCTTAGATTTCAGATTTTTCAAAATAAAGATGGATTGTTTTAAATCAAAGTAAATATGTTAAGGATCTTTTAAAATGTTATGTTTTGGATGGTAGTAAAGGTAGTGATACACCTATGAGTACCACTTGTAAGTTGTATGCAGATGAAGTTGGAGAACCAGTGGATCAAACCAACTATAGAGGTATGATAAGGAGTCTACTCTACCTTACAACTAGTAGGACTAGAATTATGTTTAGTGTATTCATGTGAGCTCACTTTCAAGATAATCCCAAATAATCTCATTTAAATGATGTTAAAAGGATTTTCAAATATCTCAAATATACTGCCAACTTAGGACTATTTTATCCAAGAAAACAATCATTTAATCTTATAAGTTATTCTAATGATGACTTTGTGGGATGCAAGTTAGATAGAAAAAGAACCTCTGGAGAAATTCACCTTTTAGGCAAGTCACTAGCATCATGTTGTAGTAAGAAAAAGAATTTTGTTTCATTATCTACTGCCGAAGCTGAATATATAGCTGCTGGTAGTTGTTGTGCTCCAATTTTGTGGATGAAACACACTTTACTAGACTATGGATATCAATCCAAACATGTCTCTATAAATTGTAAAAACACAAGTTCTATTGACATTTCTAAAAATATAGTATCTCATGCTAGGACAAAGCATATTTATGTAAGACATCACTTATTGAGAGATCATTATCAAAGAGGTGATATCACTCTTGAATTCATTGGCATTAAACATCAATTGGATGATATATTCATGAAGACATTGAATTCGGAGAGGTTAAACTACATCAAACGTGAATTAGGGATTATTAATTTCAGTATAGGTAACCTCACCATTGCACCACACTATTAGAACATCACCGTTGCACCTCAATGTTAGAACCTCACCATTGCACCTCACTGTTCGAACCTCACCATTGAACCTCACTGTTGAACCTCACTGTTAGAACCTTACCGTTGAACCTCACTGTTAGAACTTCACCATTGAACCTCACTATTAGAACCTCACCATTGCACCTCACTTTTAGAACCTCACTGTTGGGTACCTAACTTTTGGACTTTACCATTACTTCATATTTTATGTGGGAATATGAACCATTTTATTAGTATTTTTTTTCTCGATTTGTTTTTATTTCAATCCCTAAATGATAAAATTAGATTACAAACACCTTTTGATCCACTATCTTCCTCACTCTCTAATCCCTAGTCCAAAATCCTTACACCCTAACATTCCACTGAACCCTCAAACCACTTAGGACCTCAATGGAAAGAGTCAAGCGACCTTCAGCTCATGATGTAGATGCACCAAGGCCTAAAAGACCCCGAGTTGAGTCTAGTGGTGGCAGTAATATATCAACAGAGCATGTTAACCCGCATCTGTTAAAGAGGAAAAGTGTAGCAGAAAAGGAGTTAAGCAATGGTTGGTTTCTCTCAAGAAAATACTTAGTGTTAGAGGCACTAGAGGCTCAAGGTTGGGTGGAGTTCATTGCGAACAATAATGGGCCATATTACCTAAGGCTAGTCAAAGAATTCTATGATTATCTGAAATTCGAGAAGTCAGATGATGAGAACCGATTGTTATCAAGAGTAAATGGAACTGAGGTAAGATTTTCATCTACTGAATGGGTTTAATTTATAAGGGTACCTCATGAGGGTATATGTGACTATTACTCTGGAATGATTCCTCCAGATAGTGATATTTTTGGGTATGAGAAATCTTTGGATGAACTGACAGGAAATGGGACCTCAAGGAAGATTATTGCTACTGAAATGAATGGAGAGGATAGAATCTTATTCATGTTTATCCAACATGTGATGTGTCCCAGGATAGGGTACTTTACTGTTTTGAAGTATCAGGACATATTATTATTGTATTTACTAAAGCATGTACATAAGATCAACCTGGGTAGGTTGCTGATGGCTCAGTTAGAAGACATGAATAAGCAAAGTTCTAAATAAAATTCTCTATTTCATGCCAAACTAATTTATGTGATTCTGAAGGATAAGGGCATTGCTGGCGATAAAGAGGAAACAATTGTATCCAATAACAATTTTTGTATCTCCAAGATAATCTACAATTTCATGAAGATCAGCTAGAATCCCTAGAGAAGAGAATAGGTAAATTATGATGATAATATTTATGAGAAGTTTGACCCTGTAAATAATCCTTCTAGGACAAAGGATAAGAGGGATCCAGGTCTGAAGCCAGATGAGGCAGAACCTGTATATTCTGATGAAGAAGAAGAGGAGGTTGTGGAACTTGAGAAAGAGGGTACTCATATAGATGATAGGAGTGATCCCGATCTACCACCCAGTCCTCTTGTTGGAATGCTAGCTTTTGGAGCTCCCAGTTCTCCAAGAGAGTTACCAAGGAGAGAATATATCCTAAGGGACAATGAAGTTGATGAAATCAGTGGAGAAGAGTATGATGAGGCTCATACCACTATTATAAATACTTCAGAAGAATAATAGGATACCGAATCTGTTCAATCTGACCATGAGGAACATGAGGCTATTGATGATAAAGATAGTGAAGGAGAGAAACTCAATTTGAGTCCTCTTATAGGAGTCACTGAAAGGTCAGTGAGTGAACAGGCCGAAGAAGTTGTATCTACTGCCCTTTTTATGGAAATTATGGATGACTCAGTCGAGGCAGTAGCTCACTCTACTGGTGAGTCAGTTGATGAAGCAGAAACAACTACCAAGGTTTCAAGGCTAGAAGAAGCTGAAATAGTTTTCCAAGAGGTAGCTTTAATTAAGGGGGAGCATCTAATTGCCAAAGGATCAGTATCTGTTATTCATGACATTGAAGGCTAGACTAAGGGCCCGGGGTTTCTGGTGTTGGGACTAGATTATAATGACTCAGAAGATGAAAGGCCCAATAGAAGACCTTCAGATCCAAACCTCATTTTCGTAACTTCGGAAAACTCTTTCCCTCAAAACTATGTCAGAAAGGTAGACCTTGAATCCATGAAATCCAACCTATAGAGAATGTATAAGGATAGGTCCTCTGAGATGTACAAGGTTGTTGCTCTAGTTCAGGAGAATTTATCATCTCAGTTATCCAAAATACACTCCAGTATTCACTCTGATCTTCTTCAGAAAGTAAGGAAGTGTCAGAGTCAAATGAGTGAGTTGTCAAAATCTGTGGAGCTTCTAAAACAATCAGTTGTGAGATTGAATTATACTCTGACCTCTAGAGTTCAGGCAGACAAGTATATTCAATATGTCAAAAGTGTAGTGCAGTAGTTGGTAACTGTGTTTGATTATTTTAAGAAGTCCATGGAAACACATGTGAAAGGTCAACATGATGATTTGAAGTGGTTGATCAGTGGTATGACTAAACAAGGAACCCATATTTCAAACAAAAATAGATGGCTGAATTATGGGCACCAATTCACACATCCCTCTTTCGAGGCCACCCAACCAATATTACAAGTAGAGAATCACTATATCCAAATGAGATAAAACATAATTCTAAAACCATAGATCCATATACAATCCATCAACATGTAGAAACAAAGTAACATGAACCACAAACAATAATACACAAAGAAATCCATACCTCACATGAGAAATCATCAATCCACTTAGACATCTGCCAACGAATGCCTAAAGGACCAACTAGAATCAGTCCAAATCTAACTTTTAAGGTTAACAGAGACCATCAGTGCATCTGGCAAGAAGAAAAATGATCCAAAGACACCATCTCAAGAAGGATCCATCATCCACCAGAAGACCATCATCATCGCCAGAGGGAGTCTCCAGATGAACATTCCAAGCATTTGACCATCACCCGAAACAGATCGCTGTCATGCCCCCCACACGAGGTTTGATTCATCATGAGATGCTCGGATTGGGAAGAACTAAGGAAGATGAATCCTGAAAAAGAAACGATTGAAGTCGAATATGTCGTGTTGCCAGCAAGGTCACAAGAAAAAAAAACCCTCCCACTTCCATCAGACCCCGCTAGATTACTCAGATCTTAGATCACGGAGGTGAAAGACCCCCAAACCTTCAATAACAGTAGTAAAACGCGATGAATGGTCCACGAAGGGCCAAACTGAAGAATTCCACAGATGAAGAAGGCATGTATACCAAAGCAGGATGAGGAAGAATCATGTAAGAGGCTTGAAGACATCAAATTTGGAGAACCCTAGTTGATGGATCTCACATCAGGATGAAGAACCAAGCAATGGAGAACCCTAGTCGAATAAAAACCTCACAGGTTCTCCAAGTGATAATGGCCTGGTCTGACTAAATCCTTTAAGGAGATAGTAGCATTCTCTCTAGCACCTCTAGGTGCATCTTCTTCTACTTCATCCTCTTCTCCAGTAGAAATTGAATATTTCATATCCATTGTTAGAAAATAAGTGGAAAAGTTCTATGGTTCCAGTACTTCAAACTCTCAGGTCATTTCTATTACCAGAGAAATTCATACCCTTGTGGGAAATTATTTAAGGTAAGGTGCTCAAGATCAAAAGGCCATCAAGGAACAGGTTAACTCTTTTTACAAAAGTGTATGCACTAAGCATCATATGGATGTTCACTTCAAGTTGTTGTTGGAGAACTTGAGGATTCCACCTATCTCTCAGGCATTTAAGGATCAAGTGAGAAAGCTTCAAGAGTTGACTCCTTCCTTGGAGAAATTTATAGAAAATAAGGATGACTTTATCTCAGCCATGGAGAGAGGTGGAAACATCATCATGGACTTCAGGAATCTTCTGTTACCCTTCCTCCATGTGGATTGTACACCCATTGATGTTCCTCCAGCAATACCTTCTGCCTCCACTGCCTCAGCCTCGGCCAGTGCTACTCCTTTAATGTCTCCTAATCAAGCCATCAGAAGCTTGACTCTAATGATTCCTCAGAGAGTCACTCCCTCCAGAGTCACTAAAGCTTCTGTTGTAGCTTATCCTATCATTATTGATACTATCCCTCGACCATAATCTCTTCATCCACCTTCAGACCCTCCAACTTCCTCTTCCAAAGGGAAGGAGTCATTACCTATTTCTGATGTGGATTGAGTGTGGTTGTATCTTTTAATAAGGATTTTCTAAATCTCTTTGAATCATGTAATAATGTTTCATTAATACAAATATTATCTTTTGTCTCTTATTTCATTTATTTTTGCTAATCACAATGTGGGAGAAAATACAACACAAGTAATTCTATATCCATATCACATTAATCCCTACTACTGCAAACACCTATTTATTCTATTACCTTATCTCTAATTTTAATTATCTCTAAAAATATTATAATTATTCTAAAGTTTAATGGAATAATTTGTTATTATCAAAAGGGACATATTTTTGGACTCACCTATTTTGATAATCCCAAATCATGTTTAATTCTATAATGGGTTAGTTGTTTGACAATCTATTTCAATCTATTTTTATCTCATGACTTTGATAAAATCAGTTTATAGTATAAAAAGTCTCTAAGTCAAAGGTCATTGCTGAAGGTTACCGATAAGAGGTCACTATATTTTAGGCCAATGTCATGGTCACCGTTGAAGACCTTATTGATGAAGGTTTCCATTATATGAGCTACAGTTATAAAGTTGCTAGTTGAAGTCACCAGTACAAGTTCACTGTTGTAAATCCTATCGTTTAAGTACTTACCAAAACATAAAGAAGTTGAGTCAATGTGATAGGTCACTGTTGTCACAAGGTTGCTGCTACAAAGAGTTTTTGTTAGAAGTACATTGTCAAACATATTACTGGAATTCTACTGTTAGGTAGTCTACCACGAATGAGCTCACTGGTAAAACCTACCATTGGTGAAGCGTACCATTGGTGAAGTCTACTGTTGGTAAAGCCTACTATTGGAAAATCCTACCACTTATAAATCCAATAGCTAGTAAATTATACCATTCATGAAGTATACCATTTGAAAAGTCTACCATTAACAAAGCCTAACTTTGGACAAGCCTATTGTTGGCGAAGCCTACCAGTAGATACACCTACTAATAGAATTCTGCTACTGATTAAGCTTGCTGCTGAAGATTCTACCGAATGATAGGATACTGTTACCAGTATACTGATAACATATTCTATAATTTATCCATTTTCCTAATATATTCATAACAGTCATATTTGATAGATTTCATGCATCTGATATTAATTAATATTTTTTGTAGACGTATCAGGAGACCATATCTTGACAGTACGAGGTATGAGAAAGATTTCAGGTGATGTACTTACTCCTTTTTTCGGACCTCAAATATAAAAGATAAAAAGACCAAGGAAGAAAGATATATAGAGGCACAGATAAAAATAAAGAAGAGTCTAGAAGTTCAATGCATTACTGAAGAAAAATAAAAAGAACACTCCCAGTGCATATACTGAAAATCCAAAAGCTTCATGAAGATATTTTTGAAGAAAATATTCATGGTTGTACCGCTATTGTTAAAAGAACCCTTGTACCATGAAGTTGAACATCTCAGTACCTAGAATCTAGTACATGAATGTTTCGACACTTTGTTTTTGGAGGCAACTTTCAGAGAAGAACAAAACCTTAATTTCCTCAACTCCAAGAAGTCTAGAGTTGATCTTCAAACACATAGAACATTATAAACTCTATCCTAATTTATCTGGATCTACTATGTTCCTTATTTTACATTTCTGAGCAGTGTGTGTTTTTTACATACACACTGTCTCTCGTGATTTAACAGGGGGATACTAAAAATCTCCACTCAAAACTCTCTCACCATTATTTCCCATGCATATCTATGGAATAATCCTTGTGTGGTTTGGTTGATTTTTTTCCCACGTATAATTATGGTAGAGGTCGTAGAACCTAGACAATTTGAAAAAACTATTGTAAACCCCGATACAAGTTGTGTATCGAAATTTTATACAAACTACTTGGTGGTAGGTGATAACTAAGTGGAGAGGATTAGGTCTCGGCTTGAGACTGAACCACTTGTTTAAATTGTTGTGCTAATCCTCTTATACTCTGTTCTATTTTATACACTACTTATATTTTTCAAAGACATAAAATTTTATTTACATTCACTCTGATAGTTAGTTTTGGTTAGTGTGTATATATTATTAATTCAGTAAACCTGTTTCAAAAGATGAATTATTGAATGCATTGATTCAAATGAGGACTAATCAACCTTAGAGAAACTTTTTGAGTAATTAAAAATTTATATCTCTACTTCCTTAATTGGCTAGGTTGTTTTGAATTAGGGGAGATTTATCATAATTTTTTTAACAGAAATTTTAATTGGAACTCAATTCAATTACCTCTTGAGTATCCACTCTGACCAACAGAAACAAATGTATACAAATTTGGGTATGTTCATATGTTGGTGTAATTTTTCAAGAAATTAGGCTAGAAAAAGATATATTTATGTACATTAAAAACAAGGGGGAGATGAGCCCATAAGGGGATCCACGTTAGGGTTTCCCCTCCATGATATTTCCTTCCTATCCTCCACTATGGTTTGACCGTTCCTCTCCTCAACACTTCAGTAATGAAATTTCGTGGCGTGTGGTGTCTCATTTTGTGTAGGCATCATGTGACTCTGTGTGCTCAAACAACAAGGCGAATCTCACCGTTTTCTGGACTTTTTTCATTATACCCTTTGATATGGGTAGGGATATCATGGTGGTGTTGTGAGGGTCCACTATTCGAGTTTCTAGCCAGTACATTGAAGTTTTCTGCCACATTTCTACATAAGATGTGGGTATATTGAGTGTATCTAGTCACTGTGACTGGTCTTGAAGGTGATGATGGGTTTTTAATTTCAAACTTGCGGTAGATCTTGTTCAGGTGATATTTTTCGATGACTTTTTTTGCTTTTCTCTTTCTTGATTAAGTTTTTTTATTCTGGTTGGGTGATTTGGATGGGATTCTGGTTCATGTTCTAGATTTGGGTTCATGATTTACGGTTGGTCTTCTCCGACATTGTGGTGAAGAAATGGTTTTAGCGATGACAACTGATTCCTTCACGAGGGTTTTTGTGATTGTGTCAATGGAGGAGAAGCTTGGAAGGATACATGTTGTTGATATAATTTTTAGGGGTTTTCCCTATGGAAATTCGTTTTGCAGTCAATAGGGAAAGGCAACGGGTTCTCTTATAGGGATTATCCAGAAGAGTTTTATAGAAGGGAGTTTTCACTGTCCAATGCTATTTGGATTTGGATGTTTGAGAGAGTATGGAAATTCCCACTGGCACCGGGCCTGTGCAGTCCTGCACAGGACAAATAGATAAGTAGTATTGTAATGGTAAAATCTAGTGTTAACGTGATTTATACTGGGGAGGGGTTTTCTTTGTGTTGAATTTGGTTGTTTTTTCTTGGGCTCTTAGACCATGGGGACATATTTGAGTGTTTTAAGACGTTTAAGTCAAGTTGGGTTACCCCTTTCCCTTAAAAGGGGGTTAGGCTAATTAAAAATTAATTTTTAGTAAAATAATATATATCAAAATAATCATGTTATGGATAGGTGTGAGTCAGTTCTCTAGAAAATAAGAATCCAAAAGATAGGGAATAAAAAGTCACAGTATTAGAAATATTAATATCATAGGTTAACTATGAAGGTCTTCATGTGTTCTAAGATTAGTAAATAGGCTTCGTCATGACTTACAATACTTAATTTTAATGGATTTCTAGAACTTTAAATCTTGGAAAAATTGGTGACACTTAGTGACTCTAAATAGAGGGAGCTGATGATAAAGGAAGAAATTATTTCTTTAGAGTTCAACAGAACATGGTAGCTGACTGAACATCCATAAGGAAGAAGATCATTGGAGAATAAGTGGGTCTTCTCACTAAAATTGTAAGTGGATAGAATTAAAATCTATTAGGTTATTATAGTGGTGAAAGGGTTTTAATATAAGGAGTGTGTAGATTTCATAGAAATTTTCTCTCTAGTGGTTAAACATACTACTTTCTAGATAGTTATAGGTATGGTTTATATCAATGATTTGGTTTTATGAAAAATGGATGCAAAGATTTTATTTTCTTCATTGTGATTTAGAGGAATATATTTACATGAAACAACCAACTAGTTTCTAAGGTAATTAGAAATAATTTTATTGTAAGATTAATAATAGTATTTATAGTGTCAAATAATCACTATGAAAATGGAACTGGAAATTAGAATCTTTAATGATTAAAAATGGTATCATTTGAAGAAACTCGGATCAATGTTGTTATCATAAGGTATTGAAGGATGGTTTCATTATCATATAAATCTTGTACATTTCTGATATACTTATTCTGATTCCTAACATTCAACAGATCTAGTAATTTAAGTGTGAGTTGTCTAAAACTTTAAAATTAATGGATCTCGGTGTTTCAAATAAGATGTTTGGTATTTGTATTGAATGATACATGGGTACTAAAGGTATAGTGTTTTCTCAAAGATATTACATCCATAAAGTCATAGAGAGGTTTATAATGACTATATGAAAGGTGGTTTTAACTCCTTTAATCATTCAATTCAATCTAACAAAGGAGAAACAACCATGATCATAAGATGTGGTAAGATACATGGTTAATGTTCTACCTAGTCTAAATTTTAATATATGTGATGGTATGAACTCTCACTAACTATAATTACCCAATTTGGTACAAGTTGATAAAATATAGGAATTTTATATTTTTATTCCCAAGTGGTTTTTGAAAAAAAAAGTATATTTACCCTCGAATATGATCTCAGAATACATTTATGACCACTCCATTTATCTCAAAATTGGGTCATTTGCTGAGGTCTGGTGTTTGGTGGAATTTCAAGCGAGTCATATTTTCATAGAATATTTAATATTTAACTAATTAAATGTTAATTAATTTCATGTATCACTACAACAAAAATGGGGTTATCCCGCTCTAGGGATATACCAACACTAGCTAAAATCACGATTAAAACCCCCCTTTTCTTGTGATAAAAACTCTTTTAAAGGGGGTCTTTAACAGTTCTTTTTTTTGTACTATTAGAGGGACCTTTATCAGCACTGATAAAGGACCCCCATTATCAACATTAATAAAAAATCACTAAAAAAGGGAGGACTTTATCAGTGCTAGTAAAAAAATGCTGATAAAGGGGGGCCTTTATCCCAGCTTGTAAAAAAGTGTTGATTAAGGGGGGTAGCGCTTATAAAAAATCACTAATAGAGGGTCTCTATCATATCTTTCTTAGAAGTAGTGATAAATACCCCCCATTTATCAGCTCATTTTTACTTACACTAATAATGAGTAAATTTTTTTTAAAAAAAAATTTTAGAAAAATATAAATATATTTATATTGATATGAATATAATACATATTTTAAATATTTTTTAGATTAGTCTAAATACGTATTAACAAATAATATGTAAGATATATAGTGGAAATGGATTATAAAATAATTAAAAAATATTTTTAATTAATAATTTTCTACGAATATCGAGTAATAGTCATTTAGTATAAAATTTAAGATAAAAAATAAAAAAAATCAATAAAAGATATAGAATAAGTTGAAAACATAACTCAAACTTCAAATGACCTTAACTTTTGATCTTGGTGTTTTTTTCTCTACCACATATCAAATCAAATATTATGATGAGATCTATGCCCTAGAAACCCAGGGTGGCCCTGGTCATGTTTTTGAATCCAAAAAATGCCTAGAAGTCCTTTAAAATCGTGTTTTTGGTTGGGGTACCCCGAATGTTTTAACATTTGATGGATTTTTAGGCTCGTTTAAGGGGGTATTTTTCCATTTTTTAGTGGGGAATAAATTTATTCTCAGGTATTACATTCATATTTATATCATGGAAATTAAATTTTATCATTTTTTCACAATATATTGTGTTTATAATCAAATAAATAACAATATACACTTATTTTTAACATATTGACACATAGAAATTTAATTTTATAAATAAAATTTTAAACATATTTACATATAAAATATATTTCTCAATATATAAACCTTATCTATATAAAAAATGACATCTATTTTTTAAAATAAAAATGTATGAATTTTTTTACACTTATATAATTTATGTATCCCGAATGGCCCAAAGGCCTTCTTTTTTTTTATTAATTTTTGTTAACCCCCTTTCAATGGATGAGGGGTAACCCTTACAAGGCCCGTATCCTTAGAGATTACATTTCTCGTAGACTTAGAGACATTGCAGGACCCGTAGGTCTTAAGGAAATCATACAGACTATGAATACTTGAAATCACCCCGCCCCAACATCTATATATTCTAATATATGTATATAAATATTAATGTATTTATATGAAAATAAATATAAATATTAATAATTATATTTATAGATTCATATATATATATATATGTATTTATAAACACACACATACACAAAAAAAATATTTTATTTTTTACTTTTAAAATATATATATATATATATATATATTTATATAAATATATGGATAATAAAATGTAATGAAAAATATATAAATATATTGATATATAATATAATGTAAAAAATAATATAGGTGAGTAAAAATGGTGTTGATGTATGATTTAGAGGTCTTAGGTTCGAAACTTTTAGGAGGCAAGGATGCACACGGGATGGAGGAATCATCTAAAGCATTGATAAAGGGGGAAGTGCTGATAAAAAGGTGGTGGTGAATTTTTTTCCCATCATCAATAGAGACTTTTATAGAGAAAAAAATAAATGATAAAGGATGCTTTTATCAGTGCTAAAAAATCACTAATAAAGGATTCTTTTATTAGTTCTAAAAAAACACTGATAATGGCCCCTTTATGAACAACTTTTTTTAGTGTGGTTAAAGTGGGCCTTTATTAGTGATTTTTATGAGCACTATTAAATCCATCCCTTTAACATCCCTCACATTATCAGTGCTTCTATAACACTGATAAAGAACTTTTACTAGCATTGTTAAATTCCTGATTAGTAGTAGTGCATATGAAAAATTATATCTTAAGAATAGACTCTTAGATTGAAATTATGACTTCACAGTTGAGTCTATAATGGGGGGGGGGGTTCTTGGGGGAGTTGTAAATCTATCATTGGTTTTGGGACCGAGATCATGACTTTTAGTTGGAGTTTTCAATTTCTTTTTCTTTCCTTTCATTTTCCTTTTCCCTTTTCTTTCTTCCACCTCATGTATTTATATGTATATTGATATGTCCCCCCCCCCCTTTGTTTCATGGTTTATAAAGAGATTGAATAGGGAGAGGGTGAGGTATATGGGATTTCCATTGGCTTCATCTGAGGTGCTATATTGGTTTGTGATGGCTATGCGGTGAAGATATAATTTTTATGCTTAGGCATTTTATCCACCAAATTAGGCCTTATGTTTAGTTTTCTTCCAATATACTTATAGATTAGTTGTTTTTTTAATTTTTATGAACTTATATGAGTTTCTGGGAACTCAATGAGGGTCTTTTTGGGATTATTTGGGGAGAAACATCAGTTTTAGGGTCTTTATAAGGGGTTTTCATTTGGGAAACCCATTTACATGATGTGTAGTTCTCAAAAATACATGTTGTGTGTTCTTATTTTTTGGTGAATGGTAGAATATTAGGGTTACATGGTGTTTTTTTGGGAAATTCTTTGTAGGGAAATTTAGGGTGTGTCCAGGTAGTCAGCTAGACACCCTATTTCTGGGAAAATAGATGTATAAGATACATGGACAAAGCCTGTGTGGAGTACACAACAATAATCTGGGTAAAGTAATTATTTGGACCCCATGTGAAGTACATGGACATGTTATATATGTGTCTTACACTACACGTTTTGCAGAGACACGCCATGTACTTGGGAATGATACACCTAGTTGGCCATAGGTACATGTTCAGGGAGGATTGTTGTGGGGGGTATATACCACATACCCAAGGTTCACATTGAGTACTTTCCCCATAGAGGGGTTTCATATGTATTCTCACCATAGATCTTGAACATAAAATTTAGGTAGTCTTTTCTAGGTGATTTTCCACCTAAGACTTGATGGAAAGGACCTCGTGGTGGTTAGAGACTGTTGGTGAGATATTTTCAGTTAGGTACGACATAAAGAGTGTTTTTACCTTAAGGTTTTAGTTTAATAGTTCTATTATAGGATGTTCAGTGTGAGAACTAGGTGGGGGTTTTGATATTTTTGGGGTACTTATCATTATAATTCAAAGGGGTTTATTTTGGGATAATTAGGATAGTCTCCAAGAGTCAAGATAGAGTAGTGATTTTATTAGTCCTTGAGTTTATAGAATGGTTTCATGAGGTTTTTTCGAGATAAATAATTTGTGCTAGGGTAAAATATTGGTGTTTTGGGTACAACATGGTTCCATTTTATAGAGATTGAGATGGGTTGTAAGGACCCTTAAGGGTTCCCTTATGGGTGATGTGGTAACTGTGGATGGATTGGGTCTTGGTCTAAAGACCCAAAAATTCTGTGGAAATTTTTTTCTTAAATTCATAGGATTTTTGCGAGTTCGAGAAAATTTACGTTGCTTGATTCCGAGGCCCGGTGGGCCCAGAATCAATTTCTGAAGTTTTGTTCGGGTACGTTCAGTAAACGTACGAGCGAGATTTTAAAACTTTTGAACCAGTGCTTGGAATTGAAAACTGATGGCACAGTTTAACTCGTAGTGTTGGAATTCGTTTAAGAAGACTTTCACCTCGACGGCAGATGGTTGAGAATAAAAGTTAGTTTTTGGATTTTTTAAAAATAATAAATTAAAGTGTTCATCACTTTAATTTTTTATAGGTTGCCATGTGTGTGTTGTCTGGTAGTTGGAACCTCCCCATGAGAGTTGGTGGTGGGACCGCCACACTCTAACCCCCCATGAGAGGTTATGGTGGTGGGGCCTACCCAAGAATAACCTACTGCGAGAGGATTAAAAGTGGTGGGGACCACTCGAGGATGAAACCTCTCAACTCTCCCTCCTTAATGAGGGAGATCCTCTTGACTCCTCTAGTTTTAATTATGCCAACGCTCGTGTATTAATTTGGTAGAGCTGGGTTACTAATGAGCCCAATTCAAATTTTGTGCCAACAATATTAATAGGATTCTCACTAAATTATTTTGTTGGCATATCCTTTTGTTGGAACTTTGGGAGAGGAAGAACACTAGGAGAACTTCATATTCCAACAAAAAATGCCCCTCTCTAATGAAGAACAACATACATCTTCATCCTTCTTCAACCGAGACAAAGGATGGAGATCCATCCTTGAAGAACCTTGATAATTCCATCCTCGACTTCTTCGTCTTCTTTCCGATGTCAATGTAACAACACCCCCTTTCCGCGACTCCATCAACAATCGACAATACGAGGTAGGGAATTTGAGATTGAATCTGTTTCCGTTCTTCATCATTCAATATTGGGTGATGATTTTGCCGATTGATATCACTATAAATTGGGGGGCACAAGCCGCACGAACATAGCCCGACCCCCCCCCCCCCCCTTCATTTTTCCCTCTTGTTGATGATGGTGGTGGCACAACGACGCCGCCGGAGGAGTGAACCGCGGTGGAGAAACGGCGGCCGGCTACGGGTCGGCCATGAAGAAATTGGCGGTGCAAGGACGCCGGGTCGCCGGAAGGGCGCGATACCATCGTTCCCCATAGATGAAAAGGCCACATCCATGTCGGGATGCGGTGGAAGGACGCAGCGCCATCGCACCGCGTAGAGGAGAAGGGGGCCGCTGCTAGGGTTGGCCGCAGCGGAAGGGCGCAACGCTGTCGCACCATGCGGAAGAGGAGAGTCGCGGCCTGGGTAGGCCGCGACGGAGGGGCGTGGCGCCATCGTGCTGTGTGGAGAAGCAGAACTGCAGCCAGGGTGAGCCGCGGTAGAGGAACATGAGCGGCCGGCGGTGTGGAGTGACTGGCCGCTCGGCCAGCCGGGAGAAGAGGAACCCCACTGGGTCCCGCATGAGCTAGACTGGCGCCACCTGGCACCGGTTTGGTTTCACTAGAATGGTTCAAACGTTTGGGATTCCATGGTTCACCCACCTCCCCCGGGACGCGGCTAGGGTGGGCCTTGCAGGAAACCGCCAATCGCTGGCTGGCCAGGCCACGCAGGCCGCAAGCTGGCCACGCCGGCCGCCAACAGGCCACGCTGGACGCCAGCCAGGCCACACGGGCCTCCCCCTTGGGCCGGGCCACCCCCACCGGGCTGGGCCGCCCCTTGGGCTGGGCCTCCCTCGGGTCGGGTCGGGACCACGTGCCTGATCGGACCCGCGGGCCTGGTCAGACACCAGTCTGAATCCGTTTGACTCGAATACACCATTTTGCCCATATTTTTTGCTACGGGTGTCTGATCGACAAACCTTCTATGGAGACAAGAATTTTAGAGTGAGACGGTTATTTTGGAATACCTCACTTGAGGTTTAGACACAGTTTGTGTATGGTCGGGTTGGTTTAAACCAAAAATCTAACTGGGCCTCCGAGATGGAAGTGCCAATAACTCACAGACCGGGCATCCGATTGACATATCGTCTGTTGCGTTGTGACTACTATGATGAGGAGAACCTTTGAGATACTTATAAATGGGTTTTCATGATAGTTGGAGTATCGACTAGAAGCTTGTGGAGAGGATCCTTCTAGAGGCGAGCAGACAGAGTACGGTGACCTAGTAGCTGGCTGAGACCAGATGACTGCTTGACTGATTCGACTCAGAGTGACTTGACTGGCCCAGTGGGGAGAGCCTCTATGTGATGAAAAAAAACCCATGGTGGGGAGTGCCTCTGTGTGAGTGCGGAAGACCCACGGTACTCAATAGGATGAGTACCTCATCAGGCTATGAGGGGGAGCGCCTCTGCGTGAGCGCGACAGACCCGTGGTGGGGAGCGCATTTGTGTGATGCAGCAGACCCACAGTACTCGACAGGAGGAGTACCTCCGCAGACCAAGGAAAGTGGGAAGCGCGTCTGTGTGATGCGGCATGCCCACTGTACTCGATAGAGGAGGAGTAAACCATTATCATAGGTTCCAAAAGTGTGACCATGGTTGTTACTTAATACTACCCCTAGAATAAAATCTTGGTTTGAGCTAAGTCAATGACATTTGTGTTTTTCCTCATGATTGAGATGGGTTATTTGATAAATTAGATATATATATATGGGCATATACCTAAGTAATGTTTATCCTTTGATTTCATACATTTGGTTTGTCCTTGTTGGATTTTGTGAGACCTTGAGGGTCTTGGGGTCCCTACTGAGTATTGCTATACTCACCCCTGCATGGGATATGCCCGCACATCATTGTGTTTGTTACAGTTGATGGACATCGCTGACTGAGGCAGAGAGTAGCAGGACTGGATGGTGTCTGGAGGAGGACCACTCAACATGACGGTACATAGAGCGAATGGATGGACATGGAGTGATGAGGAGGCCATCTGTACCTACCGTTCAGGTAGGAACCCCGGAGGACGACCCATTAGCTTATTTACTTTTATTCTATTGTACTTGCTTCCAGATGAACTTTTACTTTCCAATTGGGCTATATTTTCATCCGCTTTTACTTTCCAGCACTTCCTTTATATACAGTTTTACTTAGTGTTTTTATTCCAGTTGTGTACTCTGATGTGTTTGTTTACAGTTATAAAGGAAATGCCTTCCCAGTTTAGGTATTTATGCCTTTGGTTCTAGTCACCAGCCCCTGGCCTATGGAAGGTGGGCTTGGGGTAGTCATGATATGGGCCCTGGGGGACGGGTCCTTACAAATTGGTATCAGAGGAGTTGATTATACCGTAGATTTTAGGACTCTGATCATTATTTTTTGGGAAGAAATGTTGTTAAAGTTACTAAGTGTGGTTTTCAGTTCAATAAGTCCAGTTTTGGTGCGGGCGGCTGACATAACCATACACTAGGGCCCTGACTACTGATTTCTGACATAGTGCACAAAAACACTGATTGCGTGCTTGTCTTTAAAAGTTTTCTTAAGTCAGATTAAGCAGGTCAGCTCACCAAGTTTAAATCGTTTGACCATGTCACATCTATTTCTTTTAGGATGCCTCCCCACAGAGCCCCGAGAGATGTACGCTCTGACAACACACCGAGAAACGAGGCCTCGATGTAGGGCCCTTTACCAGCGGAGGCACTAGTGGTGCCACTTTCCATTGGGACAGTAATGCCACCAGCCCCAGCAGCAGACGATGCACGCCACTTCAGTGAGTTTCATGAGTTCCAGCACTAGAGGCCACCCACGTTTTGGGGAGATATGGACCCACATGAGGCTGAGGATTGGATGGAGGATATGGTGAGAGTCTTCTAGCTAGTAGGGACACCATCAGACTACATGGAGATCCTTGCCACGATTCTCCTTCAGGAAGAAGTAGGAAGATGGTGGAGCCTGATGCTCTAGGTCCACGACAAGGTGACACTTCTCTAGACAGAATTCGAGAGCCTGTTTCGGGTGTAGTTTGTTCCAGCGACCCTACGAGAGGTATGGATATAGAAGATACTTCTTCTGTAGTAGGGAAGCATGAAAATATCACAATATTCAACTAGGTTCACTGACCCCTCATGCTACTCCACAGATATGGTGCAGGACCCATTCTTTAGGGACTGGAACTTCGATTAAGGGATCAGGAAAGATATCAGGGCATTGATGATCTCCCTCAGCATCCTGACATAGGCGGGGGAGTTAGAGAGAGCCCTCCTAGTGGAGAGTTTCCTTACTGAGCAGTCATAAGCAGCGAGACCCACTACTAGTCGACATGCATCAGAGTCATCTACAGCTAGTAGTAGACAAATGATGCAGAGGTCCAAGAGGACCAGACTCATGGGTGGGAGACTATAGGACTCAAGATCTATTGTGAGGGGCACCCGGGGCAGTGACTTACCTGCCATGAGCAGAAAATGTTACTCATGCAGCGGGAAGGGTCACATGGCTCGTGACTATCCGACCCACCATTCAGATGATCAGCTATTGGTTGAGGGACGTCCCAGGCAGAGGCAGAGGTTCGATCAAGGCGGTCCGCAGGGAACATGCGAACGTGGCAGATGATTTGGTCAAGTAGCTGGCGGTGGACGACATTACGAGGTGCTACCTCCACCACCACTAGGAGGACCACCCTTACCGCATAGAGCAGGTGGAAAGGGGTGAGCTCATCTTTAGGCAGCTGAGACATATGACCATGGCACATCGGAGATGATTCGAGGTACGATATGTGTCTACTCCACCATAGCTACAGTTGTTATAGACACAGGTGCCAGTCATTCTTTCATTTCCACTACACTCGTTCAGATCTTGGAGATCTCGAAAGAGCTATTGGCTCGATCCTTGCAGCTAGAGACTTCTATGAGAGCAGACTCGACGATTACACACTGGTTCCGGAAGTGTGAGCTTACTCTAGGAGGCGAGATCTTCAGCTAGGATCTCCTCATAGCAGTGTCGAGGCCTTATGACATCATCTTGGGTATGTACTGGTTATCTACAGTCCATGCTCAGAATGACTATATTAGGTGAAAAGTGTGGTGTGTCCGCATGGATGGGAAGAGGTTTAGCATCACCGGCGAGAAGGGAACCTTTGTAGTATAGGATGGACTTACTGGGAGGAGGTTGTAGCCGATCAATCATCAGTTTTCCTGCCTTACCCTTGGAGCAGTTGATGTGGAGAGTCTGAGCTATCCTATAGTGGTGGACCATTACGCAGATGTTTTCCCTGATGATGTTACAGGACTACCTCCTCGAAGAGAGTTGGACTTTTACATTGACCTGTACCTCGGGACGACACCGATATCTACTCCAGAATATCTGATGGCTCCCACTGGGCTTCACGAGCTATGGGTATATCTAGAGGACTTGCAGGGGAAGTGATTCATCTGGCCCAGTGTTTCTCCCTGGGCAGACCCAATTCTATTCGCCAAGAAGGTGGATGGGAGCTTGAGGCTTTGTGTCGATTACCATCACCTGAACCAGGTGACTTTGAAGAAAAAGTACTCACCCCCGAGGATTGACGACCTCTTTGATCAGCTCAAGGGATCATGGTGGTTCTTGAAGATAGACCTCAGATCATACTATCACTAGCTCAGAGTTCGAGATGAGGATGTGTAGAAGACATCCTTCAGGTGTCGGTAGGACCACAACGAGTTCTTGGTTATGCCCTTTGGCGTAACAAACTCTCTAGTAGTGTTCATGAGTCTGATGAACAGGATCTTACATCCATACCTCAATCGCATTGTCATGGTCTTTATTGATGACATCTTGATCTACACGACTACTGAGGAGGAGAATGCCAACCATTTGCAGTTAGTACTTGATACACTCAGAGAGAACCAACTTTATGGTAAGCTCTCGAAGTTTCAGTTTTGGATTCGAGAGGTTCACTTCTTGGGACATGTCATATCGGAGGCTAGAGTTGCAGTGGATCTAGTGAAGATCGTGGTGGTAATTTCATGGGAGCCACCCAGGAGTGTGACATATTTACAGAGTTTCTTTGGCTTGGCTGGATACTACCACAGATTCATTCCAGATTTCTCCAGAGTTGTAGCACCACTATCATCCTTGACGAAGAAGGTGAAACCCTTTGTGTGGTTAGAGAGGTTCCATCAGAGTTTTTAGGAGATGAGTCAGAGGCTGACAAGTGCCCCCATCTTGAGGCTTTCAAAGGAAGGTGTAGGGAACGTAGTCTACTGCGACGCATCACGGACCGGACTCAGGAGTGTCCTGATATAGGAGCAAGATGTGATCATGTATGGTTCTTGGTAGTTGAGACAACATGAGAAAAACTACACTACCCATGACCTGGAGTTATAAACAGTGGTCTTTTCCATGAAGATGTAGAGGCACTATCTGGTGGGAGAGCGTTTCACAGTCTATTGAGATCACAAGAGTATCAGGTATATATTCTCCCTGAAGGACCTGAACCTGAGACAATAGCATTGTATTGAGTTCCTCCATGACTATGACTTCGAGATAGTCTACACTTCTGGGAAGGGGACCGTTGTTGCGGATGCACTCTGTAGGAGATATAGCATACAATTGCTAAGAGAGGTGACCGAGCATCTGGCTGCTTTACAGATTCCTTTTGTGGACCGATATGGAGAATCTTTCCTTCAGTATCTTACAGTCACTCCTCCAATTCTTCAGTGAGTCGGGGAGGCACAACATGGGGATGCTGACTGCGAGACCCAACGTGCTCATATATCCACAAGGTAGAAACCTAATTGATTCTTTGAATGTGGGGAGCACATAATCCTCTTCAGAGGATGTCCCTTGGTACCAGTTGCAATTCAGGAGGAATTATTGAGGGAGTTCCACACTTCCCCTTTAGCAGTACATCCAGGAGTGGCGAAGATGTACCAGGACCTCTGATGATTGCACTGGTGGCCAGGTATGAATAATGTGGTAGCGGAGTTTTTCTCTCTGTGACTCACTAGCCAGCAAGTGAAGGCGGAGTACTAGGTACCAGCAGGATTGGTTCAGCCCATAGAGGTCCCAGAGTGGAAGTGGGATGGGATATCCATAGACTTCATGATGGGTCTTCCACATACATCTAGGAGTCACGATTTGATCTGGGTGATCGTTGACTGACTCACTAAGTTGTCCCACTTCCTACCGATCACAGAGCAGGGCTCAGTAGAGAGATTGGGACACCTCTTTGTGCAGAAGATTGTGCATTTACAGGGAGTAAATTATTCTATTGTCTACGATCGTGATGCATAGTTTACTTCCCGGCTATGGAAGGGTTTGTAGGAGGCTTTCAGGACACAACTTCACTTGAGCACCACCTTCCATCCTCAGACAGATGTCCAGACCGAGCAGACCATTCAGACCCATGAAGACATGATCCGTGCTTGTGTCCTCAACTTTGGTCGCAGCTAGGAGGATCACTTACTATTGGTAGAGCTTTCCTACAATAACAACTATCACTCCACCATCGGTGTGGCACCTTTTGAGGCCTTGTATGTTCAACCTTGCAGATCGCCACTGTGCTAGACAGACCCAGGGGAGTCAGCAGTAGTGGGACCAAAGATGATACATGCTACCATAGAAAAGGTGTAGATCATCTAGGAGCAGATTTAGACTGCACAGAGTAGACAGAAGTCGTATGCAGACAGGAGGCATAGACCTCTAGAGTTTGAGGTTGGAAACCACGTCTTTCTATGGGTCTCACCTCGACGAGGTCTATAGAGATTTTTTTGAGGTGGAAATTTATCTTTGACATTCATCGGACCTTTCTAGGTCCTCAGCAGAGTAGCCGAGGTGGCTTACCGCATAGCTCTTCCACCTCAGTTGCACCGGGTGCACAATGTCTTCCACGTATCTCAGCTGAGGAGATATGTACACAAACCTTCCCACATCATCGATCATGGATAGATGTACGTCAATGATGGGGAGACTTTCATAGAGGTTACAGTGGAGATTGAGTATCAACAGGAGTGGGACCTATGTGGACGTTCGATACCTCTGGTGCACATTCACTGGCAGCACATGAACCTGCAAGAGAGAACATGGGAGCAGGAGGTTCAGATGCGTGCTTAGTACCCCCATTTGTTCTCATAGTTCGAGTTGTAACTTACGGGGACATAAATCCCTGAGGTGGGGAGAATGTAAAGACTCAAAAATTCTGTGGAAATTTTTTTCTTAAATTCATGGGATTTTTGTGAGTTTGTGAAAATTTACGGCACTTGATTCTGAGGCCCGGTGTGCCCAGAATCAATTTTTGATGTCTTGTTTAGCTGCATTCAATAAATGTATGAGTGAGATTTTATAACTATTGAACCAGTGCTTAGAATTGAAAACTGAGGGCACCATTGAACTCAAAGCACCGATATTCGCTTAAGAAGACTTTCACCTCGACGGCAGATGATAGAGAATAATAGTTAGTTTTTGGCTTTTTGTAAAAATAATAAATTAAAGTGTTCAACACTTTAATTTATTCTAGGCTTCCAAGTGTTTGTTGGATGATAGTTGGAACCTCCCCATGAGAGTTGGTGGTGGGACTGCAACACCCTAACCTCCCATGAGAAGGTATGGTGGTGGGGCCCACCTGAGCATAACCTCCCGTTAGAGGATTAAATGTGGTGGGGACCACCCGAGGATGAAACCTCTCAACTCTCCCTCATTAATGATGGAGTGAATCTTGACTCCTCTAGTTTTAATTATGCCAACGCTCGTGTATTAATTTGGTAGAGCCAAGTTATTAATGAGTCCAATTCAAATTTTGTGCCAACAAAATTAATAGGATTCTCACTCTATTATTTTGTTGGCATATCCTATTTTTGGAACTTTGGGAGAGGAATAACACTTGGAGAACTTCATCTTCCAACAAAGAATGCCCCTCTCCAACAAATAATGACAGAACTCTTCCTCCTTCTTCAACCTGGACAAAGGAGGGAGCGTCATCCTTGAAGAATGCCGATGACGCCGTCCTCGACTTCTTCATCTTCTTTCTGACATCAACGTAACGATAGTCACTTTTCGCGACTCAATCAACGATCAACAATATGAGTTAGGGAATTTGAGATTGAATTTGTTTCCATTCTACATCGTTAAATCTTGGGTGATGATTTTGTCAATTGATATCAACATAACGTGGGGGCTCGGGCCACACGAACACGTCCCAAACCTCCCCCTTTGTTTTCCTCATTTGTTGACGACGGCGGCGGCACAACGACACCACCAGAGGAGTGAAATGCGGCGGAGAAATGGCGGTGTAAAGCCGCTGGGTCTCCGGAATGGCACGACACCATCGTGCCATGTGGAAGAAAGGGCCGCGGCCAGGGTGGGCCGCGGCAGAAGGTAGTGGCAGAAGGGCATGGCGTCATCGCGCTACACAGAGGAGGAGAGCCACGGCCAAGGCGGGCTATAGCAAAGGGGCACGGTACCATCACACCACATGGAGAATTAGAGCCGCGGCCAGGGTGGGCCGTGGTATTGGAACAAGAGCAGCCGACAGCGGGCCGACCGCCGGCATTGCGGAGCGGCTAGCTGCTCGGCTAACCGGGAGAAGCGGGACATCGCTCGGTCCTACGTGAGCTAGATCAGTGCCACCTGGCACCAGTTTGGTTCCACTTGAATGGTTCAACTTTTTGGGATTCCCGGGGGCACGTGCCTACCCCCTGGACACAGCTAGGTCGGGCCCCACAGGGCGCTGCCAGCCGCTGGCCATCCAAGCCATGTGGGCTTCTAGTTGCCCATGTGGGCCCCCAGCAGGCCACACAAGCCGCCCCCGCCGGGCCAGGCTGCCCCCTCAGGCCGGGCCTCCCCCTCAGGCCGGGTCGGACCCGGGGGCTAGGTTGGACCCGCTGACTAGGTCTGACACCAGTCCGAACTCGTTTGACCAAAATACACCTTTTTCCCATATCTTGGGCTATGGGTGTCTGATCGACAAACTGTATGCGGAGATGGGAAGCTTAGAGCGAGATGGTTCTTTTTGAATACCCCACTTGAGGTTTGGATATAGTTGGGGTATGGTCAGGTTGGATTGAACCTAAAATCCAACTGGGCTCTTGGGACGGAAATGCCAATAACTCACAGATCGGGATTCTGATTTGACGCACCGTCTATTGCGTTGAGACCCTTATAACAAGGCAGACCTTTAATATACTTATACATGGGTTTTCGTGACATTTTGAGTATATAATAGTAGATCGTGGAGTGGATCCTTCCAGAGATGAGTAGAAAGAGTACGGAGACCTAGTAGCTGGATGAGACCTAATGACTGCTTAACCGATTCGACTCGGAGTGACTCGACTGGCCTAGTGGGGAGCACCTCTATGTGACGTGGCAGACCCATGGTGGGGAGCACCTCTGTTGGAGCATGGTAGAACCGTTGTTTGGAGCACCTCTGTGTGACGCAACAGACCCACTGTACTCGATCAGAGGAGTACCTCAACTGTCCAAGGATGGTGGGAAGCACTTCTGTGTGACACGGTAGGCCCACTATACTCGATAGAGGAGGAGTACACCATCACCCGAGGTTCCAACAGTGTGACTGGGGTTGTTACATGATACTACTCCTAGAATAAAGTCCTTGTTTGAGCTGAGTCAATGACTTTTATGTTTTTCCTCATGATTGAAATGGGTTACTTGATAACTTCACTATATGTATGGGAATATACCTAAGTAATGGTTATTCGTTGATTTCAAACCTGTGGTTTGTCCTTGTTGGATTTTGTGAGACCTTGAGGGTCTCTGGTTCCCTACTGAGTATCGTTATACTCACCCCTACACGGGTTATGCCCGCACATCGTTATGTTGGTTATAGACGACGGAAAGTGTTGACTGAGGTAGAGAGTAGCAGGACTGGATGGTACTCAGAGGAGGACCACTCGGCGTGATGGTACACAGAGCAGACGGATGGACGTGGAGTGCTGAGGAGGCCATATGTACCTACCCTTCAGGTAGGAACCCTGGAGGACAACCCAACATATACTTTACTTTTCTTTTGTTGTACTTTCTTCCAGTTGTACTTGTACTTTTCTCTTGGGATTATATTTCCTGCCCCTTTACTTTCCATCACTTCCTTTTTATACAGTTTTACTTAGTGTTTTTATTCTGGTGGTGTACTCTTATTTGTTTTTTTATAGTTTTAAAGGCAATTCCTTCCCAGTTTAGGGATTTACGCCGTTGGTGTTAGTCGCCAGCACCTGGCCTACGGAAGGTGGGTTTGGGGAAGTCACGATATGGGCCCCGAGGGATGAGTCATGACAGTTGGAGTCATCATATGAGGATTATTATCTTGCGATTGGCCAATGTTTTGAGATCGATGTGATCCAAGGGACCATTATGGGGTTCCCATGATACATTTTACTAGTAGAGAACCAATTCTTGAATTCAGTGTTGGAGAATTTTGGTGCAACATTAGAACCCATAAATCAATGGTCTGATCTATGATGGTTTTGTTTGTGATAGTGGGTTTGGGTGTTGGATGAATGTTGTTTGGATGGATTATACCATGGTTGTTTGAGGTTTTTCTTGCATAAATATTATATGTTAGCGTAAACCAATGTGATATTATTAGATTTAGTTTTTTCCATGATATTAAATTCATCATCTCCTCTGTTGGTTGTTGTTAGGAGAATACAGGGAGCTAACAGGAGGTCTAGATGAGTGAAACACATATATTTAATATTATCCTCTAAAAAGGGGTTTGGTTTCTGTGTTATTAGACATTGGAAGGGTATAGGGTTGTTAATGAGATCCTTAATGGTAATAGATCCCATTTAGTTCTTTCTTACTATAGGGATATGGTTTTCTTCGTGTTAACACATAGTTCTAGCTGCTAGTTCAAAATGTGTCATTAGAGTCATAATTTCTATTAATGTTTCATGGTGTGGATGATTTTAGTGGGATATTAAGGTATGATATTCATTATTTTTAGGTTTTTAGATGTATGGGATCTTCCATAATAATTAACGGGCATACATGATGTGTTTTGGAATGGTGTGCCCCACATTCAAAGATTTCTAGCACTCGGTGAAGTAGGTTTGGTCGATATAAGATGAATAATTACATCCTAAGGATAAAATGTGTTTTATTTATTACATTTATTTATTTTAATTCAAGTTATTATTTGATTAGTAAGTACATATCATGTGTGCACTCACTTTCATATAATAGTAGATTACATGTACATAGTTGGGGGTGGCCTACTGATATTTACTTCTCACCACCTACATAGAAACATTGGTGCGCATGAAGACCCTTTTGTATACTTTATTTTTGATTATATGATGAAAAGTGGATATGGATGAGTCCCAGTGTTACAGGATTGATAATGGACACTTTTGTAGAGTCTAAAGATTGGTATAGATCAACTCGATCGATGTTGGAGATTGGGTTTGAGGTGTAGCTTAGGGATAGAAGTGGAGCCTCATGTATTTTATTTTATTTTGTTTATTCTATATATGTGGTTAGCTTGGTGGAAGGCCAGTTGATGTGTATTAAATGACCATGAGTTTTTATATTTATACTTTCCATTTTATGCAGCATGATACTATTAATTTATTTTTTATAATCTGATGTTTTGGGATGTACATGTGTATTGTTATTTTTTATTGATATTGCAATATAATATGAGAGTATAATATCCACACTATAACTCTTTTTAACCTTAATTCTAGTTGGTAGAATATATTATATGGGGAGGCATGCTTGAATCCTAGTGAAAAAATAGATCAGGTGATGTGTTAGGTCAACCCTAGACAATTCATCACACTGACATTGCCTATTTAGTGGGAGTCATTAGCTGGAACATGGAAAATCTAGGGAAAGTAAACTAAGAAGCTGTTAAGTGGATCATTAGATATCTATAATTTATGGAAGTTATTTCCTTATTCTTGTATTTATTTGAAACATTTAAAGGTTATGTGATATGGCCTTTAATTGAGTGTTTTACACATCATTTTAATTAATATTTTTTTGATTTAATTAATTATTTGGTAATTATGTGTTAGATAATTATACTTAATTTGTTGTTTTGTTAAAATAAATAATTTATCATTTTGTAATGTTTAATCTTTTATTTATGGTTTTAAAATTGTTAAGTTTGTCTTCCTTAGTTTTTATTTATATTATATTTCTAAATATCTTTTAAAATGTTTATTTAAATTTTTTATTTTTATTTTTGACATTTTTAATTAGATATATCATCATTGTATTTTTATTTAAATAATTAAGCTTTAATTTATTTTATAATATTCAGTTTTTTATTACAATATATTTTTATTTTTATTTTATAATTTTAATTAATAAATAGTTTTTAATTATTAATTAATATAATTTTGAATTTATTTAAATATTTATTATATATAACTTTTATTATAACTATAATTTTAATCTGAGTATCATTTAACTAGTTAATTAAATATGTTTTAAATTTTTAATTTTTAATATTTTAACATTTTAAGATTTTTAATAATGTTAGTTGTAAATTTTTAATTTATCTTATTATGTGTTACAGTCCGCATACCTTCTACCGCTCTATATCAATATACCATTAGGGTTAACTACAACCAACATATCCACTGTGAGGTGCATCAACTGTTGGGGTAGGGATCTACTGCCACCCTTCTTCTCTATTGTTGCTTCCCTATGCTACCAAAACCACTCATTCTTTCACTACATCAACCATGATGGATCCAAAATTCTCCATCTTCCTCCATAGATAAATGATCATCGATCCACCATCTGATGTTGATGCTTCATTCAAACTACCCTAATACCACCACCATCAGGAGGACACTGCCATCTCATGTTGTTTGTGTCGTCATCGACTAAGGCAAGTCCAAACATTCACATGTTTTGTCCTTGTAAATATATCATCACCACCCTCATTTCAAAAGATGACACTACACCTCTACTATTGAAGAATAATATCAACCCCTTAAGTATCTTGAACCAATGTTGTTGTGGTATGATGCTGACCTTGACTAACTGAATCACTGCCACAAGATATGGATGCCCTTGTATCTCTATTAATATAATGAAGATGACCAAAAAACGAATATTTCATCATTACCTCAAACCACTAACCACTATATATTAACTCAATGTCGCTACATTCGACTGAGTCAAGGCTAAACCCTAGCATGCTTGAAGAAGTGTCTGTTGTCATCGAACCACTAACACCTAGAGATGTCATTAATAGTGAACCGAGGAAGATGACTCTATGAATCTAGTGTCTACATCGATGGAGGTAGATATATTAGACTAAATATGGTTGTATTTGTTTTATGAGTTGACCTTGGTTTGAGTTCTACTATTTGGTAAATCGATAAATTGAGCAGGAAAACCCACTCATTGTTTCCACTTGACAGATAAAGTTAATGATGATTTACTAAGGTTCATGGTTGATGATGGGGACCTCAAAAATATGATAGATGGTATTTCATGGAGGAATAAAAATGAATATTAGGCGTTTTATTGAAGCCCCCAATGATTTTTTTGAACTATTTTCAGAAGTAAAAGGCCAATGATGGAGTTTTGTGGACCTTTGATGTTCACTGTTGAAGATTTTTGGCACCTGTGGTTTAATGAAATGGAAACCTAAGTTTGTTTAGAGTATATTAAATGAATGAATAATTTATAAAGCTCAATCCCTTTTTCACAGTGTGTTGTAAGATGAAAATTATAATGGTAATTTGAGATAAGGGAAACTTCAATTTGACGAATCCCATTTCTTTAGTGAAAAAACAAGAAGGTGTTGAGTTATTGATTTTTTATAATTTCAAAATATTGTTTATTAGTGCAATTTTAGGGATACCCTCCATTTCTCATGAAATAATTCAGATTTTGGTGGAGTAATGATTGGGAAAAAGTGTATTTATTATAGAAGCACAACATTATTAATTATTATTGTTATCTAAGCTGGAACAAATGTGTAATACCCCAGGTAAATAAAGAATATGACATTTTCATATTTATCCATATTTGTGAATAAAATATTAATATGACTTTAAAGGGGACGCTATGCGTGATGGCGTACCCAACACGCAACAACGCGTTTCTATGGAATCTTACGTTGCACTCTAATAATAAAATAATATTATTTTAAATGGTAGTTAACATGTAGCTGTTGTATTGGCGGGAATGGATATAAATAACTAAAATATGATTAAACATGTTTTTAAATGTTTTTACATTTATCCAATAAAAGATAAAGGCTTAAAATACGGAAAGAATTCAATTTTAGGTGTATATGCCCTAATTTTCACTAAAGGGTCACATATCGCCTTTTGCTGGAGAACTGTCATTAAATATAGTTTTGTTCACTCTTATACATTCAATTGGACCAAATATAACTCTTCTTTGGAATCGGGACATCAAAATTTACTTTGTGTAAATTTTTGGTATCTTTCCGATAAAGTTCATTTTTATTAATGAATAGTGTAAAATGTTGTAATTTAATTCAAAACCTCTTTTTAATCTAATTTATTTATATGATTAGATAATCTTTTGAATTGGTTTTAAAGTGAAAATAGAAAATATTTTTACCATTAAATCCAATAGTGGTCGTTGGAATTAATTTCACTTTGAAATCGGACTTAAACTAGTATCAATCTTTTGATACTTATTGTTTTATAAAAACACGCTATTTGTCATGACAGCGGGAATTAATTATTAAATTAATTAATGTGACTTATATGTTTTGAATTTTTTAAAATAGACTTCATTTTTTAATTCTGAATATCAAATATATCTTAGGGTGAATTTTTGGTAATTTTCTGAAAAACATCAATTTTTGATGAATAGTGAAACCACTAAGTGGTACTTATAAAAACTGATTTTTCCATTTAAATGAAATTTTTCCATCATTGTGTTTTGATTTTCAAAAATCCGACATACATGGTTTTCATTAACGAGTAAAATGTGGTTCAATGAGATTAAAATAATTTTTTGGTGAATAGTAACTTATTAAGTTTTTAACCGCGATAAGTGGTAATTAGTGTAGTTTAAGGTAAAAATGATATTATAAAAATGTGAAAACACCATGACACTTGTTCAACACCTATTGGGTGAGTCATGGCCGACCAAGAAAAGCCATGGGTCAACTTGGGGACCCCATGGAGCCACTTTGTTTGGAAAATGACATTAATATATATTTATTTAATGTAAAAGTAAAAATGAAACAAACAAGATATGTTTTACTAAAACAATTTTTAAGTGGTGTTACACAAGTCCAAATTTTGACTATAAATATTCATTAGAAATATAAAAATATTTCCTACATCATAGTATTTTTTTTATAATTTTTAGACATTAAATAAATTAAATTATGTATGACATAATAATGATGCAGCGATGACATCATTATTTGACGATTTAAATAAAATGGAAAGATAATGTAATATCTATGAACTACACATGTGCAAAACTTATTGGATGGGAGGATTTAGAACCCTTATCACCTTATCCATGAATTATATCCATGTGGGACCTTTTAAAACCGAAACACATTTTCAAATAAAGTAATATTTCTTACTTTCCAAAAGTGCCCCTCCTCTCCTCTTATAAAAGGCCCCCAACTATACCTCTTTTCCCACACTCCTCAAGCCTTTGTCTCGGCCAACCCCTGCCCATTTACTCTCTCCACATCCCTATCCTCATCCTAGAGGATTCCCTTTGGGCATAATCCTTTCAAAGGAAGCTTTTAGGCTCAAATCAAAAGGAGTTACACTTTTAAAGGTAATTCATTCTCTCATGTTCATTTGTTTTATTTTGCTTCTCCAACCACTTAAACTCTTTTTATTCTTTTCTTTTGTAACAAATACAGTATCTTAAATATACTAGGATGTTGTTATAAGATTTATTCGAGCTACACTCTCACACAACTACATCAAATGGTTAAAGAACATACGGTTTCCGTGGATGGCGAAATTCTGCCTCCCGAAACGACGATTGTTCAATACTCATTTAACACCTTCAAAGGTGGCCATTATGATGTCACTATTTTTATATATGATATATAATATGTTTATTCTTTACTTAATCTTCTGTATTTTTCATTTGTGGCTCACCTTTATTGTTTCCATTATGGGTATACGCGATATCTTCATTTTAGGAAGTGTGGACTACCGCCCCCTAGAAGTGATTTGATTCGTTAATACCATATGTGGGATGTGTAAAGGATAAAGTTAATGATATTATATATGATGTTATACTGGAATTATAATATACCTATATATATCATTATTATTTCATTCCATTAAAGTATGAGATAGAAATGAAAGTAGCGTTCATGCGTACGTACGACTTACCGTCTCCATGAACGGTGCATTTCATTTCTTATCCCCAAATGTAATGTACTATTATAAGTACATGTATATAATGAATATATATGATGAATGATACATCTAAATGATGAATATAATTCTGGAATTAAAATATACATACCTCTCATTTAGTTTTAATTCCATTAATATGACAAAGAAATGAAAGTAGCGTTCATGCATACGTACGGCTTACCGTCTCCATGAACGGTGCATTTCATTTCTTACCTCTAAATGATTATGTAATATTATAAATACATGTATATGCTCGATATATATGATATATATGATATCCAAATCATGAATATCCTTCTGGATATAAAGAACCATTGACCACACGAACAACATGTAATTGTAAGAAGTCCACTTTCGACTTAAGAACCAAATATCGACAAAACAAAAATTATTAACTTAAATGATTAAATAATTTTTATAACATTGAAATAAGTGATCTAAAAGGAATAATGAACTATAAAAAGGTTCTTAATAAAGTGGAAATTAACTCATGTTTATTATTTAGGACGTTAAAGAATGATCGAGTCAAGTCGGACCCGAGGTAAGGGATCCTACAACTCTCTTTCTTTTTAAGTACACTCTTTTATGTAATTTCTTTTAAGCTCATATTTCTTATGATTGGGATGTTATTTTATATTACTCCTACTGTAATTTTTATGTTCATGTGATGAGAGACACTATTCTATCTCATCAATCCATTTTTGAAAGTTTTGAGTGGCGCCGTTAGGCTGCCGAATTTTCGTAAGGGATTTTTCATCTCACTTTTATTCTTGTGAGATTTATGCTACATTTGCCACAAATTCCATTGAGTGGTGTATTTACTGCCCATTATTCTACTCTTTGTGTAATATACTTTCGTTTATGAGTATTTACATCAATGATCTATTGTCCTTCTTTCATGGGGTGTATGTTTTGAAAGATACCCAAGTCGGTAAGGGAACCTTTCACCCTCCTCTTTTTTAAAAGACTTCTTCTGTTGGGTCTTTTAATTTACATATTGTTATGTTGGGATATGTTCTCATATATCCTTATTGATGTAAATTTTATGTTCAAGTGATGAGATACACTTTTTATCTCTCATCAACTCATTTTGATGTGATGCCGTTAGGCTGTCAAGGGAACTTTTTAACCCAATTTCGATTTCTTTGGGTTGAACATGTAGTCATTGAATATGTCATACATTGAATATGTGTGAATGGACTTTTATTGTTTTAAAATTAATATCCAATTATATTGGGTGTATTTATATTTGTCACACATAATTTTGAGATTGATTTATCCTTAATTTAAGGATACCTTCTTTATAAGGGATTTCATCACATTTTACATCCCTATTGAGACTTCATTGTTGTTATGCACCAATTCACTCTTATATGGTGTATATACTGTCCTTTGGAGTATTATATCATGAATTCATTTATTCTCATGATATTATAAAGTTTTGACAAATGTTATTCCTCAATTATTGTAGTCAAGTGTCTCTAATTTTGGTAAAACCCCTTTAGCCAAAATATCGCTTTAAATGTTTTAATGATTTGTTCTTATTAATATCCATGTTTTCAAAATGGTTTTAAGGATTTATTTATATGGATATTAATGGTTTAAAATTTTAAAAGCTTCAAGGTGGTATGGGACACTTTGATTCAAAAATCTCTTTATTAAATGTTTTAAATGGTTTTGGAAATGGTTTCTTTTTGAATGGATTCATTATTTCAATACACTAAAATGTTATATTGTTTTTGACATGTGGAAATGTTATGTTTCCTTTATTCATGTTTTATGTGATACGTTTATGTTATGGTTCTTGGGCATTATTATGAAGACGGGTGGTTCCGTGATAGACTAAGGGCGGGTGAGCCCGTTATAGCTCTCCAATGCATTGGGTAACGCGAAGGAGTGAAACGTTAAGGTTTCTCCGAAGAGATTTTAGGGAATATACTGTGATGGGTATTCCAAACGTAACCAAGAGGGTTACTCCCTACGTAATAATGTTATGAATGCCTCAAGTTACCTTTATGTCTTATGTTTTCTATGATTTATTCATGATTTGATATGCCTATGTTTTATGGGTAAAGTGTGATTTCATTCTAATGTATATATGAGCTCATGTTTCCTTTCCATATTTTTATAACTCTTACTGAGCTTTTTATTCTCATCCCATGTTTTTGAAATGTTTTTCACAGGTCAAGGGAAAGGTACATGATGTGATGGTAGTGTCAAGGATGTGTCAAGAAAGAACCCATGTTTTATTTTAAATATGTTTCCGTTGATGGGAAGAATGAAAACTGTCTTTTATGTAACCACTTTGTTTAAATGTGGAATGTGATGCAAGTTTCATGATCTAATTCTCTAAAACTCTAAACCTGAAAAGATCCTCAATGTGTAATCTTGTAATAACTCAATATTAGGTAAGGTTTAAGGCTGGGGCCTTATAGTTGGTATCAGAGGTCGGTTTAGATAACTTTAGAGGTTAGGGTATTCTTTAAGCATAAGTGACATTACCATAATGGTTAGGATTTCAGAAAGAGTCATAGTTTTAGATAAAGTGAATGAGTAAGAATATCTTAGTGTTTATCTTCCTCATTAGTACATGATGGTTTTGTTGTTATACTCACACTGACCCTTTTTGGTTTTAGTAAATGGCTGGATCTAGCAGGCACCAAAGTGACAATGGGTTTGAAGGAAACTGTGGTGGTTCTCTGATTAAGATACTGGATGAGATGGGGGATTCAATGAGGAATCTCATAGTTGTTCTAAACCAACTATCAGGGAGTCATGATTAACCACTTCAACCTTGGTGAGTTCTCTAATGAATCTTGTACGAGATGGCCAACTCGATGTGGAAGTTCAGGTAATAATTATAAAGGTAACCATTTGGGTTTATATGATCTTTACTTTTTAGGTAATTATGGGTTACTCTATTATATGATGGAAAATGAAAGGAATGAGATAAACTTGAGGTTAAAATATGTTATGATCATTTTTGAAGATTTTATCTCTTTTTGGGGAATGATTTGAGAATTATATAGTTTTGGAAAAAGTACAACACGTAGACCGTGTGACTACCCGTCGCGTCGGACAAAGCTGCAGGAATCGAACCCACAACCAAAGTGCGACTGGTATTTATCGCCTACCACTGGACTACGTGAAGTCCCTGGTTAGTTTGACTGATTCTTTCTAGTTATATGATTTTATGAATTAAGAGTAAGTTGATTTTGGGTTATTTATGAAAATGATTAACCTATCATGGAGGATATGTGACTAGGTTAATTACTTTTCAATACGAGACTTTAGGAGCAACTGATGTTGTTTGGAGATAAATGTTATGATTTAACTTGGAAGAATATGTGACTAAATCCTTAAAATATTTGGGCTTCAATATTATATTGGTTTACATTGAAGAATTTTATGGACAAATGGTTTATCTTATGGTCCTCGTTGAACTTTGGGTTTTGTTGGACAAATTTTGGAGATTGAGAATAGATTTTCTTTTTATAAAGGGTTATTCTTTTTTGGATTATCTGACCTTGTACTAACCTTTCTAGTTTTGGTTTTGGTTAATGCCTAAAGACATGGGATATATATAGTTCTCTTTTATGGATTAGGTGATTCTCTAGAAGTTGATTATAGTACTCTTAATGCAAACAAGTCTCCCTAAATACTCGTCTTTTGGGAAAAATATGATTTTGATTAAGGAATCTAGTAAAAGTTGAAAGTCAACATGATAAGTGTTTATTTTTCCTTATGAATAAATTCCTCAATAAAAAGTAACTTAAACCAAAAATGTTGTCTATTAACTTTTCCTACTGGGGAACCCAACACCGTTTAACCCATCACAATTTTGTGATTTTCTTATTGTTAACTTTCTCCTAGACATGTTTACTGTCACTCTCCCTCAAGAACATGACCCTATGTTTTCTCCTCCATGTCCATGTTTTCCAACATGGAATACTAGTATGGGTTAACTCGGGTAACCTTTGTACTTATCTTTCTTTATTTTAAAGTGTTTGTTTTACCAACTCATGTTCCGATGTGGGACTTTCAAGGATTTTTCCAAGAGCAATTTTAAAATTGCGAGGACGCAATTCCCAAAAGGGGGGAAGGATGTAATACCCCAGATAAATAAAGAATATGACATTTTCATATTTATCCATATTTGTGAATAAAATATTAATATGACTTTAAAGGGGACGCTATGCCTGATGGCGTACCCAACACGCAACAACGAGTTTCTATGGAATCTTACATTGCACTCTAATAATAAAATAATATTATTTTAAATGGTAGTTAACATGTAGCCGTTGTATTGGCATGAATGGATATAAATAACTAAAATATGATTAAACATTTTTTTAAATGTTTTTACATTTATCCAATAAAATATAAAGGCTTAAAATACGGAAAGAATTCAATTTTAGGTGTATATGCCCTGGTTTTCACTAAAGGGTCACTTATCGCCTTTTGCTGGCGAACCGTCATTAAATATAGTTTTGTTCACTCTTATACATTCAATTGGACCAAATACAGCTCTTCTTTAGAATCGGGACATCAAAATTTACTTTGTGTAAATTTTTGGTATCTTTCCGATAAAGTTCATTTTTTTAATGAATAGTGTAAAATGATGTAATTTAATTCAAAACCTCTTTTTAATCTAATTTATTTATATGATTAGATAATCTTTTGAATTTGTTTTAAAGTGAAATTAGAAAATATTTTTACCATTAAATCCAATAGTGGTCGTTGGAATTAATTTCACTTTGAAATCGGACTTAAACTAGTATCAATCTTTTGATACTTATTGTTTTATAAAAACACCCTATTTGTCATGACAGCGAGAATTAATTATTAAATTAATTAATGTGACTTATATGTTTTGAATTTTGTAAAATAGACTTCATTTTTGAATTCGGAATATCAAATATAGCTTAGGGTGAATTTTTGGTAATTTTCTGAAAAACTTCAATTTTTGATGAATAGTGAAACCACTAAGTGGTACTTATAAAAACTGATTTTTCCATTTAAATGAAATTTTTCCATCATTGTGTTTTGATTTTCAAAAAATCCGACATACATGGTTGTCATTAACAAGTAAAATGTGGTTCAATGAGATTAAAATAATTTTTTGGTGAATAGTAACTTATTAAGTTTTTAATCGCGATTAGTGGTAATTAGTGTAGTTTAAGGTAAAAATGATATTATAAAAATGTGAAAACACCATGACACTTGTCCTACACCTATTGTATGAGTCATGGCAGACCACGACAAGCCATGGGTCAACTTGGGGACCCCATGGAGCCACTTTGTTTGGAAAATGACATTAATATATATTTATTTAATGTAAAAGTAAAAATGACACAAACATGATATGTTTTACTAAAACAATTTTTAAGTGGTGTTACACAAGTCCAGATTTTGACTATAAATATTCATTACAAAGATAAAAATATTTCCTACATCATAGAACTTGTTTTATAATTTTTAGACATTAAATAAATTAAATTATGTATGACATAATAATGATGCAGCGATGACATCATTATTTGACGATTTAAATAAAATGGAAAGATAATGTAATATCTATGAACTACACATGTGAAAAACTTATTGGATGGGTGGATTTCGAACCCTTATCACCTTATCCATGAATTATATCCGTGTGGGACCTTTTAAAACTGAAACACATTTTCAAATAATGTATTATTTCTTACTTTTCAAAAGTGCCCCTCCTCTCCTCTTATAAAAGGCCCCCACCTATACCTCTTTTCCCACACTCCTCAAGCCTTTGGCTCGGCCAAACCCTGCCCATTTACTCTCTCCACATCCCTCTACTCATCCTAGAGGATTCCCTTTGGGCAGAATCCTTTCAAAAGAAGCTTTTAGGCTCAAATCAAAAGGAGTTACACTTTTAAAGGTAATTCATTCTCTCATGTTCATTTGTTTTATTTTGCTTCTCCAACCACTTAAACTCTTTTTATTCTTTTATTTTGTAACAAATCCAGTAACTTCAATATACTAGGATGTTTTTATAAGATTTATTCGAGCTACACTCTCACACAACTACATCAAATGGTTAAAGAACATACGGTTTCCGTGGATGGCGAAATTCTGCCTCCCGAAACGATGATTGTTCAATACTCATTTAACACCTTCAAAGGTGGCCATTATGATGTCACTATTTTTATATATGATATATAATATGTTTATTCTTTACTTAATCTTCTGTATTTTTCATTTGTGTCTTACCTTTATGGCTTCCATTATGGGTATACGCGATATCTTCATTTTAGGAAGTGCGGACTACCGCCCCCTAAAAGTTATTTGATTCGTTAATACCATATGTGGGATGTGTAAGGGATAAAGTTAATGATATTATATATTATGTTATACTGGAATTATAATATACCTATATATATCATTATTATTTCATTCCATTAAAGTATGAGATAGAAATGAAAGTAGCGTTCATGCGTACGTACGGCTTACCGTCTCCATGAACGGTGCATTTCATTTCTTATCCCCAAATGTAATGTACTATTATAAGTACATGTATATAATGGATATATATGATGAATGATACATATAAATGATGAATATAATTCTGGAATTAAAATATACATACCTCTCATTTAGTTTTAATTCCATTAATATGACAAAGAAATGAAAGTAGCGTTTATGCATACGTACGGCTTACCGTCTCCATGAACGGTGCATTTCATTTCTTACCTCTAAATGATTATGTAATATTATAAATACATGTATATGCTCGATATATATGATATATATGATATCCAAATCATGAATATCATTCTGGATATAAAGAACCATTGACCACACGAACAACATGTAATTGTAAGAAGTCCACTTTCGACTTAAGAACCAAATATCGACAAAACAAACATTATTAACTTAAATGATTAAATAATGTTTATAACATTGAAATAAGTGATCTAAAAGGAATAATGAACTATAAAAATGTTCTTAATAAAGTGTAAATTAACTCAAGTTTATTATTCAGGATGTTAAAGAATGATCGAGTCAAGTCGGACCCGAGGTAAGGGATCCTACAACTCTCTTTCTTTTTAAGTACACTCTTTTATGTGCTTTCTTTTAAGCTCATATTTCTTATGATTGGGATGTTATTTTATATTACTCCTACTGTAATTTTTATGTTCATGTGATGAGAGACCCTATTCTCTCTCATCAATCCATTTTTGAAAGTTTTGAGTGGCGCCGTTAGGCTGCCGAATTTTCGTAAGGGATTTTTCATCTCACTTTTATTCTCGTGAGATTTATGCTACATTTGCCACAAATTCCATTGAGTGGTGTATTTACTGCCCATTATTATACTCTTTGTGTAATATACTTTCTTTTATGAGTATTTACATTAATTATCTATTGTCCTTCTTTCATGGGGTGTATGTTTTGAAAGATACCCAAGTCGGTAAGGGAACCTTTCACCCTCCTCTTTTTTAAAAGACTTCTTCTGTTGGATCTTTTAATTTACATATTGTTATGTTGGGATATGTTCTCATATATCCTTATTGATGTAAATTTTATGTCCAAGTGATGAGATACACTTTTTATCTCTCATCAACTCATTTTGATGTGATGCCGTTAGGCTGTCAAGGGAACTTTTTAACCCAATTTTGATTTCTTTGGGTTGAACATGTAGTCATTGAATATGTCATACATTGAATATGTGTGAATGGACTTTTATTGTTTTACAATTAATATCCAATTATATTGGGTGTATTTATATTTTTCACACATAATTTTGAGATTGATTTATCCTTAATTTAAGGATACCTTCTTTATAAGGGATTTCATCACATTTTACATCCCTATTGAGACTTCATTATTGTTATGCACCAATTCACTCTTATATGGTGTATATACTGTCCTTTGGAGTATTATATCATGAATTCATTTATTCTCATGATATTATAAAGTTTTTACAGAATGTTATTCCTCAATTATTGTAGTCAAGTGTCTCTAATTTTGGTAAAACCCCTTTAGCCAAAATATCGCTTTAAATGTTTTAATGATTTGTTCTTATTAATATCCATGTTTTCAAAATGGTTTTAAGGATTTATTTATATGGATATTAATGGTTTAAAATTTTAAAAGCATCAAGGTGTTATGGGACACTTTGATTCAAAAATCTCTTTATTAAATGTTTTAAATGGTTTTGGAAATGGTTTCTTTTTGAATGGATTCATTATTTCAATACACTAAAATGTTATATTGTGTTTGAAATGTGGAAATGTTATGTTTCCTTTATGCATGTTTTATGTGATACGTTTATGTTATGGTTCTTGGGAATTATTATGAAGACGGGTGGTTCCGTGATAGACTAAGGGCGGGTGAGCCCGTTATAGCTCTCTAATGCATTGGGTAACGCGAAGGAGTGAAACGTTAAGGTTTCTCCGAAGAGATTTTAGGGAATATACTGTGATGGGTATTCCAAACGTAACCAAGAGGGTTACTCCCTACGTAAGAATGTTATGAATGCCTCAAGTTACCTTTATGTCTTATGTTTTCTATGATTTATTCATGATTTGATATGACTATGTTTTATGGGTAAAGTGTGATTTCATTCTAATGTATATATGAGCTCATGTTTCCTTTACATATTTTTATAACTCTTACTGAGCTTTTTATGCTCATCCCAAGTTTTTCAAATGTTTTTCACAGGTCAAGGGAAAGGTACATGATGTGATGATAGTGTCAAGGATGTGTCAAGAAAGAACCCATGTTTTATTTTAAATATGTTTCCGTTGATGGGAAGAATGAATACTGTCTTTTATGTAACCACTTTGTTTAAATGTGGAATGTGATGCAAGTTTCATGATCTAATTCTCTAAAAATCTAAACCTGAAAAGATCCTCAATGTGTAATCTTGTAATAACTCAAGATTAAGTAAGGTTTAAGGCTGGGGCCTTATAAAATGGGTCTACTATAGTTTGTTAGAAGATATTTATTAAAGTCACATGTAGTGTAAAACATAACATGGCCTTAAATAAATGTTCAGTGTGTTAAAATATACTGAGTGAAGTTGGTAAGAACATGACAATGAAGTTCCTAGAAAGCAATGGAGAGTATGTTTGGAAATAGAAGGCAATTAAAGACGACTTTGAAGAGAGAAACATTCAGTTACGTGACCAGGGATAGATTCCTATCAAAAAAATTCGTGTCTAAAGTTTTATATGAGATAGAGGAGTAAAATAGAGTTCATACCACATTTTAGAGGGGATATTTTATCTCACATATTTTTTTTCATATCACTTCTAATTAATTATTTTTTTCTTAAACTTGATATGAGTTATGACTAATATTTTTTTTCTCAGGGTATTTTTTTCTTCTAGTTTTATATTCCACTTATTTCGCATTTATCTTCTTAATTTTTCAAAATTGATCATTGAGGTCAATTCTAAATGTAGAAATTATTTTTTTCCTCTGAAACAATATTACAAAACTTCAGAAACAATCGACAATATTGATTTTTATGATATTTTCTTCAAATTCAACCTCTAATTGAGTTATTATTGAAGAGGAAATCTCTAATAATCACTATTATTAAAGTTTAATCTATAGGATATGGATATCATTTAAACTAATTTTCGAGGATTATAATTCAATAAAAAAATTCAACGAATAAATCCATTTAAACCAGGTAGATTTTTAATTCCCCTTTCTCCTGTTGTGATCAAATTTCTCAGAATTTACTCTCATTTACTATTCATTTTTCTTATCTAAAAATGATTCAAAATCACTATAATATTCATCAATTTAATTTTTTAAATATAAAAATAAAAAAACTTATGCACTACTTTTCAGTTCTTTTTTTCAATATTTGGTTTTCATGATCATATATTGCATTAATCGTGGATCAATACTCCTGATTATACTATATTATATCTAGCAGGTTTTAGAAAATTAAATTTTCATGTAATAAATGACTTACATGTCAATTGTTTTGTGTTACTATTGGATAAGACTTCATTCAACCAATTTTAAAAAAACAAAATTCAATAAAATCGTATAATGTATTTAAAAAAAATATGAACATTGTTGCAATTTTTTGTCAAGCCTTATTGTTCTGTGCATTACTATGCGATTTTTTATGTAGAAATTATTTTGTTATTTCTTCCTATATGAGCACATGAACATATTCTGATAGGATATAGTTTTTTATTTTTGAGATAGAAAAATAGTTGATCACTTTATAAAATGAAAAAAAAATTGAAGTGGAAAACTTAGGAGAGATAATTCCTATTAACAATGAGCATAATTTTCAACCATAACTCAATATTGAAGAAAATTAGAGGCCTAGGATGATTTAATTTCAACTACCTCAAGTTTTAAATAACACTTATTTGATTAGACTATCAGATGGATCTAGAAACATTGAGTTAAAACAATCACATCATTCAAAATTTCCAGAATTTAATAGGATTTATAATAAAGAATCACTAGAATTAATTAGAGAATTCTATAATATAGTGAAACATTTACCTCTTTTAGGGAATAGTGAAAATGAATTATTAATTATAGTGTTTCCCATTTGTCTTAAATGGAATATATAAAACTAGTTTTTGAGTTTATATGAAAAAATATTTGAAAACAGGGATCAGGTTTCTAATTTTTTCCTGAGGAAATTCTATCCCCAAAGACTTTAAGGTGAGATGAGAACCAAAATTAAAATTTTTTATAAAGAGGTTGAAGAATCCTTTCATTAATCATGGGATAGATTTAGAGAATTCTTTATGTAGTGTTCTCATCACAAGATTCCATCTCATTTTCTCATGGATACATTCAATGAAGGATTATCCTATTCTGGTCAAAATTTGGTAAATCAATCAGCTAGGGGAAATTATAATGATAATAATGATGAGGAGTTGAGACAAATTTTCAATAAACTGGCTTTGATTTATCAAAATAAAAACTCTTAGAGGAAAAGTGTTAATAGAAGTGGAAACAACACTTGTAACATCCCAGGTAATTAAAGAAATAATACATTCTATTTTTATTAATATTTTGTGAATTAAATATTAATTTTACTTTAAATGGGTTTCTATGTTCGATGGTGTACAAGATATGCAACAACAGGTTTATTTGAAATCTTACGTTGCACACTAATAATATAATATTATTATTTTAAATGGTAGTTAACTCATAGTCATTGTATAGGAGGGAATGAACAAAACTAACTACAATATGATTAAACATGTTCGTTAAATGTTTTTACATTTATCCAATTAAAGTTAGGTGCTTAAAATATGAATGAATCTATTTTTACGCATAAATACTCTAATATTCTCTAAAAGGTCGATTTACCACCATTTGATAGTGAACCCTCTTTAAGTCTATTTTTGGCAATTTTTATATGTTCTATTTGAAAAAATAAAATTCTTCTTTAGATTCGGTAAAACAAAATTTAGTTTGCGTAAATCTTTGGTATTTTTCTAGTAAAGTTCATTTTTTTAATGAATAGTAAAAAATACTGTATTTTAATTCAAAAGTGACTTTTAATATAATTTATTTATATTGTTATATTATATTTTTAATTTGTTTTAAAGTGTAATTAGATTATATTTTTACAAATTAATCCAATTTTGGTCATTGGAATTAATTAAACATTGAAATTGGACATAAACAAGTGTTGATCTATTGATAGTTATTATTTATTAAAAACATGCCATTTGTTTTGACAATGGGAATTAATTTTCAATTATTTAATGAAACTTATATGTTTTTAATTTGAAAAAATAGACATCATTTTTGAATCCAAAATATAAAATATATCTTATGCTGAATTTTTGATAGTTTTCTGAAAAACATCAATTTTTGATGAATAATGAAACCACTATGTAGTAGTTAAAAACTGACATTTTCATTTAAATGAAAGTTTTCGGCTTATGTGTTTTAAATTTTTAAAATCAGACATATATGGTTATTATTAGTAAGTAAAATGTGGTTCAATAAGATAAAATAATTTTTGGTGAATAGTAACTTTTGACTTTTATTTACCATGGTTAAAGGTAAATAGGGTAATTTAAGGTAAAAAGAATATCATAATAATACAAAATTCCTTTAACCTTTGTCCTAACCTTATTTTTTGAGTCATTTACAACCATGGGCATCTTTGGGTTGATTTTGGGACCCCATGGAGCCACTTGAGAGTGATAATGACACTTTAGATTAATTAACTTAAAGTAATGATAAAAATGACAAAAACAAATATATTTTAGTAAATAAATTTTTACATGGGGTTATATAAACTATCTGTTCAGATATAAATATTTATTGGAAATATAAAAATATTGAAAACATCATGGTATTTTTTTATAATTTTTATACATCAAATAAATTAAATTATTTATGACACAATAATGATGCAGTATTTACCTCATTAATAAAAGATTTAAATAAATAAGATTATAAATATAAAAAAATATCAAAAACCTATAATATTATTATTGGATTATTTTATTTCGACAATGAGTCATCTTATCTTCTACTTTAATAAGTTTTGGATCTTTAGAAATCGAATATCATTACATAATAAAATAATATTTTCACACTTTCCTAAAGAGCCCCTCCTCCCCCTTATAAAAAGACCTCACTTCTTACTCATTCCACACACCTCTCAATACCCTTGTACCATCCAAAACCTGACCAAATAAGCCCTCAAGATCCCTATCCTCCACCTAGAAGCCTTACCTTAGGCAGAAGTTACTTCAAGAAGTCCTTTTGGTTCAAACCAAAGGGAGTTACCCAAATTTAAGGTAAAAATTCCTCTTAACTTCTTTTCTTTTATTTTACTTCTCCAACCCCTAAAAATTTTTATTACTTTCTTTTAATACAACACCAGTATCCTCAATATACTAGGATGTTTTTATGAGAAGTTTTTTAACTACACTTTCACACACCCCCATCTAATGGGTTAAAAACATATTGTTTCTGTGGATGGAAAACTAACGCCTCACGAAACGATGATTGTTCGATTATTTCCTACTACCTCTCATGGTGGCCATTAAGATGGATGTGTATTTATATATGATATATATTATGTTTATTTTTTCTTTATTCTTCTGTATTTTACATTTATATCTTACCTTTATGGTTTCCATAATGGGTAAACGCGATAATTATTTGAGGAAGTGCGGACTTCCGCCCCCTCAAAGTGATATGACTCGTTAATTCCATATGTGAGACGTATAAAGGATACTGTTAATGATATTATATATGATATTATTCTATAATTATAATATACCTATGTATCATTATATTTTAATTCCATTAAAGTATGAAATAAAAATAACAGTAGTGTTTATGCGTACGTACAGCTTACCGTCTCAATGAACGGTGCATTTCATTTCTTATCTCAAAAATGTTATGTACTGTTATAAATACATATATATACTGAATATATATTATTTATATGATATCTAAATTATGAATATCACTCTGGATATAATGAACTTTTGACAACATGAACAACCTGTAAATAAAAGAAGATCATTTTGACTCAAGTACCAAATATCGACCAAATGACCATTATTAAATTAAATGATTACATAATGTTTATAACATGGTAATAATTGATATAAAAGGAATAATAAACTTTAGAAGGGTTCTTAAGAAAGTATAAATTAAATTTATTTTATTATTCAGGAGATTAAAGAATGAACTGGTCAAGTCGGACACGAGGTAAGGGACTTTGTCTCAACCTCCTTTCATTGAGGCATATTTCGATAATATATACCTTATTCTATTAATCGGTGTATAATAAAACCCTTTGACTTTTACTTTCATTCAAAGGGAATATTTTTTCTATGAATTGTTTTACTAAATGAAAAATAGAATGTTTTTAACATTTGCGGTGACAATGACCTCTCTGCCGCCGTAATCATTATTTGGCTTCCTCTATATGCATTAATGTTTTCTAAAATGAAAAGGAAATCCCTTATTATGTTTTTGGGTGTTTTGGTATTGAAAATGGTTTTTGAAATGGATTGATTATTTCATTATGTTGAAATTATATCTTGTGATTTAAAATTAAATGTTATTAGTGAAATTTTTATATTTGCAATATTTTATGTGTTATGATTTTATAATGATACATAGAAATTTGATGGGTGGTTATGTGATAAACCAAATGACGGGTGCTGCCATGATAAACCAGGACGGGTGGTTATGTTATAACCTCCAATTCATTGGGTATGGAAGTCAGCCATATGGATTTTCCATTTAGTGGTATTTTTGGAAGTCGTATGTATGGTTATTCCACATAAGAATGCTTATGTACCATGTTACATTTATATGTTATGTGTTCTTTATATGAGTTTTATGGTAATCTTTTGGTTACAAAAGGGTAAGAAATGATCTTTTATTAAGTGAAGTGTATTTACTACTTCCTAAAGGTGAAATGTATTACTTGTGATAAAGTATTCATGGTTTACTTGTTGTTTTGAAAAACAAACAGTTTTCCTTCTTTGTGTATCCCTTACTAAGTTTTTGATGCTCATCCCATGTTTTTGAAATGTTTTTCATAGGACATAATGTGGAATAGGGTCAAGGATGGGATCAAAGAAATGTCATGCTATCTAAAACATCGAACTAGACATGAATATTTTTTTCAAGAGTTTTTATTTTATGATAAAAATGGAAACTGAGTAGATTTTTATACATGTATTATTCAAGTCTTCATGTATATGTTATGGCCTAATAATCTAAAACTCTAAACCTGAAAGGATCATTAATATGAATTATTCGTTTAATTCAAGATTATGTAAATGTTTAAGGCCAGGTCTTTATAGTGGGTATCAGAGGTCGGTTTAGGAAACTTTCAGAGTTAGAATATAGTTAAATTAATATCCATAAATTATTTTATTTTAAGTTATGATTAAAATGATATGTCATATAAAGATTACCATGTTGCTTCGCCTAAGCTATTTTTGTGTTCAAAATGGTTTTCCGAAGAGAAAACCGGATAGCTATGTTGGGACGAAATCAGGAGGAAGAAAACCTTCTAAATCAGCTACCTGAGATGGTCAGAATCGGAACTGAACAGTTTATTGCAGTGATGGCATAGTTGACTCAGGCTATAAATGGTGGTGGTATCGATGTACAAGATCAACCAGATAAACCATAGAAGAACATGTTTGTAGTGGAGCATTTCATGGGGCAACATCCCCCATCATTCAGAGGATCATCTTCTCCTACGCTAGCATAAGAGTGGAATAAAGCACTGGAGAAATTTTTTGATGTCATGGGGTGTGCAGAACTTCAAATGGTTAGTCTTTTTATTTACCATTTTTAAGGTGAATCTAATCAGTGGTGGTTGATGGTGAAAAATATCAAGGATAGTGAGGAGATTGATTCCCTTGATTGGGATGAATTCAAAGGTATGTTTCTTGAGAAATATTTTCTAAGGTGGTTCGTCTTAGGATGGAAAAACAATTCCTAGAATTGAGGCTGGAGGATGACTCAGTGGCTACTTATGAAGAAAAATTCACTCGATTGGCAAGGTATGCTCCAAATTTCATCTGAGATCATGATAGTAAGATAAATTGATTTTAATAAGGACGGAAGCTGTGATATTGAAGAGCATTATCCTCTCATGAGTTCAAAAGTTATTAAAAACTTTTTTGATGTGTGGAGAAGGTGGAAATAGAGTTTGTCGATGATCAATTGTTCTTTGAAAAACAACAGAATAAGAGGTCTGGTTGGCAGGAAAAGGGAAATAATTCTTCAAAGAAGCCTAGAGTTAAGAAAACTAAATATCCATCTTGTGAGAAGTGTGTTAAAAAGAATCCTGGAGAATGTTTATCAAAGTCTGGGAAGAGCTTTCGGTGTGGTAAGCCTAGTCATATTGCTCGTAATTGTAAGGAAAATGATCAAGAAGGTAATGAAAAGCCAGTGGTAAGATGTTTTAGGTACAATGAAATGGGTCATTTTGCAAATGAGTGTCCAACAAAGAACTCAAATGAGGTAAAGAAACTAGAAAAAAATCAGAAAGGGGTTGTTAAATCCTTTTCAACTACTTTAGCAGATGTTATACCATCAAATGAAGTAGTACCAGGTACACTATTTATTTATTGAGATTATGCCAATGTGTTTTTTGATTCAGGGTCTACACATTATTTCATTTCTGAGAATTTTTCTATTAAATTTGGAATTCCATCTCAAGATATGAATCCTAAACTTATGGTAAAAACACCTGGAGGAAATGTTGAGGCAAAATTAAAATATAAGAACCTTCCTGTCCTTGTGTATAGAAGGAATATACATACAAACCTTATTATTTTGCCTCTAGTAGAGTTTGATGTTGTTTTGGGAATGGATTGGATATCTGTTTATCATGCTAAGATTGACTGCAGAGCTAAAGAGGCTTCTTTTCAGAAATATTTTCAATTTTTATACAATAATGAACCCTTAATTTTGATAACTTATCAGGAAGGTGAGAAACTAGTAAAAGATGGAAATGAATTTTACCTTGCAAAAATTGTTGAAAACAAAGGAACTATTTAGATAAATGATTTGCTAGTGGTAAATTAGTATCTTGTTGTTTTTCTTGATGAGTTGCCTAGTATTATACCTGACCGGGAAGTTGAGTTTACTTTTGAATTAGTTCCTGATGCTAAGAAAATTTCAAAACCCCCTTATCAAATGGATCTAATTGAACATTTAGAGTAAAAGAAGAAATTGCATGAGTTATTAGATAAAGGTTTCATTCGACCTTGCACATCACCATGGGGTTCTCTTGTAATGTTTGTTAAAAAGAAAGATGGTTCAATGAGAATTTGAATTAATTATAGAGAATTGAATAACATCACTATTAGGAACAAGTATCCTTTCCTCATTTCGATGATTTGTTTGATCATCTCTAGGGAGCTTAGTATTTTTTGAATATTTATTTGAGGTTGGGGTACCAAAAGTTGAAAGTAAAGGAATAAGATATTCCGAAGACCACATTTCATACTAGATATGGCCATTATGATTTTGGAGTTCTTCCTTTTGGTTTAACCAATACACCTGCTGTATTTAGGGATCTTATTAATATAATTTTTTATGAGTTCTTGGATAAGTTTGTGGTTGTGTTTATTGATGATATTTTGGTTTATTACAAAAGTAAATAGGAACATGAAAGTCGTTTAAGGGATGTATTGCAAACCTTAAAAGAAATGAAACTGTTTGGGAAATTCAGCAAGTGTGTGTTTTGGTTATAAAAAATTTCTTTCCTTGGTCACATTATTTCAAAAAATGGAATAACTGTTGATACTGATAAAACAAAAGTTGTTGAAGAATGGCCAAGACCAACAAATATAACTGAGATCCATAGTTTTCTTGGTTTATTAGGTTATTACCATAGGTTAGTTGAGAATTTTGCATGTTTATCTAGTCCAATGACTAAATTAACTGGAAAAGGTGTTATGTTCCTTTGGAAAAAAGAATGTGATGATTTTTTTAGGAATTGAAAAGAAGATTGGTGAATGTCCAGTTTTGGCACCACTTTCCAGAAATGGTGAGTTTTTTATTTAAAGTGATTCTTCATTGAAAGGACTTGGTTGTGTACTTTTGAATAATGATTAGGTAATTGCTTATGATTCATTTCAGTTGAAACCATGGGAGTTAAATTACATTATACATGATTTGGAATTAGCTACTATAGTTTTTGCTTTAAAAAATTGTATGCATCATTAGTATTGAGTAAAATGTGAAATATATACTGACCACAAAAGTGTGAAGTATATATTCACTCAGAAAGAATTGAACATGATAAAAACGAGATGGTTGGAATTAATCATGGATTATGATTGCATGATTCATTACCATCCAAGAAAGTAAAATAAAGTGGTTGATGCTTTAAGTCGAAAAAGTAATGCTTTATTAACCATGATACATTTGGAATGAGATCCAATGGTTTTTGATTTGATGAACTTTGGAATAGAAGTTGTTGGTGCATGAAATTTTTCTGTTTTGTTTTAGGTGTCAGTGAAATCATCTCTATCAGATAGAATAAAGCAAGTGCAGAAAGAAGATAGTGAGTTGCAGAAAAAGGTAGAGTTCATTTAGAAGGGTAAGTTGCCTGATTTTAACATTGATAATGATTGGGTTTTGAGGTCTAGAGAAAGATTATGTGTGACTTGTGATTCCATGTTGAAGAATTATTTGTTATGTGAAGCTCATAGTTCCTTGTTTTCAGTTCATCCTGGTAGTACAAAGATGTACAAAGATCTTCAGGAGTATTACTAGTGGGATGGAATGAAAAGTGATATTCCTGATTTTACTGTGAAGTGTTTGACTTGTCGGTAGGTTAAAGTAGAGCGGAAGTTACCAAAAGGTATGCTGGAGTCTTTAATGGTGCCATAGTGGAAATGGGAAAATATATCTAGGACTTATTTGTGGGATTACCAAAGACAACTCAAGGTAATAATGCAATCTGGGTTATTGTTGATCGGTTGACTAAATCTGATCATTTACTTCCTATTAAAGATACTTTGTCTCTTGATCAACTTTATCGGTTGTATGTTAAAGAAATAGTCAAGTTACATGGTTTTACCCTCTCTATTGTATCTGATCATGATCCCAGGTTTACTTATAACTTTTGGAAAGGCCTTCAGAAGTCGTTGGGTACAAAATAAAATTTTAGTACAACTTTCCTTCCACAATTAGATGGGAAATCAGAATAAACAATTCAGACCTTAGAGGATATGCTACGTGCTTGTTCACTGGATTACCAGGGAAGTTAGTATGAACATATTTCTTTGGCTGAATTATCTTATAATAACAGTTTTTATTCCAGTATATAGATGGCTCCATTTGAGGCATTATATGGAAATCATTGTCAAACTCTAGTATTTTGGGATGAATTATGTGAAAGGAAGATGATGGGACCATAATTGGTATAAGAGATGGTATAAAAAGTTTAGTTGGTTCAGAAGAACGTGAGAACAACTCAGAGCATATAGAAAAGTTATGCAAATAACCAGAGGAAGGATATTTCTTTTGAGGTAGTTGATCATGTCCCTCTGAAGGTTTCTCCATGGAAAAGTGTGATGTGTTTTGGTAAGAAGTGAAACTTGAGTCTATGGTTCATTGGACCATATGAAATACTGGAGAAAATTGGATCAGTTGCATACAGAGTGGCTTTACCTCCATGTTTATCCCATGTACACAATTTTTTTTTCATGTTTCAATGCTGAGAAAGTATATGCCAGATCCATCTCATGTTTTAAGCCCAGAGGTAGTTTAGTTGGAAAAGAATATCTCTTCTGAGGATCAACCAATCCAGATTCTTAACTGTAGAGAGAAAATGCTATGGAATAAGGCAATTCACCAGGTAAAAGTTTTGTGGAAAAACCATATTGTTGACGAGGCAACGTGGGAATCCAAAAATGCTATGAGGTATAATTACCCCCACTTATTTGATAAGTGAATAAAATTGCGAGGACGTAACTTCCAAAAGGGGGAAAGGATGTAACATCATGGGTAAATAAAGAAATAATACATTCTATTTATTATTAATATTTTTTGAATTAAAAATTAATTTTACTTTAATTGGGTTTCTATGTTCGATGGCAAACACGATACGCAACAACGGGTTTCTTAGAAATCTTACATTGCACACTAATAATATACTATTATTATTTTAAATGGTTGTTAACTTATAGTTGTTGTATTGGTGAGAATGAACAAAACTAACTACAATATGATCATACATGTTTGTTAAATATTTTTACATTTATCTAATAAAAGTTAGGGGCTTAAAATATGAATGAATCTAATTTTAAGCATAAATACTCTAATATTCACTAAAAGGTCGATTTAACACCTTTGATGGTGAACCCTCATTAAATCCAGTTTTGGTCATTTTTTTATTTTCTATTGGAAAAAATTAAATTCTTATTTAGATTCAGGGAATCAAAATTTACTTTTGGTAAATTTTTGATATTTTTATGGTATAGTTCATTTTTTAATGAATTGTGAAAAATATTGTATTTGTATTCAAAAGTGCCTTTTAATATAATTTATTTATATAGTTATTTTATCTTTTTAATTGGTTTTAAAGTTTAATTAGATTATATTTTTACCAATTAATTATATGATGGTCATTGGAATTAATTTTAATTTGAAATTGGATATAAACAAGTGTCGATCTTTTTATAGCTATTGTTTCTTAAAAACACGCTGTTTGATTTGACAACAAGAATTAATTTTAAATTAATTAATGGAAATTATATGTTTTTGAATTTTTTAAAATAGACATAATTTTTGGATTCTGAATATAAAATATATATTAGGCTGAATTTTTGGTAGTTTTCTGAAAGACTTCAATTTTTGATGAATAGTGAAACCACTAAGTAGTAGTTAAAAACTGACATTTTCATTTAATTTCTTTTACCACTTCTGTGGATTAAATTTTGAAAATATGACATACATGGTTGTTATTAGTAAGTAAAATGTGATTCAATAATATGAAAAAAATGGTGAATAGTAACTTTTTACTTTTATTTACCGCGGTTAAAGGTAAATAGGGTAATTTAAGGTAAAAAGAATATCATAATAATACAAAATTACCTTAACAGTAGTCCTAAACTTATTGGACGAGTCATTTAAGACCATGGGAATCTTTGGGTTGATTTTGGGACCCCATGGAGCAACATGGGAGTGATAATGACACTTAGATTAATTAACTTAATGTAATGATAAAAATGTCACAAACAAATGTCTTTTTGTAAATAAATTATCACATGGGGTTATATAAGATAACTTTTTTACTATAAATATTCATTGTAAATATAAAAATATTTAATACATCATGGTATTTGATTCATAATTTTTAGACATTAAATAAATCCAATTATTTATGACACAATAATGATGTAGTATTTAACTCATTAATAAAATATTTAAATAAATATGATTATAAATATTAAAAAAATATGCAAAACCTGACCAATTTTTATTGGATGATTTTATTTCGACAATTATTCATCTTATCTTCATCTTTAATTAGTTTTGGACCTTTAGAAACTGAAAATAATTATATAATAAAATAATATTTTCACACTTTCCTAAAGATCCCCTCCCCCCACCCTTATTAATAGCCCTCACTTATTACTCATTCCATGCACCTCTAAAGACCCTTGGCTCATCCAACCCCTGAAAAAATAATTTATAAAGATCCCTATCCTCCTCCTAGAAGCCTTACCATAGGCAGAAGGCACTTCATGATGTCCTTTTGGTTCATACCAAAGGGAGTTTCCCAAATTAAAGGCAATGATTATTCTTAACTTCTTTTCTTTTATTTTACTTCTCCAACCCCTAAACTCTCTGTATTCCTTTCTTTTATAACAACACCAGTATCCTTAATATACTAGTATGTTGTTTTGATAAGATTTTAAACTACACTTACACACACCTCCATCTAACAGATGAAGAACATACTGTTTCTATGGATGGCAAACTAACGCCTCACGAAACGATGATTGTTCGATTATCTCCTATCGCCTCTCGTGGTGGACATTAATATGGAACTGTATTTATATATGATATATATTATGTCTATTTTTTCTTTATGATTCTGTATTTTACATTTATATCCTACCTTTATGGTTCCCATAATGGGTAAACGTGATAATTTCTTTTGAGGAAGTGCGGACTACCGCACCCTCAAAGTGATATGACTCGATAATGCCATATGTGGGACATATAAAGGAGAGTTTTAATGATATTATATATGATATTATACTGGAATTATAATTTAACTATGTATCATTATGTTTTAATTCTATTAAAGTATGAAATAGAAATGAAAGCAGCATTCATGCGTATGTACGACATATCGTCTCCATGAATGGTGCATTTCATTTCTTATCCCCAGATGTTATGTACTGTTATAAATACATATATATACTGAATATATATTATATATATGATATCTAAATCATGAATATCACTCTGTATATAATGAACTTTTGACCACATGAACAACTTGTAAATATAAGAAGTTCATTTTTGACTCAAGTACCAAATATCGACAAAACGATCGTTATTAACTTAAATGATTACATAATGTTTATAACATGGTAATGAGTTATATAGAAGGAATAATAAACTTTAAAAAGGTTCTTAAGCAAGTCTAAATTAATTTTAGTATATTATTCAGGAGATTAAAGAACGAACGGGTCAAGTCAGACACGAGGTAAGGGACTTCATCTCAATCTCCTTTCATTGAGGCACATTTCGATAATATATACCTCTTTCTTTTACAAATTTTATAATAAAAACCTTTGAATTTTACTTTCATTCAAAGGGAATATTTTTTCTACGATGTGTTTTACTAAACGATAAACGGAATGTTTTTAGCATTTGTGACGACAATGGCCTCTTCACCACCGTAATCGTTATTTGGCTTCCATTATAAGACTTAATGTTTTCTTAAATGAAATGGAAATCCCTTATTCTATTTTTGGGTGTTTTGGTATTGAAAATGGTTTTAGAAATGGATTTATTATTTCATTATATTGAAATTATTTCTTGTTATTGCAAATTAAATGTTATTAGTGAAATGTTTATATTTGCAATATTTTATGTGTTAAGATTTCATATCGGTACTTGGACATTTGACGGGTGGATACGTGATAAACCAAATGACATGTGGTGTCATGATAAACTAGGATGGGTGGCTACATTATAACCTCCAATGCATTGGGTATGGAAGTCGGCCGTATGACTATTCTATTTAGTGATATTTGTGGAAGTCGACCGTATGGTTATTTCATTTATGAATGTTTTTATCCCAAGTTACCTTAATATGTTATGTGTTATTTATATGGGTTTTATGGTAATATTTTGGTTACAAAATGGTAAGAAATGATATTTTATTCAGTGAAGAGTATTTACTACTTCATAAAGGTGAAATGTATTACTTATGATAAAGTATTCATGGTTTACATGTTGTTTTGAAAAACTAACAGTTTTCCTTCTTTGTGTATACCTTACTGAGCTTTTCATGCTCATCCCAAGTTTTGGAAATGTTTTTCACAGGGAATAAAGTGGAATAGGGTCAAGGATGGGATCAAGGAAATGTCATGCTATCTAAAACATGGAACTAGACATGGCTCTTTTTTTCAAGAGTTTTTATTTTATGAAAAAAATGGAAACTGGGTAGATCTGTCTACATGTATTATTCAAGTATTCATGTATATGTTATGGCCTAATTCGCTAAAACATTAAACCTGAAAATATCCACAATGTGAATTGTTCATTTAATTCAATATTATGTAAATGTGTATGGTCGGGTCCTTATAACGCTATTTTAGTGGTATATGAAATTGTTAATCATGATTAAATTAAAGATGAAATTCAATATTTAATGAACCAAAATGACAAAAAAAGTGTTAATCATTGGAAATTCAGAGGCAGAATCAATATCTTAGATATTAGTGTACTTCACACTGATTTTTTTATAGACTTTGATATTCTAACCCAACAATAATAAAAAATATATTTTTTGGTTTATTGTCCTTGGGTGACTAATAAATATTATACTTTTTCAAACAATTACAACTGATACTATATGACAAATCCCATTATCTCTTGGAAATAATAATAAATCATTACAAAACCTACTACCCATGTTAACAAAACTAGCCTACACAATAATTCCAAAATCAATGAAGGGATAAACCATCCAATTATTAGAGGAATTTTGAGGGGAAAATTCCTATTAGAATGGATCAAATGTTGAAAATATTTTTCTCAAAAGAGGATAATTTTGAATCTCAAAAAGAACAACATGAATTTGAAAAAATAGTATATGAGTCTAGAATTCACAATCTATAATTAAAAACGGGTCAATTATTAGGAGACATTACATATAGGGATATGGTAAGCTACATAGAATAAATGTAATAAACCATAGGTAATGTGTCTTGGAAGTAGTTATAAAAAGTGAATTAAATTCAAAAAAGGAAGATGGAAAAGACATTAGAAGTCCCCAAACTGAAAAATAGGGTGATTATATAATTAAAAATTAGTAGTACACTTAATCTGTAAATGAGATAAAAATTTTGAAAACGAAGAAAACAAAAATGTTTCACCTAAAATTCATGATGAAATTTTATTTTAACATAAAAAATTAATAAATATAAGGATAATATTGTTGAATAATTTGGGTAGATACCTTCTGGTTTAATAAAATATTCCCCACCCATCCATTTCATAAAAAAATTAAACCTAATAATAATAAAATGTCTGAACTTCTCCATTTCCTTAGGATTCTAACTGATCTCCAAGTAAATATCCCTTATATTCCATCCTTAATTAAAATTCCTTCATATCTAAAATCTCTTAAAACTTATTTAAAAAAAATTGACTCTAGAATAATTTTCTACATATAATCTCACGAAAGTGTGTAGTACTTTTATTCAAAATAAAATACATCCAAAGCTTAAGGACCATGGTAGTGTTGTCATTCCCTACACATTAAGGAATATTAGACATCTAAATAAACTATGTGATTTTGGTGATAATATTAATCTACCCACTTCACACTATTTCAGTAGTTGATATTGGGTGACCTTCAAACCACCGCTATAACTCTATAGTTATATGACTGTTCATTCACACATCTAATGGGATGGGTAGATGATCTACCAGTTGGGGTTTAAACAATGTATTTTCTAGATAACTTTCTTATGTTAGAAATAGAGTTTGATTATGAGGTTCCTATAATTCTATGTAGGACATTCTAAACCACTGGTTGAGCTACTATAGATATCTGTAAGGGATAATTAATCTTTAGGTTTGGTGAATAATAAGAATAGTTCAATTTTTTAAAAAATTCTAAGGAAACAACTTTTGGTGAAATTTATAATAGGGTGGAATCCTTAGAATACGGTAAAAATATTTTCTAGTTTATAAGAATTATAAAATAATACTTTTATGAATAAATTCATTTAGAAAATGAAAAATTAGTTACAAACACTTTTGAGTCTTCTCAAAGTGAGAATCTGAAAATTTGTCCATAATTGGATATTAATCTTATACCTACTGACAAGAGTGTTATTAAAGATGAATATTATATGTCATATCATAAATAATTTTCAAGAGAACTTGAGTTTGATTCCACTACAACAAAAAATTATGAATAGTTTGATTTTTTTAAAGAGAGTTAATAAAATAAATTGATTGTTTTTTTGATAAATATTTTTTAAATATAATATGGAAACTTATGAAAGTGAATTTTCCACTTTGGGATGTAGTGAAAGAAATTCTAAAAATAGTTTTGAAATTAAAAAAATCCCCACTTTTCAAACTCCTTAGAAGAAACATTTTGAAGTTCTTTGACATCCTACACCCGAGATCCTTCCATAAAGTGAAGAAGCACCTACATTGGAGATAAAAACTCTCACACCCCAACTAAAATACTCATTTCTGGTAAGAATTTAATATTTATTGTAATAATTTCTACTTAACTGAATGAAAAATCAAGAAATGTTTTTTTGGGTGTTATATAGATATTAAAAACTACAATAGGGTGGTTTAAAAAACATCTCAAAGGGATTAAACCTTTATTATACATGCACAAGATTCCTATGCAACAAGTTTTAAAACCAATAGTAGAGTGTCAATGGGGATCCAAACAAAATATGAAACAAGTTTTGAGAGAAGTGGTAATCAAGATTATTGGTATTGGTATTATGTATCCCATTTATGATAGTTCCTAGGCCATTTGTTCCAAGTGGTCCCAAAGAAATGATGTTTCATTATTGTAACCAATGAAAATAATAAAAAAAATTAACTAAGACAAGAAAATAAATGGATATTATATATTAATTATGGATTAAACATTTTATTCAGTAGGAAACATAATTTTTCAATTACTTTCTTAGATCAAATACTTAAGAGGATTTCTAGAAATGAGTTTCTTTTTTATGAATATTTTGGGTATAAACATGTTCTAATAGCACCTGGATATCAAGATAAATCTACGTTTAGATGCCCCTTTTGGACATTTTATTACTGAAGAATGCCCTTTAGATTATATGGTGACTCTGCGACCTTAAAAATATGTATAATTGATATATTTTTAGATATTATAGTTAGGATTATTAAGGAATTTGTTGATGAATTCTCCACTATTTGTTTCCCATTTGTGATCTTTTTAAGAAATCTAGAATTGGTTTTAGAGAGATTTTTAGAGACCAAATTACTTCTAAACTAGGAGAAATGTTAGTTTATGGTCACTAAAGATATTATGTTGGGATATAATGTGTACAAGGGGGTTTTATAGGTTTATAAAATTAATATTAATGTTATTAAAAATTGAACCCTCCTGAAAATTTTAATGGTTTTTGAATATTTTTAGGGCAAGATGATTTTTACCAGAAGTTTATCAAATATTTTTCACCAATTAAAAACCCTTGTGTTATTTTCAGGTAAAATATACACCCTTATTTTTTGATATTTTTTTCGAATCATTTAATTTTATTAAAGAAAACTCACATTATCACCCATCATAACTACACCTAATTGAAAATTTCCTTTTGAAATTATGTTTTAGGTGAGTGACATGGTCATTGGAGATATCTTTAAAAATATGAGAGAAAAGATATTACATACGGTTAATTATACTAGAATACTTCTATATTATTCTCAAAAGAACTACACCATAACTAAGACGGACTTGTTATATGTGTTTTCTTTTTCTATATAGAAATTTAGGTAGTACATTTTTGGATCTAAAGTCAGAGTGTTTAAATAAAATTATTCCTTAAAGTGTTTTATATCAAAGAAGTAGGCTAAACCTAGACTTTTTCGGTGCACTCTCTTATTACAATAGTTTGAAGTGGATATTAGAGATAAGTAGGGATCTGAGAATATAGTTCAAAATCACCATTATAGGTTTTCTAATACCCGATGTGAATATCCATGGGAGATTACTTCTTCCTTTCTTGATGAGAAGTTACTCAATGTCTCTATTAAGAAATAATCATGGTTTTTTTATTTTTATAATTTCTTTGAATAATGTTTCATTCCTTTGTTTTTTTACATCTAGTCAGATGAAGAAGTTCATTTTAGAGCTTAAATAATATTTATGGAATGACCCTCTAATTTTTAGGAGATGTGATGATGAAATCTTGATAAGGAGTTTTCCAAAGGAATGCATGTTGCCCAATCTAGAGAGCTATCACTCCTCACATTGGGGAGGTTTTCACGGTTGAGAGAAGAGGACCCAAAACTTACTTTGAGATGTATTCTTCTGGCCTATTTTGTTTAAGGATTCTAGGGGTTTTTTATTAGGCTATGATAGGTGTTAGATATTATGAAACATTGGAATGATATAGGAGCTTCCATAGAAAGTTATTCTATAGGGTGAGATTTTTTGTGTTTAGGGATCATATTCTATGGGTCCATTCCAATCATCTCAGGGGAATGCATATATTTTAGTAGAATTTGAATATTTTTTTTAAATGGGTTGAGGTAATTTCACTTACCAACAATCAAGATAGTATTTTAATAAAATTCATTAAATTGAACATATTTTTTTGGTTTAGGGTGATATGATATTTCATTACAGATAATGGCACTCTTTTTAATCATTACAAATTCAAATCATTAATAGGGAAATATAGGTGTTCTCAAAGAACTAAAACATCCTATTATCCAAAATTCAGTGCTCATACAGTTATTTAAAATACATATCTAAAATAGATATTAAAGAAAATGTATCTAATTCTAGTAAGTATTGGTCTTTGAAATTAGATGATGAATTTTGAACCTACATAACTAGTTTCAAAAATCCAATTGGTTTGTCCCTATATAGGTTATTATTTGGGATTTTTTTTTTGAGTTGCAACACAAGTCATATTGTTCTCGAAAGGATTTAAAATTTTATTTTAAGAATTCTGAAGAGAGGAGACTGCTAGAATTGATTGATTTAGCTGATATTAGGAGAGTCTTATGACAATTATAGGATTTAAAAATAGAGATCCATGGTATTTCATGATTATTTCATTTAAATCAGTGAATTAAAATCTTGACAGAAGGTCTTTATCTTTAATTCTAGACTTAATATCTTTCCTAGTATATTGAAATCTAAGTGGTGTGTACCATTCACTACTCTTAGATTATTAAATAATAGAGATATTTAAAATTTTGGATAATAAAATAGACCAATAAAAGTAAATGGTCAAAGAATAAAATAATATTTTGATGGGTATCCAAAGGGATTGTCTTACATAATGTTTCTTAAAAACTGATTTTCATATATATTCTAACTGAATACTTTAAATTTAATGCTTCATGAGAGTCAACCATTGTTATTTCTATGTGTTTTGTTTTTTATTTCAAAATAATTAATTTATTATATTATTTGTAATTTTCTCTATTTTTCTATTGGATTTATATTCTCAGTCTTCCTATAAAATTTTCTTAAACAAGGTTACTGTTGAGGTGTTAATAGAAAATAATAGTTCATGACATCACATTGAATTTTCAAGGAGAATATTTATGCTAATATTCATTAGAAAAAAACTACCTAAACTCACCCTCTAGTTTTTTATTACATATGAGCATAATCTATTGAATTATTATGTTAATATTTTTTATTTTGTAAGAACTATAGTAGAATAAACCATAAGAATTCACTCAAATATAAGAGGTAAAATATAGTAGTTGATTAAATCTAAATAGAAAACATTATTAATAATGGGATTCCTTTTTTTTATTTTCATCTTTTATATTATGCTCAACTTTGGTGTTTTTTCATGTCGTTTAGCTAAAAATTATACTGTAATGATTTTAAATTTATTTACCATGTGAAATTATGTATGTGGGAGTAATATCACCATATTTTTATGTTTAAGTGAATGTTATAGCCTTAGTTGGGTTTTTAGCATAATATTTTCTATTCTATGGGAAATCTAATTGAAACAAAATTTCAAACATGTTGACACCCTCTTCATTGTGTACTCAAAGATTCACATGCTACTTTTTGAATTCTATTGAAATTCCTAATCTATTCCTTAAAGATAAAACATATACCTTTGTAATCTTTTTTAAAATTGTTATCGTTGAAAAAAATTTAACCATCTTACAACCCTTGAACTTGCCATTAAACAACTATAATGTAGAAACATTGTGAACTTTAAATGTCTAATTATTCTCTTCCACCTTTGAATTCAAATTTTAGGACAAATTTGGGTTTTATGTTTTGGGGGAGGGGGAATTCTTAATTTGGGTTAATCATTTCTTTAATATATACCCATTAACTCCCTTTAATTTTTTTCATAATTGGTTGTTTTTTAATGTTTATATCTTAACCTTCACTGGATCAAATGTTTTCTATATTTTGAATGTTGTGATTCCACATTGAAGAGGTTATTCTTAATTACCCCATCAATTTAATTGAGTAAATCATTTCTTTCCCTTTTGGGATAATTTCATGGTGGTCATATTATAAGAAAATGTTATATAATTATCATTGATTTGAAACTTTTTTATTGAATAAAATTTATAATACATTCATTTACATGTTCTATAAAATTAAAATCCTAATATGGGTTGAGTTTCTTTTCTTCATTCTATCATTATTTTATTATTTAATAAAAATTATTGGATAAATTATTTATTCCACCATGTAATTACTGAACCTACTCATCTATTCAGCTATGTCTAGTTACATTACTAAAAATTATGTGTAACTTATCACATGTAGGTAAGGATATGTTTTAAAGTCATAGTTAAATTCATATTGGTATTTGTTTAACTGAATTCATTTTTTTTCAAATGTAATCAGTTTTACATAACATTAATTAAGTATTTCACTAAAACTAATTTCTTTTGATAGGAAATTGATACATTATTCTTAAAAAGATTCATTGGGGAAAATAATGTTTCCTTAATCAAATATGTGTGGTATTACAATTGTTCGATTTTGAGATTTATTTTCACCCAGTAAAATAGATTAATGATTCCATGAGGAAAAACAACGATTTACTATGGGGAAATTTTATGTGGCCTTTAATTGAGTGTTTTTTACATCATTTTAATAAACATTTTTTTATTTAATTAATTAATTGTGATTTATTTTCTAAAAAATTTTAAAGTAGTTGTATTGTTAATATAATTAATTTAACATTTTTATGATTAATTTTTTATTTATGTATTTAAAATTATTAAGTTTGACTTACTTACCTTTTGTTCTATTATATTTCTAAATAACTTTTAAAATTTTAATTTTATGTTTTTATTTTTATTGTTTACAATTTTTAATTAAATATATTATAATTATATTTTTTTAAATAATGAGACTCTAATTTATTTTATAATCATTATTTTTTTATTCTAATATATTTATATTTATATTTTTTAATTTAAATTAATAATTATATTTTAATACTTAATTTACAAAAAATTGAATTTATTTAATTATTTAGTAAATCTAACTTTTATTCTAACTCTTCTATTAATTTGAGTATAATTTAAATAGTTAATTGAATAATTTTTTAATTTTTAATTTTTATTATTTAAACATTTTAATATTTTTAATAATGATAATTATTAATTTCTAATTTATCTAATTATGTGTTGTAGTTCTACCTTTGGGGAATCTATCAGTCCTCATGCCAACTTCCACTCCATATAAATATATTATCGGTGTCTATGTACTATCGTTGGCATATCCATCATAAAGGGTATCTACCGCTGGGGTAGGGAATCTACTACCACCTATCCTCTCTACCACCACTTACCTCTAATGCCACTTCCACCCAATATTCCAATATATCAACCACAACAAATCCATTATTCTCTATCTTCTTCCAAAGATCCATTATTATAGATCCACTATCTAACATCGATGCTTCCATCAACTGAGCCTCGTACTACCACCGTCAAGAGGATGCCACCATCTATCACTGTTCATGTTGCTATCAAACAAGTAAGGGTTGAACCTTTTTATGTGTCATACCCATCAATCTAGAGTCACTACACTCAGTAGAGAAGATGATGTTGCCTATAATTTTGTTGATGAATCTCACCCCCTGATGTAGCCTGAACTGACATTATCATGGTCCGACACTAACTATGACTACTTGAATCAATGCCACCAGATCAAGATTCCCCTACATATATATTAATCAAATGAATTTGACTAAAAAACATATATTTCATCATTTCCACAAACCACCAATCTCTGTAGATGAACTCGAAGCCACCAAAATTGACCAAGTTGAGGTAGAATCCTAGAATTATTGAAGAATAGTTTTTTCACAACAAAAACTCTACCACATAAAGAAGTCATCAATACTAAACTGAGGAAGAGGACTATGTGACTCTAGTGGTGGTATTGATAGAGGTAGATCTATTAGTTTTTAGATGGTCATATTCTTTTGATTATTTGACCCTGGTATGAGTTTTTCTACTTGGCAAATCGATAATTTGAACATGAAAACCCACTCATTGTTTTTACATGATGGATGAAGTTGATGAGTATTTAATGAGGTTCATGGTTGATGATGGGGACCTCAAATATTTATTGGATATTATTTCAAGGATGTATGTTAATGAACAATATGTTTTTGATTAATGTCCCCAATGAATTTTCGTGTACTATTTTTAGATGATAGATGCCAATGATGGGGTTTGGTGGACCTTGGATCTTCATCATTGAAGATTTTTGGAACCTATGTGTTTTGATGCAATGGATATCCTATGTCTGTGTGGATTGGATGAACTTAATTAATTCTCTATAAATATCAACCCCGTTTTCATATTCTTCTCTATGATGAAACATACCATGTAAATTTTAGGTAGAAGAAACATTGTGTTAATGAAGATCATTTATTTAGTGATAGAAAATAAGAAAGTCTCAGGTTGAAGAATTTGTTAATTTATAGTGATTGTTAATTAGTAAAATTTTAGGGAAAACCTCCCTATCTTTTGAATGGATTCAAAGGTTGGTGAAGAATTTATTGGAAAAGAATTTATTTATCCTAGAGAAACATCATAATTCATGATGCCTGATACCTTAGCTGATGCATGTGGGTCTACTACAGTTTATTTGAATAGATTTATTGAAACATAATTTATGATAAAATATAATGTGACCTGCAATATAGGTTTGATGAATTAGAAATGACCAAGTGATGTCATTAAAAATATTTCAGTGATGAACCTATAAAACAACCAAGAATATGTTTGGAACTAGAACACAAAGGCAGAGAGATTTCAAACATAGGAAGATTCAGATACTTGGTAAGGGAGAGATTTTGATCAGAAATATTTCTTGAATGAAGTTCCAAATGAGAGAGAGTAGGAGACGAGTAGTTCCAGTCAAAATTTTTAGAGGGTATATTTTATCCATACAATTATATTCCTCTCATTTTATTTGTAATTAGATTTGTTTTTTCTTAAAATTGATAATATTTTCAGTTAATATTTTTACTCTCAGATGAATTTTTTCTACTGGTTTTATATTTTGGTTTTTCAAATTTATCTTATTTAAGTTTTAGACTTGATCGGTGAGGTCAATTATGAGTCTAATTTTTTTCACCTCTAAAACATTATTTAAAAACTCCAGAAACAATCAATTATATTATTTATATTATAATTTTCTTCAAATTCCATCGATGATTGAGTGATTCTTGACATCATGAACTCCAATAATCATTCTTCTTCATGTTTAATCTCTTGTAAATGGATATCATTTTCAATAATTTTTTACGAAATGAATTCAATAAAAATTTTGTGAATTAAGAAATCCATTTAAATATGTTATAATTTGAATTCCCCTTGATCCTATCTTGATAAAAGTTATCATCACTTGTTCTCACTACCTATTCATTTTTATTTTCTCAACATGATTCAAAATTACCATCAAATTCATCATTTTTAATTAATAAATAGAAAATACAAAAAATAACTTGAGTACTTTTTCAATGATTTTTTTCAAGATTTGGTTTAGACGGTCATATATTACCTTCCTAGTGGATCAATACTCTTGCTTCCACTATATTAGTTTTAGTAGATTTTAAAAAATTAAATTTTTACATAATAAATGAATTAACTATCAGTATAAAAAAAATGGGTGTGATTTCGATATTATAAAGCATACAATAGGATATGTTTTTATATTTTAAGGTAAATTAACAAGATTGATGTTAAGTCTGTAGCTTATGGTAGCTCCATCTACCAAAAAATTAGAATATATTGTAGCAACTGAAGTGTAAAAAGAGTTGGTTTGGTTGAGGAATATTTTTTTAGAACTTGGAAGTGGATAATAAAGTGGGATACTCCACTTTTCTAGTTAGAGAAAAATTCACTTGTTGAAAAATCCTTTGGTTTATTTATGTATTAAAAAAATCATCATAAAATATCACTACACTAAATAGTTTTTGGAGGATGGAATGATAGGTCTACAGAAGATAGATGGACGGAAATATATTGTTGGCATCTTCACTAAGGGCATGGTCCTAGAATGTATGAGGCATAATTGTGCCTTAGTGGGATTGGGGTACCCAAATATGGAAGGATTAAACTACATCAATGTGAATGGAGTATGAATTTGATTTTTTCTAAGTGTTAGAGGTTTCCTAGGGATCCTTAAATTACTCTTCAAGTGGGAGATTGTAAGGATTATGAATCATCTTTAAGGATCAAATTTTATTTTACTAGAAGTAGAAAGTGATAATGAAACCTAAAATAGTGGTGGGACATTTGAGATTAAATTAAAATAGAATTTTATGTTTGTTGAAAGTTATATCATTTAGTGTGGTTAGTTTACTAGTAAATGAGGATGTGATTGATCAATAAACAATATAATGTATTGATAAATATTACTATAATAGAATGAAGGTTACTATTGCATTTGTATAGAGGCCCCCAAAAGTAGAAGGATGGTGGGTTAATGGTTGGACCCTACTATATATGGGGTGAGACTATATACTAATCTAGGGTTTTCAAATATAATGTGATAAATTTCTAATAGTTATCACTATTTTTGAAAATTCACCAATTTGAAATATTTTTACTTTCATAGAAATGTAAATTTTTAGTTTTCTCTCATGGTCATAGGATGAATATCCAAACCACATGTATCAATGTTTTTTTAACATTGTTGTATTTCCTTTTGCTTACTTTTGTACCTATGTGATTTTAAGGAAGTCTTAGTGTTTGGTGATTTAGGGTACGAAAATATTTCTATGTATTTATGATCAAATTTAGAAGGTTTTGGTGTATTTTTTTCATATGACATCTAGGTGTTTAAAATTATAATGGATATAATATCCTACAATCGATAATTTAACTGTTGGAGTTGGTGGTTCCCTAAAACTAACCACCAGTATACATTCAATTAATTTGAATATTTAAAGTGAAAAAATATAATATTATATAATTTCTTATCGCATTAAAATTTTTCTTTTATGAGATAGTGTATGTGATAATGTCCTAAGGATACTTGTAGCATCAAAAATACATAGTAGTTCCCTACTATGATGGGATACTTTTGATTCTATGGAAGTATTTCTTAAACCCATATTCTATAGATGGATGATATTTTCTAATGGGAAACAAAAGATATATGATATCATGGGTAGAAGGCTTATAATATATCAAGACACCTTCTCATGGTGTTCTCCCTTAGTAATATCCAAGAAAAAAGATTATGAGAATGGGACCAACAATATAAATTTTACATGTTTCAAGTCTCTTTAGATATTATTATTTTACCAATATAATGAACCTTTGACTCTAATATTATTATTACTGTGATTAATGACTCAAAACATAGATATATTTCCTAAAGTGATATGATAAAAGTTTGTGGTGAAGTTGGATAAGTTGGGTGCATCATGAGTGGCATGAAATTAATGAATAATGTGAGAGAGTATTTTTACATTACATTGGAAGTGAATATATTAGTCTCTCTTATGGATTAGAATCGCTATATTAAGTTCATGTATATAGTTGTTTTTCGGTGTGTTCACTTTCAAAAATTCAAAAAAAAAAGAGAAAAAAATTTATGTTGATGACACAAGATATGAAACCTATTTGATAAGATATATATTGACAAAGAGATTATATTTCATGATGAGGGTTCATGGGAGGTTCAATTTCATTACAACATTAACTCTTTTATCTTTGATTTCCTTGGCATGTTTCAAGATGATAAAATAGAAATTTATGTGGATTAATCTAATTCCAATTAGAAAGGGACCTAGAGGGTTACACACTAAGTATTTCCAAGAACCATGGATAAATTATATATGACATTAAAAATTAGATTAGAATATTATTCTCACGTCTAAGGAATAATAATTAATCATTTCTTATTGATATAAAGTATTTATATATCATTTTTTAACACATTTAATTTTATTTATTCATTTAAATAAATATATTTTATACTTAGTCTGGTAAATAATTATGAGGATGAAAATACCGAGTCATGGTCTGGTTAGAATGGAATATTATTTGAATAAATATTATATTTTTTGGGTATAAATAATATTTAATTATTCCAAAGGTTATGGGAATGTAATGTAAATAATAAAAATAGTATTATCATTCAGACAAGGGGTACAATGGTGGTTAAAAATAATATTAAACGGGTTTTTAGAAAATAATATTCTAACCCAAACACTAGGAATACATGACTGCAGAATTATTATGTCATAGTGTGTGGTCTTACAATTGTTGTTCAACAAATTTTCTTCATAAGATAGTTATCTAAATCTTAGTCATATTTTCAAGAATTCTCCAAGTTATGTGAGCACTGTAAATACTCCTCCACCCTCTCCAATTGTGATAGAACTAAGAAATTACCACATGTCTCACTGGGATTCTATAAAGTGATCAACAAAAAACAACACAAGGTGAATGGACATTTGTACTACCATCCAGAGAACCCTACTATGGTGTTCATAGATTATTGGTATATGTGTGGATCACCACTAGAGCTAACCTACCATTGATTCCTCCATCATAATGACCACTCAATAATAAGTTTCAACTGTATTCTATAACAAAAAAGAGTTATAAGATAAGGTAATTATAAATATATCTAAATTGATTATAAATTACATGGAAGATCTTATCTTCATGGATTCTGGTAATGTTATCCTGTCTAGTTCTGAAGATAAATTTGAATAAGTTAATGGAAAAATTTTATTAGAAATGGTCCTGGATGCTTCTATTGTATCCCAGAATCCTTCAAATGGTATCAGAGCAGTCACATGTGAAAATATAATTATTTATTTTCATTGATAGTTGTATAATTTTTTTAATATTAATTTATAGTTTGTTTGTTTATTTATTTTTATTGTCATTTTCATGATTATTAATCTTCATGTAACTAAGAACATTTTAAATATCAATAAAGAATTAGTCTAAAGATAGCGTCATGAAGTTCCAGAGCTTCAGTCCAGAATACATAGATATGTGATGTACATGAAGGCTTACAAGTCATGTACCAAGGTTCGCCACACTAGTACACCTCATGTACCACATGGGATGACCTATAGATGTGGTTTATTTATTACACTTTGTGTTGACCAACATGCTGAGAAACACATTTTTTTTATTACAAAATATTTATGAGGTCATACACATCATGTAGTTTACATGGTCTTATGGCATAAATCACACACTATGTGTTCTCATTAATATATGGAATTTATTTTGTAATGTGGGACTGGAAACATAGGAGGATTACATGGTCTGTGGCTAGTGTAAACACTATCTATCCCTTAACTATCTATATTTGTGAAACTTTTCATGTCCCTAGGATTTTGGCTCGGGCTTAACCATGGAAACGGACTCTGCATAACTCACATAAACTCTTTATATTTCGGTAACCATCACATAGATTACATGTCGAGCTAGGTTATATCTATGTGAAATTAATTACATTGAAATAAATTAATTATGAGTTAATACTGAATTACATGGTGTGTACGCAGTCCCACACACCATGTGATGGGTTAATAAATGGTAATTATTTGAATACTAATAAATGAAATTCTATGTAAGAAATTTTCACCCCATATATGTTACATGAATATTTAATAAAAGAACATGGTCCTCACAGTTGTACATGTGTTCTATACACCGTGTAAGAAGTTAACATACTCTATATAAATAAATGTCATGTAAGAATAGTATGCATGTAAAGAGCTTATCGTATATGATGTAGTTACATATAAATCAATTTGAATTTAAGTAAACACCATATAATTATGTAATTTTAATAAATTTAAAATTTCAGAATGATTGAATTGGAAAGACTATTTATAAGGACATTAAATAAAAATAATTAATTAGTTAATTAGATTAATTGAAATAAATTGATCGTGATTTATCATAAAAATAACTAATTTAAATGAATGATTTCTATTGTGAAAATCAATGTTCGTTACATGTGTGTATGATCATGATATTAGTCTGACCTATGTATATATGGTTTCTCGTAATTGAATTTATTTCATGGTTTTTTCAATTCTTGTTATTAAATTAAAATTATGGTTTATGTTTCATCCCCTCCTCATTCTCATGTATTGATGTACATGTTCACATTTGAATAAATACATAAGTAATGGATGTTCCTCTTAGGTGAGTGGAAGTGTTTCATGTTTAAATACCGGGTGAAACCAATCAAGGAGATATATAGGTGAACATGTATAATGCTACATCATATGACAAGAACTGGTGCATGGAATAATTTACTCTAGGGCATACAATTGTTTTATCATCATCTAGATAAACCAAATATTAGAAAATTATCATGATCCCAATTTTTTATTTAGTTATTTCTGTCATTTTTATATTTAATTATTTGTTTTGAATGTATGGAGATCACAAAAAATAAATAAATTAAAAATCATGGAATATATAATTAAATAAATTTTATTATTCACAAATATTATCTGGACATGGTTAATCACTTAATAGAAATTATCTTACTATTAACATGAATGTGGTTAAATAATAAAAGATTATTTTATGAATAAGATAAAAGGTTAAATCCCCCAGATAAAATATTATATCATTATAACCTTCCATTAAATGATTTAGAATAGAACCAATAGTTTCAAAGTGCTTAACAAACCATTGATCAGGTGCTTTAAAATAATGGAGAGTTATAAAGAATTATTTAATTTGAGTTAACCACATTTATATTAAACGGAATAGATTTTTCTAGAATTTGTAAAAATTTATAGGCAAGTTTTTGGGAAATCTAATTCTAAGATTTCAAGATTAGGGAGTTTACAAAATGGATTAAGGAGATCCAAGTTAGAAGTTCGAAAGTAATTTCCTACCTAAATACTTTTAAGTATCTTGACCAAAATTCATTGGGGTTTTGAGAATGGAAGTATAGATCCTTACCACTAGATTATACCTATGAAAAGATAATCCAAGTATGAATGTGAGGTCTATCATGGCATGATAAAATAGTGGGAGGATAATAATTAAAATTTATTATGTCTCACTTTTAGTAATCGAGGAAATTACAAAAATATTATTTATTTATTATATAAATGAAAAATCACTCATCATCGACATTATCATTATGATTTAACCTTTAAAAGAAAAACATTCTCACCAACACCAATTTTTAGGAATGGTACAAATGAATTTGTATTGTACTATGAAAATAGATGAAATTTTATATGATGAGATCTCTAGTTCTTGAGTCACCTAGAAATGAGGGCAGTGAGGATGAATTATCACTCTATGAAAAATTCATGAATGATGCAGTAGATGTGTAGTGTTTGATGATATTGGCTATGTCTAACATGGTTCAAAATATTCTCAAAATCATGGATTTTCTTAGTTTGTTGTTACATATCTAAGATATTCACCAAGATAAAGCAAGACAAGAGACATTTTAGATCTTTAAGGATCTATTCACATGAAATCATGGATATTTGGTGCCAACTGGGCCTCATGTGGTTAATATTATTTACTACCTAGAGAACTTGGACATCATAGAATTTAAACTACCATATGATTTTCTTACATATCTCATTTTGGATCCACTACCTCAAAACTTGTACATTTTCATTATTCATTATTATAAGGTAAATATTTAGAAACCTCTTATGGAACTACTCATTTTTATTCATTAAGATGATAAGGACACGCGGTGTAAAAAATTCACAGTACTTATGGTTAATAAAGGGAAGCACAAGGTAAAGGGACTAAATACTAACTCCAAGTCTAAGGCTGATGACTAGTAACCTTCTAAGAGGAGGAAGATCCAATGGTAGGATAAGGAACAAAAGATAATATATTTTTCATGTGGAAAGATCCACCACCAAAAGAATAACTATTCATAAAAGAATCATGGGTAAGCTTCAAGTGAATTCATTATTAAGTGATACTTATCCATATATACAGGTTGTATATTAAATAATTCTTGTGGTGATCACATCTATATTCAGATATAGGGACCATGTCAATTCGGTTGGGTTTTTAGAGGGGATGTGGATCTTCAAGGTTCCAATAGAGATTAGTTGGATATTATAGTTATTGGAGAGTACCACCTCACACCACCAACTTGAATTAAATTGGTTTTAAATAAATTATATTATGTTCCTTGTGCTACCAAGAACATAATATCCATTTCTTATCTTGATATAGATGGTTTTATTTAAAAAATTTGAAACAATGAATGTAATTTTTATAAATATGGAATTTTTTTATGGAGTGTAATGACTTAATAATGATATTTAAGTATTAGATTTTGAAAACCATATCGAGAAAGTTGATAAAAAAATTTAAGTTTTCTAAATCCTTTAACATTTTGTTTTGATATCACCATCTAGGTTGTGTAAACCAGAAGCACTTGGAAAATCTCTATATAGAAGGGTATTTAGACACTTTTGAGATAAAACCACCTGAAAGATATCACACTTGTCTATAAGGTAGGATGCAAAAACCACATTTTATTAAAATAGGTGAAAGGGATAGAGTGCTTCTAGACTTATCACACATTAACATGTATGGACCATTCTTGTAGAAGAAAGAGGTGTATTCTCATACTTTCATACTTTTACCCATGACTTGAGTAGATATAACCTCATTTACATAATGAGGTAGAAGTTACAATCCTTGGGGAAAAGTAATGAATTCAAGGAAAAAGTAAAGAATTATCTTGTAAAGAGCATAAATATGCTTTGATTAGATTGAGTTAGAAAATATCAAAGACAATAATTTATTGAGAATTTATATGATTATAAGATTGTATCAAAAATAACTCATCCTTTCACACTACAGTGGAATGGTTAAAGTGAATAGAGGAAAAACACCTTATTAGACATGGTTAGGTCAATGTTGAGTTATGCTAATGTAACATTATCCTTTTGGTTATATGAATTAAAGATGGTGATGTACACACTGAAACAGATTACAACTCAAGATAAATATGAAATATAATATGATTTAGTGTATATAAAGAGGTTTGTGTTGTAAAACTTATGTCTATGTGGTTGAGAGGTATTTGTTATGGCCACTTCAAGAAACAAACTAGAATCCTGGATCATGGATTGTATCTTTATATGTTACCCTAAAGAAATTAAGAGTTATTACCTTTTTGAAACCTAAACAAAACAAGTTATAATAGATCATAAGTCTATATTACTATAGAGGTGTCACATACTCAAGAATTATAGTGGGAGAAATATTGAATTTGATGAATTTGATGTTCAAGATGAATATGAGTTTGTAGAGGAACTATTTCTAGTTACCCATATGGAAGAATATGTTCATGAGGCACAAGTACTATATAAGTTCACTTGATATGTTAGAGAACTAGTTCACTGTGTGTTTTTAGCCAGTGAATATGGTGACTTATTATTTATGGAAAATGATGATACTTTTTACTATAATGATGTAGTATAGAGATCAATGTTTATAAAATGGAAAGAATCCATGAATTCTGAGATAGATTCCATGTATTGAAATAAATTTTGGTTATGGATGATCCACTAATTGATGTAAATTTTTGTTGGGTGAAAATGTATACTTAAGTGAAACTGAATATGGAAGGAAATGTGAATTTTTATAAAGTAATTTTAGTGTCTAAACGGTATAAAAAACATCAAGGCATTTAAAAATAAAAAACATTAAACCCAATTTCTATATTTAAATCCCTCACAATTTTACTTACTATGGAAACATTACATGACTATGATATTTTTCAGTTGGATGTCAAAAAAGTACTTCTTAATGAGAACCTTTAGGAATATTTCTATATGACAAAACTAGAGTTGTTTGTGACTCCATTTAATTCAAAAAATGTATGTAAGTTGCATAAATCCATTTGTGGATTAAATTAAGAATCTAGGTCATGGAATATTTATTTTGATGAATACATACATGATTATGGTTTCATAGAGAATGAAAGTTATTTGTGTTCCAATCGATGGTTCAGTGGGGGTGAGGTCATTTTCCCAATAGAATATGATGATTACATATTAATTTTGGGAAATAAGGTACCAGAATTACAGTTATCTAAGGACTGGTTGAGTAAATATTTCTCCTTGATGGACATATGTGAAGCATCTTATATCCTAAGGATAAATATTCTTCAGAATAGATATAAGAGGTTACATGCACTAAGTTAGGGTATATATGTTGAATATATACTAAAGATATATGGTATGGAAAAATCCAATAGGGGAATGGTTCTAGATTCGCATGGATTTCATCTCTCCAAAAAAATTTGTCCTCAGGCATAACAATATAAAGATAGGATGAGTTGGATCCCTTATGAATATATAATAGGAACCATTATTTTTTCCATGATATGTATAAGTATTGATGTTTATTATTCTATAATCAAGGAAAGTATATATAAGGTACATCTAGGAGAATAACATTGTGATGATGTTAAGTCTATCCATAAGTATTTGTGGTATACTAAGGATATGTTCCTGGTATGTGGAGGAAATGAGGATATATCCATCAAGAGATATATACATATACATATATATATATATATGCTAGTTTTCAAACTAATCATGATGACATGATATTGAAATCAAGATATGTATTCACACTCAAAGAAGAATATATGATATGGAAGAGATTAAAAAACTGGTTTTTGATGTTTATATAGTGGAATATGAGTATATTTTATCTTATAATAAAAATAAGGATTCATTTTGGACTTACAACTTCATCCCATAGCTTCGAATAGTGTATAGTATTCTAGAACCTATCACAGTGTTTTGTGATAATATTATACTGGTGGATCTTGAAAATTATCTAATTTCTCACCAAAGGATGAAGAACATACTCAAGAAGTTTTATATCTTAAGGGATTTTTTTCAACAAGTTGAAGTTGTAGTAACCAGAACATTTAGGGAGGAGAATGTGGTAAAACCCTTGGCTTAGTCCTTATCTCAGTATAGATTTAATATCATGCGAGATATAGTGGGATTAAAATTATTATCAATTGGTTTCAGTGAAAGTGGGATACTGTTGGAGTCAGTGGTTCTCTAAAACCAACTACCCTTGTAATTTTTTATTACACTATATATTGATGGTTCTTGAATATATTATAAAATAATTTCTTATCACATGATAATTATTCTTCTACATGAAATTGTATGTTTTAAATTCTTAAGGACACATTCCATGTTGAATGTAAATAAAAGTTCTCTCCTACAATGAGATACTTCATATAATAAGATAGTATTCCCTAAACCCATATTCTATGATCTGGTGATATTATTTGATGAGTCACAGGAGATACAGTATATCAAGGTTATAAGGATCATAATACATTAAGGAAATTCCTCATGGGGTTCACCCTTTGTAATTCCAAGAAGCAAGGTTATAAAAAATGGACCCTCCAAGAGGAATTTCACATATTTCATGTTTCATTAGATATTTCTTTCCAAATAACTATAAACTGAATCTTTAACTCTAATATTATTATTAATATTTTTCATGTCTCATGTGTTTAGATCTATTTTTTAATGTGTGATTCTAATAGTTCACATCCATGTTTGATACATTTGTTGTATCACAAGTGGCATATAATTAATGAATAATGAGGTAGAGGATTTGTTCCTTCCATTGAAACTAAATATCTTAGGTCCTTTGATGGAATTGAACAAACAGATAAAGTCCATGGTCATGATGGTTTATCTGTGTGTTTAATAATATAGATTCAAAGAAAGAGAGTCAATAATATAGGTTAATGACATAATATGTGAAACCTGTTTGACAATAGATATTTGGAAAAAGAGAATATATTATATGGTAAGGATTCATATGAGGTCGAATGTCATTGTGGCGTCAACTATTTAATTTATGGGTTCTTTGTCATGCATATAGATTATATCCTTAAAATTTATGAGGTTTATCATAATGACATTGAGAAAATGACCTAAAGGCCCACACACTAAATGTATCCAATAATCTCCGCTAAATTTGAGGTGATTTTGATAAGTAGATTAGAATATTATTCTCATGTACAAGGAAAAATATTTAATCAAGTTTATTGTTTAATCGCCAGTATTTATTTATCGATATAAAATACAGTTAAATTTATTTATTTAATCAAATAAATATACATTATTCATCATTTGGTAAATAATGATGTTGAGAATACCGAGTTATGGTTTGATGATAATGGAATATTATTTGAAAAATATTACTTTATTTATTTGGGAGAAATAACTTTTAATTTGTTCACATGTTATGAGCATGTACGGTATATGATAATAATAATAATAATACATAGAAATGGGGTATACTAGGGGTTAATTGAATACATAGTGGGATTTTTTGTAAATAATATCCTAACCCTATCTATATAAAAACCTAAATATACAATTCTCATGACATAGAGTGGATGAACGAAGAATTTTTTAGCACAATGATTGTATCATCATAGAAATTCTATCAAGACTAACTATATTCTCAATAATGATCCAACTTTCATGAGAATTGTTGATCCTCATCCTTACTCTTTGGTTTTGAGAGGGGCAATAAAATTCAACAAGCCACATTGGGATTCTGAGGCACAGACAACAATGAACGGCTCAAGGTGTATGGAAATATTCACTAGCATCCAAAGAACTATACCATCATATTTAAAGAATCATGGTGAAATTATAGATCATAAAAAATGATAATCTACCTTTTATTACACCATCAAAATGATTGTGTGATAATGAGGGTCAACCAAATTAGATAATATATGAATAATGACAAGATAAGGTAATTCTAAATCTATCAGAATTGATAATAAATTACATGTGAGATCCAATTATCATGGATTCTATGAACTATACTATATCTATTTTTGAGGATAAAACCATATAAGTTGATGGAAAAATTTTTTAGGAACATGCTCGACCACTTCCCATGTGCCTTGGAACCCTTTATGGACATTTTTTAACCAACATTTTGTGTACATGATTCATCCTCCCTGAAAAATAATTCTGTAAGTGTAAAATTATTAAGTTGATTTAATTTCTTCACATAATCATCATTAGAGACACTAAAAATTTCATTAAATGAATATTTATTTGTTTTCAAAGAATAATTTGATAATATGGCATTGACACTACAAGTTCCATATTCATCACTTTCGACTTCAATATTATTCATGGCTGAGATTTCACCATGATCATAAATTAACTTTTTTATACATTAATTACTTTACCAATTTTATTATAATAATATTGATTTTATTTCATTATGTTATGGATTTGAATAATATGCCTCATATTTTTTGTTACTCAATTAATTATTTTTATTATACTAAAATATAGTTTAAAATATAGAAAAATTAAATCTAATAAAACAACTAAGAGTATAAGTTTACAAAATTTACCACTTTGTAATGCCCAATATGTGTTGAAATTTATTTAGAGATACTACCTTTCATCATATAAAGCACAATAAATAATTAATTCACTAAATTTTTTATCCATTCATTCTATGTTTTAATAAGTGATTTACGATATTTAATTATATTCTTCAACATGTTAATTTATTTATATAACTTTAGATCACTTAAAATAATAGTCCTCACTATAGTAGATATCATATAGAATAATATTTATGACCTACTAAATTCATGTGATAAAGAAGGTCCATAACCCATCCCCCCATTATTCTAGAATGAATGTTCCATAAAATTTAAATAATAACATCAACCTAAGATATCGATACTGAAAATGAAGAGATAAAATGTCTTTATTCAATTATTATATTCTATAAATGGAATACCATTAACTAATAAACTAATTTAATAACAAAAAATGGTTATTAAAACTATTTGATATAATGTCATTATAAAGTTCCTTCATACAACTGCCATCCTTTTTTTTGTGATCAACAAATCACATCTCTTTCCTTTTAGTATAATGAGTTACCTCCTTGCCTATGTCAAATATGTATACAAATAGAATTTATAAAAACATAATTACAAAAAATGTATTATATATATATCATAAGATATAAAATGGTACCATGTTAAATCTATTTCTATAAAAATTATTTGATATAAATGTGTGGGGAATTATTCTTATTTTACTTAAATAGAATAATTTTCAAAACAAATATCCTGAAAAAAAATTATATTAATAAAAGCTAAAATTTCATTAATATAGTGATATTGGTCTACCAAAAAATCATAAAATAAATTCTATGATTTAGTTTTTTGATTATCAAAAAATATCTTCTTATAGGTCCTAGGAACCCCACAAGTACCTTTTTCATACATATTTAATAATGTAAGAGAAGATTCATTAAATTCATGTCGTAGTCTCTACTAAAAATCCTTCCATTTCTTTTCATATTATTTAAATGTACATGGATGCACGATCCGATTAAGTACATCAAAATGAAAAAACATCTATTGTCACACCCGGACTTTCTACTATGTAATGTTTCAAATTTTTATTTTCATCTTATAATTTTATCTTCTTTTGATTATTATTATTCTTTTGATATGAAATACGGGCCGATCTCGACTGGGGTTTTTCTTTGATAAATGAACGTTTTGGTCTCGAAAACATTTCAGCGCGCCGCTGTTGAAGACGTGGGGCCTCGCCTAGGTCACTACGTGGCCTCACTCAGTTCCCCGCTCACCTGCCCAATGTGAAACTAATTAAATAAAAGAAATTAGTAATAAATAAATAAAATTAAATGAGTGGTAAAATAAAAATAAAATAAAAATAATAAAAATGTGATAAATTTTAATAAATTTTTGTTTTAATGATAAGAATAAGTATATTACTATTATTTGAGGATATTATTATCATTATTATTATTAGTTCAAAGGATAATAATTTATTTAAGTTATTATTATTATTCCAATTATTACTGTTTTTATTATTATTAATATATTAATTATTAGTATTAGTATTATTTGTTTTGGTTTCCTTTTTATTTATTTATTTTTCTTTTCTTTATCATTTATTTCTCCTCCTTATTGCGTTGAGACCTAGATCCCTCTTCCAATGTTTGTCTGCTTCTTCATCGAAGCCCCCCTTCAACGGTTCTGCTCACGCCGCCCCCTCCTTGGATGACACCTCCTCTGGCATCACTCCCCTCCGGCGTCGCACACCCCTCCGGCAAAATTGAGCCATCATCTCAGCTCCCATCACACCACCTCACACCGCCCCCAAGAGACCTCTTAGGCTCGAGCCACTGCACGGACCCCCCGCCTCGCCCCTGGCCGGCCCTCCTCGAGCCGCCAACCACCTTTCCCCAGTGACTAGAACCCCCTGGATAAGCCTTTTCAGCGCCGCCACACTCTCTCCCTACGGTATACCCTTTTCTCATCTTTTCTAGGGTTTTGTCCCTTGTTCATGGGGTTTAGTTTTCTAGTTATTTGGGTATTAGATTTGGTATGACATCATGTTGTTTTTTTGTCTTTGTTTTGGATGGAACTTGACACCTTAGGGCTTTCTTGGAGTGCCTTTGTCATGCAAGTGGAATTCGCACCAAAACATGGGGTTTTATTCATTCAAGGTAAGTTTTTCCATGCCCTAACACCATTAGATGAATTTAATATGCTTATTTGAATTTATTATTGTGTTCCTGACTTGATTCTGTGGTGCGAATGGTATTTTTATTTTGGAATGGTTGGTGTGTTTTGGTTCTATTTTGATTCATTTGTCGATATACTGTTTCTAAAGTTCATTTTAGAATTGTTGTGGTGCATTTGATGGGAAATTGGAGTTTCCCGTCAAGTGTTGGAGTATTCGACACCTGAGGTAGGTGGTTCTGCATTTAAGCATTATTTAATGAATTAATTTTCTATCTTAGTTAATTTATGATGTTATTTGATTAATTATTTTGGGTGCGGATTTGGTTTCCATGAAGTTTTTCATGCGTTAAATTTGTTTGGTAGTATGTTTATATGGGTGGGAGCGTTCATTGGCTAAAAACTTATCTTTAGTCTATTTTTAGTGTTTAACAATATGTGTACTTAGCTTTTCATTTGTGAATGTGGTGTAAATTTCATTTCGACACAGCATTGCATGTTCTTGGTCATAAGTGAAGGTGTTGTGTTGGTTGAGTAAGTTGTTTATGTGAAAACCATTGTTGAGTTGTCTCCTAATGTTTAATAAAATTTGCATTTGTTTTTTTGAAAATGCACAAATTGCGCAGTTTATGTTCTGGTTTGTCATTCATATGTGTTTTGTCCAAAAAGGGAATTTGAGTGGGTCTTTAGTGTTTGAAGTCATGTTTTATCTTATGGATTTTCTTAATAAAATATCTAGTGTTTTGTTTAATCATTAGAATGTTCTTTTGACATTGTAGTTGGGTTATAAATTATTGCAGGTGGTGTAGGTTGTGTTCTTGATGTGGCATCGGGTATGTTTGGTCAGGAAGGATGGTTGAGTTGGTTTATCATGTTAAAGTCATGTAATGTTTCTTTTTAAAGAATTTTTTTACATATCATTTAATATGATTTAATAAAATTATTAACAATAAAAATTTAATATGTTTTTAATAAACAATTATTAGGAATGTAGAAATTATTTTAATTGAGTTGGGTAAAATCTTTTGGTGTACGTACTTTGTCAAATGGTTTTCTGTGTGTTTGAAAGTGTGGAGTTGAGTTTATGTAACACCTTGTTTGTTTTATTTGTCTTAGTTTGACATGAAATGTGAAATTGGAACATCTTGAGAACAAAAGGAGAAACCTGGGCACTAGGTGGGTGGATTGGATCTAGCATGCTTGTGATACAGAAGCGGCTCTCGCCCTGTTTCACTTAGCTAGTTTGACAATTACAACACTAACTTAACATTGGATGTTGAGTGGAGACCACTAGGTTATGGATGTGTTTCCCTACTAGTGTCTCGTGCACGAGAATGTATTTTGTTGTGGTTCATATAAAAATGTTCTCTGAGACATGATGTTCTAGGGTCCCATTACTTTTTCTAGTACCTATAGGGCCTCTCCCAGTTTTGGTGCTCTTGGATTACTATACACTCACCGTCAGCATACGGTGTAGCATTTGGGTTCTATTGAAGTTTTGAGTTTTCTTAACTACAAGGGTGTTTTATTATTATTATTATTTTTATTTAAGTTTTTTTCATTGAATGTGCTTTATCTATAGAAACTATTTTTTAAAGTTGTTGAAGCTTTGCTGTCCTTTCTTTTATTAAGCCTGCAAATGTTTTTTTCATTGAATGTTTACACATGGAACCTTTTTGTTGGGTGATGTCTTACTTGGCTCTTGGCTCACACCCTACATACACCTTTGGGTGTTTTTATACTTTGTTTCTTGTGTGTTCTGGTTTGTGACGTCGTGCTCAACAATGGTGGATTTGGTTGTTGGTGGTCTTGTCATGTAGGTTGTTGTTGAGATGTGTGGATGGTGCACCACTCTAGTCATTTGGAGGTTTGAGTTGGAGTTTTAGTTTCTTTTGTTGTTTTTTATTTTTTTGGATGTTGGTTCTAGTTGTGATCCTCTAAATTTGATTTTAGTTTGGTTGTCTTTTTTTTCAATTTTGGTTTATTTATATTATTAGTTGTTTTGTATTTACTATTTTCGGTAAATCGTTCCCATGTGTTAGTTTTGATACCAAAGAGCTTGTGCCAGCCCGTGGGGATCGGGAACACCCTTCGGGCCATGTTGTGGACTGGGTCGAGCGCTAGGTCAGATGGAGACCAGGCCTCATTCATGACAAAATGGTATCAGAGCTGGTTTGATCTATTGGGTCGTGTTCTTTTATAATATATTCACGGTAGAGTGAAGTTATGGTTGTCAGAACTCGACGTTCTAGCTATGAGCAAGGTGTCTGGCCAATGCACCTCGTGGCGGGACTCGAGTTACCAACGTAAGTTGTGGTCTGTCTGAGCTTTGGTCCTTGCGGTTAATCTTGTCTAGGGGAAATGAAAAGGGATTAGGGTCAGTGGTCCCAATGAGCTCGCAGGGTCTAGCAAGCCTTGTGGAATCGAGGACGCTGTCCTATAATACCCTCTATGGCGGGGGTGTGATTGGCGTATGGCTGCCAGCCATATGTCCCATTCACCCACTGTCACTAGTTCCCTCTTGCATCATTCCTCATCTCTTGGTTTTGGATTCATGGAAATATGGTTTTTAATTAAAACTGATTTGGTCTTGAATTTTTTTTAAATGAAGGGCTTTAAAAATAAAATTATGTAAATGGTTTGAAAGTTGTGGGTTGGATGTTTTTGTTACGAAAAATGGAAAGGTTTGGTTTTGATCCTTGGTGTTCTTGTGGGAAACCACATGCATGAGTGTATATGAAAAGAGAAAGGGTTAATGTCATGAGCAGATGAGTACTTGGATGGATGTGAGGTGGGTGCCGGTGTGGCACGAGAACATGCATGTGCGAGGCCCATGTGACACCATTGGTGTTTGTGCAACCAACTAGCATTACTTATTTTCAAAAAAGTGTTGTTAAATGATAATTTGGTGTGTTAATAATAAATGTTTGTGTGGTGTGTCCTTGTGTTTTGGAAATGTTTGATGTGAGGCATTTTGAGCTGAGGATCCCTTCTGACTGATTTGTGTCCTGAGTTTGAATTCTTATTTGTAAGTTGGTATGCAAGCATGTAGTTAGTTAATTCTTTTGAAAAGTATATCAGGGTTCCCTTATAGTGGTTCCTCCTACACATTTGGTGTTCTCTTATGGTATGTCTTGACCGTTGGACCAGTTTGGTTGGCACCATGGTTTTCTTTCTTGACTAGTGTATTCCCCCCATAAAGTGTTGACATGTGATTGAAGTGTGGCCACATGCAATTCGTCGTTGTCTGGCCCTCCAGTTGATCAGGGGAATCTATTCTTGGATTCTAGAATTGAACCCACCTCTTCTTTTTACAACTAATATGATCCTCTTGCAGAGGGATGACATATACGAGGGGAGTTGAAGGGAGTTTTGGTCTTTTGAGTGTCTGACTCGTCGGGTATGAAGTTTGACAGTGTTGTGTTTGAAGGTTCCCCCTATAAATGGCGAAAGGAATTCTAGCGGGGAAGGGTGAAGGCGGTTCATAATTATTAGTGTTGACTTGTGTCTTGAAGGGATTTGTAGTATTTTCATTGGCTGCAAGGGTCATGTTTGGTGACGTCTTGCAGTGTGAGTTCTCCTTGATAGTCAAGGGTGAAGTTTGAGCTCATTAATTTGAATGTTCTATTAGGAATGGTGAAGGAGATTTTAGTGGGGAAAGGTGGAAGCATCCTGGAGCGGTCGGTGCTGAACACTATTCTAAAAGACCTTTGGCCCTTCACTGGTTTCATTAAATAAAGTGTCTACGATAAGCCACTAGTGTGGCAGACCCAATAACATGGGGATGCTATGGTCGATTGTAGGAATCACGGGTTGTTTAAGACTCATTTTGAAGTCCCTCTCAGAATAATGTTCCACTATACAACAATGGTCATGTTCAAGTGAAGATTTGGGGTGTTGTGTTCTCATTCAGTGTGACAAAGGGTGATGCGCATTGACCATTTCAGCTCTTTTGTTGGTGAATGCTCCATGTATGATCAGTTGGATGTTGTAATGTGTTGTGTTTTCTGGTGTTGCCTCGGTTGTAGTGTGGTTGCATGTGACACCAAAAGGAGATGATCTCTTCAGGAGTCTTCAATACCTGACTATGAGGCATGAGATGGTTCAAACATCAGGGCCCCAGCCGTAGGCCTTGGACTGAAGCTGGTGCGTTTTTAGGAACCCCGAGAGTGTATGGGACCCCAACTTTATTTCTGTCATCGGTGTTGAAAGTAGAGGCCATTTATGTTTTTTCTATTGTTGATCTACTCTGAACTATCCATCTTGTTGCATAAGGTTTTTGTGACCATGTGGAGGTGTGTTCTTCTTGTTGCCTTAAAGTCTTGGGGGTTTCATCCCACTGGATGGAATCGCTTTAGTAGTCCTTATGGGAGTCTGTTGGGTAAATCTATCTCAAATTTGAAAAATGCTCATTGAAGAATGTGGAAATACTGGTTTGTCTTGGGTCATGCTTTTGACGCCCATGTAGTCAGGTCCCTCCCTCCCCACTCCTTGTGGTGGGGTGTTTGGTCACCATCGGGAAATTTTCAAAGTTCTGTATCCTCTGTTATTTCTAATGGTTGTGAGACCCATGATGGGTCTCTCAAAAAGGTCTCTAGAATAAATTGGTTTTTTGCCTTTCCTTAATGGTGGGGAGTCCACCTGGACTTCCCCATGTTGGTTTTCTAGTCTCTTCTAGAGCTTTGGTAGGTTCTTAATGATGGGGATACCCTCATATATCTGCATATTGACCATTCAGTTATGTTTCTAAAGATGGCTTGGTGGTAAGTGATAAGAGCGTTCATTAGACGTGGTTTGATCTTGTTGGTTCATTCTATCCAAATGGTGTGGTTTTCGTTTAATAGTGCTTGAGTTGTTTCGTCTTGTGAGGTTGGTTTCCACGGGTGTGAGAGTTGCTTTCCTGGATCAGTCAACTAGAGGCGTTCTAGCTTTTTGGGGTGGGCAAAACATATCAAAAAGTATTTTTACGCATTTCTTGAGGTTGTCATTTGAGTAAATTTCTCTAAACACAATGTTTTTGCCTCTTTTTTCTTGTTGACTGTGAGGATCCTCTTTGAACCTTAGTGGGGTATCAGTTTCTTCTTTGGGGTTCAGCCTTAGTTGTGGCTTTCTGGGGATGGAAAGCTTTATGGTGGGGAGAATTGTCACACCTGGACTTTGCACTATGTCATGTTTCGAATTTTTATTTTCATCTTATAATTCAATCTACTTTTGATTATTATTATTTTTTTGATATGAAATATGGGATGAGCCTGACTGGGGTTTTCCTCTGATAAATGAGCGTTTTGGACTCGACAACATTTCAGCGCGCCGCTGTCGAAGATGTGCGGCCTCACCTAGGTCATCATATGACCTCTCTCAGTTCCCCGCTTTCGTTCCTAATGTGAAACTAATTAAATAAAAGGAATTAATAATAAATAAATAAAAATAAATGAGTGGTAAAATAAATAAATAATAAAAATAATAAAAATGTTACAAAATTTTCTGAATTTTTGTTTTAATGATAAGAATAAGTATATTTCTAGTATTTGAGGATATTATCATCATTATTATTGTTAGTTTGAAGGATAATAATTTATTTTAGTTATTATTATTTTTCCAATTATTATTATTATTATTATTATTATGTTAATTATTATTATTAATATTAATATTAATATTATTTTCTGTTTTGGTTTTCTTATTATTTATTTATTTTTCTTTTCTTTACCATTTTTTTCTCCTCCTTGTTGTGTTGAGACCTAGCTCCCCCTACCCTCGTTTTTTTTCTTCTCCGTCAAATCCCCCCCTTCAACGGTTCTGCTCGCGCCGCCCCCTCCTTGGACGACACGTCCTCTGGTGCTGCACACCCCACCGGTGTCCTTGATCTGTCATCCCAGATCCCCTTACACCGCCTCGCGTCACCCCCACGAGCCCTCTTTGGCTCGAGCCACTTCACGGACCCCCCGCCTCGCCCCTGGCCAGCCCTCCTTGACCCGCCAACCTCCTTTCCCTGGCAACTGGACCCCCCCTTGGTCGAGCCTTTGCCGCACCGCCACACCCTCTCCCTACGATAGACCCTTTTCTCTTCTTTGATAGGGTTTTGGCTCTTGTTATTGGGGTTTATTTTTCCAGTTGGTTGGGTATTAGATTTAGGATGGCGTCATTTTGTTTTTTTGTCTTTGTTTTGGATGGAACTTGACTCCTTAGGGTTTCCTTGGGGTGTATTTGGCATGAAAGTGTAATTCGCACCAAAACATGGGGTTCTCTTCATGCAAGGTAAGTCGTTCCGTGCCCTAACACCGTTAGATGAATTTAATATGCTTATTTGAATTTATTATTATGTTCCTGACTTGATTCTGTGCTGCGAATGGTATTTTTATTTTGGAATGTTTGGTGTGTTTTGGTTCTGTTTTGATTCATTTGTCGATATATTATTTCTAAGGTTCATTTTGGAATTTTTGTGGTGCGTTTGATGGGAAATGGGAGTTTTATGTTGAGTGTTGGAGTATTCGACACCTGAGGTAGGTGGTTCCATGTTTAAGCATTATTTAATTAATTAATTTTCTAGCTTAGTTAATTTATGATGTTCTTCGATAAATTATTTTTGGTGCGGATTTGGTTTTATTGAATTTTTTCATGTGTTAAATTTGTTTGGTACTATGTTTATATGGGTGGGTGCATTCATTGGCTGAAAACGTATCTTTAGTCGATTATAAGTGTTTAATAATATGTGACGTTATCTTTTAATTTGTTAAAGTGGTGTTAATTGCGTTTCAACATAGCATTGCATGTGCTTGGTCATAAGTGAAGGTATTGTGTTGGTTGAGTAGGTTGTTTCTATGAAAACCATTATTGAGCTGTCTCCTAGTGTTTAATAAATTTTGTGTCTGTTTTTGTGAAAATGCACAAAGTGCACAGTTTGTGTTCTGTTGTATCATTCAAATTGTTTTTGTCCAAAAAGGTAATTTGAGTGGGTCTTAGGTGTTTAAAGTCATGTTTTGTCTTTTGGATTTGCTTAATAAAATTTCCAGTGTTTTTTTAATCGATAGAATGTTCATTTAACAATGCGGTTGGGTTATTAATTGATGCAAGTGGTGTAGGTTGTGCTCTTGATGTGGCATCGGGTATGTTTGGTCAGAGAGGAGGGTTGAGTTGGTTTTGCGTGTTAAACCCATGTTATGTTTGTTTTGAAAGAATTTTTTACAAATAATTTAACATTATTTAATAAAATTATTAATGATAAAAATTTAATACATATTTAATAAACAATTATTAGGAATGTAGAAATTGTTTTAATTGAGTTGGGAAAAGTCTTTTGGTGTGTGTACTTTGTCAAATGGATTTCTATGTGTGTGAAAGTGTGGAGTTTGGTTTATATAACACCCTGCTTGTTTTATTTGTCTTAGTTTGACATGAAATGTGAAATTGGAACATCTTGAGCACAATAGGGGAAGCTTGGGTACTATGTGGGTGGACTCGATCTATTGTGCTAGTGATACGGAAGCGGCTCTGGCCCGGTTTCACTTAGTTGGTTTTATGATTACAATACTAACTAAACATTGGATGTTGAGTGGAGGCCACTAGGTTATGGATGTGTTTCCCTTCTAGTGGCTCATGCATGAGAACATAATTTGTTGTGGTTCCTATACTACTGTTCATCGAGACGCGATGTTCTAGGGTCCCATTCCTTTTTCTAGTACCTATAGGGCCTCTCCCACTTTTGGTGCTCTTGGACTACTTTACACTCACCATCGACATATGGTGTAGCATTTGGGTTCTCTTGAAGGTTTGATTTCTCTTAACTTTAAGGGTTTATTGTTGTTATTATTATTATTTTATTTTATTTGTTTTCATTGAAAGTTATTTCTTTATAGAAACTAATTTTTTAAAGTTGTTCAGGCATCGCTGTCCTTTCTTTTATTAAGCCTGCAAATGTTTTTATCATTGAATGTTTACTTGTGGAACATTTTGGTTGGGTGACGTCCTACTGGGCTCTTGGCTCACACCCTACATACACCTTTTGGTGTATATAGACTTTGGTTCTTCTGTGTTCCAGGTTGTGACATCGTGCTCAGCAATGGGGGTTTTGGTCATTGGTGGTCTTCTTGTGCAGGTTGGTGTTGAGGCGTGTGGATGTTGCACCACTCTGGTCTTTTGGAGGTTTGAGTTGGAGTTTTAGTTTCTTTTTGTGTTGTTTATTTTTTTTGGATGTTGGTTCTAGTTGTAAAACTGTAAATTTTATTTTAGTTTGGCTATCTGTTTTTTTTTTCAGTTTTTGTTTGTTTATCTTATCAGTTTTTTTGTGTTTACTATTTCAGGTAAATCATTCCCATGTGTTAGTTTTGATACCCAAGAACTTTTTCCAGCCCGTGTCGATCCAAAACGCCCTTCAGGCCATGTCGTGGACCGAGTCGGGCGCCGGGTTGGGGTTTATGTTTCCTTTAAAACATCTTGATTTTTTATGAATTAAATATTTTAAAATAAATTAAAATTTATTTGATGTCTTACATTTCACACTACACAATGTTACGCTTTATTTATATTCAACATTGAGATTAGCTTGTGTTAAATGCAACACTGAGTTTAAAAGAAGCATGACCTATTATTAAAATATTATTTTTTTATCACTTAGCTATTGGAATAGAGGGTATGAAAAGGATTAACTAAAATTTTAAAATATAGTTTATTCATGTTTAAGAAATTAATTATTTTCTATGTAACTAATTTTAAATGAGAGTAAAAACTATTTGAAATAAAGAAATTCATTTCTGAAAAACTATTTTTTTGTGCACAAATATGTTTTATTTTAATAAATTAAAAAAAAATTGATTAATGGTTTTAATTAAAGGTATATATTATATAATCAATCAAATATTTAACATTCATCTTATTAGTTTTCCAGAAAAGTGATAAGAAAAAATCCAATTTTACGCACAAAATGATTTATTTTTTTAAAAGGTGATTTTACAGCCTTTTAATTACACAGTTTTTTTAAATTTTATTTTTGAAATTATTAATTTTATTTGAAAAAATAATATTTATTTTTGAAAATTTATTATCAAAAATATCTTAGGGTAAAATTTTGGCATTTTTTTGAGAAGTTTCATTTTTTCATGAATAGTTGAAAATACTGAATTTTTATTGAAAACAACCTTTTAGTTTGAATTATTTATATAGTTAAATTATTTTTTAATTAGTTTGAAAGTATAATTAGTAAATTTATAAATTATTTAATAAAATCTAGCTCATTGTACTCAATTTAATATAGAAACTAGATATAAAAAATTTATACAATTACACATTTTCACTTTAAATATCCACTTTCTCATCATGTTTGTGGGATTAATTTTAAATTTAATTCATTCATTTATATGAGTTGAATTTAGAAAAATGTATTAAATATTTTTTAATAATAATAATTTATAATTTATAATAATTCAAACTTAATATATTACCATAATGATTAGTGAAATCATTTAAAACTAATTATTGTGATTGAAGAAAAATGAGTTTACTTAGTGGTTTAACTTAGAATATATGGTGTAATAATGACCTAAAATATGTAAAAAACCCAATTTACTAATATATTTAGACATTTATTATCATATTAATCTTTAATTTTATGGTTTTGGGACCCTTTTCCATGAAAGTGACCCTTATAATAAGTTAAGTATAGAGAAAGACTAAAAAGGTACCTTTCTTCATTTTAATTTTTATAAAGCATTGGAATAGGAAAAAAATACATAGATTTAGTGATAAATATTATTTTGGAAGATAAATTAGTTTTTATATCATGGTAATTTATTTTAAATTTTTATAGTTGATATAATTACATATTATGTATAAGAAACCCCAAAGTATAAATCATTTAGTTAATAATAAAATAAATCAAATGATACTAAAAATATTTAATGTCAAGTAAATTGAATGAATTATTATGTTAAATTATTTTTTATATGAATAAATAATTGTGAATAGGTTTTAACATAATTTATTATATTTTAAATATTTTCATGATTTTCTAATATTTAAATAAAATGAATTATATCTAAATTAAAATTTATGTCATTTCTAAAAAGTACTATATTATAAATGGATTTAAAATGAATAGAAAACTATCTCTTTCAAGTAATTTTTAAATATTAATAAATATAAACTATGGTACATTCATGGAAAAATATTTTTATTATAATGACTATATTGACCATTAAATAATAAAAACATTCTTAGAGCGATTAAGGTTTAAGTGGTGTTTTTGTGTATTGCATGTGCTTGTGTTAAAGTTAATTTCCAACACACATAGGATTTAAAATTTCTAAATTATATATCATATTTATATTGAGTGATTCAAAATTATTAAATGTGGATCACTTTATTTTAGTTTTAAAGGATAAATTACTTAGATTAGAAAACTAGTTACCATAATGAAAAAAATGATAAAATAAGAAGACTTAAGAGTTGATAAAAGAAATGATTAAAACAAGTGAATAAATGTGTGGTGGAGGCTTTTATCAAACATATAATCCCTAAAAATATTTAATTACCATTTTTTAGAATCTTAATGTAATATTGACCTCCAAATAGTGAATGTATTTGAGTATTTACATAAATGTAACTCATCATCAAATATAAAAGGGAATACAATCTACCCCATTCTACACACCTATCAAGCCATTTGGATCAACAATACCCTTAAAAAATTACTTCCCACATTCCTACCCTCATCCAAGAAGCCATATTTTGGGCATTAAGAAAACATTTGGATGTTTTAGTGCAAACCTAAGGAGGATTCTTGAAGAAGATGTATTGTTCTTCTAAAAGAGTTTTTAGGTCATTCCCTTATCCAACTCTATCAATTTTTTATATCTTAATTTTATAAAAAAAGTATTATAAAATATATACTATTATTTATTTATTCTAAGGGTATTACCAACAACAACACGCACTTCTATCAAATGGGTTATAAAATCATCATTTGTGTGTACGACAGACTACCGTCTTGCAAACCGATGTCATTTGTTTTTCCTTTACCACCATTCAAGGTTCAGAATAATGATGGAAATACTATTTATATATGATATATATGATATTTTTATGTTATTATGATTCAATAATTATTATATCATGCATTCCATCATGATTTCCATTATGTGGGAATATGATAACTTCGTTCTTGTGTATAGTGGACTACCTCCTCATGAAGTGATGTGACTCATTCACACTATGCATGGACTGTATTAAGGTTGGGTTTAATAAAAATATGTGATATATATGAAATAATAATTATAATGGAATTTTAATATATATGTATATATCAATTAATTTTATTTCTTTCAATATGACAAGAAAATGGAAACAATGTTCATACGTATCAACGACCTACCACCTCCATGAATGGTGTTTTCTATTTCCTTTCACAAAATTTTATGGAAAACTCAAAATATATAATTATAGAATATATATGATATTTATATCATGGTTTACATTCTTGATATTATTAAACCGAAATCTAAGTAAGAGAACAAAAAATGACAAGTCCAAACATGTATGAAAAACAAAGCGGTTATTCATCAAAACGTAACATTAACATGGAATTTTTAACAAACGAATAATGAAAGGTCATAATAAAATCTTATATGATAAGATATATATGATATGATATATATTAGTATGTTTCTATGATTGATGTATAATAAACTTATATTTATTACATAAGATTTTTGAATGAGTGTGACAAGAGTCAAGACCTACAATAAGAGATTTTCATCACACTTTTTTACTTTTATGAGAAATATGTTATATTCACAAACTATTTATTCTATGTGGTGTATATTATTACCATTAATTTATTTTATGATGATTATACTAATATTTTTTGGTATTTTTATATAAATATTTGGATATCTTATTCACGGGGATTATATTTAAAAAGTCACCAAATCGGTAAGGGATTTTTTTCTTAATTTTTATTTTTGAGACATATGTTATGTTATGCACCTAAATTATTTCGTAAGGTTTATATATTTATCATTTTGGTAAAAATAATTCTTGGTGTAATCTTAGTGTTTTTGGGTTGATTTCGTTTTTTTCCAAATCAAGATAATCACATTTCTCTAAGGTTGGTGTTGCCAAAGTATATATGTTTTAAGTGGAGAAGTTTTCCCGTGTTTTCCATATTATATGGACTCAAAATTGGGATTTTTTTATGAAAAAGGAATGATTTATGAAAAGAAAATTATCTGGACCATATAGGAATGTATATATACTACATAGGAAAGTCCATCGACAATATTGAAAGTATGTGGAATGGTGAAGGAAAATCGGCAAAGGCAATATTCCTGCATAGCAGGGCCCAGTGGAATGCTAATCATGCTATGCGAATCGAAAATGGCGTGATGTTTTGTGGATGATTTAAGGTATTTGAAGACACCACATATATTTTATTTTCTACATGAACCAAATAGTAGGTTCAGTTCAAGGGAGGAATGTCATTTTCTGAAGGTAGTGATTTAAGGCTGCCACAAAGGAAAATATGCTATGTAAACATCATAGTGAGTACAGTTCAAAATGATAACTTAGTAGAAAAATTAATATTTGGTAATTTTGATTAGTTTGTTTTTAAGGATTTATTTTCCAATATAATGTAACTTAATAATGTCATTTGGTAGAGTGAATTTCATTAGAGAAGATCATCCCTTGAGGAATTCAGCTAAGTCTGAAGTGGTTCATGAGGGACCAATTCTATGAATGAGGTAGATCGTGATGAAAATTTTTCAAAGGGAATTTTTTTGTAATGATAGATCTCAAAGGAAATGGGGTTGTAAGGCATCATCCATGAATGAACTAGTGGCATTCTGTGAAGAATCATCTATTTGTGAGGCATAAGTCATCCACAAAGCTAAGGTGGTTTATGATGAAAATGATGTATGTGAAGTAGTCGTTCCATATAGTATAGGGATGTTCTTGGTGGATGAAATATAGTTCATTGATGGTTTAATTAAGATAACTAGGGTACTAAAAACTGTTAAAAAGGACATTTCCACAAACTAGCAATACATTGAAAATTGGATGTCGTCTACTGGGTGAAAACATGACTTCATGAAACACTCATATTTATTTGAAATAATTTTTGAGGTTATTCAGAATAATAGAAAATTCATCTAAAGGATAAGAAATCACACTATAGTGAAGGGATTAGTAAGCTTTCATATTTTGATTGGTTGTAAACAAGGAGTGATAGTGAGTCTGCTCTGAACCTTGTATTCATAGTGAGCTTCAGTGGATTTGGTACATAGGCACATTACCAAAGTACGCTCCTTGGATACAACCCAGTGAGGGTGAAACAATTAAAATCAAGGTTTCCTATGCATGTTTAAATTCACATATTACTCTATACTATTGGAAGGAGAGATAAGATACTTTTTTAATGATGAAAAAATATCAAAATAGATAGTTATTATAATTTTTCATACCCTAGTTCACCCCTTTAGGGTATTTAACATAGTTGGGATAACACATCCCCATTGAAATGGAATATCATAAAATTACTCATCCTCATGATTCGTTAGGATTAATTTTATTTTTTTAATTCATGGGGTTTATTATTCAATGTTTTCATTTTGGTAATTATTTTATGTTAAAATCTCATCATTTTGTTGGGATTATTTATAATTATGTCTATAATGTTGAAATATCATGATCTACATCTCAAGAATTGTCATTAATTTTATTCTCCTCTAGCTATTCATGATATATTTATGTAATGGTACCATTTATCCACTTTTTGGTACTTAAAACAATTAATATTTTTTTAGGAAAATACAAAAAAAAAATTCTCTTCGGTCAGAAATTTGTATTTCTACAAAACAATGTTTTCTAAAAATGTTTTAAAAATAATTTAAATTATATTTTAATATAATTTTCAAAGAAAAAGATTTGGAAAATTTTCAATGTTTTAAAATGTTTTGTATTGGTTTTTTCAAAGCATCCTTTAATAGTTTTCAAGGTTATTTTGAAAGGAAAAGGATTTAAAAATGTTTTATGTTTTAAAAAACATATTTCAAAGGGGAATGGTTATTTTTCCCAAGAAATGTTTTAAATTATTTTTTAATTATTACTATATAAGTTTTCGAAGTGGTTTAAAAATAAAAGTATTTTTAAAATTTTTTATGTTTTAAAAAGTGATTTTCAAATGAACTTTATTTTCCTTAAGAAATGCTCAAAGTGATATTTCAAAATAAAACTTCATATAAGATGAAATCATTTGATATAGTATATGATTTACTAAGGATATGATCAAAGGATAAAATTATTATTTTTTATTTGAATGGTTTATGTTTAAGATGAAAAGTTGTTTTAAAGCCAATTTTACTTCTATGGGTGATATCATAAAAAAAACCTTGTGAAACCTAATTCCATTCATAGGTTATACAAAAATGAAATTTTTATGAAAACTGTCTATTTTCCACAAATTATGATATTATGAAATTTTTATGATACCCATTTCGTTTCATGGATTATGATATGATAAATATTTATGATCATATGGCACAGATATTTATGATTTCATTATGCATTGGGTGGGACCTATATCTCCCTCTAATGAATTGGATAATGATAAATGATCTATGATCTTAGAGGGTACATGAGTGATAATACAGAAACCAAATATAATGGTACATGGGTGATTAGACCAATCCAAAATATTAGGGAACACTAGTGATTAGCCCAATCCCATAGAATAGGGTACATTGGTGATTATCCCAAGCCCAAACATGAGGTTACACAGGTGATTATCCCAATCCTAAAGTCCAGGGTACATGGGTAGTCAGCCTAAGCCCAAAAATGATGGTACACGGGGGGTAATAACATACCTATAAAGGAGGTTACAAAGGTTGTCATCCTAATCTTGATGTAGGTATATGGGTGGTCAGCTCAATCCTAACATGTTTTTATGTCTTGGTGGGTAGCCTTGACATAAGAATTTTTATGCTTATTTGTATCACACAACAATATGTTTTATGCTAATTTTGTGCTCTCATGGATCATGTTCTTTGATTAAATTATGATTCATATCATATAAACTTCCAATATTTATTCCATAACTCATGTTTATGATCTTTGATGTATAGGGTACAATTTTCATATATTATTCTCTCATTCTCACATCCTTATGTTCATATTATTCTTACGTATCTCCCTTGTTTACCCTTATTGAGAATCTATTCTCATCCTTTATTACATTTCATTTCCATATGTTATAATGAATTATTTTATATAGTTTTTTATATGAAGAGTAATAAATAGAAAGATCTTTTTTAGGAAACATTGAAGATCTTTCACCATATTAGAATATTGTGTTCCAAGTTTCTAAAGGCACTAAACTGTTTTGGTCCTCAAACATGTGTTTGTGTAATGTAATGATTATTCATCTAAAAAAATGTAATATCAATATATGAGAATCCCAGGTTTCTATAGTTGGTATCAAAGGAAAGGTTTAGTTAACCTTTGGAAACTAGGATGATAAATTGTTTTCGAGATCCCTTAGGGATAATTCTAAGGATATATATTGGGGTTTCTCTAAGGATAAGTGTGAGGATGAGTAAAATTTTAAGAAAATGTATTGGTTTTTTGGTAAAGGATTGAGAGAGTGGTTTCCATGAAATTACATAACTATTTGGATATTACAAGTGGATGTGGTTGTAACACAAATGTGCATAGGGGTAACAACCTAAAAACACCATATTGATCTAGACAAAATTATTAATTGGTATGAGACAACAGGCCTTGATACACATCTGGTTTGACACTCCCTAGGATATGCTTTAAAAATTTATAAACTCTTTACAAACTGTCATAATTGAATTAAATATACAATGAATATGAATAATCTAGGATGAACCCAAGATGTCATAGATTAAAAAATAGGTTTTTCTATTTAGACATCATATAAGTGATGTTTCATGATTATGTAGTTTTCCAATATGATTAGTATTTATCAAACTATTATTTTTAGTTTTAGTCAATGTCAGGAACCAAAATGAATCGGGTTAACATTGAATGTGAGGAACCATTTTCAAATGAGTATCCAAATGGGATGATGTATAAAGTGAAAGATATTATTCCCAATAAATCATCACAAAACATGATTATATAAATGAACCTTAACCGAAAATTAGAATCAAAAAAGAATATAATGATAGAGGTCACTGGGAGTTTTTGTAATAGTGACCATGGATGAAAGAATATTTAGATTCTTATATGCTTGAAATATAAAAAGAAGTGTCAAGGAAATTTCTTGAATGGAATAGGTAGGTATATTAAATCTAGAAGTGAAGGTCATAAATCATGAGAATTTAAAAATGTAATTAATGGGACAGTTAATGAAATTGGGTTGAAGAGGAAACATACTAATGGGCCACCTACGCTCTAGTTTTTCAATTTTATAGAGTTTTGGAATTATTTGAATTAGTGTCTTGTATAGAAACCTCCAAAAATAGAATCAACATGTTTTTATGTGTATTGGTTTTTCAGTTGATGATGAAGAAACTACGAATGACTTATGAAAGGAAGTAGGCATTAAGGAATAATATCATAAATTCTAGTTAATAGTTTGAGAAGGAATTGGTATGAATGATATATTTTTGTATGTGGATTCAAGAATTATAAAATATATAATGATTGTTTAGTGTTACATTTTCATTATGGATTTGAAAGAATATTTTTAATGATGCTAATGAACAAGAATATTGATTTCATAGAGATTTAATATTTTATGTAAAATAAATGATTAAGGGAAGGTAACCCTTAATATGTTACTGTTGTTCATAAAATAGTGTTAACGTCAGATAAAGAGATATTGGTTAAGAATAATGTAAATTAGATATAACTGATTACCTTGGAACATATTAATTGTTTATGGAAAAAGTGGTTTATTCTATCTTGGATGAATTTTCTATCAATTTTGGATTTAAGAGATATATCCAATAATCTATTTTATATATAAGGAATAAAGAATATAGTATGTTTTAAATATGGTTTTAAGTTAATTCATGTTATTAGTATAACATAAGAAAATACATTATGAAGGTATACAAATTTTTGGTATGATACAATAAAGAGATACTTTGTGATATATGGGGGATCAATGACAATATTATTTTAAGAAATTTAAATAAATTCTTAATAATTTTTTGGATTTTCATTTATAAATGTTTCAAAATGGTCAAAAAAATTGAAATGGTTTATCTTGAACTTTGAATTAGATTTTGTACATTAATGAATTCTTTACCCATATGAAGATTGATGCATATCAGATAACCTATTATTACTATTTTGTTGTGATGATAACTAAAGATAGATGGAATTAATTATCATTATATTTATGGATCTTATGATCCACTAGTTCCTTATGCACAATAAAATCACCTTCATTTCTCAAATTAATATATGTAGTGTAAGTTGATCATAGAACAACCCAATGGTGAAATTTTTTGTAAGAAATATAATGAATTCAAGTAAGTATATATCCTTATAAAAGTTATTTTACTTTAGGAAAAGGATATTGAAATAAAATTTTTCATATTATCATCATTTTGATGATATAAATGAATTTTTCAAACCTATTTGGGTTATGATTTTGTATTTTTTTGTTTCATTGGATACCTCACTTTCTTGTAATCAGTGATCTTTTTCACTCTCTATAATTATTTATTCTTTTATTCCATTTCCAAATATTCACTTTCCATATATGTTCTCTTATGTGTAAACCTAGTTATGTGTTACTTTGGGTAAATATTATATTTCCAACATTCCATTTTTAAAGGAAGGTTTTTTATTCATCTTTACTATGTGAGTTTCTGTGAAAGGAACTTTCATGTATTAAACATTTCAAGACCCAGACAAATTTCAAGGGAGAAATTGATTTTAAGGGGGGTAGAATTTAATACCCCAAGTTTTATGAATTAACCTTTTTGAATAAATTAATATTTTTTGATACAATTAGTTTCATGCTACAACAATTTATGATTTTTTAATATGCAACATTGAGCTTAGCTTGGATTACACACAACACTGAGTTTAAAAAAACATGATATATTATAAAAATATTACTATAGTTATCACACAGACATTCAAATAGAGGGTATGAAAAGGTTAACTAAATTATCAAAATATGGTTTATTAAATTTTTTGAAATGAATGCTTTGGTACCAAATTAATTATAAATTGAATTAAAAACTATTTTAAATTAAAGAAATTTCTTTTCAGAAAAAAATATTTTTCTATGCAAAAACATGTTTTATTTAAATATATTAAACAAAAGCACTTATGATGAATTATTTTATTGAATGTTATATCTTATATATTAAATCTACTATTTACCATTCATCTTAAAAGTTTTATAGAAAATAGAGAAGAATAAATCCAATTTTACTCATAAAATATGCTTTTTCTTCTAAAAGGCAGTTTGACCGCCTTTAAATGGAGACTTATTTTAAAACTAATTTTTGACACTTTTATAAATTTTATTTGAGAAAATTAAATTAAATTTTAAAATTTAAATATAAAAAATATATTCTTGTGAATTTTTGGGATTTTATAAGATGTTTCATATTTTGATGAAATGTGAAAAATATATAATTAATTGAAAACTATCTTTTTTTGAATTATTTATATAGTTTAATTGTATATTAAATTGGTTTTAAACTGTTATTATTAAATTATATATCAATTAATATAATTTAGTTTATTATAATCAATTTAATATTGAAAAATGATATAAAAATATTATAATCTTTTGAACATGTTCACTTTAAAACCTCTTTGTATCATTATGCTTGGAGGATTAATTTTAAATTAAATTATTCCATTTTTATAATTTTAACTTGTAAAAATGTATTCAATATTTTTAATAATAATAATTTATAATTTATAATGATTCCAAATAAATATTTTTCTAAAATTACTAGTGAGAATAGTTAAAATTAATTATAGTGATTAAAGAAAAAAATGACTTTATATAGTGATTTTACATAGAATATAAGGTTAAATAATGTCCCAAATGTTTTCCAAAACCCATTTTATGTATATATTTATACCCCATAAACTCAGGGTATAATTTTAAGATATTTGGGACACTTATTCATGAAAATGACAAATATAATAATTTGTGTAAAGGAAAAGACAAGATAATGTACCTTTCTTTCTATTAGTTTCTATAAATATTTGTAATATGAGAAAATAAGCATAGGTTTTGTTATAAATATTATTTTGGAATATAAATGTTTTTTTTATCATGATAGTTTATTTTAAATTTTTTAGGATGATCTAATTACATTAAATGCTGAAGAAACTTCAACATAGGAATTATTTTGTTAATAATTAAATAAATCAAATGATGCTAACAACATTAAAAGTGATGAAAATTTAATTATTTATTGTGTTAAATTTTTTTTGTAGATTAATATATCATGTTACATATGTTTTAACATAATGGATTCTATTTCCATTATTTTATTGATTCTTGTTAATTTAAATAAAATGAATAATGTCAAAATTGATATTAATGTCATTATCTAATAAGTGATTTTTATTAATTATTATAAATAAAATTTATAATTTAAAAATTGATATTAATTCCATTTTCTATTATAATGACTATATTTATCTTTAAATGTTAAAAAATTGTTTGAGTTAATAAGGTTTAAGCGGTGTTTTCGCGCGTTAAATGGGATTAGGTTAAAGTTAATTTCCATAAAAAATAGGATTTATAGTTTATAAATTTTATTTACTTTAAATAATTTATGATTAAAAATTATCTAACAATTCTCACTTTAATTTATTCATAAAGGATACATTCCTTTCATTAGAAAATTAGTTACCATAATGAAAACAAAAATGGTAAAATAAGGAAACTTAAGAGTTAAGGAATAAAATGTTTAAAATATATATATAAATGTGTGGTAGAGGTTTTCATAGATTATATAATCCATAAAAACCTTTAATTATAAGTTTTGGATCTACTTTAGGTAAACTTGACCTCCCAATAGTGAATAGTTTTGAATATTTATAAGAATGCCACTTCTCCTCAACTCTAAAGGGGAACTCACTCTCCCCCATTATTCACACCTCTTAAACCATTTGTATTGAACAAACCCTAAAAAAACTCACTTACCGAATCATTTACCCTATTCATAGAAGTATTATTTTGGGAATAAACAAAACCTATGAAGGTTTTAGTGTAAACCTAAAGAGGATACCCTATGAAGAGGTCATGTTCTTCTAAAATATTTTTTTTTTATTTCTTTGTCCACATCCTTAAATTATTTTTATATATTACTCATAAAATGACCACAATATAAACTATATAATGGGATATTTTAATTATAATTTTATGACCTAATACCAAACATACTTCCATAAAATGGTTAACAAAATCATCATTCGTGTGTTCGGCGGACTACTGCCTCACAAACTGATATCATTCATTTTTACGTTATCACCTTTTAATGTTTGGAATAATGATGGGGATAAAATTTATATATTATATATATGATATATATGATATTTATGATATTTATGATGTTATTATGATTATTTAATTTTCATATCTCACATAATTACATTCTTTACATTTTGTGGGAATACAATAACTTCATTCGTGTGTACGCAGGACTATCGCCTCACAAAGTGATATAACTCATTCACGTTATACATAGAATATATTAAAGATGGTTTTAATAAAAATATGTGATATATATGACATAATAATTATACTGTAATAATAATATATATATCAATTACTTTTACTTCATTTAATATGACAAGAAAGTGGAAACATCATTCATGCATAGGTACGACCTACCATCTCTATTAACAGTGTGAAATTGTTAATAAACTGGTAATAAATGGTCTTAAGAAAATAATATATTATATGATATATATGTATATGGTTATGTGATATATTTAAAATAAAATTATATTTATTATATATGAATTTTTAATCAGTATGATGAGAGTCAATACTTAATGTAAGGGATTTTTGTTTCACTTTTTACTTTTGTGAGACACATGTTATGTTCACCACCACTTTCTTCTATGAGGTGTATATAAATATTGTGAATGTATTTAATGACTATTATACTAAATTTTATTTTTATTTTCATATCCATTTTATTATATCTCATTCATGGTGATTATAGTTCAAAAGTTAACAAATCCGTAAAGGAATTTTATCTCAATTTGCATTCTTTGAGATGTACATTATGTTATGAACCTATATTAATTAACAATTTTTATATACAGAAAAATTTACATGTAATATCTTTAATGTAATTATACTCATGATATTATAATATTAATTTTATGTAATTCATTCATAGGGTTTATGATTCATTGTTATCAAAGTGGTAAATAGTTTTTTTACAAATCTCATCATTTATTAGGATAGTTTATCATTATGTCTCCAATGTTAAAATATCATGATCTAAATCACAATAATTATAATGAATTTTATTATCATAATTTTATTCATGATATATTCATGTAATGGTACCATTTATCCACTCTTTGATACTTAATACAATTAATAAAATATTTTTAAGAAAATCCAACTTTATTTCTCTCTTCAGTCAAAAATATATGTTATTTCAAAATAATGTTTCCTAAAAATGTTTTAAAAATGTTTTAAATGATATATTAATAAAAATTTCGAGTTAAATAATTTTGAAACTATTTTATGTTTTAAAAAGTGTTTTAAATTATTTTCAAATATTTCTGTATAATTTTTCAGGGTTATTCTCCAAAAAATGTTTTCAAAATGTTTTATGTTTTAAAATGAATTTTTTTAAGAGGAAAGGATATTTTCCTTAATAAATATTTTAAATAATTTTTTAAGGATGATTTTATAAATTTTCAAAGTGGTTTTCAAATAAAATTATTTTGAAAATATTTTATGTTTTAAAAAGTGAATTTCAAAGAAAGGTTATTTTCAATAAGAAATGCTTCAACTGATATTTCAATATCCTTATACATATTGGATGAAATACTTTCATATAGTTTATAATTTATAGGGTATATTATCCAAGGACACCATTCTTATTCTTTCTTTTAATGGTTTATATTTAAGATGAAATGTTATTTGTGAAATGAGTTTCTCTTAAAAAGGGTATATAATAATAAAATGCTTATGAAACATGATTATTTTCAAGGGTTAGGCTATTAAGAAATTACTATAAAACCTATATATTTTCTATAGACTATGATATGATGATATTTTTATGATACCCATTTCAATTCATGGGTTATGATATGATGAATGTTTATGATCTTATGTCACATATATGTATGGTTTCATTATGTGACGGGTGGGGCCTATATGTCCCTCCAATGCATTTAGTAATGATAAGTGTTTTATGAGATTAGAGGGTACATAGGTGATTTTACCAAGACAAAAGATGAGGGAATGAAAATGATTATCCCAAGACCCAAGATGTAGGTACACAGGTGATTATACCAATCCTGAAGATGAGGGTACACAGGTGATTAGCCTTATCCCTAAGATAACGGTACATGGGTGGTCAGACCAAGACCAGAGTTGAGGGTATATGGGTGGTCAACCCATGAATATAAATGATGGTACATGGGTTTTCCACCCATGCCCAAAGTGGGTACAAATATGGTCATCCCAAATCCTAACATGATATGAATTTATTGGTGTGTACACTACTACAAAACGGGCTTTATCAGTGCTTAAAACAAGCTTTATCAGCGCTAAAAAAGTGATTTAATGCTCAGTGATGATAAAGGGGGGTCCCCTTTATCAGAGCTTTTTTAGTGATGATAAAGGTATCGTTTATCAATGATAAAAAATCACCGATAAAAGGAACATTTATCAGCGCTAAGAGAGTGCTGATAAAGGAAGACATTATCAGCACTTTTTTAGTGCTGATAAAAGCCCTGTCTTCTACAGTAAAAAATCTGTAGCTGTACACCCAAACAGCACCTACAAATAATTCAGCATCTGAATAATACAAAATTAACATATAAATCATTAGCTAATACACTAAGTATACCCATACTCCTTTAACACATAATTCACAAGTTAATTAAATACATAAAGAATTCTATTTAGAATTCAAGGGGTTGGGGAGGTTGTTCAGGGGTTTTAGGTGGCTGTCAAAGGGGGGGTAGGGGGTGTTCGTGGGGATGGGGGTGTCCAAGGTGGGTGGGGGCGGTCCAGGAGGTTGGGGGTTGTCCAAGGAGGGTGGTGGTGTCCAGGGTGTAGGGTGTCTAGGTGGTGGGGTGGTGTCTAGGAGGGGGAGGGGGGCTGTCTAGGGGGTGGGCTGGTGTCCAGGGTGTCTGGGGGGGGGGGGGCTTTCCAGGAGGTGGGTGGGGTGTCCGGGGGGTGGGGCAGTCTGGGGGTGGTGGGGTTGTCCAAGCAGGGTGGGGTGGTGTCTAGGAGGGTGGGATGGGGGAGTCTGGGGGATCGTGGTGTCCTAGGGGTGGGGGTGTCTAGGGGGGTGGGGGCGGTCGAGGGTGTTGGTAGGGCTGTCCAAGGGGGGTGGGGTGGTGTCCAAGTAGGGGGTGTCTAGGTGGGGGTGTCTATGGGGTGTCCATGGGGGTGGGCTGGTGTACAGGGTGTCGGGGGGATTTCTAGGGGGTGGGGGATGTCCGGGGAGGGGGGGGGGTCCAGGGGGTTGGTGGGGCAGTCCAAGGGGGGTGGGATGGTGTCTGGGGTGGGGGTTGCCGTCCATGGGTGCGGGTGTCCAGGGGGGTTGGGGGTATGAAGGTGGTAAGGTGCTGTCAAAGAGGGGTGGGGGTGTCATCCAGGGGGTGGTGGTTGTCCATGGGGGTAGGGGGAGTCCGGGGGGGCTGTCCGAGTGGGGGGGGGGCTTTCCATGGGTGTGTCCAGGGGGTGGGGGTGTCCAGGGGGTTGAGGGGGCTTTCGATGGGGTGGGGTGTCCAGAGGGATGTGGGGTGTCCAGGGGGTGGGTTGGTGTTCAGGGGGGGGGGTGGGGGCAGTCCAGGGGGTTGGTGGGGTTGACTCTTACAAGTCAAAAAGGTCCCATGGATCATTCTCATAAAGGATCAAGACAATCCGAATGGATTTGGTCACATTTTCGTAGGTCATTTGTTGTTTTCAATTAAAATTGTGTCCAATTTAAATAGAACAGAGACCATTTGAGTAGTACAGGCCACACCGTGCCTCGGATTGAGGTGGGTATGACTCTTACACATCACAAAGGACCCGTGGATCGTTCTCCTAAAAGATCAAGACAATCCGAATGCGTTTGGTTGAATTTTCATAGGCCAGTTGTTGTTTTCACTTAAAATTTTTTCCATTTTAATCAAAAGTGAGGCCCTTTGAGTGGTATCAGCCACACCGTACCTCATATTGAGGCGGGGATGACTCTTTCATGTCCCAAAGGACCCGTGGATCATTCTTCTAAAGGATTAAGACAATCCGAATGCGTTTGGTTGAATTTCCACAGGTCAGTTGTTCTTTTCACTTAAAAATATGTCCATTTTAAACAAAAGTGAGACCCTTTGAGTGGTACTGACCACACCGTGCCTCATATTGAGGAATGGATGACTTTTTCACATCCCCAATTCACCCATGGATTATTCCCTTAAATTATCAACACAATCCGAATGCATTTAGTTGGATTTCTGTAGTTCAGTTGTTGTTTTCACTTAGAAATATGACCAATTTAAACAGAAGAGAGACCCTTTGAGTGGTAATGGCCACACCATGCCTCGTATTAAGGCGGGGATTACTAATTATGATTTTCCAATTCATTCTTGGAACATTCTCTTAATGGATCAAGACAATCCAAATGTTTTTGGTTGGAATTCTATAGGTTAGTTGTTGTTTTCACTTAAAATTGTGTACATTTTAATGAAGAGAGACCCTTTGAGTGGTACTGGCCACACTATGCCTCATATTGAGGAGGGGATGAATTGTTCACTTCACAAAGGACCCATTTATTGTTCTCATAATGTATCAAGATAATCTGAATGTGTTTGGTTGGATTTCCGTAGGTCCATTGTTCTTTTCACTTAAAAATCTGTCAATTTTAAACAAAAGAGAGACCCTTTGAGTGGTACCAGCCACACCGTGCCTTGGATTGAGGTATGGTTGACTCTTACATGTCAAAAAGGACCCATGGATCTTTATCATAAAAGATCAAGACAATCTTAATGCTTTCGGTTATATTTTCGTAGGTCAGTTGTTGTTTTCACTTAAAATTGCATCCAATTTAAACAGAAGAGAGACCCTTTGAGTGGTACCGGCCACACCATTCCATGGAATTAGGTGGGAATGACTCTTACACGATACAAATAACCTTTGGATCACTCTCCTAAAAGATCAAGACAATCCGAATGTGTTTGGTTGAATTTCTGTAGGTCAGTTGATGTATTCACTTAAAAATTTGTCCATTTTAAACAAAAGTGAGACCCTTTGAGTAGTACCAACCACAACGTGACTTGGATTGAGGCGGGGATGACTTTTTCCCATCCCCAATTCACTTGTTGATCATTATATTAAATGATCAACACAATCTGAATGCGTTTGGTTAGATTTACATAGGTCAGTTGTTGTTTTCACTTAAAAATCTATCCAATTTAAATAGAAGAGGGACACTTTGAGTGGTACCAGCCACACAGTGCCTTTGATTGAGGCGGGGATTACTCATAAACGTCCCCAACACACTTTTGGATCGTTCTATTAAAATATAAATATAATCTGAATGCTTTTGGTTGGATTTCCGAAGGGCAGTTGTTGATTTCTCTTAAAATTGTGTCTATTTTAAAGAAAAGAGAGACAATTTGAGTGGTACCGACCACACTGCGCCTCAGATTGAGGAAAAGATGACTTGTAAACATCACAAAGGACCCTTGGATCATTCTCATAAAGGATCAAGACAATAAGAATGTGTTTGGTCAGATTTCTGTAGGTTAGTAGTTGTTTTCACTTAAAAATATGTCCATTTTAAACAAAAGACAGACCCTTTGAGTGGTACCGGCAACACTGTGATTTGGATTGAGGTGGATTTAACTCTTTCACATCAAAAAGGACCCATGGATCGTTCTCATAAAGGATCAAGACAATCTTAAAGCATTTGGTCTGATTTTCGTAGGTCAGTTGTTGTTTTCACTTAAAATTGTGTCCAATTTAAACAGAAGAGAGACCCTTTGAGTGGTACAGGCCACACCGTGCCTTGGATTGAAGTGGGAATGAATCTTACACGTCAAAAAGGACCTGCGGATTTTTCTCCTAAAAGATCAAGACAATATGAATGCCTTTGGTCGAATTTCTGTAGGTCAGTTGTTGTTTTCACTTAAAAATTTGTCCATTTTAAACAGAAGAGAGACCCTTTGAGTGGTACCAGCCACACCGTTCCTCAGATTGAGGCAGGGATGACTCCTTCATGTCAAAAAGGTCATTTGGATCGTTCTCATAAATTATGATGACAATATGAATGCGTTTGGTGTAATTTCCATAGGTCGGTTGTTGTTTTCACTTTAAAATATGTCCATTTTAAGCAAAAGTGAGACCCTTTGAGTCATATCAGCCACACCGTACCGCAAATTGAGGCGGGGATGACTCGTGAATGTCCCCAATGCATCCTTGTATCGTTATCTTAAAGGATAAACACAATCCAAATTTGTTTGGTTGGATTTCTGTAGGTCAGTTGTCATTTTCACTTAAAAATTTGTCCAATTTAAACAGAAGAGAGACCCTTTGAGTGGTACCGGCAACACCGTGCCTCATATTGAGGAGTTGATGACTCTTATATGTCAAAAATGACCCTTGGATCGTTCTCCTAAAATATCAAGACAATCCTAATGCATTTGGTCAAATTTCCATAGGTCAATTGTTGTTTTCACTTCAAAATTTGTCCATTTTAAACAGAAGAGAGACCCTTTGAGTGGTTTGGGCCACACTGTGCCATGGATTGAGGTAGGAATGACTCTTTTATGTCCCCAATGAACCCATGGATCATTCTCTTAATGTATTAACACCATCCAAATGTGTTTGGTTGGATTTCTGTAGGTCAGTTGTTGTTTTCACTTAAAAATATGTCCAATTTAAATAGAAGAGAGACCTTTTGAGTAGTATCGGCCACACCATGCCTCAAATTGAGGCAGGGATTACTCTTACACATCGCCAACGCAAAATTGGATCATTATCTTAAAGGATCAAGACAATCAAAATGCATTTGGTTAGATTTACGTAGGTCAGTTGTTGTTTTCACTTAAAATTGTGTCCATTTTAAAGAAAAGAGATACCCTTTGAGTCGTATCGGCCACATTGTGCCTCATATTGAGGAAGATATGACTTTTTCATTTCAAAAATGACACGTGGAACGTTCTCATAACGGATAATGATAATATGAATGCGTTTGATCAGATTTCCGTAGGTCAGTTGTTGTTTTCACTTAAAAATCCGCCCAATTTTTTTTTTAAAAAAAGAGACCCTTTGAGTGGTACCGGCCACACCGTGACTCAGATTGAGGTGGGTTTGACTCTTACATGTCAAGAAGGACCCATGGATCATTCTCATAATGGACCAAGACAATCTGAATGTGTTTGGTTTTATTTTTGTAGGTCAGTTGTTGTTTTCACTTAAAATTGTGTCCAATTTAAACAGAAGAGAGACCATTTGATTGGTACTGGCCACACCGTGCCTCAGATTCAGGTGTGGATTACTTGTACACGTCCCCAATTCACCTTTGGATCGTTCTCTTAAAGTATCAAGACAATCCTAATGCATTTGGTTTGATTTCCATAGGTCAATTTTTATTTTCACTTAAAATTATCTCCATTTTAAAAGAAAAGTGAGACCCTTTGAGTGGTAACGACCACACTGTGCCTCAGATTGAGGCAGAGAGGACTCATGCACGTCACAAAGGACCTGTGGATCATTCTCATAAATGATAAAGACAATCAGAATGTTTTTGTTTAGATTTCCGTAGGTCGGTTTTTTTTTCACTTAAAAATCTGTCCATTTTAAACAAAAGAAAGGCCCTTTGAGTGGTTCATCATTCTTGAAAGTTGTTGGTGTATATCATCTATTAAAATGGGAAATTGAATCATTGGAGAAAGGATGTTTTATTTAATAACAATTACAATATTCCAATGAACATTTACATACAACAATGTGTCATCTTTTGATCCCCTAAACCCCTCTCTAAAATGACCGCCAATTGTACATGTCCTCAAGTCCGATCAACATGTTATTTGTGTACAATATTTCATCAGGTATGCGTCCCACTAATTTCTGAACATATCAATATCGTCTTGTGAGTATGAGGCTTTTTTGTAGTCACAATAGTACTGCAAAATATAAAAATAAAAAATTAATTAATTAATTAAACTAACTAGTAGTTGTTTTTGAAAATACCTCTTTAGGGATGCTTGTTTCATGATGAAAAACGATCTCCTTCATAAATTTACAATCATAATAACCGCAATCATTATCATTTGTTTGTTTTGGACACTACAAAAAAATTGATCATTAGGAGAATAATTAACTTGTTTTGAGATGTGTTTGGATCATGAAATTTTATTATATATACCCTGATATTTTTCCAGACGTAGTACTTGCTCGCCACCTTATGCTTAGCCCCTGTCCTCATTCCTTTTTTTAGATGATAATTATACACCACCCTATCATAACATAATCCTCAGTAAAAAAAATATAAATTATATTATTTGATGTTTAGACCTAAAATATAGTATGTAGTGTCTAACAAATTCACAAACTCCATCATGTGTGGTCGGTATGATGGATATCCTTGCTTTGATTCCAGAAAATAAATCTTTGGAGTATCCAAGTTCACCAAAATTATCATCCAATGTTTCCTAAATACACAAAAAGAAATAAGTAATAAAATAAGTCAAAAATATAATTGATATGATTTAATTGTAGAGTTTTACCCTTGCATGGTTGGTATTAAGAGGAGTATGTCATATGTAATATTTCTTTCAAATGTCTTCAGCAAGCCATTCACTATTTCATACTTTTTTGATGGCTCTATTTTCATTAGATGTGATGATGTGGTATGAGGACTAACGAGTCCAAATCATGGATCATGTGAAAATTCCTTCAACTATTTTTCATATATACGTATGTCAACAATATAAAATGAATTTAGTAATAATTTTCACATTAGATCAGCATTTAGAAAATCAATTCACAGAAACATACCTCATATATATATTTACAACTTTGACGCCTAGCCCACTATTTTCAAGGATTTCATTTACATTTTTAGTAGAAACGAAACATTGAATTTCCATGCCGTATATATTCTCTTCGAAAACCACTATATGACTACTACCACCTCTTAGCTTCGTATCCACATGAGTCTTCAATGATATTAAATGTGGATAGAGAACAAGTGGTGTTATTGTGCTTTCAGTAGCTCCTTGGGATCGGTTGGTCGATCGTTTATATGGTTTTGAGCCGATGTTTTTCACCCCCTTCCCTTTCTCCGTCTATAATAACATTCCTTGGTTTAGACCCTTTTTTCATTAACTGTTAAAGGTTTATCTTGAAAAAAGAAAATAAATACCTCTTTGGATGCATGTACTCTTACAAGTTGTGACTGCCATGAAATGAATGTCCCAATAGCCTTTTCTACTATATGAATATCATTATCATCAAGTGGAAAAGGTAGCTCTTCATTTGGCTAATGAGCTACAGTAATCATCACTTTTAGATGATCTTTTGGAAGTGGCCTATTATGCAGCATGTCATCGGGGATGTTGAACAATGTAGCCCTCGCTACAAAGTGATAAGTGGGTGTTGATAGATATAAATCACAATCATTATCACCCTGTAGAAGGTCAGTACAGGAAAAGTATCAGTGTTTTTCTGATTCGGATTTCATGGGAACAATTATTAGAATATTGATTAACACGGCTAAGATAGCTCTTTGAGGGGAATCGCTCGCCTCAAAGCTGGTGGGGGGTGGGGTGGGAACTTCACGCGCCGGTTGTTCCTGAGTTGTGTCTTCTCCTTGCTTCCCACCCATAAAAGTTGCTATCAACTCTCCCTTCCATTGCAATAGTTCTCCAAGGGTTGCAAGTTTTTCGCTCATTTGTTTCAAGGTTTCATCTCTATCATCTGTTTTTTTTTCTTTTCAAAATATACCCATGGTGTCACCCCAAACCACGCACCCCCGACATGATCATATTTTTCTGGCTGCTTCAAAGCCGCCGATAATAGGTCTGCATCCACTACAGGAGTATCTAATTCTTGTGACTGTTGGATATAGGAAAATAACTAATTATTTTTATGTAATAGAAATTTAAAACAAATGTTTTTATAGTCGTGTCATACTTACACAAATTTCTCACACTTTTTGTGTGTTCTCATCTACTAGATTCCCTTCCTTATTCACACATGCCTCCTTCCAAAGCACATGATGTGGGATGGAAGGGTATTTGGTTTTAGACTCATCAATCTATATATAAACATAGAAAGATAATTATGATGTTGTTTGTGGCACCTAACAATATAACTATAAATTTAAAATATGTACCATTTTATTTTCTATTGAAGCATACCCCATCCTTGATTTACGATAGGGGTATGTTGGTTTTGATGCACGTTCTTTATTTTATTTATAGAGTTTCTATTTCATAAATGAAATATTTACAATCAATGTGATGAATACACGTGTCCTCAAACAACGTATTATCACACACAATGTACCTGAAACTTATCATCCCCACGACGGCCAATAAATTCATCCCATGCTTCTTGTGATATCAGGTGATCATAGAAAATGGGTGGGTGCGGGTTTATTTTACCTTTGGAATCTTTGAGGTGACATCTTGTTAAAATAGTGTGAAAACCTTGATGAATCCTTCCTACAATCCTTAGTACATAATCCTTGTGTGAATCATCTACTATAAATTTATTCTATAAGAGATTGAGAAGAGGAAGACATTGTTTCATTATTTTATTTTCTAGTAAATTAAATAAATAAATTCAAAATGTTACTATAATTTCTTCCTAGATCACAGCCTTCATCCCGGAAAAAACATGGTACCATGAATCTATGTCAATCGGCACGCATTGACGAGCGACAACTCCAATGTAACTACTAAACATATCCTTGTTTGGATTCACATGTTGGCCTCATGCATTCCATCCAACATCAAATTTGATGCATTTGATTTTCACCTTAAAAACTTTGGCTAACACCATCAAACTACGATGCACCTGTGTTTTCTACGACGTCGATCCTTGATTCCCGACCATTTCATCGATATCAACATCATCTATATGTTCATATTAAATGGTATCAACAACATGTGTTGATGGTTGTTGGACCTCAACACTAAGAGCATCAATAGCCATAGGAGTCGCAGCAGTAGGAGCAGCAGGAGCAGCAGGAGCAGTAGCGGGAGCAGCAGGAGCAGCAGCAGCCGCAACAGCAGCTTGAGAGACTTGTTCAGCATCAGGGATAGGAGCACCAGAATGTGCAGAAGTCATTATCTGAAAAAGTTGTTGAACAGTTAATTTATATTACATAAATTCAGTAATTATAATATAATAACATTAGATAACAAGATCTATATTACAAACAAAATATAACCTATTTATTGAGCTCTCTTAATTTTTTTCAAAGGCTGAAGGGATTTGACACCTCTATCGATTATCCAAATCCCTTTATTTTGGTCTCCTATAACATACAAAACATCATCTACATTCAGACCACTCCGAAATGATTGCGACATACCACTGGTAGGATTATCCCCAACTGAATTTTCATTAGAACCTTCAGTAGTTTTGGACGCTAACAGAACAATCGACCACTTTCGGTTTTCGGGATCTAGAACATAAAAAACTTGTACCACTTGTGATGCCATTATAAATTGTTCGTCTTTGTACCCTTATTTACTAAAATCAACTTTCACAAATCCCCATTCATCTATTTTAACACCACTATTTTTATGAACCCATCTTCATTGAAAAATCGGCAATTAGAATGTCATATAATCCAACTCCCATATTAGTTTGATAATGCCAAAGTATGACATATTTGCATAAATCAAATTTTTTTCCTTACTACCAAAAACATACATCACTTCATCCACTAGTGTAACTCCACTATTTTGCATGGTACAATCTTCATCATTTTCATTTGTATAGAATGTATAACCGTTAACTACATAACCACTGTAAGATAATACATACACACTTGGTCTAGCGGCTAGCCATCAAATTCATTCTGAAATTGAATTCGGATTTTCATCCAACTACTTAAAAATATGGTCCTGAAGCCATCCTATTAACTGGTGATTATGTGTATTTGATAACCATTTTTCATCCCTTGATGAATTCAACTACCTAATAATTTTGTTGTAAGTTTAAATATATAGAGAAACCTCCCAAATATTATACAAAACAAAAAGGTGGGCCTCCTCCCGATCTGTAATGCTGATTGTCAGAACATCTCTTCCAGAAGTTCCCTCACCCTCAATGCGTCCAGTGTGACGAGATTTTGGGAGACCAATGCTTTCCACATCAGATAGGTATTTGGTACAAAATTCAATGGATTTCTCAACAATATATCGCTCCACTATAAAACCCTCTGGCCGACTTCTATTTTCTACATACCCTTTCAAAATCTTCATATACCATTCAATAGGATACGTCCATCTATAGTGAACAAGACCCCAAAGTCTAATCTCTATCACCATGTGAATCATCAAATAAACCATCATATCAATGAATATTGGTGGGAATAACATTTCTAATTCACATAATATGATGAAAATTTCTTTTTCCATAGCTGGAAATTTCACCAGGTCTAAAACATTTCTATATATAGCTTTGAAAAAGAAACAAAGTTTTCTTAACGTATGACAATCATTTTTGGGAAAAATGCAATGTAAATCTATATTAATTAGATCTTGCATCAAAACATGGCAGTCATGTTATTTCAAACCTTTTAAATTCAAATCATTCATTAAAACAATGTTCTTGATATTAGATGAATACCTCTCTGGAACCTTTACATCATTAAAGAAGTTAGAAAACTAGTATCTCTCTTCCTTATAAAGAGTATACGCAGTTGGAGGAAGAAAAATTTGATTTTGACCCTTCACGGGATCCAACTCTTCTCGTATTCCCATGTCAACCATGTCTAACCATACCTTAATCCCATCCTTTGTTTTTCTAGGGGCATTTAGAAACGTTCCGATAACACTATCACATACATTTTTTCCTCATGCATCACATCAAGAATATGTCTGACGTACAAACAATTCCAGTATGGTAAATAAAAAAACTGATCTCTTTTTCCAACCAATTTTCATAAGGTTTTCGAAAATATTTTACCAAAAACAGTGTTCACATATTTTACTTTCTCAAACAGCTGATCACCTGTTTGTGGAGATGGTACTCCGCATTGTTCTGAACTTCCATTGAATGATGTCGTCCAAGATCGATACTTATGCTGACAAGGTAAAAATGTACGATGTACAAGAAACATAGATTTTAATGAATGTTTCAACCTAATTGATTCTATATCTTCTTTGCACATGGGACACCCTTGAGTTCCTTTAATGTTGTAGCCTAACAAATTTTCATAAGTAGGGAAATCATTTATTGTCCCATACAACATCGCTCTCGATGTGAAGTATTCACTTTTATAATCATCATACAACATAACACCTAAATCCCACAATAACTTCAAATCCTCGATCAAAGGAGCCAAATAAACATCAATAACGTTACTTGGTTGTTTTGGTCCTGATATAAGCATAGATAACATGATGAATTTCCGCTTCATGCATAACCAGGGTGGCAAGTTATAATTTACCAACATAACAGGACATGTACTATGAGTGCTGGTTTGAAAACCAAAAGGATTTACTCCATCTGTAGATAACGCAAGACAAAGGTTTCTTGGCTCTTTTCTAAATTCAGGATACTCATGATCAAATTTCTTCAATTGAGGAGAGTCGGTCAGATGATGTAATTTCCCTTCTTTATTTCTTTTATCTTCATGGCACAACAATTGTCTTGTAGTTTCTTCACTTCCAAATAGACACCTAAACTTTGGAATGATTGTAAAGTACCATAAAAATTTCATAGGATTGAATTCATCTCTCTTGTATTGCGAAAAACCACACTTTGGGAATGTTGTAACTGATTTGTTCTCCTTGGGAAACAATATACAGTCTTTCGGGCAGGCATGTAGTCTTTTATAAATCATACCAATCGAGTGTAGCATTCGTTTAGCTTCATATGTCCTGCTTGGGAGCTCATTATATTTAGGGAGCATGTCATTCAAGAGAGCAAGTAGTTCTATAAAACTAACTTCACTCCATCTGTTGCTTGCTTTCAATTTATACAACCTCATTGCAGCTGACAATGTTGTATACTTGGTGCAACCATCATACAATGGAATCTTTGCACAACTCTTTAACATCTCAAACAATTTTTGGCCATCACAGAGTATATATTCAATTGTCTTTGTCATTTCCTCAATACGATCTTCGTCATCATTGAAATATGTAATCACATCCTCCATATGGTCTTCTTCATTATCCATAATTGTATTCATATCTGATGATCCATAAAAAGCAGTTTTATCCCATCCAGTAGCTACATTCTCTTTTTCTCCGTGTTTATTCCAACATTTATAACTCTGATCTATTATGTGACATATCAAATGTTATTCTAACTCCTCCGGAGTAAGTATTCTAGAATAACAACAATGTAAACACGGTAAAAAGATTTGAGAAGTATCCTTGGCATGATCCTTTGCAAATTTGATGAACTCTTTCACTCCGTTCTCGTACTCTATTGTCAAAAAATTAGCATCCATCAAATCTTTATTCGTCTTCATCCAATTTGAATCTCAAATATTTGTATTTATGGTTCAAGTACACAAAACAGGACCTCTAAATATAGTAGAAAAGAACCAATTCTTTATAAAAATAGAGATTAATAGAGCGTAACCATTAGTATTTATTCATCTTCATTAAATATAATTACTTTAGATTCATTACAGTTTCCTCAAATCACCCCAGAAAAAACACAAGAATAATCAAGAAGGATAAATCTACCACTCCTAGGTCTCTACCCGAAATTTAATATCATCATGCCTAAATACCCATATATCCACACATACACATGTCACAAACACATAAAAAACCATATCCACATCAGAACCAAAGTACCAGGATGGATTTCAATCTGGTTACTCGACTCAAGTGGTGGTGTGTATGAAATAATAAGAAAATATAATAAGTATATAGTCACACATAAATCTCAAACTGGTGTTAATAATATAATAAACCCAAGGTATCATTCCATCTATCAGAATACTCTGAAGGATCCCATATGCTACAGTAGTCCCAGGTGGTGAAGGTTCCTGAGGAGGAAGGGGTGAACATGCACCTATCGAGGTTTGAGGTTAGGTCACTGAAGTTTAAGGTGGTCTGATACTCCTACAAGTGTTCATTCTATATTTCAAAAACCATGTCCTGGTACCCTAGGATGTTAACCCACTATTGGTGGAAGTGAAACCGTTTCGGATGATCATGCCAAGAAGAAATAGAAACCAAGAGGGGGGACTGGTTCAAAATACCTCAAGAAAGATGAAAAAAATGGTATTTGAGAATATGTTAGTGGCTTTCATGTCGGATAGACACCTATCCAACATACTCCACAAGCGGTGATTGCCCCTAAAGTTGTTGCACCAGGTGAAATTTTCACCTGAGTAGCTGAGATCAATGAGGCCCTTCCCAGCCGTGAACTGAACAAACTCCATGATGGCCTTCCTCTGGAATGGGCTTCTACCTTTCCTTTCCTTTGGGTTGTAAATGACATTAAAATCACCCCCAGCAAACAATGGATGGTGGTTGGGATAGAAGTAATTTTGTTCACTCCATAGAGATTCCCTTTGAAGCAAGTCATAGATTCTAAAAACAAAAGTCATAAGGAAGGAGGTGTCACCGTTGGACACCTTGGTAGTGATGAATTGATTGTAATCTTGAACAGTCTCAAATACATATTTATTGTGCCAAAATACCCATTTGTGTCTTTTGGAGGGGTCATAGTGTTGAAATACATGCAACTTAATCTTCTAGGAGAATTATATGATTATTATAGGGTTGTTTGTGTTATTTGACAACAAAAAAATGACATAATGATTTTTGATTTATATGGTGATGAAGTCTGATTTAACATGGGCACTAAGAACATGAGCATTACATATGAAAATAATAATGATGGGAAGGACAGGGCTCTGGCATTGGATCTAGAGATAATAGCCTTATTGAAGTGGGAGGATGATCTCTCATTGAGGTCCCTTGATTTTGAACATGTTCATAATCCCTTCTGGTTAGTAAGCTTTATATGAGTGGGAGATTAGGATCCAATGGGGTAAGGGAAGGATGGGTAATGAATCTTGGGGGATGGTGAGGGAGTTCTCTCTCGATCAATAAGTATTTGGAGCTGGATGACAGGCTCAGAGCCAAGGGAGATAGAACAAACACTGCTAGGAAGGGGCATGGCCACTATAGGGAAGCAGTTAGTAACCTCAGTGAGGGAGAAGGACAGAGATGGAGGTAGGGGTGGAAAGCCTGGAAAGCTTGCTGGTCTGTACATCATGCCATACAAGTGCACTTCCAGACAAAGTCACTTAGATAGAATGAAGGAAAGAAGGGGGGAACCCCTCAAAGAAAATAGGGTTCAAGCATTGGATGACCTAGAAATGCATCAGAACTAGGTGGTGTTGTCCTTAAAGAAAAAGGTTATCCTTAATTCATTAATTTACAGTGAAATGGTGTTGGATCTAAGGGAATCGATGATACCTAGGAGGAATCTAGTGAAACTTGAATCCAAGTGGGAAGGACCTTAAATTTTTTGTAAACATCACTCTGATAGTGAAAAATCATTGATCACCATTGATGATGAGCATATCAATCTTTCCACCAATACTAGGTTTCATAAGAAATATTTTACATGAATAAACCATCAATGTTAAATAAAATCAACCCATGTCAATCATTCCCAAAATATTTCACATTTTTATTTATAGTAAAAAAACTATAATAATTGAAAATTCTAGAATAATGGAGTAATGATAAAATAAAAAATAAATATTTCATAGCCACATATGTTCAAATAGTATGTGAAATTATAAAAAGTACCCCATAAAACACCACTAAATTCAAATTTCAAACAAAAATATGCTACTGAATCACACCTTAAATCATGATGATACTTGTGCCTCGATACCTGAACTGTGATGCGTTGATCAACATCATCATCAACAACTTCACTAACAAGATAAAAAACTAGAATTCATCACCTTAGGAACCTCATCACCCATTTCCAAACGAACATAACCGAATAATATAATAATATCAAATAATATATATTCTATAATTCAAACCACACCTTCTCATAATGGTGATTGTTGGAAGAATTTATATAACATATCCTGCCATACAACCATCAAATTGAATGGTTTCTAGGATCTAGAATAAACAAATACCAAATCACCTAAAAACCCACCATAGTCATTAGAAATAAGGTGATACCTTAAGATTAATAGAAATATATTGTATGATCATCCCCAAGAACCCCATCACAATATGTACGAAGAACACTCATGAATCTACGATGAAGCAGAATCATCACCTCTGGAGGAAATGAAACCTAGGGATGAAATAATTCAACACAAAATCCACTAGAACAACATTCATGGGAAAGCATCAAATCCCAAAACTCCAATTAACAATTTTTTAATAGTGTGATATGATTTATAGAATAATAGTTCTAGAACCATTGGAAGAAATTGGACCAAACTCGAGCTTTGACAGGGGGCATTACCCTTGAGACAAACATGAAGAAGAAAAGGATGAATCATGTAGCCTACAACCATCACAATCTAAAATATCCATTAAATCTATCATTCCAAATAAACATATGTTTATGTGTAATGGGAGAGGAGAAAAATATTTAAAAATGATTTAGAAGACATGCCTTAAAGGGAAGTCCGGTAAAGCGAAGCTTAGCGGGCGGCGGAGGTCTGACAACGCAAAGCTCGAGGGCGTTGCGGACGGCGGAGGTCCAGCAAAGCGAAGCTCAAGGGCAGTAGAGGTCCGGTAACACATACTCAGCAGGCGGCAGAAGGGAGTCGCAGGGTCGTAGTACAGCGAGAGCTTTATGTCACAATAAAATGAGGGCACTGTGTGACCGACTTTATAAAAAATGGACTAAGGTTTTATCATCGCTAACAAAATGCTGATAAAAGTCCCCTTTATTATCACTACAAAAGCACTGATAAATCCTTCTTGTATCAGCACTTTTCTAGAGCTGATAAAGGGTCCTTTTATCAGTGTTTTTTTAGTGCTGATAAAGGTTACCCTGTATCAATGATAAAATTTTAGCTCCGATGAAGGGATTCTTTATCAGAACTTTTCTAGCGTTGATAGAGAATACCTTAGTCAGCGCTAAAATTTTAGTGCTGATACACGGTTTCTTTATCAGCAGTTTTTTCTTAGCGCTGATATGAGATGATGCTTCCCTTTCCCATTTTTGTAGTAGTGGTATCCTTGACATAATATTTTCTATGCTGGTGTGTATACAACAAATCTATGTTTTATGACAATGTTGTGTTATCATGGATAATGTCCTTTGATTAACTTATGATTCATGTCTTATTAACTACGAATATTTATGTCATGATTCATGTTTATGATCTTTGATATGTAGGGTACAATTTTAATATGTTATTATAATATTCTCACACCCTTATGTTCATGTTATGCTTACCTATCTCCCTTGTTTACCCATACTAAGAATCTAAGACCATCTTTCTTATGTTTTCTTTCCTTGGGTTATAAAGAACGGTTTTATGGAGGTTATGTCTATTAAGAGTACTATATGGATGATATGTGTGGGAAACCTTGAATATATTTCACCAAATTTAATGATTTTGTTCCAAGTTTCCAAAGAAACTAAAATATTATGATCCTCGAGCGTGTGTTTGTGTATTGTAATGAACATTAATGGCATAAGATGTAATATACATATACAAGAAGCATACTTCCCTATAGTCACACATACCAAGTAACACATTAATTTCTATAACTAGTTGTAACATCATCAGTGGGTATGACCTATATGTAAAATAGTGCCACTATCTTTTAATTGATAAAACTAAAAACATATCGAGTGTTATTTTTTCTATCTTCTATTATTATTTTTATCTTCTATTTAATTTAATTATGAAATTTCTATAAATATTCAAAGAATTTATTTTTAATAAATAAATAAATACCAATATTGAAGACCAAAAATATCATTTTTATGGTAACTGAGTCACCTTATGTTCACTATATGGATACACTCATATGGGTCTTCTTGATGGCCCAACATCCCCACCTAAAAGCAAACCTGATAGAGTTGGGAGCGTACTAGAAGTAATAAGAAGAGTAAAAAAGTATGTAATTATTATGAAGGATTTGGTAGTGCATCATATTCTATATATACTATAATATGAAATTGATTTGGTTCTATATTTCAAAGGTTATAGATAAAAATAGATAGGGTTGAAGGGTTATGTTGCATTGATATTGCACTATATGATGATGAAAAACTAGTGTCTCTAAAATTATTCAAATTTGTTATTTTTAAAATGAAAATAAATTAAAACATATACAATATATTATAAATAAAACAATTTTAACAAAAATATCAACAAACAAAAAAATTCAACAACATATTTCATATAAAGAAATAAAGTAAGAAAAATAACAATACAATTGAAATAGTTATGTCGATATATATTTTACATCTTTCAATCAAGAAAAATGGAAATGTAAATTCAATATTCCAAAAAATAATTTCAAATATAAATTTTAATGATTTTTATAATACAATTTATGTTACCAATTTTTTTTAGAAAAATTATATTAAATTATGGAATCCAAAATCATTAAAAAAATTACTTTATAAATATTTTAAAAAAGAAACTTTACGTTTATTTAAGATAAATGTTCTATAGTTTTTATATTATGAAATATATGAAAATTAAATTATTTAATAAAATAACAAAAAAACGTTATGCACACATAAAATATTACATATAATGTGTTTTGGGTTTAAATAAATGACAAACAATATTCTTTGAAATAAAAAATACACATGGAATTTATATTATTTCAATAAAACTATAAACAAAATATAGAATTAACAGTTATTAATATAAAAAACCAAATTTTAATTCATATTCTACTTATAAAAAATCCATATATTAAAAAAACAAATGAAAATAAATAATTAATATTACTAATTATAATATATTGTTCATTTAATTACTCTACACACAATTACTTTCTTCTTTATTTTCCATATTTTTATGAACCTTTATCATTAATATTTAATTTTCTTTTCATTTCCCCTGCCTTTTAAGGAATATGGTTTTAATATTTTCTTAGAAAAAAAATAAATGCATTTTTTATGGGTTTTACAATCATAAAGTATTTAAACTTCATCACCCATATCATACATATCTCTCTTTTTCATGTATACAACAGAACTCCACCCTTCATCTAATCTATTAATTTCATAGTATATAATTTTATTATAAATCCAGTATATATAGATCTTATTCCACATAAGCACCAATATTGATCTTCTAAGTGAATTTGATATAAATAAATTATAATGAATCTTTCATTATACCATATCAAATATTGACATAATTTCATTTGAATAACACAACTGATAAATTTACATTACAATTTAATTTGATAATATAAAACACATTGCCAAAGTATTCCAGATTTAGAAATGTAAATATAATATTATTTCATGATTTCACACCTTATTTTTGATTAACTATATGAAATTTTATGCCACTATTATTGTGATCATCAAATCTCATAGCTTGCTTAAGAGGACCTTAAATCTTATGATAGTTAAAATTGATTATCAACATTGATTATCTAAAAAATGAAGATAAAATATTATTATTTATATATTAAAATTATAAATATATTAATAATATTTATTTTATTATGAACATATATTGAAACTAAAGTGTATATTGTTGGATTTTTTTTAATCAATATTTATTGTATTTTTGTGGAATTCAAGAATTCTAGAAATCAGCTATGTATAGAAGCCTCCTTGAGCGTGAAAGACTAACTTCATTTCATAATAATTTTGGCAGATAAGAAATTTGGAAAATGATATTTGTTTCCCTGCATTTTAAGACTTTATTATAGATTTATTAAAACATATCAATGAATCTTATAAGACTTTTGTGGAAATAATAATACTATATATTCAATAAAACATTAAATGTTTTTGTAAGACATAGTTGGATTTTGTATGTATTTTGATGGATTTCATAAGACTTGTCTATTTTCTTAAGGGCTTTGATATATTTTTTAATACCTTCTTGGACTTTATAGGATTTTATAAGGATTTTGTTTGAGTTGAATTTTTGTAGGAATTAGATTTTGTATGGTTTTTTTATTTCTATAAGGAGTTGTTTGAATTTTAAAATTATTCATAGATTTTATAGGTTATACCTAAACTTCTCAAGAATGGTTCTAGTATTCGTATGACCTATCAATGGACATTCACTTTACCAATTTTTTGAAAATTATTAGATTGATTAAAGTGTGAAGTTGAGTTGTTTCTTATAATATTTCATCCAGCTAATGATCATGATTTCAATAATTAGGCCTTGAGAGAGAAGACCATGAGGATTATGCAACTCATGGATCATGTAGATTTGTTTCATAACTAAAATATTGTTATAACCCAATGTATTCACATCACATATCAAAATTCACGGGAAATATTAATTATCATAATTTATGATTAATGATTATATCATGAAATAAGAAAGACACTAGTGTATTTTTTGGAGAATTGATGAGTGTGATTCCTGAGGAATATAATAAGGATAATGAAATATTAAATGGAAGGATTACCTGGTCATATCTTCATGAAATTTCCATAATCAAAATATTTAAATTTTCATGTGTAAAACATGAAACAAAATATATTTTTTAATTTCAACATGTTTTCTATAAGAAAAATGAAGGAAATATTTCTGGAATAAAATTCATGGAATAAAAATATAAGAATGAGAGGAGAGAAGTGAACATCATGAATGTTATTGAAAAAAAATTATGTAAGGAAAAGAAATGAAGTGTGTTCAGAATTAAAAAAAGAACATTCTTGAAGCTTTTGAATTTGAATAAGAGTAAATAAAAATATTGATAAAACCCTTGTGATATCGTTTTTCAAATTATATTCTTGAAATTGTTTTAAGATACACGCACATTTCATATTTTATTTTCATTCCTTTTCTCGAAGTAATGCATGAGATATTAAGAGGAGGAAGTGACCCTAGGATCAATATTTCATCCTTAACAAGATTTTTTAATAATAATAATGGATAATATTACCTTCTATCACACTTAAAAACTATTGGAATATACTCCTTAGATTATCCCTTTTTAGTGAAGTAAGAAAAGCACCCATGTCGTTGAATTCACTCTCAATATCTATAATGTTTTCTTTTTTTGTGAAGAATGATATAATCAGTATATTCTTGATAAAATGACAATAACATCACATGAAAAATAAAAATATATCACCACCTCAATTCACCCTCCATATTTGGGTGTATTAGGATTTTGGTTTCAATAAGTTGTATCAGAGCCATGGTTTTGGGTGTTGAATCTATCATATTTGTACTTGGATTTATGGAGAATATAGTGAATTCAAAGGTAGTTCCTTTATTTGAGGGTTGTAATTACCAAATTTAGAAGAATTATACTAGATATCACTTATGGTCTCTTGGACTCAAAGTTTTCTCATTTTTGGTTCTTGGAATACATATTAGTGCTGCTTTTGAATCATCAATGATTGAAGGAGATGAAAAGATACTCGATGATAATTCAAAATACCAGGATTATTTATCTTGTGCACTATCAAATCAAATTCATATGATGTTTCCGAGTTTCACCTCAATAAAGTCTATGTGGTATAATTTATAAATATTTTTGAAGGTGAGAAAAATTTTAAAGATGCAAAGATTCAAGTGTTTCATAATAATTATGATAATCTAAATATTGATCCAAATAAAAATGTTGATGGATTTTTGATCACATCATTGAGGTAGTTGGAGTTATTTGAGGTCTCGTTGAAGAAATAAAGGATGTGAATTTAATGAATAATATCTCGAGAATGTTTTCACTACTTTACAACCAAATATTCTCTACTCATTAAGAAATAAAGCCATAATATCTATCACTAGATAACTTTCAATACAGATTGGAGGCCCATAAAATGTGGATAAATTTATAGGGATAAAAAATCATATAAATAAAGAAATGGAATTCAAATCCCTATAGAATATTAACATCAATAAAGATGAAGAGGAGGATGTATGTGATGGTTTTTTTTGTCTCCAGTGGAATTAAATATTAAAATAGGGAAGGGATGATTTGAATTCAAGCCAGATTTGGCTTGATAGTAATGTAGAAAAGTTGGAATCATTGAAACAAGGATCCCAAGGAAATTATTTGGTGATTAAGATATGATTAAAACTATAAAAATTTTACAAAGTAATTTTCCTATTAAATGAGATTTAAAACTGGGAAACTTTTCCATAAATAAATTCTAGATAAAGAAACTTGTAAGATGGGAAAAGAAATATAATAAAGATTATATAGATGAAAAATGAGTATAAATCTAATTGAGAATATTCCATGATTTTCTCTATTTAAAGGTAAAAATATATGATATAAAAAGAAAATAAAGTTGAAGGTATAATAAATATCAATGTGGGACATAAGTGAGATATTAAAGAACATGAATATAAATTAACGAAATATAAATGAAATTATGAAGAATCAAAATAATACTCAAATTATATGGATCATCTTGAGGTTTATATATACTGAATATAGAAGGATATTGAAGATAAATAAACATGTAATGAAAACTAATAATTAATATAGTTTAAAATAAAAACTAAAATAGAAGACAAAATGATTGATAGTCTTATTGCTAATATGAAGGAAAGAATAAAGGGAGTTGTACCCCTTAATGAATAAGTAGTTACTTTTACAAGTCAAATTTAATTTGAAATAAAATCAAGTAGTTTAAAGAATAAGATATAGTTTGTAAAATTCCTAGATACAAAATTATTAGAAAGAACCAAATGAGGTTGATAAAGTTTTAAGAAAATTTTTATCAAACAAATAACTATGTTTATAAGTAAAATTTGAGTTTTTTGTGATGCTAAGACATCAAAAATTGGAATAGAAGTATCTCAGTACTTGGAGAACTAGAATATGGAATATGTTATTCAGTATTATTAAAATAATGAACAAACAATAAGTTCTTAAAATTTGTAAATAAATAAATAGTTGAGAGTGAAAAGATATTTCTATTTCTGAAATGATAGTTTTGCAGTTTTCATGGTAGTACTATATCCTATATGAATGTACCATGAGTTATTCAAAGAGATAAGAACCTAAAATTAGAAAAATAAGAATTGGGCCTTTTCATTTTATATGAATAAAAAATATATTTTATGGATATTGTTTTCAATGTTATAATTTTATGCATACGTCTATTTATTATAGGAAAATAATTAACATAGGTCCTAGTCATGAAAGCTAAGGGTGAATGTATACTAGAATACATAATTAAATTCCACTAGAAAATTTATTTCCTCTACTAGAAGAAGAAGGTGATAATATTTATACTACCAATGTTTGAAAGAGATAGGAGGTTCCATTATCTTTCACCATACATGTGGGTCTATTTTTTGAAATAAAAAAATTACTAAGAATGAAATTTTTTGATTAAGTTTCACTCAAAGTACCAAAAAATAATTTCACATGGGTCCTAAATAGTGGGAATTCATCCTAAATGAATCTAAATTTTAGTCTCCTTACAATTTAATGGATAGAGTCTGTGGTATTTTTTTTCTTTATGATGATGGATATTTAAAAATAAATGAAAGTAGAAAGAAATAGCTAGGAGGAGATAAAATCAAGAGAATAAAACTTCTCCTTATGTATGGATTAAGGAATAACCATTTATGTTTAAGTTATCTATATGAATATAGTCTTGATATCACCTTCAACTATAAAGGATTATTAATAAAATTAAATTTGGGAATTCCCTACTGAAATGATTGTGAATAAATGGTAACTTTTAACTAGTAGAAAACAAAGAGACCATGTGTATCCTCGTGAAATATAAATGTAATAATTTGTGGAACTATTGAATGAGACGTATTATCTATAAAGGTATATAAATTATATCCAATTGTAGGAATCATTAGACATTCCCAACTTGAAGAGTGACCTAGAGAATATGGATGATGCATTAATGTGGTGGAATTTGTTGAATAAACCTTATTGACATAAGAAGTAACAAAAATCTAAATTTCTTGATCTAGTGAAAATTAAATTTTTTGGTCCAATTAATTTATCAATAATACATTGATAAATTTATGTCATTCTATTTTTTTATGATTATAATATAATATATTGTATCATGTTCATGCAGAGAAAGAAGAAGGTTATAAATTGCATGAGGAGGTACCGTAAAAGAGAGGAAAATAAAATTATTCACACAATTAAAATACTACAGTTATACAATTTAATAGTTTTCACATCCATTTAAGTTGATAATAATTTATAAAAACATGGAATAAAACATGAGGCCACTTCAATATTTTATTCATAACAAAATAGGGTCGTTAGATGGTGAAATAAAATTGTGAACAACCTGGATATAGAACATCTCATTGAAAGTGTTATTTCTCTCTATTATTCAAAGGAGTTGTTTCATGTCATGTTATACACACATAATAGGGAATTAATATGTCTTAGAAAATAATAAACCCCCTATGATATGTGGTATGGATGGAATCCAAAACTAAATCACTTCTATATTTTTAGGATCTAATGCAACATTTGAAATAAAGGGGGAGATTGAGGAAAATATGGAAATTCAATAGATGAAGGATGATTCATAATCTAATAAAAAATACTAAATCCTATAAATTATTAAACAAATGGATAAATAATATTATAGAAATTAATTATTTTATGGTTATCAAGGAGAGATAAGGAAGAAAATCAAGGAGTTCTAACTTGGATGGAGTCTTTGAAGAAGATGATGAAGTTTATACATATTCTAAGTCTATAAAAATTTATTCAAAATACTATGGTTTAGAAATGAATTCAAAGGATTATATGGGTCTTGGTGATAGTTAGTCTATAACATTGAGATTAAATAAGACGATTCAAGTTGATCCAACTAACATAATTCTTGATAATGTTGTACTAACTCATACACAAAGGATGATTAAATTGAAAACACTTATTTTTTTATCAATTGTGATTCCACAATAATTTTAAGAGATTAGAAAGGATTATTCCTTGAATAAATATAGTAATTATTACCTAGACCAATTTTAAAAAAACCAAACATATTTGATTGGAAAAAGATTGTCTTTAGAAAAAAATTAATGAACATGGTAAAGTGGTTTAAAAGAATTATTTATTTTTATGTAAAGGTGATAATAAAAAATAGTTTATAGATATTGAAAAGCACTTTAACCAGTGGTTTTACTTGTGTAAATCATGATATTTCTATCTATAGTTTATTCAAAGAGGGTTTAAAATTTTTTAAATGGATTTGAAAAAAAATTATTGAATGGTGTGTTAAAGGTGGAATTATATATCAACTATTTAGTATAATTATTGATTATAACTGATCCCAATAAGGTGGGTATATTGAAGAAGGTATATTATGGTATAATATAAGAATTTTTTTCATGATATACTTCCCATGAAACATATAAAAAATAAAATAGAATTCAAAATTAGTGATGTTTATTACAATCACTAAATGAATACATAAAAGGAAGAAAATTTTAGTGTCAATTTACGTAGATGTTATATGTTTTTATGGTAGGTAATTGAAATAAGATGAATAATTGTCTATCTAATGAGTTGAAAATGATAAATTTTAATTATTGGTGAGATCTTGTATTTTCTTGGATTGAAAGTGATTTGGAAGGATATATACACATTAATATTATAGGATAAATATGAAAATTATATGATTATGAAGTTTAATATGAATGTTTCAAAACCGAATTCAACTCCCATTTGAGTTGGAACAAAATTGAGGAAGCATGAAAATGGTAATTCAGGGGATTCTACCCTATATAGGAGGATCATTAAAAATATGCTGCACTTCACAAAAATTCAACCAGGCATTACTTTTGTTATTATCTTGGAAGATTGGTTTCAAATCAATCCCAAGTAGGATAAACTTTTGAAAATGAAGAGAATACTGATGTATATTTAAGGCACCCTCCCTTGTGATTTAGTTATTAATGTATATAAGGAACATGAATTATCAACCATTTCTGATGCTCATCGGGATGGTAATGTGGTGAACCCAAAGTCTAAAAGTAAAGGTACTTTTTATATTAATGATATGTGTGTTGTTTCATTGAGTAATAAATAATAAATCATATATATTATTATTGATGAGGTTAAATAAATCATAATAATCAAGGAATTAAAACAACTTTAGTAGATAAAAAATATTTTGAAGATCTTGTTGAATTAGTAATACAACCAATGGTAATAAATTGTGACAACAAGAGTGCTATGGATCCCATAAATAATTCAATTTAGTATTTCCATACAAAACACAGTGTGATTAGATATCATTTTATTAAAGAAAAGTGGGGGAAAGGGTTTTCAAGAAGGAGTTTTTTGGGACTAATCAACATTTAGAAGATGTCAAGATTAAACCCATATATACTATATACTTTGAGAGGAAAAAGTTAAAACTTGGTGTTTAAAATACGTCCTTTAACATGAGAAGGTTCAAAAGATTACCCTCTCCCCACTGATATTTAATACATTACCTGGTTTTATATCTTTAATTATAATTGATATATTCTATTTGGTTAAATATAAAAGGGTACATACTATCCATGGGGAATTGTATAAGAAGAGTAAATGTTTGATCTATGTTTTATGTACAATATTATAGGCATGTAAAATGATTTAATTTTTTTTCTTATAAAGTGAATTGAATCATGTAGACTTATAAATTTAGTTGATGGATTAAAGATTAGTTTTTAAATTTTAAGTTGTTTTAGAATCATGACTGAGATAAAATATGAATATAGAAAACCTCATAGTATTTTATTGTAAAAGGGGTGAATGGTTGCATGGGAAGAGTAAAAATTTAGCAGGAGAGTAAAAATACAATGAATCCTAATTGGAATCATGAGAATGTGATAGAATCAAATATTGTAATATTGAATTTGTTGTCAATTGGTAATTTTTTCTACTTGAGTATTTCTAGAATTATGGAAATTAACTAAGTAAATAAATATCCTTGAGTGCATAAGACCTAATTTATTTCATAAGACAATGGTTGGACTTAAAATTTGGAAAAGGATATAAGTTTACCTATGTGTGTAAGACCATAATATAGATTATGTAATACTTATTAGTAAACCAAATATTTATTTTTTTGGAAATCATAAGATAATTAATTCTTTAAATATTTGTTAATTGTTATAAGACTTAGATGGATTATGTATGTATTATGATGGATTTTTTATGACTTGTCTATTTTTGTAATGATTTTCATGGGTTTTATAAGACTTTTCTAGAGTTTATTCGGCTTCTAATGGATTTCATAATAATTTTGTTTCCATAAGACTTATATTTCATAATTATTTTGGATTTCGATAATACCTTTCATGAGTTTTGTGAGGCATTAAATATTTTTCAAAACTTACCTAAACATTATAAGACTCTGTAAAAAATTAAAAAGGCTTATCAGTGAAAATATCCTTTACCATTTGTGGAAAATTATCACTTTCAAGTAAGTGTGTGTATGATTTATTCCTTGGAATATTTCATCTAGTTGAAGATCATGATTTCAGTATTCATGTATGATAGAGAAAATTGTATGATAATTAAAATAGGATAATGATGCAATATTTTTGGTGATTTAAAATTCATGGATTGTACATATTTAGTTCATAACTGAAATCACAACATGAATCAGTGTCTTTGTTCCTTATTTTATCATGTATTTTCACCAAAAAAGTGTTTCATGAACTTTTCCAAAAAAATCATGAATGATAATCATTTATAAAACTCATTTAAATAATGGTGTGAACAATATATTTTTTCCAAAAAATAAAAAAAGGGATATCCATGAACTGCATGACTTATGACACATTGAGGGATGTATATTCCTAAAAAACAATTCTTAGTATAGTGATGTAGTGTTGAGGACCTCCCACTAGGATTTGAACATTCATTTCATACCTTGATAATGAAAAGGGTTGTGAAAAACTAAAACGAATTAAAAGCCTTATATGATCTTTTTATCCCCTTAAAACATATGGTATGGGGAATACTTATAACTAGTGGTTTAGTTCACTTTACGGTCTTTTATTTGACTAATTACAGAGTGAATATAGACTAATGAATCAAATATTATGGAAATTTTAGGTTAGGCTTATTTTTTAGAAAGGAAATAGTTGACAGAAGGAATATTTTCATAAAATAAATAAATAGATTTGTGAAGAATGTTGTAGTTAAGAAAGAACCCTATTAAAATATAAATGAAAACTTTCAATACTCATTCCATTATCAACAATGAAGTAGAAATAATGTGTGATCTCTTACTCCCTTTTCAAGCCTTAATAATTCCCAACTATGATACATGACAATAGACTCTCTATGTGGAATCCCATTTTGAGAAAGAGATTATGCAACAACATTGTTTCCTTTAGAAATATGGTGTGGTTGTCTATGTTTAAGAGACCTGATTCCCAATTCCTATAATGATTCATTTATTCTATCATTACATTATTTTATATTACGTTCATCATTATTTATGTAAAATAAAGTATGGTATATGATTATTGATTTTTTGGTAGGGGGTGTCAAGTGTGGTTGAAAATCATTCACATCGGGTTTACAATTTTTATCTCTCATAGAAACTCCCAATGGTTCCCATATCCATGAAATTGTATAAACATTATTTCTAAAGGTAGACATTTATTCAAGGTTTCAATTCCAATAATACTTACGAGCTCAAATTATTCTATAGAATGGGAGGTCATGCTCATCGTATCCTTTTGGGGGGAATTATTTCCTATTCTAGGACATTATTATAGATTTAATATATTTTTGTGAATCTATTCCAAATCCCAATGCGGTATTGGTTACCCTAATAAAATAAGCATGTGTTAAAACCTTCTTCTTGTAAATGGAATTCTATCTATGAGAACATTTTTATATATTTTAGTTTATCCATTAATTTCCCATTATTTATTAGAAATTGGTAGATGATTATATTTTTAATCTCTATGGCTTGGCACTCTGGGGTTTACAACTATCTAGGTAGGAAATTCATGGTTTGAGGATTGGATTTAACCTTCATGAGGGTTCTTATATATCCTATGTATAATATTATTCAAAACCCCTATATTTCATTTAACTCCAATCCATGCAATTTAAATTCATGTATAAAGGACATATATTAGGGAATGTAGAAATCGGGTATGAATCTTGGTCCTTATGAAGGAATCCTATATATCCTTCATATAACAGGTATCATAGATTTCATAGTTTTGTCTACCCTCAACCTACTAATTGAAAGGGGGATGAGGATTAGTAGTCATGGGGGTTATTTCCCAATATTTTATCAATATGTAAATTAATTTGGGTCTTACACCTAGGTGGATTCCGTTGTATAGTGGTAGTCATATCATGTTAGTTAACAAGGATTACATGATGATGTTTCCCTGAATTAGGGAAATTTATTATTCAAGTGATATGAACATTGTATATCCTTAATCCCATGGAAGTCATGATTTGTGTGAGAAATAAGGGATATAATGTGATTAGACTCACCACATATGGATTTGGGATTTATTCACTAGGGATGACCTAATTGGGTGTTTGATATGGAGCTCGGGCCTTAGGAAAGTGTCCTATGTATCCTACTTATAGTAGGAATCAGAGTCTTTATAGTTAAATTAGATTATCAATGCACTGATGAATGAGAAAAAAATATTAACCCATAGGAGAGCATGAGTCTCTTAGGCTAAGGTGTCTGAGACATGGATGGACTTACACTAAGGTAGATGTCCATTGGATCTCGAGCCTTATAAAGGAATCCTACATATCCCATTTGGATAAGAATCAATGTTCGTATAGTTAAATTCATTCCTAACCCACTAATATATTAGAATGGGTGATTACACTTAGAGAAATCGTTTTTATCACCAAGGATTATGAACCTTAAAGACATATACTAGGATGGATTCCCATTGAATGATATCATACACTTACTATATGATAGATGAATATTATGAACCATTAGGGGCCGACATAACATGTCTAGATGGAATGAGGATCCCAAAATACCCATATGATTTTACAAGTATCCATTACTAACATATTATAGACACTTCCCATAAGAAAGAGAAATGCTCAGACAAATACACTTTGTTTAGGGTTTACATGGTTAAAGGGGACATGCCCAAGTACTCTTAATGGACATGGAAAAAATTTCTTGGTGTTATTTTCTGACATGTCCTGATTTTCTACATAATATATATTGGATGTTATTATAACATGTCTAGGGTGTTGTCCTGACATGTCCAGTGTTTCTTCCCAACATGTCCTGAGTATCTATCCAACATGTCATGAGTGTCTACTTAATATGTGTACTATGTGTCTACCTAACACATCCTTAGTATCTTCCTAAAAATGGTGGAATATCCCAAGGTTCTTCTCATGATCTAATTTTACAATTCAATGGAATGTCTCATGAAAATGATGAAATTTCAAGGTTCTTAGAATGATCAAAGATGGCATGTCCAGTTTGTTTCATGTGATCAAGACTGATATGTCATAGGGATGGTGTTTAATCTGGTTGACATGTCTGAAGGACTATCACATGACTTGGATGACCTGTTCGGGGGACTTCACGTGACTTGGATAACTTGTACAGGGGTTTTCACATGATTCAACATACTTGTCCAAATATTCTTTTTAATATTTATGCAAGCACATTCAAGGGTTTTGAGTGATCATGGATAATATGTATGGAGGACTTCACATTACTTTGCTAATATGTATGGAAGAATTTGTGTGAAATGTTTGATATTTCAAGAGGAACTTTTGTGACTTGGATTATATGTTCATAAGGATTCAAGTGACTTGGATGAAATTCCCAAGTTTCATCTCATGACTTTGATGATGTTCTTGGAGGACTATTGTATGACCTGACCGACATGTACAGGTTTTTTCACATGAATAGAGAATAGGTCACATTATGTGTAGGATCTCTTCACATGAAAATCATTATATGTATCTTAACATAAGTATTCCATGTTTTTTATACTTTATCACATAAATTCCTCAATGTTCATTCAGAATTATCGTGTTGAGATGTGTGTGGCCTGTTCGATACATTGAAAATATTCTACATAATTTAGCTGGGGCACTGTAATTTCTTCACGTGATCAATTTGGAGATCACATGAAGCATATATACATGTTGTGTAATACCTAAAGTAATTACTTGAGTTTACTTGGTATAAGACCCATATAATTGCATGGATTTACACAATGATAAGTATATTCTTGCCTCTATCCTCCCATGTGTGTGTTTTTTATACTGAGAGGGAGGAATTTATAGGCCTAACCACCCCAGATCTATGCCTCTTTACACATCATGTATATCATAGATATGGGATTCAGTATGGAGCATCACATGTTCCCCATAAACATGTCTTGGTTCATCCCTGGTGTTATGTTTGTGTTGCCTAATAAATAGAGACCTTGAGATCACTCAATAATTACCATATTTATTAGAACCATGGATTTTCATAGGGATTATTCATAATCAAATTGAAATGTTAAAGGGACTTCGTAAGATTATGATGACATGTCGGGGTGTCTTTATGATATCAAGATGTCTATCGAAGTGGATTTTACATTATTAAGGGTGTATTTTCCGGGTGCCTTTATAATATCCGGTTGGATCATCTGAATTCCTTATCATGAAAAACAATGTAACTATTCTTCTTATAAAGGTTCCACCTTTTTATGTTTTGTTTTTTTGAATCCTATGACACTCTCCCATCGATTGTCTATTAGAGCATCATGTGATCAAATTTACATGTTTGATATCATTTGTATGATGGATTTCAAATTTATAGTAGCCTTTGTGTGATGAGGGTGTCATGTTTCCAATGATTTCGTGTGATCAATGGACTTATAATGTAGAACACATCCACCATTCACTTGAAAAATAGTATAACTTCCATTTTCATGTGGCTTCCACCTTTTCCAAAATGTTATCTACTATTTTCCAAGGACATCAAATTTTTCCCATTGGTTATCCATTAGGTAATTTCATAATAAATAATGGATATTTATATGATGTGAGATCATTGTCATATATGGTCTCTCTAATTTCTATGGGTCTGAAGGGGCATCGTATGATCAAATGGATGTGTCCAGGGGCCTTCACAAGATAAAGGTGACATACACAAAGGCTTTTGTGAATCATGTATGGCATTCCTATAGGGATATGGTGTGACCATTCAATTATTCATGCGATTTATATAATACCTTCACAATAAAATCAATGTAACTTCCATCACATTAAGATTCCACATTTTTTAGGTTTTATTTTATAAGGGGGTTTGGGTGATTGTTAGCCATTTTTTGATTGTCATGTCACCTAATAAGAGGAAATATTCTTGAATACTTTTCATAATAATGATAGATTTTCATAGGATCTTTGTGTGATTATGAACAGATCATATCAAGTGCATGACCTATTTTTAATATTTTACCAAGGTTAACTAATCACATTTCTTCTTAGGGGTCATGTAATTCGCATGAAATGGTCGTCTAATATCCGTGTAGTCATGATGCTCTATTCATTATTTTCTAGAGAAAATAATACCAATGCCTTAGGTAGTTATTTGGTCCTCACATTTTTTTCTCATTTTTTTAGAATCAACAAATCCCCCCCACCCAAGTCTGGTACAAAGGCATGATGACTTTATTATGAGAAAAATAAATTCCCACCCAAGTCCCTTGGGCTTCCACTTGTTGATGTTCAGAGCGGTTGTCAGTATTTCAGGTCACATTTGGTATTTCAAGGGTTCCCTATAAATAAGGGATCTAGGGGGAATTCATTTCACTGGATATATATAACTTTAGATCTATTATAATCTCCTATATCGCATTACAACTTTTCATAACCCTTATCATGAGAACTAGTCATAATATCCCATCATATGATCTTTCCACATGACCTCCTTATCTCAATGACGTGATTAATCCATTTCATGACTCAATTCTAATTTCCTTATGATAATCTATATGTCTTTGATTGTGGGTCTATATTGTGTTATTATCATGGTCCAATGGCACTTTGTCACATGATCTCTTGATGATTATGCAATCTACATGACCACCATATGGTCACATGATCACAAGTGTTAAAAGTAGATCATAAGATCACGAATCATTACATGGGTCATGCGATTTTTGATACTGGTAATGGGTCACATGATCATGAACTGTTATGTGGGTTGTATAATTCATGTGATTTTACATGAATTATGAATTTGTTTTAACTAATTACCTTTTACAGGATGATACTTATTCTCATTTATTCTTCATACTCTTATGCAGATGGCTTCCAGTTTATAGATGTATCCTAATGTTGCTAGTTGGAGGGTTATGATTTCCAAGAATCATAATTCTAATACTTGGTACCAGGTATTTTTTGACAACAATGTTTTAAAGGGGCTTCTTCCAACTGAACATCAGAACTACCATTTTTAGCATAGACTTACTTTATATAGATTTAGTCTTCTAGATCATATTGTCATTCCTTCACCTGACTATAATCTTCTATCTCACTGGTTGTTATCTTCCCTTTGTTTCATTCAAATGAAATTTTTTGATGAAAATAAATTGATCATGGAACTGCTCCAGTGGCTGTCCTATATGATCACTAAATACACTATAGGTATAGATAGTCACGATCTCACCCATCAATCAATTTCTCAGGGTTTTTAACATGATTTTTCCCTCTTTTAACAATCCAAGGAGTGGATGGAGTTCAAATTGGGACTTCTATCTTAGAGAAAACATCTCTGATGAATGGGCATGGATATTCTAGGTTAGGAATATTTTTGAAGATTTCTTTGACCATATGTAGGTTATCCATATTTATGATGTGACATGGATTCCCCAGTTTCTCATATACCATCACTCATAAGTCCTTGGAGAGATTATTAGTTATTGGTGATTGGGTACTAACACCATTCATTTGTCCCAGGTGAATTGTAGATCTGCCTTTGGAACATTTATCATATGATAGGGATACATCCTCTTTGGGAGATGTAAAAAATATTACTTCCTACTAGGTATGTTTGGGATAACCCTAAAAAACTCCGACCACGGTGCAAGAATTGATTATTATTATAATGGAGAAGTTAAATAAATAGATAAACCTATGATCACTTGTTTCATTCAAGTATTAGATCAATAAATTCCTTTATCATAGGGAGACATGGCTAACCACCATACTCCCCCATTGATGTACTTATCAACAATTTTGAGATAGTGCAGGATCTTATTGGTCCGTTATTGATGTTAGATAGTATGCCTCATGGGGATATTATGTTTGACCAAAGGTATCGCCAAGTCTTTGGTAAGAGAGTTTTTTTTCTATGTCTCTAAGTGGATGGATTTTCCCAGTAAGGGATGCATGCTTGAGAATTCGAGTAGTTACATTGGTGATGATATCCCAAATGGTAGAGGGGAGGCATATTAATATATTTTTTCTGACTCTTTCCCTATTTTATTAACTCCTTGGTCATATCCAACAAGGAAACATCCACCACATATTGGTGTCCCTTTCAAATTCTTTTTTGGATAGATACGATGGAATTTATAGTGTTACCTATATCAGAACTCTACTAATATATAGAGACTATCGTTTTTTCATGTAAGAATTTGGAATATTCTTATGAATAATATTGGAGTCAGGCACTAAAATGGTGTGACATTTCAAGGCTCAGTTAACCCAAAATTGATATTATTAAAATATTAAATATAATAGTATTACAAGTATTCATTTTTCCTGATAAAATGAAATAACTCATAAATGGATCCTAAAATCAAAAATTTGGGACCATAGTTGAGTTCCAAATAGAAGGTTCACCCTAGGAACAACTTACAGTTTGTTGGCACCAGATGTCTGATTAAGGTATCCATTTTTGGGTGTGTTTAATTAATATAAATAAAGAAATTACTTATTTTTTTTCTTAAATGGAATAAAAAAGATACTTTATAAATACCCTCTTTTAATGTATTTTCATGGGTTATCCACTTAACCATTTCTATATCTAATAGAAGTATAGTGTTCATTATTGGAGGATCAACATAGAATGACAAATGACCATTAGATTAAGATGTATCAATGGGTAAAAAACACAATGGGTGTTCCATATCACTGGTGAATTCATTCTTCACCAACGATTAATCCATAATCAATGTTGGGTTCATAAATTTTGGATTTCTAACTTTTGATTAAAAGATTAAACATGAATTAATTGTCTCCTTTTGATTTATGATTTAAATATTCCTTCGCATGATCCCTACTGTCTTGTTGTGTTATTGATCCTTTAAACTCCTTGTTTCCATTATTATCACCCCATTTATACAATTATTGGCCAAAAACCCTTGGTCAATGATTATTAAATTTATATTTTTATTTTCCCCTTTATGGTCATCATGTTCCTCACTATTGGCCTATGGGGCCACATTTTGACATTTCCAGGGTGAGTTTGAGCCTAATCAAACCCCAAAATTCAATGTGGTGACATAAATTACACACAATTTGATGGTTTGTAGAAGGATTGATGAAAAATTATGAATATGGATAATACTCAATGGACCTAGGATCTAGAGGGGTGATGGGATCAAGTGGAAGGCACATGATAAGCGCATCGGAGGATGTGTGGTTGTAGTAGATGGATGTGGACGATTTTCCTATGAAGAAGGACCGAAATCAAATTTTTGGCCGACAATGGAGGATAGTGTATATTATTATTATTATTAATAAAAATATGTGGTATTTAATAATAATAATGATGATGATGTTGTTGATGTTTTGATTAATATGATTAATAATAATAATAATATTTTTTAATATAATAAAACAAATAAATGCCAGAATACCAGGGTATGATGGGTGAGGCACTTGGAGAGGTGGAGTTTCTATACATGCCTCTTGCTTGAGAAAAAGGTTTTTTGTGTGTTATTATTATGAAATATAATAATAACAGCAACATTTAATTTATAAAAAGAAAATAACATAGGATTTTGGGAAGATTTTCTACATGATAGTGGGGTAGAAATCTTTTTTTGGTTTTCAATATTAACATTCAATATATTAATGGTAGGAGAGACGGGGGGTAGAGAGGATAAGCATGGAGGCATATAGAATTTATACCCCCCACATAAAGACTGTTTAACTTACCATTAAATAATATTATTAAATTGATAATATAAAGATAATAATAAATAAAAATAAAAATAAAAATAAGAATAAAAATATTATTACTACTGTTATTATTATTATGGATATTAATGCACATTTCATTTATATCATTAATTTGAGACGTCTAATTGATGATATGTCTATGACATCACAACCCAAGATTTGAGGTGGTTGATTGAAGACTAATATTGACTAAGTATTTTAGACTCATGGCTTAGACCAACAAATTTAATTATGTATGTGTTATAGTGAAATGTATTTTTTCACTAGGTTTCTGATTTGGGCAAGAAAATAGCTTATCCCAAGTATTTTCTATGAGGATCACAATGGTCAGATCAGTTTGGCCATTTATGGCTGTTTATAATGAAATATTGTAGGATTGATGTTTTATCCTAAAGGAATAATGATGATCTTCATGCTATCAGTGATATATTGTCCATACTCAAATATTGGACCATGAGTATCCAATCATGATTAGTTTTCCATATAGAATGTGATGGTAGCCTTTTTAGAGGATTTTGAGGTAAAATTTGTGATTGGATACTCATGGTCCAATATTTGATGGTAGACTTTTTAGAGGATTTTGAGGTAAAATTTGTGGATCCCTTGGGTGTGGATGGAAATTGTGGGGTGCGGGCCCCTCCACTGTTTTTTGGGTGATGTAATATGAGATGCACGTTTTGGATTTTTGAGTCCCTCTATTTTTGTGTATAGCAACAGTAGGGTATGGGTCCCTCTCCATGGTTTCTTATATTGTTCTGCATGGATCTGGTCACTAGATATTAACCTTTGGAGTTGTGGGAAGACTCATTGTATTTATCTAGGCTATGGAGATGTTGATCCCATTTCTCTCTAATTTGGGATTCTAGTTGATAATATCTCTATTTAATGGTTTTGTTTATTTTTATGATTGAAATGCCTTCATTGGGTTGAGCTGAATAATTCTATCGTGTCTCCTGTTAATTTATCTTTTTGTTTTTGGTAATACTACCATGTATGTATATAGTCACACCTAAATGGGATTTACCTATAAAAATTTTGTTTTATATAGATGATGGATAGATCGATAGTGATTTTTGAGAATCATAGAGATACTTAGGTTCCTAGACCGCATATAGTGGTCGATCTTGGAGATCAGAAGATAAGAACACTCAACTAACTTTATTCTAGTTGTGTTTAAGTTATGAATTTATTTCTTATTGGGTTTGTATTTTTCTACTTTACACTTTGGTTATATTTTGTTGTACTTATATTTATTCCGTAGTGTCTATTACATTCATGATTTTTACTCTAGATATTACTGCCTTTTATTATTATTCCTATGGACTTCTTCATGAAGGTGGTAAGGTGGGTGCATACAGGTTCTCTAGGAAAATTCCACCCATTTTATTTATTCCTTCTTGGTGATTTTTTTCCAGCCTATGGCCTATGATGGTAGGCCTGGGGTTGTGGAGGCTAGGCCTTCAACCTGGTATGTAGGCCCTAGTGGGACGAGTTTCTACAAAGTGATATCAGTGTTGGTTCATCACTTGTATGGTGTTTGAGTTTTTAACCTTATAAGAGTTGTATATTACTTAGGGAAATGATGTTCAAGTGTCTTTAGTGAGCCTTATAGGATATGGATACCATTTTTGGTGGAGAAATAAATATATCCATACAATAGGACCATCATTACCTTCCTGTCAATATGGAATATTGAGGCATTGGTTGTAGGAATCAATGGTACATGAATCATATAGTATTGAGTCCTTTGAATATATTTCTTGATTAAACTCCCCAGATGTTCTTTTTGACAATGGTATGTCTTGATAAATTTTGAGTTGTCTCTGTGAAGGAATTCAACTAGGATTACGAGATAATGTCATGATGATGAACTATTGAGTAATGAGGCCTCATTTTAGGGACCCACACATGAGGTTCTTTTCTCTATTTGGGCACTGAGAAGTGCTACCACCTATTTATTGGAACATGGATCCTTCTATGTATTGGGAAAATTACCATTTTTACATGTAGAAGTTGATAACTCCAACATGATAGGATGATGGTACACATAGTATTAACACATTATGTGGTTCTATCCTACATACAATTGTTCCATGATGATACATACCATCAAGCATTATAAGTTTTAATGGAAGTGGTGGTTTTGGTTTTCTTACTTTTTCAGACCCTGCCTGATCTGATGGTTTCATTGGTGACCAGTTATCTCCATGTAGTTTTTTTTTCTGTGGAGCTACCGATAGATAGTGTACCTATGTGAGTGAGAATCATAGGTTTTAAATATATAGATCATCCATGTTTAGAGGTGATCCATACTCCCCCTTATCATGTGGAAGAGGACAAGTTTGAGACTATGGTTCAAATTTCCTACATGGATAGGACATCTCATGATGGTGGTACTAGTGGTGAGACTTCTCCAGGGTGATACAAGGAATTGGTAGAGACCTCTGATGATGATTATCACCATGGATTTGAAAATGACATAAGGAGGGAAAATTCCTCCATTGAGACATGTTTTTGTGATTTTATTAAAAATCACGAGGGTGAGTTAATTCCACCCAAAGTGGGTAGTGTTGATGTGTGGTAGATGAGTTCCTTGACTTGTATGTTGGGGTTATTTCTGAGGTGAAGGTGTCAGAGTAATATGTTGTAAAAGATAATAGGTAGGGAAGGTGAAATATGTATTCAAGTTGTGTAGGCTTGTGACCTTGAGGCTCCAAGTGAGTTTGAGGTGAAACCATCATCTTCTCTACTCCTATTTTAGTTGTTTTTGCATTTCCAGAAGACAATTTCCATAGACGCAACCCCTATTAGAGACATAGTAATAATAGTGGTGGACTTTTATCTTGATCATTGTGTTAGAGGCTTATGAATATTGGATTGATGATCATGCGTTTATTTCAATGGTGTGTCCCAACTCTACGAGGAGATAGAGACTGACAGAAAATATTTACATAGCTAACATTGATGCCCTATGATGTTTTTCTTTAGTATGAAACAATTTTCTACTATTTATTCCCTAATGAAAATCACCAGTGAGGGTTATAGTATTCCCAAGGTGGTGGACTATATTTTTTAATTATTTGTTGATGGGGATTATTAGAAGGACAATTTAGGTTCTTGTGTAGGAGAATATATCTAATTCTATTAATTGACATGTATGACCCTTGGATTAGTGGAAGATATGAGATTTTAGTTCCTTTAATTATAGAGGAGTATGTATAATTATTTATAAGTAATTTCCTAGGTTGAACTTTAATTGAGATCTTTCTTTCTACATGGACTTTCACTAGGGATCGATAGATATTTTTACTAGCATATCAATTGACCTTTGGTAGCTACAGGAGATAAAGGTGAAATTTGAGGAGTATGTATGCAAGGGATTATTATACATAGGTAACCCAAATGTTAAGCCTAGTGTTGATCTCCTAAGAGGAAGTTGGTAACTTGAGGTTAGGTGTGTATTGATGCCACCATAATCTTCTAACTATCCATAGAAAGTATCCACCCCTAAGAACTAATGAATTATTTGACTAGGGGTTTGGAGAGAAGTGGTACTTGGAGTTTCACCTTAGGATGTGTTATCATAAGATCTAGGTTTGAGAGGAGGATGTACCAATCATTGCTTTCAAGATCTTCTATGGTTTCTTAGAATTTTGGGTCATACTTTTGGAATGTTTAACACCCTAAAAGAGATCACAATACTTATTATATCAATAAGTAACCTTTCTTGGATAATTTCATGTTATTATTCTAGATTGGTACCCTCAGGTCCCCATTTTCGTAATTTGAGAACATGAGACACAAAAGTATGGGTCTATACATGCTCTGGGAGTGGTAGTATTATGAAAGATCACATGGAGTCAGTTCTAGATTTGAAGTTTCACTTCTCAAGATATATATTCTCAGACATGGGAGTGATATTTGAACCGGTATAGGTTGAGGTATCATAATATTAAGGGAATCCTAGGGCGTTTTCATGATATCATATACTCACAATGTTTTTCTCATCCTCTATTATAAAGTGAGGTGATAGATAATTTGATCCTTTTGGGTGGGGATAGTGTATTGTACCTCTAGTTGATAGTTTTTACCCCTAAAATTCTTTATCAATTCAGGGAGGCATGACTTGGGGATATCAACTGGAAGATATTTACTCACTAGATATACACTAGATACATTCCTGATGGATTTCTTGAAGGTAGATAGCACATAATTCATCTTCAAGTATGGTCAATGACACTTTTTATGCTACAACAAAAGGTTATGATGAGGTTTTTCCCTTATTAGTACACATATATGAATTTTTGTTTTAATTAGATCATTTTTTTGGGTTTGGTTTCCAAGGTTGTTTCATCTTATTTCTATGTTTAACTCTTAATATCTCATCTACCTGTTGGTGGAGACTAAGGTTCCATATGTAAGTGGAAATGGGATAGTGTTTTTTATTCTTATTATGGGGATTCCAAAATTTACGAGAGTTCATTATGCTTCTTGATTGATCATATGCCAACTCAACAGGCTGACCAACTTCATACCCTTCCAATATTGGAGTTTAGTAGAGATTATTTCATGCTTGTGTGTATAAGAGGTAGTTTGGCATCATGGAATTACCTCAAAAATCCTTAAGACCATGATTCTCAAATCACATCATTATTATATAGAGGATGAAGGAGGCCTTTGGGGTTCATCTATGCTTTTACGTAGTGATTCTACCCCAAACAGATGGATAGGGAGAGAAGATTGTTTTTGTTCTATATAACATGCATTGGGATTGTATGTTAGATTTGGTTCATATATGTGAGGATCACCTACTATAGGTTGAGTATATGTCATAGAAATTATCACTCCACCATCGATGTAGAACCATTTGAGGCAATTTATGTGAGACCCTATTGGTCACCACTATGTTGATCAGAGCTAATGGGAGTCAGTGTTGGCAAGCCTATTATTGGTGCTTATGATGGTTGTGAAAGGGGGTCAATTCTTCTGAGGAGAGATGAGGACTTAATATTAAACATCAAGAGTCCTTTGTTGACTGATGATGGTGGAATTTGAAGTTTGACTAGGATTTCATCTATTCTAATAAATCTCTCTATTTTTAGGATCATGAGGATTAGGCTAGGAGCGATGGCTATCTCTAAGGATTTTATGCCCATTTTTCAATTACTATATCGGTTAGCGAGGTGTTGTACTGATTGAATCTATTAATGTAGTTATACAAGGTTATTGTTGTTTTCCACATTTCACAGATGAGGATAAACATGCACAACTCATTGCACAGTGTAGACCTGGATGAGATGCGAGTGGGAGAGCTCGATGTGGGCTCTATATCAATACCTTTTTGTTTATCATGTAGTTTGCATGGATGAAAATCCATGAATGGGGTAATAATTTAGAGACTCTTTTTTTCTCTATAATAATTAGGAATATTCCAAGGAATATTTTGGGATCCAGGAACTAAGAAGATATGATATTCTATGGCTTAGAGATTCTGGAATTAATATCATAAATATAGTAAATAGATTAATATCACATGTGCATAAATTTACTAAAAAGATAGAATAACTAGTGAACAGATCCTTAGATCAGAAATATGTTACCATAGTTATGTTCATAATTCTAGATTTATCCTAAGAGAAACCTAAAGTTGGTTGAATTCATATGTTTAGTTAAGGGGGCCTTTGGTTGTCTCTAGAAGGAGAGCAATCTTTATTGGAGGATCAACATCGAATGAAGAATGGCGATCAAATCAAGATGGGTAAATGGGTAGTGAATGTAGTGGGTCTTCATTATCACTAGTGAATGAATTATTCACCCACAATCAATCCATAATTGATTTAGGGCTTATCATTTTTTATTTATCTATTATTATTAAAATATTGAGCATTGATTAATTATCTTCTTTTGATCAGTGATTTATTTATTCTTTTGTATGATCATTTCTGCCATTTTATGTAGTTGACCAGTTAAACTTATTTTTCCCTTAATATTATACTGTTTATATAATTGTTGTCTAAGGATACTTGGATAATGGTGGTTTACGTTTTTTGAAGTTCTCCCCTCTCTGTTCATCTCTTTCTTCACCATTGGCCTATGGGGTTGTGGTTCGACATTTCGGAGGTGAGTTTGAGTACAATCGAACCCATGGATTCATTTCAGTAGCATGAAAAAAACATAGATCAATGGTTTGTTGATATATTGATGAAATAAGTGGGATACAAGTGATAATTATTGGATATTGGATCTATAGGGGTGAAGGGATCAAGTGGAAGGAACATGGGAGGTGTGTTTGGGAATGTGTGGTTACTACGAATGGATGTGGATGGTTTTTTGGCAAAGAATGTCTAGAATCTGATTTAGGAATGCACATGGAAGGTAGTGTGTGTAATAATTATTTTTAATAGTAATATCATGTAGTTATTTTTATTAATAATAATTATAATATTAGAGGTTTGTTGAGTATTATTATTGATAATAATAATATTTTTTTAATACAATAAAACAAATGAAGGTTGGAAGACTAGGGCATGATGGGTGAGACGTCTAGAGAGTCAGAGGACCTATATGTGCCTCTTGGTTGAGAAAAATGGTTTTTTTGAGTTATTATTATAAATATAATAATAACATTTAATTAATAAAATAAAAATAAAATAGGATTTTTCCCCTAGGAGAGGGTGTTGTCTATGGTAGTGGGGAAGATAGCCTATTTTGGTTTTCTATATTAAAATTTATTATATTAATGGTACGATAGATGGGTTGGGGTGGATAAGGTTGTAGGAGTGTATACTTTCTCCCCCCATGAAGTCTCCCTAATTTTCCTTTAAATAATCATATTAAATTGATAATATAATATTAATAAAATTATTATTATTATTATTATTATTAGGGATATCAATTCATGTTTTGGTTCCATCTTTATGATGAGATGTTGAAATGACAAACTATCAATAGCATTGTGACCCTGACGTTCTGGCGACTAATTCAATACAAGTTTTGGGTACCTTTTTCTGACTCATGCCTTGATCCCATGAATCGATGTATGTACTTGTTATAGTAAAATGTGTTTTATTCACCGGGCATCTGATTTGGGAAACTAAAGAGCCTATGCTAAGTATTTTTCCATCAAGATAAAAATAGTGTGATTTTCATGTCCCTTCATGGAAATTTTTGATGACATGTTGATGGATTGATCTTTTAGCAAGATAGACCAGTGACAAGCCTCATTTGCTCATTAGGATTTTTCCATACTTGGATTTTCGCCCATGAGTAGACTATGCTGAGTAGTTTTCCACATATAACATGGTGGTATAATTCAAAGTGGTATTTCAGATATGATACGAGATGTTCCAATCATGGAACTTCTTCAGGTGATTTTTGATTATGGTATTCTTCAGTTGTAATCATGTGAATGTTATCAGAGGTGTAACTCAACTGTCACATTAAGGCGTGGGTCCCCCGTACTCTTTATTATATGTAGGGATGGTACTCACTTATTACCTTAGGGAAAAGGTCCCCTAAAATATTTATACTGAGAGATATAGTACTCCCCCATACTACTTAGGGTGTGGGTCCTCTATCTACCAGAGTGGCACTCCCTCATATTTTTGAGATCTGATGGTGTACTGGTCCTCCATGGAAGTTGTGTCTCCCTCCACTGTAGAGAATAGTTGTGGGGTGTTGTCCCATACACACTTTTCTAGGTGAGGTTACAAGAGATGAATGATTTAGAGTCATGGATCCCTAAACTTTGGTGTGTAGTAGGGGTAGTGTGTAGCCCCCTCCCCATGGTTTCTTATGCGGTTGTGTTTGGCGATGGTAATTAGATATGGACCTTTGGAGCTTTAGGCGTAATCATTGTTCTTAATTTGGTTGTTGAGATAGATATCCCCTTTCTCTCTCCATTACACTTATTTTTTATCATATCTAGATGTTTATGGTTGATTTTTGATTGACCTGCCTTTTTTCGATTGAGATGACTACATCTATCATGTCTTATATAGCTCCCTCTTCAGCTTTCAAGTCATCCTACTGGGTATGTATGTACTCACACCTGTATGGAATTCTATCTTACATGTACTGTCTTATACAAATGACGGATAGATCATTGGTGATTTCTAAGAAGCATAGGGATACTAGAGAGTATAGACCGCATATAGTGGTCAAGCTTAGAGGTTAGGAGTCAGGTTCTCTTGTATTACTTTATTACAATTATTTTTAGGTTGTGACTTAATTTCTAGTTGGGCATGTATTTTTCCCTTTTACACTTTATTTTTATTCTAGTTCATTATGATGTATTCCCAAGTGATTATTACATAAATGATTTTTACACTACATGTCTTTATCTTTTATTATTATTCCTCTGCACTTCTACATAGATATAGCTGGGTATGTTATTATAGGTACATTAGGATAAGGCCTCCCATTTTAGTTATGACTAATCAGAACTTTCCTCTATCTCCTGGCCTATGGATGTACGCTTGGGGTTGTGGTGGTCAACATTCTACTAACTAGGCGGGCCTTGTTGATTCGGTTCATTACATGATATCCCTCATGCTTCATTCATTCATAGGTTATTAAAGGTTTCTAGGGTCATGGTGATGCTATTATGTCCCAATGAGCTTTTTGATTATTGAATCAACATGATTGTTTCAAATTCATGCTTTCTTCCACACTGATCAGGGTGATTACTGTTAATGGAAGTGGCTCTCTCATTAAGAGGTTATATAAAATATCTCTTCAAGATGGGGTTATTATAGATCTTTTTGATGATCAGATTATTTTTAATCCATATACCCTTACTTATTTGATTGCAAATTTTTCTATATTCCTATGGTTTCCCACCTTCCCTCAACTAGAGAGCAGGGAGAATGAAATATTGAGATCAATCAATAATTTTATATTATATTGGTGCATGAGGATGAAAATTCTAAAATCATTCTTCCTCTTTTCAATGATCACACCTTCCTATCTCATGAATATACCCAGTCTTCGATGGAAGATTACTTGAGACATGTTTTGAATCGACTGATCCATTAGGAGGACAAGCCCTATGCTTCCCCGATCTCTTTATAGGTTGCATTAATGAAGTTATTTTAGGAATCAGGGGATCCCACAAGGAAGCACTTTATAATAGTGATGAACCACTCATTAGAAGGATATGGTTTGTTGAGGAATTCATCTCTTCAGTGTGAGTTTTAGATGATGTACCTTTTGGGGATGAAATACCTGAGACTCCTTATACTACTTTTTTGTTATCTTTGATGATCCCTTATTCGATGGACTTGATACCAATAATGTCAATTTTTCATTAAATTCATATCCTGATTATTGTGAATCCCTTGGAAAAAATTTGTGACAAAGAAGAATTTCTTCATCAGTTCTTTCATGAGTTTGGAGATAGTGGATTTGGTTGACATCAATTATATGATATCAAGATACACATTTTCCTAGATTAGAAACAATTTTATAAAAAAGAGAGGGACTTTCACAGATTACATGAATATTATGGTCAAATTAATAAGAGAATAATTTGATATGTTTGAATAAAGACATCCTAAGGCCTCTTAGCTACATGTCAATATAAACGACTTGACTATAAAAATATCAGAATAAGAAGAATTCATAGCTTATGAATGGTATCATATTTCAATGTCATCATTTTATTAGTTACCACAAAGACAGGAGATAAAGAGTTCTCTTCATTCATTAATACTCTTTATCCACAAGCAACACCTAAATAAATGGAGCATATAAAACTTCTGTGCTCAATTGATACCTGTCGGTGGAATTTGGATGATTTAGTAAAATTTTCCAACCTTATTTTATTTTAATCTAGTGAAAAATGTATTTTTATGGAAAATTGGAGAGAATTCAGAATTTGTAGAATTTTCCCTCATCTTCAAATTAACTATGGAAAAAACTTGTGGACTTTTCATGTCATTCCTAGATTTTCTTTCATTCATTATGTGCATGGAATTTCATTGTCTTGATATTATATGGATAATAAAAGGTACCTTTATTTTTTATAATACCAAGTAAACCCAAATTCATGGATTTGAATGCATGAATCATAATATATTTCTCTTGATAACTATTCATTAATGACTACTAACATGATATTCGTCATTGATGCATCTGCTTTAGTCATTCCAAGATCAACTAATTCAAAAGGGTAACATCGGAAAACATATTTTCTAGAAGGAGAGTGCACTAATTTATTCCTAATTTAGTGTGAATAGATTAAATAACTATAGTTTTTCTTGGGAAAAATAATTATCCCAGCAATATTTGTATCTTTTTTTATATTACCCTAATTTTTTTATAAGATTCATATGGGGAAAGATTTAGTGGGAGTGAACTGGGATTTTTCTAAGGAAACCCTTTTATGGATTTTAAACCTGAAAATTATTAAACCTTTGCCATTTTATAAGTGATAAATGTTATTTGGAACACATAGAGTATGTTTCAAGTAATTAGTTACCTGATTTTTTTTCCTAGGATCCCCTTTTAAGGTTTTTAATCCAATGAGCATTGTGTCTATTTCAATTGGATATTTATGTTCCAGAAAAATAGTATGTTGTTGTATTTTATGTTATTATATCTAAGAACATATATTTTTATAGTTTAGGTTCTTCTAGATCATAAAATCTATTGTTTTATTTTAGGTACTTCTAGCACATACCTTTTATTGCTATAGTTTAGGATCTTTTAGATCGAACCATCTGTTGGTTTTGTTTGGGGTCTTTTATTTGAGAACATTTTTTCTATAGTTTATGATCTTTTATCTTAGACCATATATTGTTTTAGTTAAGGTTATTTTATCTAAAACAATATATTTTTGTAGTTTATGGTCTTTTATCTAAGACCATTAGTTTTTGTATTTTTGGGTCTTTAAGCTCATACCATCTATTGTTATAGTTTAGGGTCTTTTAGCTCAGACCATCTATTGTTGGTAGTAAATGATGGGTATTCATTAAGTATTTGAGAACCATACATCCTTGATTGGATTATTAATAATGATTTTCTATGAAGGGGTATCAGATTCCCTATATTCCTAATTTATATTTTGAAGAATGAATGTTCATCAAGGGTTCTAGCACCCTGTGTTTATGTAGGAAACATGAAGGATGAATATCCATGATGGGTTGTGACACCATGCATCCATGATAATATTTGGTTTGATGTTTGGTGAAATATTAGGTTTTTTAAGTCCACTTGGATAGTTTTAGTATGGATAGTGTAAATCACATGTCCATGGGATTGAATCGGTAAGTATGGAATTGGGAAGACATGTTGGGGATGACTGCAAAACACCCTAAGGTGTTGAGTTCCTCCACTGTGTTGATAGGGATCATGAGGATTGGAGGTCCTTTCCTATGGGGAGTATATTCCTCTTGTTTATTGGTCAAAGTCCCTTATTCATGATCCCATACGGATTACATGCATAGTAATTTAAAAGTTTCCCCATTCTTTTCCAAGGGTTATTGAATATTTTAGAAGATTCAAGTGTTTTGATGATGAAGTGGGATATGATGAAAACAGATATCTAAGAAGGGTTATAGAAACCAAGGGTAGTTTAATTCATGGTTGGGAATCTTGAGACCTATGACATGGTGTTTTGAGTAACATGATGTGGGACATTAAAAGGATTGGGAATGGAATATCACAAACCTACATTGAGAAAGGTATGATACAAAGTGTAGTAACATAGATAATGTTTAATCAAATTGAATAGTCTAGTTATGGGGAATATAAATCATGGTCTAGGAATATATGTGTCAAATTAAGGTGGAAACCAATGGGTACAGGTCAACCATTGATAATGGAAGAAGCCCATATTTCATGTAGTTAGGATAATAGCATTTTGTTTTATGGTGGGACTATCTTATAAGACTAAACAACCTCTATGTTTAATCTCTTAGACACTATTTCATTCACCATAAAATACTAGTGGGGTCCCTTTGGATTAATCAATCCTTTTTACAATGTTACTGGAGGGTAAATACTAGAGAAATAACTCAAGGATATGAGGTTACAATATAATGGTATCAACTTAAGTAATTTGTGGTTCCATCTAAGAATTCAAATACATTAAGGTGTTTTATGATAAATGTATTATTTAATAAGGGTTCGGGCACCCTAAAAGTTGTTTCACCACCTAGTGAATACATTATCCTTGGGAGGATATGTGAAAAATAATTTCTCTAACTTATTCCTAAACTAAGGGGTCCAGTGAGTATAGTTCTACCTTCATTAGAGAAACATTGTGGGACACATGAGATTTATTACTTCTTTATTTACACTATAAATTTATTATAAACATTATATATGAATATTTTAAAAAGTGGAGACTTGAATTTTTCTCAAACCACCCTTTTTAGGTTTTCATCCTAACATGTTTTATGTCCCTTTCACTAGTAGTTTAAGTTCCTTTGATTTACATCATGAAAGTGTAAATTTTGAGGTCTTATAGATTTGATTAATGTACATGTATTTTAATGTCATGATACACATTGACCTGGTATGAGGTTAGTGTTATACAATAGCCTAATTATGATTCCTACGGTCAAGATTACTCTGACAAATTTTTGAGTAAAATATGAGAGGGTTGTAAATCATGGATCAAGGTTATCAGGTCATGAGTAATGGTACGATATAGTGATTAATAAAATGATCTTTAATGAATCTAAGGTAATGAGCTCCACTAAGATGATTTTACGGGCTCACAAGGATAGGAGGTCCTTTTTTGCAGGGCCAAGATGCCTCTAGTTAATGGGTCCAAGGCCCTTATACAGTCCCAACTGTTACATGGTCAAATAGATAGATCTTTTCTTCTTTTCAAGTTACATGGAAGGTATGTGTGAAACAAATATGATCAAGAAATGAAGTGTGAAATATGGAATGTGTATTTTAATGTCAAGTGATGAATATGTTTTCCTTGTAGTTTGACATCATGCGGTAAGGATGTAGGGACTGACATTGGGTTGTGCAATATATCCTTTGGGAAACTTCACACTTTTTAGGGTCATTTAGATGTGAGAAGAACCTTTTATCCATGCACATGCTTAATAATGGGTAAAAATATGTTTGAGCCCTTACTACATAGATTTATCACTTGCTCAAGCAGACCATATGTAGATCTGACTCATACATAGGTAGAGAGAGTCAATAAGACTCGACCCTCTTAAAATAGAGGATAATGATATTTTTATGGATATGATTTCCTAGGTTTCCATATTCATTTTTTCAGGGAAGTAATCATTCTATAAATATATCCTTTATTGAGATCCCTCTGTGTATATCTGAATCCTATATAGGGGAGTGGGGAATTATATTTTCTTCTCATAGTGAGTCTCGACATCAAGGTCGACTAATGGGTACTCTACATAGATTATTCTCATACATAGGGACAAGTAATTTACATATTTTAATCTAGTATTTAGGATAATAAATCACCCCATTCACAAATTCATGGATTGTATGGACCACTCTATGAAATTTCAGGTCTTTTAGGATGGCCCATAGTCATGAATTTTAAGGTCATTTAACTAGGACATTGTCGTGCAATTTAAATTCATGAGACAAGGATGTATCACTAAGAGGAATGAAAAAATCCGAGCAATTGGATCTTCACATAAGACGTATACCCAAAAATGTAAGGGTATAACGATACAATGTCATAGTCTTTATTGGAAAATGAGTATGATGTAGAGATATGTAACATCAAGAGTATCCAAATTCACTTGAATGGTTGGGTTATGGAAGGTGTAAATCATAACCCAAGAATATGTGAGTTAATATAAAGTGGAAAACATTGGGTATAGGTCAACCATTTATAATGGTGGAATCCCATATTGCATGAATTCAGGAAAATAACTCCTTTGTTTAAGGGGGACCTCTCCTTTGGGACCAAACATATTTTAGGAACAACTCTAAAGAATTGTTTCATTCACTAGTGAATCGTAGAAGACTCATATTTATATTATCTATACCATACTACTAGTTTTATAGATTTTAAAACCAATAGAAAGCGATCCAAAGGTCTGTGGGGTTCCAAGATAAGGATATAAACTCAAGGAATTGGGTGGTATCAACCCAGATATCAAAGATATGAAGTATGTTCCTGAGGAACATAAAATTATATAAGGGTTATAGAACCCTAATGGAAATGAAAAAATACATGGAAAATTTTTTCAGGTTGAAGGGATAATACATGCAATTATTGAATCTAAAATCATTAGGGGTGATCTATTCAGAATGAAAACCTCTTCTCTTATACTTTAACATCACATGACTAGGAAATTTTTGCATAGTTTAACTTAAGGTTACTAGGATGTAGTTTTCTAGTTTAAATTCATTAAACTAGGACATGGTTCCCTATCCAAGACATGTTTTATTTATGTCAGCTAGAGAAACTTTCCATTTTCCATAAGCTCACATGATCCATTCTCAGTGTGAGAAACAAGGGATAACTGGGCGGTCAATTAAGTTGTGATAGATTATGTGATGGGTAATATGTGGATTTGTGCACAATATATTGTGGATTTGATACTCTAAATTAATATTACTCTTGTGTATGGTCATTATTTGGTGTAGTAATAACTCATGTATGGGCTTGAGATAGAGGTTCCATGCATCACTACATATCCTATGACGGTAGGAATCAAGCCATGCATAGTTCACAAACATTCTCTAAATAGTTCAGGACCATATGTAGGGAGGGGTGAATTTTTATCATTTTATATGTTTCAACTAGACCCAGGATTGGATATGTGAGTGTCACTACATATTCTATAGTAATAGGAATCAATCCACTTTTAGTAATGGTATCAAAAACGCTCCACTTAGGTCTCACCCGTACAAAGAGGGGGGATTTTTCTTTATGTTTATATTATGTATTGACCCTGGATTTGGGATATGGGTGTCAATATGTATCATGTGATAGTAGGAATCGAACCAAATTTAGTTATTGAAAAAAACCCAACATGTGTGTCTGAACCATACATAGAGGGGGTGTTTTTCATATATATTTCATTTATGGAATGGAAAACACTAAAATCAGGTTTGAACCATATGTATAGGGGGGAATTTCTTCCCATTTATATTGCGACTGGACCTAGTATCTGGGATCTAGGTGTCACTATGTATCATTTAATAGTAGGAATTATTCCACATATATTTCTTCAATAGAAAAATCTCTACATAGGTATGAACCATATGCAAAGGGGGTATTTTTTTCTATTGATATTGTGTCGAAATATAAGATTTGGGATTTGGGTGTCATTGCATCACCTATAATATAAAGAATCAATCTACACATAGTTTTTATTGGAAAACTCTCTAAATAGGTTTGACCCATAAATAATGGGGGGATTTTTTCCATTAATATTTCAGATGGACCCAAGATTTGGGATCTGGGTGTCACAATGTATCCTGTGATAGTAGGAATCCAGACAGGCATAGTTCTTGAATGGAAAAATCCCCATGTAGGTTTGACCCATACACATCGAGGGAATTTTTCTCAATTATATTGTTTTTGGAACTTGGAATTCAGATATAGGTTTCTATGCATATCCAGTGATAACAGGAATCAATCCACACATAGTTATTGAATGGAAAACTCCCCACACAGGTTTGACCCATATGAATATTGGTGTTTCTTTCTATTAATATTGTGGTTGAACCTAGTATTTGAGATATGGGTGTCACTAAGTCTCGTATGATAGAAATAATCAAACCACATATAGTTCATGAATGGAAAACTCTCTATATAGGTTTCAGAAATATGAATAGGGGGATTTTTTCCATTTGTATTATGGTTGGACCTAGGATTTGGGATCTAGGTGTCACTACATATCTAGTAATATTAGGAATCAAGACACATGTAGTTATTGAATGGAAAACTCTCCAAGCAGGAATGAACAATATGCAAATGGGGATTTTTTATGCTCATATTGTGGATAGACCTAGGATTTGGGAAATGGGTGAAATATGTATCATGTGATATCAGGAATCAAGTCACATGTAGTTCTTGAATGGAAAACTATCCACACCAGTCTAAACCATATATAGTGGGGGGAATTTTTTCCATTGATATTAGGTCTAGAACTAAGATTTTGGATCTATGTGTTACTACCTATTTTTTGATAGCAAGAATCAATCCACATATCATTCCTTAATGAAAAACTCTCCACACAGTTCTGACCCATACACAGAGAGGATTGTTTTTTCTTAATATTTCAGTTGGACTTAGGATTTTGGATCTAAGTGTCACTATATATCATATTGCAGATGGAATAAATACACACATAGTTCATGAATGGATAGATTCCCTATGTGGATCTGAATCACACCAAAGTATGGGAGTACTCCTCTTTTTCGGGGCCAGAATCATCTCCTTTCCTTCTGGATGGTGATGGCATTTCTCCCCTGGAAGCTGGTTGTCTTAATCTATTGGATGGGTCTCTCATTCTAGGTATCCCCATGGATTCTTATCCTGGAATGATATCAGTGGCTCTTGGTAGGTCATCAGTGTAGGCTGAATCATTCTTTTTGGTTTCTAAGGACTGTGTCTCTGAAGAGCATGTGAAGGCTTCTTCCATCAACCTCTCGCTATCCATGTCAGATGTTATAGGTATTGTGGACTTTTTCTTGTAAATTTTATATTCTCCTACAGATGGATCTCCTTACAAGTTATTGGGTGAGAGGGGGGAGGTTTTCCCTCAGTCATCAAATGGGTGAGATCTTGTTAGAATCTTAGGCTTTGAAGGGGGTTTCGTCTTCATCTCTATTTCATCATGAAGATACAGAAAATTGTTTCCTTATCATTGGAGATATAGAAGATTATGTGAAGGATATATCTCTTTTAGGTGCATGGTATGGGAAAGAAATGAAGGCAAGATCAATGGATATTGACAGTAGTCATATCACTACAGCGAAGGAGAGGGAGACAATTATTTTAGGCTCGATGTCTAAACCAAGTTTGACTAACCAAAATGTCAGTACATATATATTTTAATGATTTAAATTATAATTTGGAATGATCAGGGTCTGGGGTAATAATTCAAGGGTGAATTTATTGTGTCTGAGTTACGGCGGTACCAATCTTCCATTATGGCTATTCTGGAACCTAAAAAGGGTAATGATATAATCCATGTCTTTGTTAAGAATATGGGTTTTTATGACTACGTGGATGAAAATTAATTTAATAAACACATCTATATCTTTTGGTAGTATGTAATATTGGTATAATCACGGGATGACTCTTCTTAGTCTATTATAACCCGAATCAATGCAGGTAGAATCCATATTTATTTCTCTTTTATTTATGCTGGTTGCATGGTTTCTAAGTAAATGGATTTGTGGAAACACATTTAGTATCTTCAATATGATCATCTTCCATGGTTTGGAGGAGTTGAAATAAACGCAGTGATGGATGTTTTAGAAAAGAGGGGGTATTTGGAATTTCTAACACTACCATACAATATATCAAAGACTTAATGGCTATGAAAGGGATTTTGGATATGGGATTCTCTAGAATTAAATTCACATAGTGCAACAACAACCAAAAAAATTAGGGTAATCTAGAGGAGGCTCACTACTGCCTTACCAATCATTAAGGGATTAATAATTTTTCACAATAAATAGTCTCTCATATGATCTGGTCACTATCTGGTCACATTTATCTTTTGTAGTTCTTAAACAGGGATGTTGGAGAAATAAATGGTTCTATTATTCCACTATTAGGATTCGGGATGGTGGTTTTATATAGAAGTTGAAAGAGTCTTGGAATCAACTAGATAGTGGTCTGGTATGGTTGAAGCACATGAAATGGTTACAAAGGCTTATAAAGGATTTACTAGAGTGGAGTTACATTAGAAGAAATGAAAACTTCAACCTGTAGGGGATCAAGGGAGATATATAATTTGTGGAAGATAGCATGTAAACTGATTAGAGCAATGATAGATTCCCCATTATGGTTGATAAGTGGAATTTTTTGGCCTAGAAAATGCTATAAATTGAAAGGGTATGTAGGAAAAAATATGGAGGGATGTGGCTATAAAAGGGGGATAGAAATAGTAAATATTTTCAGGCTTTTCTAAAAAATAAAATAGTGGCTAAAAGGATTAACATGAAACATTATGATGGATCTTATACTTATGTTGCAGAAGTGTATGGTAAAATGGCTTTGGATTATTTTAAGGAACTATTGGAAGGAAATAGAAATGATGGTAGGCTAAGTATGAAAGATAGAGATGACTCATTCATGGATTTTACACCACAATTGGTGGAAATCAAGGATAATGAGGTGTTGATGGCTATGCCAGGGATTGGAGAAATCAAGAAAACTATTTTCATTATGAAAAGGGAATGTGCCACAGGTTCTGACGATGTCCCCAGAGCCTTCTATGTTGATGCATGGTACATTTGAAAGATAATAGTGGGGGAGGTGGTGTAAGAGTTTTTTAGAGGTAGAGTGGTATATAAGATTTCTTTTTCCACTAAAGTTGTTTTGGTTCTAGGGTTAATGATCAAATTTCCCTAAATAAATATAGACCAATTTTCCTTTTTAACTTTTCTTATAATGCTCTTGCTAATATTCTCAATAGAAGGTTAAGAAGGATCATTCTGAGAATTATTTTTGAAGAACAACATGGGTTTGTGAAAAGGTGAAGTATCTTTGGGGCTAGATGCATTGCTAAAGAAATGGTTGGGTACTTTATTAATAAAACTATTGGATATAACATTATGGTCAAGGTGGACAAGGATAAAGCTTAGGGTAGATTGGAGTAGAGATTACTTATTGAGGTAATGAGGAAGTTTGGATTCCATGAATGGTTCTATGACATTTATTTTCACTACTATGCCTCTCCATTGATTAAAATTTCTCATATGGAAAGGAAATTAGGTTTTTTCAAATATGTATGTGGTGTTAGACAGGGTGACCCCTTATCCCCAAGTCTATTAATTATGTCCCTGGAGGAGCTAACAAGGAAGATTCAATAATGTTTGGATGAGGGTAGGGTCATTCCATATAAAAACAGGTTAGACAATGGGATTGTGTCAAACCTTATGTTCTGTGATGACATGTTGTTTTTATGAATGTTATGATAAGATAAATTGTGGGGTTCAACAACATTATAGAAAATTATGGAATATTGAGTGAACAATGCATCAATGCAAGGAAAATTTGTGTTTACATCTCCAATAAGTGTTCAGGTAAAAGAATCAATTTCATTCAAGGGAAACTAGGGTTTCAAATATGGAAATTACTAACGGTTTACCTTAGATTACCCATAACATATGGAAGTTTTATAAAGGATTTATTTTATGAAATAATTACATAGTTCTCTGGTGTAATTTTCAATTGAAAAAATGGTTTCTTTCATTTGGAGGGAGGACAACATTGATCAATAACATTCTTACCTTGATCTCGATGCATGTGATGCCCATTATTAGACAACCAAAAGGTATAATTACCAAGATTGAGAATGTTATGATATATTTTAATTGGGATGAGAATCAAATTGGGAGGTGTCACTGGGTTTCCTAGAAATGAATGGATAGACCAATTGCGGAACGTGGTTTTGGGCTATGCAGCGTGAAAGATATCATGCAGGCTATGCAAGCAAAATTAGCATGTGATATTATAGAAGGTAAATTTTTATGGGAAAAGTTTATCACGAACAGATATTGTGATAAATTGAGGAAGTAAACATTCCAAAACAAGAGAATGTAAAATATTTATGTGTTGCACTCTCGAACACTTAGAGGAGCTTCAGTGGACAAACCGATGGATTGTAGGATGTGGGGATATTGACATGTGGAATATGAACTGGCTTGGCAAGATGTTGTGTTACCTAGGATGCCCAGTCCCATATATTTCATTCAAGGAGTCCAGTGCTTACATTGATTTCATTGTATCATTTATTGATCACAATTAGAATAATCTATAGGATGACATCAGGATGATGGAAGAACCAGATCGTTGTATTTTATCAAGATCGAGCTCAGGTAAATAATGTAGGTGTTCCTATAGGGAATGGACACAAACAAGAAGTGGGATGGATGATTGGGTAGTGAAGCTATTGTTAAAGGGAATTTCTAATAAGCTAAATTTACTATTCTAGAGACTAAAGAATCAAGATTTACCTATAGAAGACAATATCTAGAAAAAAGGAGTCTCGTTAGTGTTATGTTTTCAATGATGTGTTCAATCGAAACAAGAAACTTTGTGGCATTTTTTTCAAGGTGAATAGGACAAGGGTGTTTGGGAATTCATGGCATAGAGAATTAGTTTATACTAAGGTGGGGATTATATGAAGGAAGTTATTGAGTCTTGGTTCAAGGGTGCTAGAAATAATGGATCGGAGGTTAGGGTCAAGGTATGACTTTTGAAGTAAAGTGTTAGATCCTCAAGGAAGCTAGAAATAAATCTTGTGGTGGTAGTAAGTATTATTCACTATTCTTCTCAGTGAGGTAGAAGGCATTGGTGGTGGATTTGGGTATTTTTATCAAAGGAAGAAATCATTTCAGCTTTTCAAGAAGGCTTATTCTAGGACCTTGCTTGATTATAGATGTTAACAGAGATAATCAAGGAAGATGTTTCAGATGGAAATATTCTTCTGTGGGTTTGAAATATAATGTTGATGGGTCCTTTACATGTGGATAAATGAGAGATAAGGGCATTGTTAGTGATTTATTGGGTTCAATGTTTATAGGCTTTAGTTCATTCTATGGACTAGGAAACTCCATTGTAGCAGAGATAAGAGCTATGGAAACTAGAATAATGTCGTGTATAAACCATAATATTCAGAATGTAAAAATTGGTTCGGACTCATCCTTGTTGGTCTAGTTTATTCAAGGGAAAATTAATATCCCATGGGAGTTGGTTTACTTGATCTGGATATGAAGACTATTTATCAACCAAGGAGTCACTATTAGTCATATCTGGGGGGAAGATAACTTTGAAACTGATGATCTTGCATGATAAGGAAGACAATAAGAGCCACTGATTGTTTACACTGGTTTGGGGTAACTTTTAAATACATGTAAGTTGTTTTTCAAGGGTGATTCCCTTAGACTTAATCATTTCTTCCCATATTGAGTTGTTTTTTTATATGCTTTCTTGCTGAAAGGATTCCTATTTTTAATAAAAAGATAATTTTCAGTAAGTCATGTAATTTTGATTCCATGTAGTTTAGATTATTTCTTCTAGGACTTAGGATTCCATGAAGTTTAGATTCATGCTCCCAGGACTTGGGATGTTATTCACTTTAGATTCATTATTTCATAACTTAAGATGGTATGTAGTAACAGTATTTCTTATGGGACATAAGATGTTATACTATTTAGATTCATGCTTCCCGGACTCCGAATTCCATGTAGTTTAGAGTCTCACTACTAGTAATTAGGATGATATACAGTTTAAAGTCTTGCTTCTAAGACTTAGGATGGAGTGTAGTTTATAGTCTTTCTTCAAGTACATGGGTTTCCATGTTGTTTAGAGTCTTTATTCTAGGACATAGGATGAATTATGGTATCTATGAAAAGTAATTTTTCAGAAACCTTATATTAGTGTGGGTTTCCAGGTAGTTTAGAGTCTTTCTAATGATGTAAGGCCATTCCCACATGGTTTCCATATTTGGAGTATACTTTCAGGTAACATTGGGTTTATGAGAGCCAATACCTATTATCCTTGAAGGAAAAATTGGAGGTGAATATTTTTATCAAAGGATCGTGTTGTAACACCATACAATTTTGTGAAATATATTTGTTTCTAATTAATTTAATCTTTTCAATTTTTTTCATTTCACACAACCCTGAATGAAACTTGTTTTATATGAAAGAACCAAGTTATTCTTGATTTTTATGAAACACCAAGTTGAGCTTGTGGTACATGCAACACTTAGATTAGCTTGTGGTATAGGAAACACTATGTTTGTATTATGTTACACATAATGACGAGTTCCTCTGATTCCTTTTGTTAGATACAAGACTGGGTTTTATTAAACTACAATATACTATTAATACTATTATTAAAATATTATTAAAGTTATCACCTAGCCATGGAATGATGGGTATGAAAAGTATTAGGTAAATTATAAAAATATGGTTTTTACAAATTTATAAAATGAATTATTTGGGTATTAATTAATTAGAAATGAAAAATAAAAAACCAATTGAATATAAAGGGTATGTTTTTGTGAAGAAAAAATGTTTTTATACCCACAAAAGAATTTTACCATAACAAATTAAATTAATCACTATTATTAAAAGATATTGATGAAATAATTATATTATAAATTCTATAAAATATTTTTATATTCATATAATAATTTTGATAGGTATAATATAATAAATAATCAAATTTTATGCATAAAAAAGATATATTTTTCTAAGAGGAGGTTTTACTACCTTTTAATGAAAGACTAGTGTTAAAAATAATTTTGGATAGTTTTATAATTTTTTATTTTAAAAAATAAACATTATTTTTTAAATCATAATTTCAAAATTTATTTTGGTTGAATGTTTTTTATTTTTCAGAAAAGTTTTATTTTTAGATGAATTGTGAAAAATGCTGAATTTTAATTGAAAAATGAATTTCTTCTAATATGCCAATGAGCATGTACCCTAGTGGTACAGGCTCCTGCTTGGAATCCAAAAGACCCAGGATCAAATCTGGGTAGGGGAGAATTTCCCAGGTACTGTAGCATACTGTAGTTGGTACTTTAGCAGCGGCGGCACTGTTGCAGCGGCAGCACTGTAGCGGTAGAGGGACTGTATCAAATACTGTTGTGGTGGTGGTACTGTAGCAGGCACTATAGTAGCGCGTGGACTGTAGTAGTATTGTTCACTGAGGGGTCCTTTGGGCCCTTTAAATGGGATTTAAAGCCCTGTATTCAGGCCACTTGGCCTTGGGCCTTCAGGCTATGTAATGGGTCTCCCTCTACCCAGTTTAAAGAGGTCTTTTCTTTCAAATAATAAATTGAGGCTTCAGCCCCAACCTTTTAAAAAAATGAATTTCCTATAATATATTTATATTGATAAATTATAATTTAATTTTTTTTAAGTATATTCAGATAAATAAATCATATATTAATCCAATTTAGTTTATTTTAGTCAATTTCACATTGAAATTAGATATAAAAACATTTCAAAATTTTGAACATTTTAACTTTTAAAACCCATTGTTTCGTCCTATCCATAGGATAGATTTTAAATTAATTTGTGCCACTTATGTTTTTATAATTTTAAAAAATGGATTAAATATTTGTAATATTATTAATTTATAATTTATATTAAGTTAAACTTAGTTTTTGGGAAAAAAATATTACTGAAACTAATTCAAATTAATTACAATGATTAAGGTGAAAATGAGTTTACTTGGGGGTTAAACTTTTACTTAATGATACAAACAACCTATAAACATGTACAAGATCCATTATATGGATATATGTTCACCATATCCTCCATTTTATCAAATTTTTTCATTATTAGAGGAACATGATGTAAGTTAGACCTCCCAATAGTGTTTACTTTTTTTTTATTTTCAAGAATTCCCCTCCTCCACTATAAAAGGTCACTCACCCCCTCACTTATTAAAACCTCTAAATCCATTTGGATTGTCTAAAAAATTCACAAATAATCTCCCAAAATTCCTAATATCAACCTATAATACTTAATTTGTTAATAAATCCAACCAAGGAATCCCTTTGTTGAAAACATAATAGAGTTACCTGAAAAAGAGCTAACATTTATCAATATGCATTTTTTTGTTTCCTTCCACTACTTCTAAAATTATTCTTATATAAAGCTTATATCATAATATAATTATACTAAATATACTTATATGTTGTTATTTTAGGGGTATTATCTATAGTCACACATATATCCATCAAATGATATACAAAATCATCATTTGTGTGTGTGTCGGACTACTGCCTCATGGACCCATGCCATTTGTTCTTCTATTACGACCTATCAGGGTTGGTAATAATAATTTAATTACTTTTTTATGTGATATTTATTATTTATTTATTATTTTTAAATTATTACATAACATATACCTTCATGATTTCCATTTTTTTGGGAATATGATAACTTTGTTTGTGGACATGTGGACTACCGGCTTCTCAAAGAAATGTGATTTATTCATGCTTTACATGGAATTTATTAAGGATGGGATTAATTAAAATATAATATATATTTTAAATAATAATTTTACTTGAAATATTATATATATATATATATCATTTTATTTTATTTTTTTAAAACCGCAAAAATAAAATAGAAATATCGCTCAGGTCTAAGTACGACCTACCATCTCCATGAACGGTGTATCGAATTTTTTTCTGTATTTTATATATTGTTATAAATAAATATATAATGAATATATATGATATTTATATAATTTGAAACATTCTATAAATAATTAAATCATGATCTAAGTAAAATGATCGAGAATAACAAGTCATAACATATATGAAAAACGTAGCATTTATTACCCGAAACACAACTTCAACATGAAATTGTTAATAAAAAGATATTATAAATTCATAAAAAAATAATATATAGTATGATTTATATTAAAATGGTTCATTTTTATAGTTATAATAAACTTATATTTTTCATAAAAGAGGTTTGAATGTGTATTAAGAAGGTCAAGACTTAAGGTAAGGGTTTTCTCCTCTCAATTGTTTTGAGATATATGATATATTAACCACTTAGTCTTGTTTTGAGGTGTATATACTTAAATATTAAATTTTATATCATAAATATACTTCATTTAATTATATTAAAAGTTTCAATTTATAGTATTCATTCACAAGTATCATTATTCAAAAGTTACTCAAGTCGTATGGGAATTTCTAGTCTCATTTTTATTTTTACGAGACTTATGACTTATTCACCCTCGTTTCATTTGTGTTGTGTATATACTTCTTATGAATGAATTATATTATCATTATACTATAATTTATGGGTATTTAAATATCCATTTTATGATCTCTATTTCATGGCATTTTACAGTTCAAAAGTTACCAAATATGTAAGGGAATTTTTTCTCAATTTTCCTTCTTTGAGAAACATGTATTGTTATATACTTATATTTTATCTGGATTGTTCTAAACTTCTTAAGGTACAAAAATAAATTTTTATCCTATATGGATTCATTCACCATCATAACCATCGTATATTTGAAGCTTCATTTTTAATTTTAAAGGATTTATTTTTAATTAAAATGTATTTCCAAAAATTCTATAAATTATTTATTTTATTGGTTTTTAAATAAAAAAGGTTTTCAAAAATATTATTGTTTAAAAAGTATTTGAAATTATTTTAAAATATTTATTTCTATAATTTCAAGGTTATTTATAAATAATTTTTTTTTGAAAATGTTTTTTTATTTATTTTTTAAAATTATTTGAAAATATTCATTTATATGTTTTCAAGATTATTTTAATATAAACAAAATATTCAAAATGTTTTATGATTTAAAATGAATTTTAAAAGAAGAAATGATATTTTAATAAATAAATGTTTTAAATATTTTTTAAATCTTACCTAATATGTTTTCAAATTGGTTTTCAAAGAAAAGTATTTCAAAAATGTTTTATGTTTTAAAATTTTACTTTCAAAGAAAGGTTATTTCCCTTATTAAATGCTCTATATGATTATTCAAAATCCTTCTCCATATAAGATGATATCCTCAGATATAGTTTACGATTTACTAGGGGTATGATCTTATGACACCATTATTATTTCTTTGAATGGTTTATGATTAAGATGAAATCTTTTTTACAAAACCTTTTTCCTTTCTATGGGTGATATCATGATAAAATGATTATGAAACTTATCACTTTTCTATAGGTGCTGATATGATGAAATTTGTATGATACCCATTTCATTTCAGGGGTTATGATATAATGTTTTTGAAACCCATATCTCTTTTTTGGTCATGATATGATGAATGTTTTATTATCTTGTGGAACACATATTTGTGATTTAATTATGTGATGGGTGGTATATATATCTCCTTCCAATTAATTGGGTAAAGATCCACATATCATGAGAAAAACATGGCTTGAATGAGGAGTGAACTTGGTTTAATATCATGTATATATAATGGTTTGAGAACATTAATTAAGATATAATATATATTTTATAATATTTTTAAACCATAAAAATGGTTCCATGACTAGCCTTGAAGAAGAAATTTAATAACAAAAGTTCATCGTCCACGATGGTTGTAAATCAGCACCTTCTGGATAATGATTTCCTTTTTAAAATAAAAGAGAGAGATAGTAAGAAGATTTATAATGGATATTACATTAACATTATATAATTATTTTATATAGATGATACTAGAGTTATCATGATAATTTTGAAAAGTATATGAAGAGAGGATAAAAAAGAAAATAATTTGAAATTAAATTAATAGAAAAGGGAAATGGATTTACCTCTTGGATTTTCTTCCTTGAGAACCTCTTTAGGTAAAGGGGTTTTGGTAATTTGGTAAGAGAAGGAGCTCTTATACTTGGGTTATAGACTAGGTAAGAATATTTGATTAGAAATTTTACTATCTTCAAGTCTTATAGGTGTGATGGGAAGAGGGGGTGAAGGGTGGTATTTATATTGGAAGGGGGTTTCCTTGATTTTTTTATTGATTAGATTACTATTTGTTTCAAGATTATGAATCGTTTGATAATTGTCCTTAAATATTTTAAGATGATGAAGGATAGTTTAAGATTTTGTGATTACATCATAAATGAATTAATAAATCATGTATTTAGCATTTATTGTAAATTATCGTATTTTACTATTAACAAAAAATTCAAGTATTTTAGAAAAATAACAAAAAATCACCCTAACCATTTTTGAATGTGTATATTTAAAAAATGAACTCCATTTTATGAGAATAATTTTATAAATATGATATATTATATTTTTAATCAAAAATATCATTTACTCAAAAAATACATATTTTAAGTTTAAAACTGATTTTATAACACATTTAAAAAATAACTAAGGTGATATTAAATTATCCTAAAATAACAATACATAAAAATGTTAATATATCAATAAATGTTATGAAAATAAATTTTATTTTAAATCATTTTATTTATTAAGAAATTGTAATTAAATATTTAGGACTTTCTAAAATACTCGCACTTAATTAATAAAATTTAAAAAATTCATTTACCTACAGTATGATATAATTATATAATAATTTAATTTATAATATCCCTAAATTTCATTTATAATTTCATGGGTGAGGTTACAATTTATTAGGATGATTTACTATTCATAAGGGTCATATTACTATTCTAAAGGTCAAGTAACAATTTTATCAGTATAGGTTCTTTAACATATATAAATACCTCTTATTTCATTCATTATTCATTTAAGATCTTTTTAGTATACTATTTATGTGATTTTATGTTATATATAATATATGAAATAAACATAAGAAGGGAAATTTAATTGATGGATTTTTGGGTCGGTACAGTGTTTTTTCAGTCCTAGAGTTCTTTGTGCTCATTTAGTGGGCATCAACAATTGCCTATAAATAACATGTATCTAAATCGAAAGGATACATAGTGCATTGATGAAGAAACGCCCAATGATCGACTTATAAATTAGGTAATATTTAATTATATTCATATCCTCTATTCATGGTTAAACACCCTGATAACTAAATAAGTAAAGGAATGAAAATGAAAGAAACATCTAGCAATTCCCCTTTATGAATGAGAGGCCTTTGCATAGCCCCTCCAAAACCACAAAACACCTTTGTATATGAGAGTCCCATGTGGCTACCCTATGTGAATGAGAGGATCCTTTAATCCTTTTCTAATGAGGATGACACCCATTTCACTTAAAACATATCCCTATGCAAAGTGAGTGTGATTAAGGGTACTCACAAATCTATCCCTAATGCCTATGGATTTCATAGCACTTAGTCCTCCTATGAAATCTTCACAAAGAACCCAAATATAGGGTAAATGGATATATCCCATATCCTAACCTTCACCCAAACCTCATATATAGATCATTCTAACCTAATTTACCATTAAAACCTCCTTTCCCCAAGGTTAAACATAAAAAAGTCAAAATAAAAACCTTCTCCAAAACCACCATACATAATTCATTAGACCATCATACACATAAGAGTTCCATAATTTGTTCATGTATTCACATGATAAATGGTATCCCATGGGTTTTTCCTCCTAAACTAATAGTTTAATCAGTCTAATAATGAAAAAGTATTCCCTTTACAATTAGGGTCCCTATCATGAGAAAACCAATGAGACTTCCACAGGCTCCAGATACTTATCTTGGATAATCCATATCCAATACCCATGGTCCAATGTAGTGATTGACCTCCCTATTCCACTAAATTCTCCATGAAGGTATGGGCCTCTTCTTTAGGTGTAATCTGAATCCATGTTCTCTTTGATTGTTTCATCATTATGACTCATTAATGAGCAAAAAATATCCACAAAATGGGATCCTACTTAGTTTAAGACTCAAAATATTTCATTCAAATAACTCACCTACTAGGTCAAGTACCTCTTTTAAACATCCATGTAAGTTTTTTTCAAGAAATGGTTGAGTGTAAAACATGTAAATCCAAATTCAATCCTCATCAGGATATATTCCCTATGATTGTACTCATCCTGTCTAATCTAATTATCAAAGGGTTGGAGAGGACTTCCACACATATGGGAATACTCCTAATGGTTGTAAACCCCAGTTCATTTCTCAAAAAGTAAATATTCACAGTGAGACAACCTTATCAAATAGATATATTCCAAATGATACACACAAGGTAAAACCATGAATAAAACCCACTCATTCCTCTATTGGCACCCATTTCATGGCACAATTGTTCTAGTTGCAGAATGTAAAACTGTTGGACCACATCCTTACTACATGATGTAAAACTGCATGGTATGGTCCTATCAGAACTTAAATTGTGAAGCTAAAACAACATGGTATTTTATTCCTATTAACTAGGATATTTAGAAAATAAATTTTATGATCAGACCCAACAATATCCAGAACCTCATTTCCAGTGGACTATATTACTCATGAAAATCAAAATAATAATTTTATCAAGTCATATTCCCTATGAATATCATATTCGAAAGACTCCATTCTTCCTATGATCCAATTATACCTTCATTGGTTCATATTCTCTATTAAGACCATATTCTAAATTTGAATTATTTCTTATGAGTGAACTCAAAGGTTCATATTCCCAGTGAAAAGAACTAGAAATTGTAACTTATGTATAAGTATTACACCAATCATTTCTGGGATCCTTCCCCCTAGTATTTCACTCTAAAAGACTTTAAACTACTTGGAATAATTTGTGGATGCATGAAATTAGAGGGAAACACATAGGCCCTTTTCACATGACCTTAAAAGATACAATACATCATGTTATGTGGCATTGAAGTATGTGGGTTCTAATTCCCTTCACATGGATATGTAAGAATCCCATGTGATGGATTCAGTTTCAAGTTCACTAAACTTACCACCTTACTATATGGAGATAAAATATATATTTCCCATATATTCTATTTTAAATCAAAATTTAATCAACTAACAAAAGAAATATGGTGAACCCTTAATACAAGGAGTTATTTACATCAACGCATGGTTTTAATCAGATCACTTGCATATGGGTTTTAGTCCCATATTGGGATTTGTGAAGGATTAATGAATATGTCTTAAATATATAATAGAGTCTAAGAGTTGGTAATAATTATCCCTTAAAGTGTGCCTATGAACCCAAACTCCTATCCTATCAACCAATGTGCATTCAAAGGTATTTATTTTAAATTCCCAGTGACCTCCTTCCTTTGGAATGTAGATCTGCATCAAATCAAAATGGTGAACCCAATGTGTTTCTTTTAACTATAATATCAATCGATTTAACATGATATTACTTATGATACTACATTGATGGGTTTCTTTATTTGTGATTGATGATCCCTAAGACTTCCAAGAATCATTACCAGGCTTCCTTGAATCCAATGTAATTGAAGTATCAAAAAAAACTTCGACTAACTTTAAATGTCTTGGACATACATATTACATGACTAGGAACAAAGTCATGGAATAATAACTTGGGAGGAGGATATCACCTACCAAATACCTTTATTGATGGGTGAAAAATGTGCTAGTCTGGGAGTATCATCTGAATGGTTCCATCATGACTTTGGAAGATACACATGAGAGGCTCTAAAAAATTAAACCATATAGTTTTTTCACTCAAATAAGGGTTTTGAGAAGAAGGTGGCACCTATCTCGACCTTAAAATTATTTGGAGCCTCTTCTAAGAGCAAAAAAAACTCATTCCACCCTTATCTTAAGAATGCAGATGAAGCAGTAAACTAAAAACTCGCTACTAACTAGGCCCATGTAATACCCCATTACCTTTATATCAACGATTTTTTTACCCTTTTTTCATTTTTTGGATAGTTAATTCCTATAAGGAATTTGGAAGATACCTGTAATGGTTATGTAAGGTATTTTTTAGAATTTTTTACTTAGACTTGAATTTTTTGCTTCTCACTACACACTTTCATGTTGTGTAAGTAAAGAACACATTGTGTAATAGATTCTAGGAAGACATCATGAATTCCAGACATCGATTTAATGTTTTAGATGTTTTGTTACATGTTCAGATCAATTAATGGAAAAATATATTTTTTAATAAAAAGGTGATGGGTTTTTTGAAATATATGGGAGTCGAGGATTAAACAACATGTAATTGGGTTACATAACATGTAAATTAACTAGGGATGGTTTTAAGAAGGTTTTTCAATTGAAATTATTATCTCCAATCATATAGGCTTCCTTTCTCTCGACCTAAAGTCTCTTCCTGGGTGGTATTGCATGTCTCCCACCCATATAGATCACTTTCTTCAATGATTGATCATCTATGTGGTTGGATTACATTTCTTCGGGCATGTAATCCATCTAGTTCATTTTTTTAGTTTTAACTATGGTTCGGCTATGTATTTCTTATTAGATAGTGTTTTATATCCATCATTTTCAGTTTCTTGGCATGCCTTTCTTTCAAAGGTCATTCTCTTGGTTTCTAGTCCCCATTGTTGAAAGTGACTAGGTTTCTACCATTTTGAGGTAAATATTTCTATACTGTGGGTTAATTATTTGAATTACATATTATTCAAGATAAATTTATCTGGTTTGTTAATTTATTTGAGGTGATAAATAGTTTCTAATAATTTCTTGCAAAGGAATTTTTTTTCAAAAATGTGTTCTTTTTTGAAAATGGATTTTCTTGTTTTGGAAATGTGTTTTCAAACTTTGAAGTGAATCATCTTGTATTTGAAAATGTCTAATGAAAATTTGAGAATGGTTTTGAAAATTAATAAAAAAATCACATTGGGAACCTTGGGTGTGTTATAATAGAGACATAGGTAGCCTTAGTGTGTGTTTCACCACTAAGAAGTATTTTTTTATATCGACTTGTAAGACTCAATATCTATTGGATCCAATGTATGCCTGTTTTGTCTTGTGAGTGTCTAGTATGAATTTACCCATATGAAAAATCAAAATATATGATGATATTTTATTATTCATTTATGGTTATTTATCACATGATTACATTTAACAGAAATTGTTGCTCATAAGTTTTTATATGTGAGGTTGTGTCAAATAGCTTCACATAATAATATATTTCTTGGACATATGTTTACATATATAACTATTGATTCATGGTTATGATTTCCTATTTTTATCACTTATACTTATTACACTGATAAATTGATAATATGAAAGGATTTTATGAAACCCAAAGGAATAAAAATGGAAAATGGTTTTGATTTATAAAAATTATTTTTAAAACTATTTTTTAAAAGATATAATTGTTGAATTTTTGATATTATACCTTGTATAGAAATCATGACGGTATCCTAATGGGATTTGGATCACACCTTACTTGTGACTTTGGGAGTTTTTAGATGTTATATTACAGGATTCAGGTAAAGGGAAGAGCATCTTGTAGTATGTTGGCCTCACTTTTTGCTGCTACATTTAGTTCAGGTTGGTCTGGAGGTAATTTTTGGTCATGTGGGGACTTGAATTACTTTATATTTTAGCCTTTTATCTTGGATTTTATGTCTTTTTTTGGTATCTCATTTTTTTTCTTTGTACTCTAGATTTATTCCATGTTTTTCTTATGTTTAGTATTGGTTTATATTTTCTTATTTTACCTATATCACATGATGAGTCAGTCCTAGTGTCTTGTGTAGTTGAGCTTGGTTGGTTCATTACAATTTGGTATCAAATTGATGATCAGCCTAAATTGTGATAGGACATCCTAAGTTTAGTTCTATGTCTTGGGTAGACCTGAGTTAGGACCATATGAATTAAGATAGTAGGTGTAAAAAAAGTTTCCCAGATAGCTCACTTCCGTGACTGAAACCAAGGTACTTTGTTGTGAAAAAAGGTCCCCAAGAATTCAAGGAGTGGATTGAGTATATATAGTGCATATTTCACTTCTTAAAGACTATCAAAGAATATAAGGTTTGATTCTCCATGTATATGATTGAGGGACTAGAAAGGAGATGGTGGGACTCTATTTTGAAATATATGTTTTATGAGGATCTTACCAATGCATCCTTCGAGAAAATATTTAAATTAGAGTTTTATCCTGAGACATATCATGTTGTAAAGACCCAGGAGTTTCTGACCTTCTGATAGGGGGAGTGTATTGTACTGCAGTATTCTACACATTTTGTTGAGATAGTGCAACTAGAACTAGAGCTTGTCACTAATGAGTTCCTAAAGGCCCAAATGTTTGAGTTAAGACTGAGTCCTAATATTCAGTCAATGTTAATACTCATTTTCCTTTTAATATTTTTTGAGGTAGTTTACAGGAATCTTTACCTGAAGTAGGAATATCTGGAAAGATAGGTTTGGGTGGAGCATCAATTGGTTCAGTGGTTAGTCAGGGTGTACCTTCTTTCCTAAAAAGAAAGTTTAAGAGTGGTCAGTTTTCCTCAATACCATTCTAATGGGTGATAATAGGGTAGCATCAAGTTGTCTTCAACTAGTGTGGGAGGTGAGGTCATACCAAGACTAGCTATTTGGATCCTCTTAAGACTTGTCATTATTTTGACGATATGTACATCTTCAACACTTTTGTGAAAGTATACCTTAGGGTAGCATGGTAGGATACACTCTCACAAAGGTCTCGAAGGTTCATTAAGATTATTCAAAGGGTGGTGGGTCTAATCCTCACTCAAAGGGATATGTTCCTATGGATATGAACAGATGAATTTATGCTACATAGTATGTTCCAGAGGAATCTAAAGTAGGACCAACTACTATTAAAGTTATAGTGTTTATCTCATATTTTATGGTGCGATCATTGTATGATATACATTCTACACAATATTTTATATCCTCAATTTTAGTTAATGTTTTTATTTGTGTTTGGAAACTATGCCATTGTTTTTAAATATTTCCATTCCATTGGGAAAGAGGTACGAACAATGTTTCATATGTCCCACGTATCAGGTGATAATATTTGACTTTGTGGTAGAGTGGGACTGCTTATTTATTGATCATGACATCTTTGAATTTATTATCGACATGGTTTGGCTGAGTAGTGTTAAGGCCCAGATAGAATATTATCATCTGTGAGTTTAGTTCATATCTACTGATGGGGTCACTCATGTTTTCCAGGGTGAGTGGGACTCTATATCAGGAATGTAAGGGCCTACTATTCCATATGCTGGGGTAATCTCATGAAAGTATTCAAATATTTTCTTGATGCGGTTGATCCTTTCTTCGGTGTTCAACTTCCTACAGTTGTGTGTGAGTATCCTAAGGTATTTCTGGATGATTTTTTTTTCCATTGTGAGTGGTCAAGTTTTCTATTGACCTGATCCTTTATATGATGCTTATTTCTATACCACCATACTATATGGAACCTACTTATTTGATGTAATTTATGGTCCAGATCAATGACCTATAGGATAAAATATTTACACATCCTAGTGTATCACCATGGGATTCTCCTATCCTCTTTACTAAGAATGAAAAACGGAGACTTAGACTTTGTATTGATTATAAAAAGTTAAATTGGGTGACCATTAATAGAAAATATCCTTCTCCATGGATTGATGATCTCTTTGATCAGATTATAGGGGCTCATTGTTTTTGTAATATTGACATGTGGTCAGGGTATCACAAGTTGAGATCCCAAGAAGAGGATATACCTAAGATAGAATTTAGGAGTTGACATGGGAATTTTAAGTTTCTGGTTATATAATTTGGTCTCACTAATGCTTCTCTGGTGTTGACGGATTTGATGAACCTAATCATTAATTGATTCTTGGACTCTTTTTTTTGTGTTCAGGGATGATATTTTGGTGCACTCCATGTCAGAGGATGATCACATGGACCATTTGGATATCATTCTTAAAACCTTGAAATAACATCGTCTTTATGGTAATATTTCTATGTGTGAGGTTTTTATCTGATAGATGATTTCTTTAGGGTTTGTGACATCTTACATGGGAATTTTAATAGATCCTGAAAAGGTACAGACAGTTATTTACTGGAAGTAGTACATAAATGTGTTTGAGATCTAGATATTTTTGTGTTTGGTTGGTTACTATAGATGGTTTGTTTAGGGATTCTCCAAGATAACTTATTTAATGACAGATTCAAACCATAAAAATGAAATTTTTTAATGTAATGAAAAGTGTCAATGATATTTTGAGTATATGAAGGTGAGGTTGAATTCTGAACCATTCTTGATTCTTCCAGAATAGGGGTCAGGTTATGATGTTTTATGAGATCCTTCTAGTATAGTTTTGGTATGTGTCCGGATATTGGGGAAATAGGTTGTAACTTATGGATGTCAATAGTTATTCCCTCTTGGGAAGAACAATCCTACCCATGATATTGAGTTGGAAACTATTATGCATGCACTCAAAACATGGCATCATTATCTCATTGGAGAGCAGTTTGTGGTATATTTTGATTATAAGAGCTTGAAATATATTTTTAATTATAGGGATCTTAAATTTGAGATATAGATTCATATTAGAGTATCTTACAACTTCATATTTTTATATTTATTATGGCCCTAGGAAAGGAAACTTGGTTTCCAATTTATTATGTAGAAATTTACCAACATAATCCATGAAGGAATGAGTTGAGCAGTGGTGTCTAATGAGTAGGTTAGTTGAGGTGATCTTGGAAGTGGAAGAGGTTGATGGAAAGGTGCTCTTGGATTCAATTAAATATGACTTATCCTTTAATGAGATATTTTAGCTTTATCATGTATAAGACATTGAGTTCTAGTGCATTAATGCAATATTTTATGGTGGGGAGACCTCGAGTGAGTGGTATTTGTCTCCCAATGGATATGTGTGCTTCTCTTGTAGGTTGGTTGTTTAATTTTCCTTAATATAGTAGTTGTTGGATAGTGGAAACCATCCTTGTTGATTTCTAAACCCTAGGGATACCAAGATGTGTCATGACTTGAGGTGTCGGTATTGGTGGTATGGAATGAGATAGTCAATAGGGGATTTCGTTTCATAGTGACTCACTTACCAGAGAGTTATGGTGGAGCACTAGAAACCTATGGGTTTTTTAGACTTTTCCCATTTTGGTGTGTTATTGAGATGATATTTACATGGATGTTTGTCTTTAGTTTAAAATGGACTTATATCATGAAGGATGTGACTTTTATGATCATTAATCAACTCACAAAATCTATGAATTTCGTACATATCAATGAGATGAAAAACATGGGGACTTGTTTGTCAAAGAGATTGTAAAAATTCTTGAGGTTCCTTATATATTTGTTTGTAACAGTGGTTAGAGGTTCTCATCTAGGTTTTGGAAATTTTTGTAAGAATTTATGGTTTCTTAGATAAGATTGAACACAACTTATCATCCACATACATATGGACAGATGGAGGGATATATAGGTTCTAAAGGATATACTCGAGGCTTGTGTGCTTGATTTTGGAGGATCATGGGAAAATAATTTTCCTTTGGTTGAGTTTTCCTATAAAAATATTTATTAGGATTCGATAGAGATTCCACCCTAAGAGGATTTGTATTGGAATCCATGGAGATCTCTCGTGTGTTGGGCAGAGTTAGGATAGCCATCCTTAGTTGGGTTTAGTGTTCTTTAAGAGATGAGGGATATGGTGTAGTTGATATGGGGGTGTTTGATCATAGAACCTAGTCATCATAAATCCTTTTAGACCATAGTTATAGGTTTATGTAGTTTTAGGTTGGTTATTAGGTAATTCTTATAGTTTCAGCTTTCTTAGGACATCACTGGTTAGGAAAGTAGTGTAATTTGGAACTGATGTTTGTGGGGCCCTATGAGATTGTTAGATGACAGGGGAGGGTGGCCTATTAGTTTAACTAGTTGTCCATTTTGATATCTATCTATGATGTGTTTCATGATTTCCAATTGATGAGGTATATACCAAATCCTTCCCATGTGATTATATGGAAGGATGTTGATCTTGAGCCTAATACCACTTTGGTTTAGCATCTAGTTTAGATTATAGATTGCCAGGATAAGGTACTTCCTGGTAAAATGATCCCCCTAGACCATATACTATTGTAGTATGGATAGGATAGCCATGATACATGGGAAAAAGAGTCATTTAAAAGGTTTTATAGGCCTTCTCTTTTTTTGGATTCAGGATCTTGGGGGATTTTTGGGGGTATATAGTGTTTATTGTTGGGAGATAGTAATGTTGTGTTACCTTTCAATCAAGTATGTTTTAAGATTTTTTTTGTTTTACTTTTTCATTAGATGGGTAATACTGATAAGGAATAATGTAACGACAGGATAAAATGTAACTAACGTTTATGCTAGAATTAATATAAATAAAAGACTTGCATAATCAAATAACGACTCAAAATTCTTTATTCCTGAGCCCATGTCACTCCTGTTTGTAGACTCTAGCCTATCTAGAAAACAATAATCAACAGCAAGTCCCCTTTACATTGTTAAGTCCTATATCCATGTAATATAATAGGGTACCGAATGGAAGCCCAAATAGGGTGTGTGTGTGTAACTTAATAGGTTGACACCACCATGTATAAAAATCGATAGTATGATAATAAGTGCATGAAATAATGAAATTAAATAGGCATATTAATTAATTTATAAGTTAAATTAATACCATATAAACCTACTTCAGCACCATGATATAATATCTTTGAGCATGTCTCATGTCCATTCAAACCATAACAATATAACCATAGTAAAACATATCCTCCTTCAGCTCCATGATAGAATTTCTCTAATCATGTCTCACAACCATGCCAACCATAACCATATACCCATGGTATAATTCACAAAAAAACTAGGTCAAGCTCACTATATAATTATTTCAGAAATAAATTAAGTATGAGCCCAGTATTTAAGAATTATTGCTTGTATCAAGTCCAAGTATGGTATATAATCATTTCAACAATAAATCAGGATGATGCATAATATATATGTTTTACAACATGTGTCACTAGAAATAGACTATTATATAAGAAGTTCATCAATAAATTATGGATGAACTTAGTATATAAGAATTACATCATTTTTCACTTGGAATATTCCACTATATAATCACTACAATAAGTAAAAGTTACAAGACCGATATATAATAATTTCAGCAAGGATAATTGGGAACAACCCACTATATAAGCAGTATAGCAAGTATCAAGGCCAAACTTGATATATATAAGCATTTCAAAGAGTATCACTATGCATAGAAGCAAGGATATCAAAATATCACATCATAAGGATCAATGGTTAAATATGAAAATTAGAAGTTATATTTCAATTACATGTTTTGTTTTCCATTTGGTACTAACCCAATAAAATCCTAGTTATTTCAATAATCCATCCTAGATAAGGAGAATCTATATCAAGAAATTACCCAAAACTAATGTCATGTTAAACACATATTAAGCTAGTAGACAACTCATTTATAATAAAGGGTTTGCTCAATTGAGTGGTTTACATAAGCCTAGTCAATAAAAATTGGATCCAAAGGGATTGTAAGGAATAATCTAATTAATTGTTTAATTAATTTTGGTGCAAGTTATGTTGGAACAATTGCAATATTGCATATAATCACAATTAAAAAGACCATAGGGTAAAGGTATAAACCCCCTACCATTATTCAGTGATTAATTTTGTGATTAAAAAAGGTAACCCCAATGAGGAAGATGGTGCAGAAGATCATAAGATGAAACATATATCAAATAAAATCAACATTAACATCAAACCCAAATATGGTCTAAAGGTAACACCACCCTAATGGAAAATAATGAAAGAGGAAAGGGAAACCAATTCCAAAGACTTACCAGGGATTGATTTCACAAATAGGATACCCAAAATAGAGGATGGCACTCCAAAATTGTCTTAGAGATTCCATAGGGTCGAGAGGGGGGATCCTGCAGTGGATAGAATGAAAAAAATCATCCACACAACACCATTAAAATTGATACTTAGGATATTACACCACACGTAACTCTTTTACATATCGTGTATTTATGTTAAGAGGAATACACTAAAAAACCCATTGAGTTGGGTTAATATTTATCCCACTCGAATTTTACATGATGTGTATGGTTTATATGGAGTGTAACTATTTCTCACATTATAATGGTTCCCATCATGTGTCTAGTAGAATTTATTTTTCATGTAATATATTTATATGGTGTGTAAATCCCCTGCATAAAACATTCAGAATAGTTTCTATAAAGGACCTGACCCACCTCCAAATCCTTCCAAAACCTGGAAGACCATCATAAAATAATTTAACATATTTATACCTAGAATCCATTAATTAAAAAAAACATGAATCCCTAAAATTTAGGTCATTTTATTCAACAAATACTCTATGTCTCTCAACAAGACTCATTCACCAAGGCTCGAATGAAAAACTCAAAGAGGAACGTACCTAAAAAAATATGGGATCTTATAACCTCCCTACCATATAACAGCTCATCCATGTTCTTATAGAGTAATAACTATGGGGTCTCAACAAACACGTCTTCCCATTGTGATCACATATCAGACTCCATCTCCCAAGTTTCCTCTTGAAATCACCCATGCTACAACTACACTCAAACCTGAGGTATAGTCTAACCCTTGAGATAGTTCTCACTATGATCCAGAATCCATATCAGATGCTCTTCAATGAACGTATTTTCACTCAACTCAACTTCCATTAAATTAGAAGGGTTGGGAAAATATCTTCCAAGCCATGACACATGAGAAATGTTGTGCATGGAACTGTAGTGTTGTAGAAGGGATAATATATATGCCACTAGACCAACCCTATCCACAATCTCAATTTGACTAACAAAACCAGGTGTTATCTTTCTTTATTTTTTGATACAATGTTCCCCAACCAAGGTTATACCTGAAGGAAAACAATATTTGATGTTTCATAATGAACTAACTCAAACTTCATAGGTCATATTTGATGGACAATGTTGAATTTATACTTACTCTACTTGGTCTCCAACCTCCTCCTGATCAACTAGACCTACATAGATGTCCCTTGCATGAGACTAGTCCCAACAATAACTAACTCACTTGCCTCCAACCAATGAATATGAAAATAGTGTGACCTTTCTGAAAAGTAATTAAAAGGTTCCATATATATAAATGCCTAGAATCTATCATTATTTGAAAACTCCATGAGTTATATTTTCTTAACCCATGAACTACAAAATTCGAAAATATAGGTTTGTAACATATCCTCTATAAATTGAATGGTCTACTCAAATTGAACATCAATCTGATGATGATAGGTAGTAGTCAAAAGAACCTATTACCCATATCCTTCTAATGAACCTTCCAGAATCATGACATGAAACGAGTATCTCAGTATAAAATGATACTCCTCTAAACACCATACAATCGAACTACCTTCTAAATTTTACAACTACCTATATTATCAACTGTGAAGGTATCCCTGATAGGCATGAATTTTGACACCTTAATTATTTGATCCAAAATCACCAAAACTACATTGTTCTTATGGGTTTTCCTCAGTAGTCCTATAAAAAAAATCATAGTGACATCATCACATTTCCACTCAACAATGGGAAAAGGCTGTGAATGTCCAACTGGCCGTTAATGCTCAGATTTAACCTACTAACAAGTAAAACATCTTTCCAAAAATATTGATAATAATTTCTTCATTCCTAACCACATGTACTCCAATTCATAGGAGGATAACATGGTCCATTTGGATATCATTCTTCAAACCTTGAAAAAATATATTATATATGGTAATATTTCCAAGTGGGAGATTTGGATCTGAGAGGTAAATTTTCTAGGGAATTTTATATCTGAGAGTGTAATCTCAGTAGATTCTAAAAAGGTACAGGTAGTTATGTCATGGTAGCATCCCATAAATGTTTGTGATATTTGGAGCTTCTTGGGTTTTGAAATTTACCATAGATGGTTTTTTCAGGACTTTTCCAAGATCACTTATTCGATGATAGATTTAACCCATAATGGTGTAAAGTTTGAATGGAATGAAAAGTTTCATAGATCTTTTGAGGAGATAAAGGTGAGTGTTACTTCAACTCTAGTTTTTATTCTTCAAAAACTAGGTTTGGGGTAGGATGTTTTATATGATGCTTCTAGAATGGGTTTGGGATGTGTATTGATATAGGGTAAATAGGCTGGTGATTATATCCCATGATAGTTAATCCCTTAGGAGAATAACTAACCCAACCATGATCTTGAGTTAGAAGCTTTTATGAATGCACACAAAACATGGCTTAAAAATCTCTTTGGGGATCAATTCATGGTATATTATGATCCAAGGGATATGAATTTTTAATAGAGACTATGGGTGGAGTATCCTCATAATTTCTATTTTGATATTTTTTATACCCTTGGGAAAGGAAATTTTGTTTCTGATGCATTGATAAGAAAATAATTGACACAAACTGGGAAGGAATAGGTTTAAGAGTGGTCTATGATGAGTTTATTTTCTGAGATGATCTTGGAAGTGGAATAGGTTGGTGGAAAATTGTTCCTGGTTTTGATTAAAGACAAATCATCTTTTCACAGGTGAGTTTGGGTTGATCAGGTGGAATACACCAAATGCTAATGCTTTAGTGAAATACATTTTTTATGGGGGGACCTTGACTGAGTGATCTCGATCTCCAAATGGATATTTGTTCTTATATAGTAGGTTGATTTTTTCTTTTTCCCTTGAGACATGATTTTTTTGATAGTGGAAACCATTCATGTTGGTTTTTGCACCTTTTTTCTACCAAAATGTTTCACGGCTTAAGGTGTTACTATTGGTTGAAGAGAATGAGACGGTCGATTGTGGATTTTTTTTCTTAGTGCCTCACTTGTTAGAGATTTAAGGTATACCGATGGATAACTATAGAGTTTTTACAGTCTTTTCCCATTTTTTGTATGGAATTGGGATTATATTTCCATGCATTTCATCATTTTTTTCATAGACTCCATGTGGGAAGGATATGATTTGGGTTATCATTGATCGGCTCATTAAATATATTCATTTCCTACCTATCAAGGCAATTTTGAAAGTGGAACATCATGGGGACTTTTATATATGATAGATTATGAGGCTTCAAGGAGTTCCTTATGCCATTATTTATGAAAGGGATATGATATTCACATCTAGGTTTTAGAATGTTTAGTAAAAGGTGATGGGTTTCAAGATAATATTGTGAAAAAATTATCATCTATAGATGGATAGATATACGAATATCTCTATCTAGGGTCTAGATGATATGATCTAGGATGGTGTTCTTGATTTTGTAGGATCCTCTGAAAATCATTTACCTTTGGTTGATTTTTCCTATAACAATAGTTATTATGCTTCAATAAAGATGGTTCCCTACAAGGATTTGTATAGATGACCGTGTATATCTCTCTTATGATAGGAAGAATTTGGAGAGTTTTACATGGTTGGGCCAAGTTTTATTCATGAGGTGACGGAAATGGTGCAGTTGATCCATGAGGTTTGATCATGGAATAGATTCATCAAAAATCCTAAAAAGCCCACTGGCATCAACCATTGGATTTTGAGGTTGGTGATTAGTGTAACGAACCATATTTTCTTGATGGTATGAATCATTTGTTTTTCAGTTTAAATCTTTGGTTTAATCTTAAAAAACATGTGATATGTCCTAAGGAATCTTTTGGGAGTGTTTGGGGCTTGTTCGAAGCCTAGATCTCTGTTAAATGTGTAAAAATCGTAGGATGCAGAGTTACCATAAGTTTAGTACTAACCATACTGGGTAACCATGCATGGCACCTTATTAGCAGCAAGGGTTGCACGGTTTGTCTGCAACCATGCCACCCGAGGTGCATGCCCATGCAGAAAACTAAAGAGTTTTTATAGAGGATCTTTTCATGGTTTACACATGGTTAGGGAAATCATGTGCCTTAACTATTGTGGGGTCTCTCTTTAGATAGTGGGTTTAGCATGATTTTCACACAATTTACTGAAACCATGCATCCAAACTATGCACCCAATTTTTTAGGTTGAAATTTTAATTTCTACCTTAATGAAACCATCAAAATTATTTTATATTCCTCCCTACTTTCTCTAACGGATGGATTCCCCATCCTTCTCCCATAATCCAACTTCTCCTCCCATTTAGGTTTTTCAATAACTCATAGATTCGAACACCAAAACATGATCCTTCGAAAGAATTGGATGTCTAGAGGTATGATCTCAATTCCTCTCCCTTAATTTATAAGTTTATCTTTGGATACAATACTCTATTTAGGCACAAGATCATGTTCCCTATTTTCTAGTTGTTGATATGTTTCTTTGATTTCTTCTAATATACTTTGAATTTGAGGCCTCTATCAAGAGAGGATTTGTTTACATCATTAAGGTAGGTGGTCAATTTTTTCCTTAAAAAGAGATTTGTTTTAATATTCATTCCATTGTGCCACATTCATACCATTTTCATGAATTGACATATTACATAATTTTATTTTTAAATGTTATACACACTTCTTAATACTCTAAATCATGAATATTAAGTAATTCGACGATGTCTCCCTTGATCCTGGACACCCCTTGGGTGTGTTAGAATGAAATACCCCTTTATAATTAATTGATTAAATACCCATAATGCCTTATATGAATTCATCTTGGTTTGTAAATGGAATTTTCCACTTTAATGTAATTTTTTTGATGAATCAAGGCACATATTTACTGTTTTTATCAAATTATAAATGAAATTACCCTTGTAGTTAGATTCCTAATTGATAGTCACACCTCCCAAGTGCTTGGTTGAACCTTATAATTTAATTTTCATGCATTATTTAATTAAAATGACTTGATTATATTTAATGGATTACTTCATGGTGGTTTCCCCCCTTAATTTAATTAAATGGTTCAAATGAATGAATTATAAAGGGTAGAAAGGCCAAGAAGATCGTTGAATGATTTATTAAAATTTTAATTAAATGTGAATTGAATTCCCTTAGATATAGTTGGGAATTATGAATATAATGCATGAGAGGTGATGACTCATGGATAATATTATAATTATGATTACTCATTTAGTATAGGTTATGGAAAAATGGTTAAAGGAATTGTTGGGAATGATTTTTCACTCTCCCTTACATCGAGTGTTCAGTATGTCATCTCACACCATTACTACTATTTAGATAGTGGGCATGATGTACCATGTCCCTTGTTTTGTATTTTGGAATGCTGACACACCCACTATCTCATGTTTCAATCATGATGTCTCACATTAATTATGATAAATATTGATTTTACCCTCTATCAGAGCTTGTATTATTGATTATACTGGTTATGGAGGAATGTGTTACACCCCGGTCCATCCAGCACATAGTATTTCAAGTATATGGCTACTTACATCTGCACATACTAAGAAAATATAGGTGGATTCAGTATATTACTATACTATATATATTATTACTATATATATATATATATTATTACTATATATATATATGGTTATAGATTAGACATTTATTTCAGCCCAAGCTGATGCAGGTAAAGCTTCTAGCTGTCTTTTAGGAACCTGAGTGGGATAGTATTTACTTATTCAACACTGTTGATAATTCTATATACCTAAAAACTATTTTTTTAACTGTGTACACTACTTGGAATACATATAGACACTATTGGTGGTGGCCTAATGGGATTTCATATCACACTCTACCCAATCCTCCTTTGTTACCTAAGCAGCTTACTTTTCTGTGGGTATGGATAAAGGAAATTAGCCTACTAAAAATTCTTGATATGCTTTACTTATAGTTGAATCATGGGAGTATAGGAATAAGCATTTGATTGAGATTCTAGTTGATTAGTTTTTTTTCCTTTTTTGTATTTTTTTATATAATTTTGTATATTACTATCCCATATTCCCATTTTGTATATCATCATTCCATATATTCATGTATATGACACTGCCTTGTGGATTTTGATTTTGTTATTCTGTTACATAGTGATTTATGCTTTTGTAGTTTATTTGTTACATCTGTTTTATCTTCTTTCTGCTACGGTGGGTTACTGGTCCAGTGTCACTTTCTGTATTCTTATTTATGCTTCCTCTATTGTATTATATTTATTGTTATCCATTGTGTCACTATAATATGAGGTTATAGTCTCCCCATTATTCCACCTTTAAACCCTTTCAACTTGTTAGCATAATCTGTCATACGTGGAGACACGTTTGAGGCCATGTGACACATTAGATCAGGGCCCCAGCTGAGTGGACACCAGGTCAGAAAATTACAAATTGGCATCAAATGAGTTTCTTTTCTATCGTCATACTATTCAGGTATTAGAAAGAAGATTAGGACATAAGTAATTTGGAATCGACCCTATTCCTGGATGTAGTTAACCCATTGACATTGGAGACCCAAATTACATAAGATGGTTAATCGTAGTTTTTGATTATGCCATTTAAAGTTTATAAGGCTTCACCATTGGGTGAACCATGCATCTTGTGATGTTATTACTATTGGTATTATTGAAATAAGAATTCTTTTATCTTATACTAATGAAATGTGGGGGTTTCATTACATCCATCAGGATAGGAACAATATGACTGATATTCCATGAATTTTTTTATTCCAAATTTAATTTTTATTTTAATTATTATATTGAATATTATTGGTTCCTTGATTATTATATATAAATGTGATGAAATATCTTTTAGTTATTAATAAACAGAATTGGTACTTAGATTTATTATCGTAACCAAAAAATTATTTTATTGATTCGGTTATGAAAGACACCCTAATCAACCAATTATGGCATGTTGATCCAGGAACCATTTTTCACAGGGGCTGGAAAGTGTTAGGGTTTATAATAAATTCATAACATATTTCAATTTATGAGGATTATGGGCCCTTGTAAATTGGTGATGTTGATCTATTTAATTCAACCACCCAAGGAGAATTTAACCCATAAATGGATGAAAATTTAAAAAGAATGTAACTTATAATTGAAATGATTTTCATATACATGTGAAAACATTGACCAAAACCTAAACCCAACCTAAGTAGTGAGTGGTGGGTGTATCTTACATTATTATAACCTGTTATGGTCTTTTATTACCTCTTAAACCTGGATTTTGGGAGAATGTAGAGGGGTATGATCAGAAGGCTATAAACATTTCCTAGTCTTCTAACTATAATCTTTTAAATTGTTAAGATATATTCTAAGGCATGCATTTGGAATTGTAAAATCATGAATCTATGATGTCCCCCAATCATATTCCTTGATGGCAGTGAAGACCGTACACTTGAGGTGGTGGGCCCCGAGCCACCAATGATTCCTCCTGCAACACCACCTATGGAACCCCATCCTTTTCCTAATATGGGAAATGAATACCAATTATGAGAGGGATTTCTATATATATTTTTATAATATCAAGTGTTTTATTCAACCTACCCCGAGAATAGAAGCGTTGACATGATAATTACAAAAGAAGCTCCTCCCACCTTTTGGGGGATGGTGGACCTCATGCTGTTGATTCTTGGCTCGAAGCTATTCTTTCTATATTTGGTCATCTAGAGACGCCTCAAGAGAATAGGGTCAAACATTCTTCATATATGATGCTTGATTCTTCCAAGAGATGGTGGGATGTTATTACCTAGGATGATAACATAGAGTAATGATCTAGGTGGAACTATAGATGATTATTTATTGTTATTTCTTCCCCCAGACTCTAAGGGTTAATAGAGCTAAGGAATTTATAAACGTGTTTTAGGGATTCAAGTCTATTATGTAATACTCATATCATTTTACTAAGTTGCATTGTTTCTCTCCAACTCTAGCTGGTGATGATCTTATGAGCATCAGGTGATTTGAGGATAGGGTGGTATACACCATCTGGTCATAAGTCAATTTCTTTCAGTTGATGACCATAGCTGAGATAGTCAACCAATAAATTTTTATAGAGTGTAATATTAGAGAATATGATGGTATGAGTCGAGGAAGTTCAAAACCTAAATCTATCATTGGTTTTTCTAGTGGATGCAAGTGTCGCTTTGAGGTTTCTCGTGGGGGTAGAAGTAGTCAAGCTCCTCATGATGACATTTTTTTATATGTCTCTAGTGTGGAAATGTAGGATATATGAATCCTAAATGATTATAAGATTCAGTAGAATGAAAAGGATGTGGTAGGATGGGTAATATCTATCACTTCTATAAGAATTTTCTTATCAGTGCCTATAGAGAGGGAATATATACCTACTCCAAGTTCCAGAGTAGGGTGAATAGTATCATGATAGGAAGATAGTTGTAATACCACCAGTTGCTCAGACCCAGGTGGTGGTTGAGGTAGAGGTAGTAAAACTTGTGATTATATATTCCAATTGATATGGCATTCTTCAGGTAGTCAGGTAGTGGATTAGGGTCATGATATGGGCCAATTTCATGCATTCCAGCCTATGTTGGAGGAGTAGAGCTTCAAGACTTCTAATATAATTTGTAATATTCTAGTATCCTAGACCTTATTGTATACATTATTTGAAACAATCAAATATTACACTTTTATATATGAGGAATTCATGTAGAGTCCAATCCTCAAGAATGAACACTTCTATGGGGTTATGATGCTTGATACATTTTAGGTATCCAATCAGAGGTTGTTCTTCATTGCAATGATTTTCCCCTTGAGATAGGAGGATATCTCTTCGTATGGAATATTTTCATACTTAACATGAATGGGTTTGAAATAATCATCAGGTTGGTCTGGTTAGTTACCTATTGATCCCATATAGTCTTCTATTATCGGCAGGTGATGTTTACATCACCAGATGGTGGTAGGCATGCACATAATGGAGAATGGGATGTTCATGCAACTCGATCTGGACCTGGGGAGTAGAGGCTGGGTGGTCTGGTAGCTCTAATGGCCAGTATTTTCTTGAATAATCAGAGGTTATTACCCACTATTTCCCCCCCCCCCCTTTAGTGGAGAGTTTTATGGATGTATTCCATGATGAATCTTCTATTCAACATCTAGTGAAAAAATGTAGTATTCACTATTGATCTAGTGCTAGGAGCATCACCAGTGACCATTCCTCCTTATAATATGGAATCTATAGAGATTATGGAGCATAGGAAGTAGTTGGAAGATCTAGATACTAAATTATTTATACACCCCAACACCTCTCCTTGGGGTTCACCGGTCATTTTTTCAAGAAATCAGATGGTACCCTCAGACTTTTCATGGATTACCATTGATTAAACTGGATCACAGTAAGCAATAGATATCCAATTCCTATAATAGATGACCTCTTTTATTAGCTATGAGGAGAGAGAGTTTTTACAAAGACATATTTGAGGCCAGTCTATCATCAAGTGCATGTGAGGTCTTTAGACATACATTTCAAAACTTTAATAAGTAGGTATGGTCTATATAAGTACCTAGTTATGTCGTTCGGTCACACAAACAGACCTATAGTATTCATGGATCTAATGAATTGGGTTTTAAACCTATATCTGTATTCATTTTTGGTAGTATTTATTTTGGGTATCTTAATGTATTCTTGTTCTCAATGCAACCATGAAAACTTTATTGAGACTGTGATGAATACAATGAGATACCATCATCTATATGACAGAATCCGGAAATGAAACTTTTTAATCAATAAAGTGTACTTCCTGGGTCATATTATCTCTAAATCTAGAGTTTTAGCAGATAGAGGGAAAGTAAGTTTTGTGGTTTCTTGGGAGAAACCTAATAATTTCTTTGAAATATGGAGTTCATGGGGGATAGCTAGATATTACAAATGCTTCATCTTGGATTTATCACACCTGCAGTACTTATTACATGATTGAAAAATAAGAATTTGAAATTCGAATGGCCAAAAGCTTATGAAGCAGCCTTTCAAGAGTTGAAGGGTCCTTTGACTTCAGTGATAATTTGGATTTTTTTTAATGCCAGGAAGGACCAATAAAGTCTAATATGATGCATAAATTATTTGGCTGGGAGTTTTCTTGATATAGGTGGAGTGATTTTTTATGTACAAGTCTCATTAGTTGAGGCCTCATGAGCCGAATTACCGAACGCACGACCTCAATATAGATTCTATAGTTCATGATCTATGGTTTTGGAGACATTATCTACATAGAAAGTGTTTTCTGGCATTCAATTCTCACAAAATCCCCATATAAATCTTTATGTAGTGTGATTTGAATCTTTGGCATTTCATATTTGTTGAGTACCTAAAATCATTCAATTTTGAGATTGCCTACAGACCTGAAAAAGGAAATGTAGTAGTTGATTTTTTAAGCCAAAAGACACAGACATAGTTAGCTCAGGAGGCCAATAAAGAATAGTAGCTCATTGAATTATTCTTAGAGAATAACATTGAGGATCAGGAGGATCTTTGTCAGACTATCCTCATAGCCTTAGCAATGACCTCTACCATTTAGAAAGGGTAATAATGAGGAAACTATCTGATCTAAAGGGTCTTATCCTAAGGGAAACTGTCTCATATAATGATACATATTCTGGTTGGACCATGGATGGGGATGATACTTTACTATTAAAAAGACATATATGGGTCCCACAAGAAATCATAGAGGAGTTTATGTGGGAATTTCATGCCTTGTCTTTTTAATTTCATCTCGACTTTAATAAGATGTATTAGGAACTATGGTTCCAGTATTGGTGTCCTATTATGAAACGTGATATTTCTAGCTTCATCATTCATCGTTCCACCTTTCAGTAGGTGAAGGTTCACTACGGGAAAAATGGGTATTTGCAACGGGCTATTTGCGACGTGGATAAATCCCGTCGCAAAAGGACTGGCGCGCTTTGCGTGCCAAATCGCGGGAAGGTTATTTGCGACAGGTGGTTACCGCCCGTCGCAAATAACCGGCGGCAGTAAAAGATATTTGCGACGGGAATATACCCCCCGTCGCAAATAGTTTGTCGGCAGGTTGTTATTTGTGACGGGGCCCGTCGCAAATGACTATTTACCCGTTGACCGTAATAAATGCGGGCTAAGGTATTTGCGACGGTACCCGTCGCAAATAATGCTATTTGCGACGGGTATCTCATCGCAAATAATCTAACCTATAAATACCCCCCATCCGTTTTTTTCCATTCATTCTCAAACTCCATCTTCTAGTTCTCTTAAAACTCTATTTTTAGAGTTCAGCGTTTCTTAAGTTTCATTATTTTTCTGGAGTTGATATTGAAGTTTTCAACAGCGATCAGAGATCAACCTCAGATCCATTTTAAAGGTATTTATGTTCATTTTAATTTAATATTTATTTTAAATTTTTTATTACTTTCAATTATTCTTAATTAGTTTTAATTTAATTATGTTTAGAGTGTTTTGTTACTTAATAATTTTAAATTATTAGTATTCATTGTTCATAGTTAATGGTAATTAGGAATAATTAGTAATAATTACCAATAATTAGTAATAATTAGTAATAATTACTAATAAGTAGTAATAATTCCCAATAATGACCAATAATTAGTATTAATTTCCAATAATTACCAATAATTAGTAATAATTATTAATAATTATTAATAATTAGCAATAATTCGTAATAATTAGTAATAATTACCAATATTTAGTACTAAATAGTAATAATGAGTAATAATTACCAATAATTAGTAATAATAACCAATAATTAGCAATAATTATTAATAATTACCAATAATTAGCAATAATTACAAATAATTAGCAATAATTAGCAATAATCACAAATAATTACCAATAATTAGTAATAATTAAAAATAATTATCCATAATTAGTAATAATTACCAATAATTATCCATAATTAGTAATAATTACCAATAATTATCAATAATTAGTAATAATTACCAATAATTACCAATAATTAGTAATAATGAGTAATAATTAACAATAATAAGGAATAATTAACAATAATTAGCAATAATTACAAATAATTACCAATAATTATTAATAATTACAAATAATTACCAATAATTAGTAATAATTACCAATAATTAGTAATAATTATCAATAATTATCCATCATTAGTAATAATAACCAATAATTACCATTAATTAGTAATAATTGGTAATAATTCGAAATAATTACCAATAATTAATAATAATTACCAATAATTAGTAATAATTAGTAATAATTACCAATAATTAGAAATAATTAGTAATAATTAGTAATAATTAGTAATAATTAGTAATAATTAGTAATAATTAGTAATAATTAGTAATAATTACCAATAATTAGTAATAATTACCAATAATTAGTAATAATTACCAATAATTAGTAATAATTACCAATAATTAGTAATAATTACCAATAATTAGTATAAATTACCAATAATTAGTAATAATTACCAATAATTAGTAATAATTACCAATAATTAGTAATAATTACCAATAATTAGTAATAATTACCAATAATTAGTAATAATTACCAATAATTCGTAATAATTACCAATAATTAGTAATAATTACCAATAATTAGTAATAATTACCAATAATTAGTAATAAATAGGAATAATTAGGAATAATTAGGAATAATTAGTAATAATTAGGAATAATTAGGAATAATTAGGAATAATTAGCAATAATTAGTAATAATTAGGAATAATTACCAATAATTACCAATAATTACCAATAATTACCAATAATTACCAATAATTATAAATAATTACCAATAATTACCAATATTTACCAATAATTACCAATAATTACCAATAATTACCAATATTTACCAATAATTACCAATAATTACCAATAATTACCAATAATTACCAATAATTACCAATAATTACCAATAATTACCAATATTTACCAATATTTACCAATATTTACCAATAATTACCATTAATTACCAATAATTACCAATAATTACTAATAATTAGTTATAATTACCAATAATTGACAATAATTTCCAATAATTACCAATAATTACCAATAATTACCAATAATTACCAATAATTACCAATAATTACCAATAATTACCAATAATTACCAATATTTACCAATAATTACCAATAATTACCAATAATTACGAATAATTACGAATAATTACGAATAATTACCAATAATTACCATTAATTACCAATAATTACCAATAATTACAAATAATTAACAATAATTACCAATAATTACCAATAATTAGTTATAATTACCAATAATTAGTTATAATTACCAATAATTACCAATAATTACCAATAATTACCAATAATTACCAATAATTACCAATAATTACCAATATTTACCAATATTTACCAATATTTACCAATAATTACAAATTATTACAAATAATTACCAATAATTACCAACAATTACCAATAATTAGTTATAATTACCAATAATTAGTTATAATTACCAATAATTAGTTATAATTACCAATAATTACCAATAATTACCAATAATTACCAATAACTACCAATAATTACCAATAATTACCAATATTTACCAATATTTACCAATATTTACCAATAATTACCAATAATTACCAATAATTACCAATAATTACCAATAAATACCAATAATTACCAATAATTACCAATAATTACCAATAATTACCAATATTTACCAATAATTTTCAATAATTACCAATAATTACCAATAATTACCAATAATTAGTTATAATTATCAATAATTTCCAATAATTACCCATAATTACCAATAATTACCAATAATTACCAATAATTACCAATAATTACCAATAATTACCAATAATTACCAATAATTACCAATATTTACCAATAATTACCAATAATTACCAATATAATTTTTTAATAAATAGTAATTATATAATAATAACATTATTACATTATTAGTATATTTTATTATTAATATTAAAATAATATAATTTTCTATATTATATACAATTCTCTTTTCATCTGTGTGTTTTCTGTCTCCACATGTAATATTTGCATTCTTTTTCAAAATTATCAACCTACTCGCCAATGGAGAGGTGAAATTGAATGCAAATATTACATATAGAGACAGAATATTAAACACACAGATGAAAGGAGAATTGTATATAATATAGAAAATTATATTATTTTAATATTAATAATAAAATATACTAATAATGTAATAATATTATTATTATATAATTAATATTTATGAAAAAATTATATTAGTATTATTAAAATAATAAAAAATCAATATAATATTAAAATTATCAATATTTGTAACATGTTTTGCTTTATTCTCTATATATTCAATCTTTTCTTGAGTGTTTTTTCTAACAAATTATTCAATACCGGTAATGATTTTATATTTTATAGAAAAATATGGAACAACGAGGTCGTCAAAAGTCATTATTAGATGACTGCATATGGATAAATCAACGTAGAAATCTAAATGGTTCTAGTTTAAATCCAGTATATATTGAGGGTGTGGAGACTTTTTTATCATTTGCAGCATCAAATCCAGAATTTGTTTCAGAAGGCAAAATAAAATGCCCTTATAGAAAATGTGCATTGAGAATGTTTGACACGTTTGAAAAAGTGGGGGGACATCTCTTGCGTTTTGGTTTTCAACCAGATTATGTTTTTTGGTATCAACACGGTGAATGTAGTTCCAGAGTAGGTGATACCAACTTGATTTCGGATCCATCCCAGTTTCAAGATTTAGTACATGATGTTGGAGGTTCATCTGTTCAACATACAGAAACTCTGGCTAATATAGATTCAAATCCTAAGTTGGCACCGTCTGAATTTTATGAGTTGTTGAGGTTTGCTGAGGATGCATTATATCCTGGCTGAAAGATGAGCAAATTAGAAGCAGTTGTAAAATTTATGGCTATCAAATCAGATAATGGAATGTCAAACACCTGTTTTGACCAGATATTTTCTTTGCTTAAAACACTGTTACCCTAAGGAAATGTTTTTCCTACAAATTACTATGAGAGTAAGAGGCTGGTTCCAAATTTGGGACTTACTTGTCAGAAGATTCATGCATGTTCAAATGACTAAATTTTATATTCTAGGGAAAATGAGTCGTTGGATAGTTGTCCCACATGTGGGAAACTGAGATATAAAGAAGAGCAACATGGGAAGTCTGGTTTGATTCCTGTAAAACAGTTGAGATATTTTCCACTTACATCCAGACTTCAGCATTTATTCATGTATAAGAATACAACGACAATTATGTCATGGAATAAAGCGAATATTTCAACCGATAAAAGTTTGAATCATCCAGCTGATGGTGATTCATGTAAACATTTTGATAGAGTGCATCCATCCTTTGCTTTAGAAGCTATAAATGTTCGAATGGGCCTTTCCACTGATGGTTTCTGTCCGTTCGGATCTTATGGTAGTCAATATTCATGTTGGCCTACTTTTTTTAACTCCGTACAATTTACCTCCATGGATGTTGATGAAGGAGCTATATATCTTTTTGACTTTACTAATTCCAGGACATCCGCAGAAAAATATTGATGTTTATTTGAAACCATTGATTGATGAATTAAGTTTATTGTAGAGTACTGGTGTCAGTACATATGATGTTGCTACGAAACAGAATTTCATACTGAGAGCAGCATTGATGTGGAAAATTAGTGACTTCCCGGCTTATAGGATGTTATCTGGCTGAAGTACACATGGTCAGAAATCATTTCCTTACTGTATGGGAGAGAACAAATCATTTATGCTCATTCGTGGAAAGAAACCTTGTTATTTTGACTGTCATTGCAGATTTCTACCAGCTGATCATCCTTTTCGCAGAAACAGACCTCATTTCAGAAAAGGATCAATTGAAAGGGATAGACCTCCAAAAATAATATCAGGTTCGGAGTTAAAATCAGTTGTATTTTCATTACCTCCCATCACTTTTGGTCCCACAATAAAAAAACAGAAAATTTCTAGTTTTGGGAAAGAACACAATTGAATTAAACGTAGCATATTTTGGGATTTTCTACATCGGTCTGATTTTTTGGTCCACCACATGTTGGATGTCATGCATATTGATAAGAACTGTTTTTATAATTTGTTTCATACAGTTTTGGATACGCCGGGAAAGAGAAAAGACAATGTAAATGCACGTTTAGATCTTGCCCAAATTTGCAGGTGTCCAGAACTGGAACTGTTTGAGAATGTCAGAACAGAAAGGTTACTGAAACCAAAAGCATCATATACACTATCTAAAGAAAACCGTTTATTATTTTGTCAGTGGATTGCATATTTGAGACTTCTAGATGGTTGTGCTTCCAATTTGGGTAGATGTGTAAAGAATGGTCATATTACTGGATTAAAAAGTCATGATTGTCATGTTATAATGGAAAGACTTCTACCCATTGGATTAAGAGTTCTGTTGAATTCTGTGATTTGGGATTCCATAACAGACATGTCTCATTTTTTTCGGGAAATTTGTGCGGCTACAGCAGATTATGATGCTCTATGCAAACTTGAAGAAGATGTTGTTGTAATTATATGTAAACTGGAAAAAATATTTCCGTTGTCTTTCTTCTACTCAATGGAACATTTGATGTTACATTTGTCATATGAATCCAAATGTGGAGGTCCAATAGAGTTTCGATGGATGTACCCATTTGAAAGATGCATGCAAAAATTGAAAAGAAAAGTACGTAACAAAGCATCTGTTGAAGGATCTATTGCAGAAGCTTATTTGCAAGAGGAAATATCTTTTTTCTGCTCCCATTATTTTGAATCTGAGTATCCTTCAAAAAATAACCGAATGGGACGGAATGAGAGGAATATTGATGAAATCGACAATCAATTATCTGTTTTCAACCAGCCAGAGCTTGGTGGAGTTTATGAACGCTGGCTTTAGGATGATGAACATCACAGAGCTCATACATATGTTCTGCTCAACTGTGAAGAAATGACAGCAATTGTATTGTAAGTGTTTATATCACTTATTCTATCATTTATGTTACAGTAAATAACTTTTTTTATAGGTTGTATGATAATCATATCAAGAAACAAATTCCACAAATTACAGCAGCTGCTCTTGAAGAATGCCGACAGAAAAGATTTTCTCAGTGGTTTCAAAAACTGGTAACATAATTTCTTTATCTTTTAGAAACTCATTCAATGTATAGTTTACTATATTGATAATTATTTCAAAAAAATTCAGGTGTCTCGACATGCTGATAAAATTGAAAAACGACTATGTATATTGAGTAACCCACCTTCCAAACTTGTTAAAACTTACAATGCATATGTGGTGAATGGATTTTGATTTCACACACATGCATATAGGGAATAAAAAAAAACAATGAACAGTGGAGTTAGCTTGAGAGGATCTCATCATCGAGAAAATGAAGTTGACTTTTATGGCATACTTGATGAAATCATTGAACTCTGTTATCTTGGACAACATTACATAACCATGTTCAAATGTCGGTGGTTGGATACAGAGAGAGGCGTGTGTGTTCATCCGACTCATGGAATCATTGATATTAAATGTAAAAGTGTTCTCGCAGTAAATGAACCATTCTTATTGGCTCAACATGAATATCAAGTTTATTACACAAAGTACTGTGCTACATCAAGAGAGTTGACTGATTGGTGGAGTATAATAAAAATCAAAATTCGAGACAATCAGTTTAGTCAAAGTGAACATGCTTTCACTGATGTGCAAATAATTGATGTTTTTCAAGAGAGTACTCAAAATCAATCTTTTTTACAAAGAGACATGAGTATCGATAACGACACCCCACATTTAAGAGTCGGTGATGATGATGATGTTAATGATGTCACATATGAATTTGAAATGGTAAGAGATGAAGCAACTGGAACTCGAATAGATATCGATGATGTTGAGGAGGAATATGAAGATGACATTGACATATATGAAGATGATGATGAAGATGAACACTGATAGAATTTCATGGTAGTTATATACAATCATAACTAATATATATGTATATATAATAGTAATTATCAATTATTTTCTAACAACATTAACATTTTCAGTTTCAGATGGACGACGACACATTTTGTGAGTTGGCAGATGCTGACCTGCCTTTCGATGCGGATGAGTTGCTGGAAGATGACCCTCAGCCTGCAGGTGCTCCAAGGAGTATGCAGAGGGGGCGCGGTCTTGCACGATTGATGATTCCTGACCCCGTCCCCGAGTGACGTCCACGTCTTGGGTTTGATCCACGCACACAGAGGTGTAATAACCTGTGTGATAACCTGTGGATTTGACTAAGATTTCATTAATCTATTCACATAATAAATGTTTATTATTTTTACAGTTTTCCGCATATAGCAGTCAGACAAGGCAGTGCTATTTTGCGCAACTATTTCTCTCAGCCTCAGACCACATGGGAGCAGATTCCCATTGATGTTAAGCAGGCCATGTTCGACCATTGGTTGGAACGTACGTAAATAAATAATTTTTATTTTGAAAATTATTTCATTTCTAACTTGATATTTTGATTTATTTGTAGGGTTTATGGTATCCGATCAAGGATACCATGCGTGAAGCCATCCACGAGGCATGGGAGGTGTCCATGCGTGATCGCTTTCGTCAGTTTTTGCACAATTTAAGAAAAGATGCCACGAAGAAAGCAGGAGTGTCAGTTTTTGATGAGTCATGTAGAGTACACTGACTAGAGTACATTTCATCCCATGTATGGGATGGATTATGTGCGTACTGGTTGAGTGATGCCTTTCAGAGGATATCATCGGTGGGGAGGCAGAATCAGGGGAGACAGGAGGTGACTCATCGAGCTGGGAGTCGTACTTTCAGTACTCATAGACAGCATCTGGTACGTACATTATTTATAAATTTTTTATATAGCGTTAAATATTAACAGTTTATTTTTTATTCTTATAGGCTGTCGAGCACCCCGATATTACAGAGTACGACGTATATCAGAGGATGTATAGTGATCCTGCTACTGGGGAGCTCATAGGTGATCGTCAGTGTCACATCATGGTCAGTATTATTTGTTTTCAAGTTTAAAAATTATCTGCATATAATATATTCACAATTTTAATTTTAAATTGCAACTACAGGAGTCATATGAGGCCGCAGCGTCATAGACCCGGCCTGAGAGTCAGGCCGAGTCATCAGATCAGACCACTGGCCATCAGTTTAATGAGGCGGCATGGATGCAGGCCACCCAGTATGCCTTCAAGAAGGGTCGGGTAGTTGGTATCAGCTCTCGACTGACTCCCAGAGATTATTATGGCAGCTCTGCGATGTCGGCGTCCAGCTCGAGAGGAGCTCGTGCATCTTCTTCTGCTACACAGTATGAGGATCAGTTGCGATCTCAGACTCCACTGATAGAGAGTCTCCGACAGGAGCAGGATCAGATGCGTCAGTAGCAGCAGTAGCATGAGGAGGAGCGTCGACGCCAGCAGCAGTTGTACGAAGAGCAGATGAGTCGGTGGCAGCAGCAGCATCAGGAGTAGCTGGAGTACATGCGCCCACTCACTCATGCTTTAGGGATGGAGTTTCCTCCACCAGCATCTGCAGATCCCCCCTCCCCCTCCCCCCTCCTTCAGATTAGTGTTTGTTTTTATATTATAAAATTTGTTAAATCAAAATATGAATTTTTTTTGTCTATTCGTAGTTTCTGTCTCATTATAAAACATTAATAATATTATATTTTAAATTAACAATATTAATATGAATAATAATATTATTTATATTTTATAATATTAAAAAATATATATATATTAAAATTTTATAATATTATAATTTAATTAATTTTTTTGTCATATTAGAATTATTTTAATATTTGAATGTAAAATAATTCTATTATTTTTATATTAATTAAAATAACTTATTAATATTTTTTTTATTTATAATTCTAATCCTAATATTATTATATTAATTAAAATAATTTATTAATATTATTTTATTTTTGAATTATATTTGGATTATTATTATATTAATTAAAATAATTTTTTAATAATTTTTTTTATTTTTTTAGTATTTGTGACGGGATACTATGCCCATCGCAAATAGTATTATTATAATATTGGTTAAAATAATTTTTTAATTTTTTTTAATTTTTTTAAAACTAATTGCGACGGGCCCGTCGTAATTATTTTTTTTAAAAGTTTTCACAAATATATGGACTAATATTTGTGATGGGACGAATCGCCGTCGCAAATAATTCCTTTAGCGACGGGCCCGTCACAAATAATTGTTGTTGCGACGCTGTTTTCCGCGACGGGCTATTTGTGACGGGACCCCGTCGCAAAAGCCTATTAGCGACGGGATCTCGGTGCAAATGACCCGTCCCAAATGCCTTTATTTCCAGTAGTGGTTGAACATCAGCATCAGGTGGGTATTTTACAGCCGTTGTTCATTCCTGAGTGGAAATGGGATGATGTTTCTAGGTATTTCTTGACTGGTTTACCCAAATCACTTCATGGAAACTATACAATATGGGTTTTGTTTGATCATTTTAAGAAGTTATCACATTTCTTACATGTGTTATAGACCTTCATGATATAATATATAGGAAGGATATATGACAGAGAGGTCGTAGGTCTTCATGGAGATCCTAATTCTATTATTTTTGATAGGGATGCTCGTTTTACATTATAGATCTAGAAAGGGTTGCAAAATTCTTTGGCTACCTAGGTTCTTCTAAGTATGTCCTATTACCCATAGGCCAATGTATTGATAGAATGAATATTTCATGTGTTATAGGAAATGCATAATTTTATGTCCTTTACTTTGGGGGTTCTTGGGAGAAATATATACCCTTACTTTAATTCACTTATAATAATATCTTTCAAGCTACCATTCAGATAGATCCTTATGAAGCCTTATATGGTATGCCTTTTCATTTACCACTGTGATGGATAGAGGCAGGGGAGACAAATTTTTTTGGACCACATCTCATTCGAGAGACTATATAGAAGGTCCAATTGATCAGAATGTGCATGATGATAGATCATTTTAGATACTAGTCATACCCCAATTGATGCTAAAGACCTCTTGAGTTGGAATTTGGAGATTGGGTTTTCTTACGAGTCTCACTCATTTTGGGACATAAACATATTTGGGGAATAGGTAAGCTCTCACCTAGGTTTGGTGGACCCTTTGAGGTTTTGAAATAGATCAGAATAGTAGCTTACCGGATAACACTTCCTCTAAGATACTGGTCTATTCATGTTTTATTTCACTTATCTCAGCTTCTTTGGTATTATCCGGACTCATCACACATCTTTCATCCTGATGAGGATGATTTGGAGATAGATGTTTCCTTTGAGAAGCATATAGTGTGTATGTTTTATAAGAGTGTGAAAAATCTCTAAGGTGGTTTAGTTCCTTTGGTATGGGTCATATGGAAGAACGACCAAGTAAAGGATAAGAACTGGGAGTTATAAGCTGATATAAAAGCTCAATACCCATAACTATTTTCTAATGATACCTCGTTACCCTCAGAAGGCTAACTTGGGGATGAGTTTATTTAAGGAGGGGAGTTTATAACGACCCATATTTTTACGAAGGTAAGGCTCCTATTTTTCAGTTTAAATCTTTGGTTTAATATTGGTAAATTTGTAATATGGCCTAAGGAATGTTTTGGGAGTGTTAAAGGATTGTTCAAAGCCTAGAGCTCTTAGAAATGGGAATAAAGAGTATGCCACATAGTTAGTACTAACCATGTGGGGTAACCATACATGGATCCTTATGAGTATTAGGGGCTCTATGGTGTTTCTACAATTGTGTGACCTGAGGCACACACTCGTGTGAAAAACTGCATAGGTTGTACATAAGTTTTTTTCATGGTTTCTACACAGTTATGGAAACCATTCACCTTAACTGTGCAAGGTCTCTCATTAGACAGTGGTCTTAGAATGATTGGCTCAAACTGTGTGGCTAAATTTTAAACCCTTTTTAAGGGGGAAATATCAATTTTTTTCTTTAATTAAATCTTTAACCTTATTTTCTCTTTCTCCCCTATTTCTCTAGTGGATGGACTCCTCCTCTATCTCTCATAATCCGAATTCCCCTACCATATATGTTTTTTGATAACACTTAAATTCGGGCACCAAATACAAATCCATCATAAGCATTGAATGTTAATAAATATTCTCTAGATTCCTCTCTATTTCATTATAAGTTTATATTTAGATATGTTTCTCTATTTATGTGCGATCTCGTTTTCCCGATTTGTAGGTCATTGATCTGTTTCTTCAATTTCTTCCAATTTACTTTCCATCTGAGGCCTTTATCGAGTGAGGATTGGTCTAAGGCCTTAAGTATGGTGGTCATGTTTCCCCCCAAAAAACCAATATTTTATTATCATCATGCCATTGTGACATGCCCTAGGCATTTTAGTACCCTTCTTTAAATTAATTTCGTGGATTTTTAATTGATATGTTCACCTCATAATACTCCCAATGATCGATGGTAAGTAATTATATAATCATTACTTCATCCATGGGAAACTCTTGGGTGTTCCATCTTGAAATTCCTTGTTATAATTAATTTATTAAATTCCTGAAATGACTTCTAAGCATTCATATTGGTTTTTAAATGGACTTTTAACACTTTAATGTAAATGTTTGATGAAGCAAGGAATCTTCTGAGTGCTTGTCCCAACTTATAAATGGAATTTCCCTTGTTGGTATTTTCATAATTCATAGTTTCACCTTATATGTTCTTGGTTGAAACTTATAATTGAATTTACATGCCTTGATAAATTAAAATGGCTTTATTATATTGAATGGATTTCTTCATGGTGGCTTTAATTCCTTAAATTAATTAGATGGTTAATATGAATGAATTATAATGGGTGGAAACTCCATGACAATCATTACATTCTTTATTAAATGTTTTATTACATACTAATTGAACTACCTTGGTTATAGTTGGGTTTGATCAATATAATTAATGAGATGTGTTGATTCATGGATATTATTATAGTCATGATTATGAATTTAATATAGGTAGTAGAATGATGGTTAAGGGAATTATTAGGCATGAAATTTCACTCTCTCTTAAATAGGGTTTTGAGGATGATGTCTCACACCATTGAAACTATTTTTACAACAGGCATGTCATACCATGTCCCTTGTTTCATGTGTTCGTGTGACACCACACCCACAATCTTGAGTGTCAACCATGATGTCTCACATTAATTATGATATTTAGGGATTTTACCCTCTGTTGGAGCTTATATGTTCATTTATATTGGTTATAGATGACTAAGGTACATCCAAATCTAACCAACACCTAGTATCCCAGGTATATGGAAACTTACATCCGCACATACATAGCACATATATATGGGTTAAATATATAACTTTACTATGTATATTATTATATATATGTGTGTGTGTGTGTGTGTGCTTACAAATTAGTCATTCATTCTGGCTTGATCCAAAGTAGGTAAAGCCTCCATGTTTCTTTTTGGAACCTGAGCGGGTTTGTATTTATTTATTTATTTAGCATTGTTGATTATTATATATACCTTCGCACTATTTTTTAGATATGTACACAACTTGGATTACATCTTGACATTGTTGGGGTGTCTTATTTGGATTTCATATCACACCCTACTAGGACCTCCTTTGGTGCCCGAGTACTTTACTTGTTTGTAGATATGGATAATGGAAAGCACCCTGCTACAAATTCTTGATATTAATTACTTATAATTAGAGCATGGGATAAGGGGACTGAGTATATTCTCAAGATACTCATGGGGAATTTTTTTATTTTTTATTTTTTTATATAATATTGAATATAAATATTCCCTATTCCCCTTTTGTATATCATCATTCCATGAATTCATGTATATGACACTTCCTTTTGGATTTTTATTTTATTATTTAGTTTCTAAATTATTTAAACTTCTATAGTTTATTTGTTACATATTTTGTATAAGTTTTCCAATACAGTGGTAAATTGGTCTAGTGTCATGTTATGTATTCTTATTTCATATTGTTATATTTAATTATTATTATTTTTATCTATTGTATCACTCTATTATGAGGGTCTAGTATCCCCATTATACCACCTTTACACCCTCACTACTAGTATGCAAACTCTAGCATATAGGGAGGCACTCTTGAGGCCCAGTGACCCATCAACTCAGGGCCCTAGTTGAGTGGACCCCATGATGGGATGTTATAATCAAATATTTATTAGAGTTTCACCTTACATGGGGAATCACTAGTTAGTTAAGTAGGAAAATTTGGAACCGAAGTTTGTGAGACCCTTTTAGATCATTGGATGATTGGGGAGGGTGTCATATCAGTTGCACTTGACATCTACTTTGAAAACGATCCATGATGTGTTTAATGTTTCTCAATTGAGGATAAATACACTAGATCCTTCACATATGACTAGATGGTTGGATGTTGATCTTAAGCCTGATACGACTTTGGTTTAGTATCCAGTTCAAATTATGGATCACCAGGATAAGGCATTGTGTGGTATAATGATCCCCCTAGTCTGGGTACTATGGTAGTATGGATAGAATGGCCACAATATGTGGGAGATGGAGTCTTTGATGAGGCAGTATTGACCTTTGATTTTTTCAGATCTAGGATATTTAGTTCTTTCTAGGGGTAGAAAGAAATTAGGGTGGGGAGATTGTAATGCTCTGTTACCTTTCTATCAGGTATGTTTTAACCTTTGTTTTGGTTTTCCTTTTTCGTTATATGGGTAATGACAAGAAAATTTTTGGAGGATACCTATAATGGTGAGGTTTGAGATTTTTTGGAATTTTATACTAATACTTATAGTTTTGGAAACTTGCTTGACACTTATACATTGTTTAAGTGCAGTACATGTCATGTAATATCTTCCAAGAAGAAGTCCTAAACCAAATACACAATGTGAATAGATTACACACTAAGTAACATGTTCACATCTTTTAATGGTAAAACTTTGGTTTTTACTAAAAAGTATATGGGTTTTCAGTGTATATGGGAGTTTAGGATTTCAAAGTGTGTAATTGGGTTACTCATCATGTAAATTCTCAAGGGTTGGTTTTAAGTACGTGGTTTGGATGAAATTGTTATTTTCATTCATGCAAGCTTACTTTCTCTAAACCTAGATGCTCTTCTTAGTAAATTTTGGGTGTCTCCCTCTCATTTGGATAAATTTGTTCAGAAATTGATCATCATTGTTGTTGGATTCCTTCTCTATGAGTATGTAATCCTTTTGGTTCTTCTTTTATTTTGTTTGTAGGTATAATTTAGGTGTATATTTTTTCTCATATAGTTTTTTCTATCTATACTTTTCAGTTTCTTGACATGCCTTGTCTTTTTAATGACATTGTCTTTCCTATTGGACCCTCTTGTTGAAATAAACAAGGTTTATACCATATTGTGGTAGGTGTTTCTTACAATAGGTTAATTATTTTAATTCAATATCATTCTTGATAAAAAAAAATTACATTGTTCGTTGATTTGAGGTGATAAATGGTTTCAAAGGATTTCTTGGAAAGGAAAATGTTATCAAAAATGTGTTTTTATTTGAAAATGTATTTTCTTATTATGGAAATGGTTTTTAAAACACCGAAGAAATTTCGATTGTCTTTGAAATTTTTTTATGAAATTTTTATCATCATTATAAAAATTTATTGGAAAAATGCACACTGTGAATCTTGGGAGCATTCAAATAGAGACACGGGTTGTCGTAGTGTGTGTTGTGACACTAGTAAGTAACTTTTTATTATATCAACTGGTAGGTCTCAATATCTATTAGATCCAATGTATTTCAGTTTAGGATTTTTAGTGTCTAGTACACAATGTCTCATAGGCTAGAACCCACCATGAGGTGTTTTTTAATTTTTAATTAATATTTCTTAATTGCATGAATGTTTTTATCATGTATTGTTTCTCACATGTTTTTATATATGATTTTTTTATCACATAGCTTCACATAATAAGTTATTTCATGGATATATTTTTAACTATATACTACATGATAAATGTATATGATTTCCTTTTTTTATCACTTCTACTAGTCATATTTCCTGATCAATAATATGAAATGATTTTATTAAATCCAAAGGAAGAGTAAGGAAAAATAGTTTTTATAAATTATGTTGATTTATAAAAATTCTTTTTAAAACTGTTTTTTAGTTAGAATTGATGTATTCTTGATATTAATCCTTTTATAGAAATTTTGGTGGTATCAAACTAGGCCTTTTCTCACACCCTACTTGTGACTTTGGGTGTTTTAGATATTTTATTTCAGGATTCATGTAAAGGGGAGAGCATCATGTGGTTTGATAGGTTTTCTTGTTTTTACTGATTTCAGTGTAGGTTTTTTTGAAGGTTACTTTGGTTCATGAGGAGAATTGACTTACTTTCTATTTTAGCCTTTTTGGCTTGGATTGTATGTATTTTGTGGTATCTCATGTTTTTTCTCTTTATAATCTATATGTATTCCCTATTTTTAATATATTCAGAACTTGTTTCTATTTTTATATGTTACCAATATCATGTGACGGGCTGGTTCAAATGTATTTTCTAGTTAACATAGGTTTGTTCATAACAAGCCATCTTAGAGGGATTATATCACAGTAATCACTACCATCAACATTACATAGTTCATGTGCCTCAAGATTACACTAATGAGGTTTCTATGGACACCTCGGTTATGATTATCAATATCAAAACATACATTTAACTACATCTTTTTAAGGTACTGGGCATGTATCAAAATCCCCAAAAGATAGGATTTAAAAAAAATTACACTAATGATCAACGTGACTATGTCATCCTCGATGAAGTGCTACTTAGTAAGATCCCAAGGATCTTCATGTGAGTAATTTTAAGCATAGAAACAATAAACCCTAAATAGTTGATTAGATCTGAAGCCATAGTAAACATCTTCTCATCATCAGTGATCGCTGCTTGAATAAATATGAAGCCAAATTCCTCATGATTATCCACATGCACATTAAGAAACTATAGGAGCATAAATTGTAAAATTTCGGGTGCTAGCATGTAGATTTGAAGACACCTTCAATTATTCAATGATCACTAAATTACCTTTCTTATGATGCACAAGAGGGAGCTCAATCAGAATCATGTGGATTGTGATCTTATCTCTCTATAAATTGGGAGAGGAGAGAGAAGATCTCAAATACCATTCCACGAATAGTCACTTGGTGAGATCTTCTTCTCTGCTATTTATAGTGTGTTATGTAATTACTTAGAATTGTCTTCCCATCCTTTGAATAATTAACACTCTATATAAATGATATTTTGACTACTACACTGAGTCATAAATATCATTTATTGTTATTATCATCTTATTATAATAAAATATATATATTATGAGATAATACTTATGTCATTAACTTGACTCGTAGTTCTAGAAGATATTAAATGAACCTTCAATATTTTAAACTAATATTTTTTCATATAATATTTTCCATGTATTTAATTTAAAAATTGTAAATACATATAATAAATAAATTCAATGCCATTTATTCTTAACTTGAATAATATGAATTTATTTATTCCTTGTTCATAATAAATCCTTGGAAAAAATCTGGACTTCAGTGGTGGGGCCCACCATGTCCTGTATACCAATTCAATTGAATAGGACAAATTCTTGAATATGCTATTATGTGTAACCTTGTTAGCCCCTATCTCTATACAGTGAACATTATTCACATACCAAGAGTGGGATCTAGAAACCCATCTTGGCCCCTAAAGAGATAAGGATAGACATAGAAATCAAAACCAACCTCTGAACACCCACCATGTAATATAATCTCTTTGTATTTTAAATATATTATAAAGCATGACACACACCTATGTCATATACCTTTTCTTTATTTATTGTTTTTTGATCTAACTAGATGGATTTACCCTCAAATACAATGGAAATAGTCTTATGAAGTTACAACCATCCTGATCAACCGGGTTTGAGATATATTACTTCCTTAACCTATAAGAGATAAGTACTTTCTTGAACATTCAACCAATTTCATACCACCAATGACGAACCCAACACAAGATACCTCACCATGATTTCATTATCATGGTTTTTACCTTGGATCTAAGTATATGATCAAATGGAACACATTGGTAATGATCTCAATTCTGGAGACTAACACACATGTTCATAGGTAGGAACATCCAATAACACCCAAAACATGTGGTGTTCCTATTGGAAGGTTTACTCTCATGATCTCAATACTAGAGATCACCAAATGTGAACTTTATGAGAAGATGCCTCAATGCTTATGACCCCCCAGCACCTAATAGTCAAACATCTATAATGTCCAGTTAGTATGAAGTATCTAGACCATATGAAATATTTTTAAGATTAACATCATAGTATATCAAGGTTCTCATTATATTTTGATATCTTCTATAACCTTTTGATACAACAATTAATCAGTAGACATTACCATTAAATAGTGGATGTAGAAATGTATACACTATAATGGTAAGTGTAAATCATCCATGTCTATCTATATACATGATATGGTAATCAAAAGTATTGTATAGTTGGTTCTAGGGAACCCACTATTACACCTCTCCCACTGGCACTAGATCCAAACTTTCTAACAATCATTGTTAGATCTTGCATGATTAAGATCATGTTTCCTATAAGAAATTCCTTTAATTTATGGGTCTTCTATGTTTCTTCCATGTGGCTATTCTACTATATGCAACCTCATCTCCTTGAGTAAAAGCTCTCAAGAGATGGTATGCATGAGTATATTCATTTTTATCCACTATAAAAACTTGACATATTGTTCAGTAAGTGTATATTAATTTATATTATGATAATACTTTACTTACTATGTGTGATTCCAAGAATTGAAAAAATATTTGTGTATAACTACTTCTTAGCTTCCTCAGAAGCTGTAATGTACTCGGTATTTGTAGGTATGGCTACCATTGTCTTGAATGAGCTTGTCTTACTAAACACCTTAGTCTTACTATGGTATTAGATCAAATTAATCTAAGGAAGACTAGTTTTTCCCCACAATAACTGGTATCATTTCATCTCCTCTTACTAGGTACATATCCTTTGTAATTTCCGATGTACAATCAAATAGCTCTTACTGGATCACTTGCAGTTCTCTTGTATATAACTGATATTTTCCTAATACAAAGTTTATACTAGAAATATCAATTTTTTAATATATCAGGGAATCCATGATTGTTATATCTCTAAAGTGTATGGAAATCAACTCACCATGTTAATATCTATCTATGTCCGAGACATGTCTTCTTGGAGGGATTTATTTCATGTGACATTGGTAATAATTCTCTCTTGAATTGTTCTAGCGTAAATTTTTTCAATACCATGCCACTATATGTATGATTGACCAGGTCCTAGAAAACATTATATCTACCTCAATAGATTTATTTCCCTAGAACTTTAGATTCTAACTTAAGTCAATCACTAGTGAATAGATTCTTTCATTCTACCTGTAACTAACTTGAAGACCAATAGTTGCTTTCCAGATGTAACCAAACATATTTCACTTAGAAAACAACGGTGCTCCCACTAAAAATTGGTAAACATATGAAAATAATTCATTCCAAAGGAATATTCTATGATCGTATTGCTTAATTCAATCCTAAACTAGATTTTAGTAACTTGTAACCTTTATTAGAATTATGTGACATAACCATCCCCTTTGGGTTGCGTTGTATAGACATCTTCCATGATTGGTGGTCATGACATCAAATGCAAAATAATGATCATAGAAATTAGTTTTGAAAAGTATAATTATAATGTATTTGGGTAGAAAGACTTTATATAACCAATCAAGCCTTATTGGTACCACACTTTCACTATCTATGTATCCTATCACTTGAATACCCACTGTATTATTCAAAATTATAACCACCTTTTCATTTTGATACATGAAAACCATTATTGAATTTTAATTAGCCTTTCCAATATTAGATTATTTTTATATACTTCCAACCTGTAGGAAATATTATTATTCATATTGAATAATTTATCACCAGCCATGATAAATATAAAATCATCACTATGGTTTTATCCTTCCAACACAATATGTGTCTTTGGAACATTCTTATTCCACGTGACATGGGGAACTAATTCCTATGAAAACTACATGCCCATATTTGTCATTGAAAAAAACCCATGGAAATATTTCTCCCAATATCTTAAGTGGAGATGTGGACCCTCTTTTAGAAATTTAGTCTATAACTTAACTTCATCTATTATGTCATAGGAAATTTTTTCTTATCCTAAGAAACTTGTACGATTATTAACTCAGATACACAATGTTTTTGTTATTGATGCATGTTTGTTTATGACCTAACATTGTACATCCATGAACATGGAATAATGGATGTTCATCACAACAAAAATGTTATGATATCCATTAGTCATTGTATTTTGAATATGGTTATGGGACATCACCTTTATTTTCATATCATGTCTTCAAATATAATGGAAGTTTTTGCAAGGTGAAACATTTATAATACTTACCTCATGAATCTGATGTATAAAATGTGTGTTTAGTAATTTCTCCACAATACATTTTTATTGATCAAGGTTAACATGTAAGACTCTATCATCAATCCTCCTTGTTAACATCAATGTCATAAGGTTGATAAGGTAATGTGTATTTAAAAATTACTTCACGCTATACTATATTGATGGATAACTTCTTGGTCAATATATTCTTCAACATGTTGGCCCAGAGTAGCTTATATATTCTAACCATGCGTATATAATACTTAACCTTCACATTCCACTATTCCTTAATAACTTAAAGGAATCTAATGAAGTTTTTTTACCACTGTCCTACACATAGAATAGTTCATGCTTTCTTGCTGAACTAATTCAAAATCCTCACGGATTACCTTTATTTCTAAAAGATTCTTCACCCAAAACTAAATAAGTGTATATGTCAATAATACCTAATATTATTAGGTCAAATGAGTCTAAATACCCTAATCTGTATATTCTCGATATCCACTTTTATTTTTTCTTGAAAATGATTTATATTTACACAACTAGGTAAATAATTCTTATATTTATATTTATTAGGTATTGTCTATGATTCATGTATCACTAAACTATTGGTTAATTATAAAACACCACAAACAAAATTAATTCATGAACTTTGAATAATATCTTCTTGTGTCCAAATGACACATTAGATAAATGTTTTAGTTATACTCAATAATAATTTTATAAGAATCATTCACTTGTAAATATATAAGTCATGTACTTATCACCATTAACTTAGGGATCACCCTTTCTTAACCACTTTGAGAATAAACCTTACTTCTAGTAAGGTTTATATACTTACTTGGTTATTGAATATCAATACACATAATTGTAATATTTCATTGAATACCCAAGAAGTAAAACTAAAAAATTAAATAGATGAATATACCCAAAGAATAAGTGGTAACTTGGTTCTTTAATTTTGTTTATTGCAATTAAACTTCCATAATTTTATTTCATAATAAGAAAATAAAATATCCTCTTATTAATACCACTTTCACTGAAGGATGATGCAAATGTTCCCTTGGAATACCACTTTCCATTGGACTTTTCGCCTTATCATTCAGTTTTTTCCATAATAATTAGAGATTAATATGTATTTTAAATTCCTATTAACTTGGTGAACCTTACCTAAATAGGTAATGAAGCGTTTACTCAATACTATTCATTTTGTAACCTAAAACAAAACTAGATTAAATGACTGAAAATGATATAATAAATGGATCCATTGAAAGATCATGATCCATATTTCATTTTACACATGTCCTGTGTAGTCATCACTTTATTAATATCTTGCTTAAATTTCTCCTTTCAATCTTCTTGGATATTAGACTACATATTATATCACCCATGTACTAATGTGGTGACTACAAAAAACATCAAACATGGATGATAGAATTATGAATTAACCACCATATTATATATACATGAGTCTTCTATAAGCATTTTTACACCCTTACTTCATGAGTTGGCTTAATAGGTATTAATGACACTACTGCCTTGAATTTTATATAACATAGTATTGTGCATAAGAGCTTGTACTACACTTGGAAACTCGTTCTAGTGTGGACATTTGCTTTGTCTATTATTTATCAAAATATTTCTTGTGCTATAACTTTTCCTTTTATAAAAAAATAAAAATCTAGTAGATCGGTACTTTTATATCTTCATTATAGATTTAGACATTTATGATTAATTAAATCATTAAATGCCTTATACTATTTTATCGAAATTTAGGAACCCTCAGTACTAGAATTGGAATACTCTGTCACTTGAGTATTCTAGTGGAAGGAATCCCTGAACCTCCCCTCATAGTATACATGCTTTGGCTACACCACTACTTGGAGGGTTCAAGGTAGGCGTTTGACTGAACAACCATATTAACTTTTGGTTCCATGATATGTTGAGTGAAGTCACAAATTCTAAAATCATGACTTTATTTGCTCAATGATTTCCACAAAAATGATAGAAATTTTGATTTTTCTGATCCTTACTACCAATTTAGTTAATTAATTTCATCACCCTCGTTAGAAATCCTTGGTAGTAAGAGGTGACTACAACTTTAGCTGACGAGCACCCCAAACAACCGATTTTGTTCAGATTCAAATGGTGGATGGAAGTTATGACTTAATATTTATTTGAGGGATTCTATTTTGTTTTTATGTGACAAAAGGAAACAATTTTCAATTTGATAAAAATGTTCCATGTGATCACATTCATAAATGAATATGAAATAAATAAAAAATATCCATCACGTCACATGCTCATTTTATTTGTGCATAATTCTTTATTATTCTATGTGATTTCATGTAAACTACACATTCACAAAATAATATGTCATGAAAAAAATAAAATGATGGTGTGATAATGATCCAATACTAATGGTTGATCCATTTACTAAATAATGGATCAACCTAGAACCTAGGGGTAATACCTTTCACTGTATTTCTTGTGACTCAAGTTACATCACCTACCCATCCAATGAGTCAAACTCTTATCTAGTGCATTTCCATAACTTGGTGAAAACTACTTCACTACTCTTCTTCTTTATTATAGAACATTATATTCATGCAGATGAGGGGGTCTTGGGAGTACAAAATACAACTGATAATTGGACACACATGCCCTTACTCGTAAAATGACAGAAATGATTCACAAATCACCATTTATTAAATAATTATAACAAAACATTGAAATAATTTAGTTAATAAATTAAACAAACACTAGACATGCACTGGATAGTCTTTGGATCTTGACCAATCTTATATGCATGTATTTAATTAATTGTAAAAAAATTAAACTTATATTAAATATTTTTAAGGGTACTTTTATTGAATTAAAAATTCAATCATATTTTCAATTCAATATTTACATTGTTCAGTCTGGTAGATTAATTTAATTTTAATGAAAAAATTAGATCAATTAAATTATTTAATTTAACATCTAAAATAAATTCTTTTAACCCAAATATTAAAAATTTATTCTTAAACCCAAAAAAATATTTAATTAATTAAATTTAAAACCAAAATTAAATTAATTAATTTAATTAACCATTGATTATAAAAAAACTAGGCCCCAAAAAAACTTCGAGAAAGGCCTATGGGGGTCAGGCCGAACTCTCAAAGGCCCAATCCGAGGTGTGAAAACCCTATGCATGGGTATCCTGAGTTGGAAAGGCCCACCCAGACCCATTCCAAGTCCGATGGACCCACCCTGTCCTGTTTTAGGGTGGTTTCGACCATACAAGGGGTTACCTGTCCAAAGGTGGGTCGTCTCATGGGGAAAGAAGGTTCACTAGTGGGAAATTCTTTCCTACTAGATTGGGGTGAATGCAGTTGGCATGGGAGACACGAGGTGATGGTGGTGGAAGGAATCTATGACAACTATAGATGTCATCTTATGGTGGTCATATAATAGAAATAGTCATGGAAAGGATAGAATTTGGGTGGTTATAAGTCAATAGGAAGTTGATGCCGTGATTGGAGGTGTACTCAGTTGAGTAGAAAGGGGGATTCCTGGTGGAGGAACTCGGTCTGGGAGGTGATTGCAGTGCGATTCAGGTAGAGAGGTGCAGGGATCGACATATCTGGACTGAGGGTCTTTGTGAGGCATCTAAGCAAGAGCTACTGCTCCATATCTGAGAGATGGAGGTGTTAAGGCGGGGTACAAGAGTTGGTGCTAGTAGTTCCAAGAGGGGGGGGGGATCTGACACGCGCCATGGAGGTCGGGTCTGCTTGAATTTAGGATGGCCAGGGAGATAAGGTAGTGGGTCTCACTTGTGGGGTTCACTGGATTGGAGGGAGGTTGTTGGAAGAGCGATAGTGGCTAGATGGGGAGAAAAAATTGATAAATGGGAGGATAGGTTGGCTTCTAAAGGGTGTCTATGTGAGGCTCAAGCAGGGAGACATGGGGCACCCTCCCCTTTGAAAACCATTTTTTTGTTTAAAAAACATTAACCTGCTAAAGTCTTTTTTTTAAGTCTTCCACCCAACAATATTTGCATCCCCTTTTTTAAGTAAAATATTCTTAGTCTATAAACTAGTGTTTAAAAAAGTTTATTAATAATCAATGAACAATTGGTTAAAAAATCTAACGACCAAAATTCACTATTTTGATAATCATAGTATCTCTGATGATCAGATTCAGTAGTGGATACTGACACTGCAGTTCAAAGGTATTTAATTAACATATAAAATATATATTTTCTTCAAATTTTATAACCCAACGAAATATTTCAATTCACAAAGAAACTTTTGATGGTCATAACTTGGCCATCTAACATTGGATTTTCTCACTATCTGTGGTGATGGGATCAGATCGATTCCCTCTATTAAATTTAATGAAAATGTATTTTTTTCTCATCTTAGAAACATCATGTGTCCCTGTAATACCAATTGAAGATACTAAGTGTGCAATGGAAGATCCAAAAATGGTATTTTAAAAATTTTCCTCTAATGAATGACCAGACTACATCGTCATCAGTGAACTGCAACCCAGTAAGAGCTTAAGGATATTCACGTGAGGAATTTTAATCGCAAAAAAAATAAACCATAAATACCTGGTTAAATATGAATATGTAATTGACATCTACTCATCGTCCATGATCACTAATCAAATAATCTAAATCCGAATTCCTCTAGATCATCCACACATGATTTAAGAAACTATTGGACCACTAATCATTGAATTCTAGGTGCTAGCATGGAGATCTGACGACACCTTTAATGCTCCAATGATCACTAATCAAATAATCTAAATCCGAATTCCTCTAGATCATCCACACATGATTTAAGAAACTATTGGACCACTAATCATTGAATTCTAGGTGCTAGCATGGAGATTTGACGACACCTTTAATGCTCCAATGATCACTACATTGCCTTTCTTAGAATGCATGCAAGGGATTTTGAACCAAATCACCTAGACCATGAGCACATCTCTCCAGAATGTGGGAGAGGTGAGATAATATCTCAAAGAGCATACCATGAATAGTGACTTGGTGAGAGCCTCTTTTACTCTTTTTATAGTGTGTTATATAATTACCTGAAATTGCCACCCAGACCCCAAATAATTAACACACTATATAAATGATATTTTGACTACTATAGTGAGTCATAAATGTCATTTATTATTATTATTATGACCCTGTTGTAATATAATAAATAAATTATTTTCTAATACCAAAGTAATTAACTCAACTCATAGTTCCCACAAATAGTAAATGAACCTTAAATATTTTAAACTAATATTAATTCAAATAATATTTTCCGTATATTTACTATAAAACATTTAAATATTTATATTAAATAAACTCAATTCTAATTAATCTTAACTTGAATAATATGAATTTATTTATTCCTTGGTGATCGTATATCGATGGAAGAAACCCAGACCCCAGTGGTGGGGCCTATCATGCCCAATATACATATTCGACTGAATTGGATAGATTCTTGAATATGCTATTATGTGTGACCCTCTAGGCCCTTATCTCGATAGTAGTGAATAATATTCACAAACCAAGAGGGAGATCTAGAAACCCATCATGGCCCCTAAAGAGATAAGGATATTTATATCAATGATAACAAACCTACAAACATGCACTGTGTAATATAATCTCTTTGCCTTTAAATATCTCATAAATAAAGATGCATGTTGTAACGGCCTGAAATTTTGAATAAATTTTGTTTCCTAATTTTTGTGGGTTATTTTATTTTATACTAAAAAAATAATTCATTTAATAAAATGAGTATAATTAAATTGAGACCGTTGGGTTTCGACTATTATATGATAGCTGGTCAATATGACCATTGGAAACTAAATGTTACAATTATTTTCTATAAATACAAATGATCTTGGTTAATACAGAAAGAAGATTCGATTACCCCATCCAGTAGTCTCGGGCTGATCGAAGCCTATCTGATGGAACTTGGGAAGGAGGTAGCACCTTTGGGCTTTGCTCTGGACCAAACCCAAGACGAACTTCATCGTGTGAAGCTGGAATGGAATCACCTTCTTGATAAGTTCAAGCTGATAGAAATCACTACTCGGGCAATTTTGGCCGAGCCGCCCCAAGATTCTATCACCCTAGCACACCTTACTCTTAAGTTCTTTGCTGGTGTTATAATGGGTTATGTAACAAGACCGTAACTGCCTTGTGTAATCCATTATTTTAAATAAAAATTGTGATTTCTTCTTATGGTGAAGTTTTTGGATTTTCAAATGTACAGATAAATATAGTACGCATTTTATTGATGAATTTTAGAAAAAAGATATTTTTAAAAATATTTATGCAAACCTTAAATAATTAGTAATATATAATGATTTTCAAAAAATGGTCTTCTAAAGTTATGTTTAGTAAGAAATTTAGAGTCTAATAAGATCAACTTAATTTTTGATGAATAGTTAAATATGAATGGTGATTTTACACTTACGATTAGTAATGTGATCAAATGGAATAATTAACCTCACTTTGGAAAGTATTAATATAATTTAGGCACCTTGATTAAGTAATGTGATTCAATAAATTAGGGAAATAACTATTTCTAAAATTATTGGTTAAGTATTAGTTTTTTCGGGTGAATAGTTTTTTTATTAAAAAATTAAATCAAAAATATTTAGAAAATTATTTTCATAAAATGGAGTTAATTTTTTAAATTAGAGCATTGATATTTGGTTAAGGTGAATTTTTGGGATTTTTTCTAAAACAATTGAATTTTAGTGAATAGTGTTTTTTTGAAAAATTAAATTAAAAAGATTTAGAATTTTTTTTATAAAATGGAGTTCATTTTTGAATTCAGAGCATCTATATTAGGCTAAGGTGATTTTGGGGGATTTTTGTGAAAAAGTTGAATTTTTGGTGAATAGTGAAAATACAGTTTTTAGTTTCGGGTGTTTAATAACATCATTAAGGATGTAATAATTATGTTATCTTTCTGGTTGACTTAGAAATAGAAATATAAGGTATGATGTGTCCCAAGTGGCCAATACCATGGCAAAATACCATGGGCAAGCCCATGGTTTTTCCAATACCACTGATGAGGTGTCCCTTGGCCATTAATGACTTGTCCCCTCACTTCTCCTATAAATACCAAGACATTCTCTCATTCATTTAATTTCCAAAATCCTCCCCAACAATGTTTTGGTCTATTTACCTCCCAAGGAGTCCTCTTGAGGTTCACTCAAGCATCCCAAGGTCCCAACCTTCAATCTTTTGAAGTTACTCTTCAAGGTAAGGGATACTTTCACCCTTCTCTTTTAAGTCACGACCTCCTTTATGTTGTGTCTTATAATTTTCATATATTTGTGTTGAGGGTATGTTCTTATATGTTCTCAATTTTTTTCCATTTCATGTCTAATTATTGAGAGAACCTTTCCTCTCTCATCAATTTATTTTTCTGAATTTGTAAGTGACGTCGTTAGGCTACCGAATTTTTCATAAGAGAAATCGCATCTTCTATTTTCTTTCATGCTTCTTTTTCATGTGGTATGTCATTAAAATATCCATACCATGATCTTATTCAGTACCCATACAGTATTATGAGTTATTTATGAGTGGGTGATACTTGTCCCCTCTCTTTTCAATGTTTTCTAAAACCATGTTATATAGCAGTTATGCTGCAGAAATTTCATCTCAAAATTTCTATCTCTTTCCCTCAAAAAATTTTATTGTTTATTTATGTGAATACCCAGACTTATTTCGTTTCCATGTGTGTTCATAAATATATAAATATGATATATTATATTCTATAATTGACATACATATAACCCTCACTCCCTTTCCATGGTAATGATGTTATTTTTAAGCTCTTTTTAAACGCCACGATTTTGACATGAAACCCATTTCTTTGATTCCATTTGGGTTATTTTTGGAATTTTTGATTATGATCTATGTGGCTCACATGAAAGTAAATATATATTAAGGGTGATCCCTGATAGAGCTTTAATGCATTGGGTAAAGAATTAATCTCTAGAGATGACAAGTTTTATGATACCTTGGTGAATAACCTTGGTAATTTTTATAACACCTTGGGGATGGACCTTGGTGATATGTTCATGAATGTATAAATGAAATGTGGTATCCAAATATTCAAGTTATGTTAAAAGTATGTTTCTTTATGATATTCATATTCTTTCATTTCTCATGTCTTTATGTTTTTATTCAAGTTCTTATTGATATCACAAGTACATTGATTCCCTTGTTCACCATTACTGGGCCTTCTGCTCACCCTTTCCTTTGAAGTCTACCTCCAGGATATTATATGCAGTAAATATACATAGGATGAAACTTTGATGAAGCCTTACAAGTGGGTTATAAGAATGTTTTATGTTGTTTTTATGTATTATGTTCCTTATTTCCAAGACACTAGACTTTAAAGATCCCCTGTTTGTAAATGTAATGAAAAGTTATGTATTAAAAAGTTGGGATGCCATAGTTGGTCTCAAAGGTTAGTTTAGTTATTTAAGGAAATTAGGATATGAAAACTTTATGAATAACCCTATAGAGATGTTTAAATATATGAAAATTTTATGGTATTTTGGTGAGTATAGAGTTAGTGGTTTATCAAACAAATGCATCCCTGTCTGGATACGAGCAATTAAGGGCAGCTCTGGCACATATGTACATAGGAGTAAAACCCAAAAACACCACTTTGAGCTAGAATCGAATTGGAACTAGTGCACGACAATGGTTCTTACTTCACTCTTGGTTACGACACTTCCAGGGGAAATGTTTGGTTAATCAAAAGCTTTTTATGAATCATTATGAAGGAATTATAGAGAAATATAACTGTTTAAGCATGATGTTTTAAGACATAAAATCCTTTATAGTTAGAAGATTCATAAATGAAATATGTTTCTCACGAAGGATTTATTCTTTTAGAAAATGGTGGGCAATAGGAGGAACTGTGAAAATGGTGACCGCAATGGACCATGCACTGACGGCCCTCCGATGGATTCCAGAATGGAAACATTCATGCGAATGATGAACCAACTGACTCAAGTTAACGTAAATAACTTGAATCAAGCTAAGAGAATGATCTCACCATGAAGGGAACAAAATTCTGTTGAGTCCTTTATGAATCAATAACCACCAACTTTCAGTGGATCGATTGACCCATTGATTACTGAGCAGTGGATCAACTCCATCGAGAAAATCTTTTCTGTGCTCCACTATTCTGAGCAAGAGAAGGTCACCCAAGTTGTCTATCTCTTAGAGGGAGAAGCTGATCAGTGGTGGGAACTGATAAAAAACATGAGGCCAAAATTGGAGGTTGAAGCTATAGAGTGGGAAGAGTTCATAAGGATCTTTTTCAGTAAGTATTTCCCTCTTTCCATGAGAACAATAATGGAGAAGAAGTTTCTCGAGCAGAATAATAAGGAAAATGAATCTGTGGGAAGCTGTGAGATGAACTTCAAAAGGCTTTCATGATATACCTATAGCTTTGTCATAGATCCAAATGGTAAGTTTGATAGATTATTCAGTGGACTAAGACCTCATCTGTGGAAGAATCTAGCCAAACGGGACTATGATAGCTACGAGGAGATCATGCAGAGTGAGATGAAAGTCAAGATAGTGTTTGGTGAGACGTAGTGGTCTCAAAAATCAAATGACAAGAAGAGATCAATGGAGCCCAGCTTAGGGAATACTTTTGATCAGGGGAGAAGAGGAAAGCAAGTTCAACTTCCCACATGTAATAAATGTGGGAAGTAGAAATCGGGGAACTGCCCACTCGGGAGTGGGAAGTGCTACAAGTGTGGTAGAGCTATCCACATTATGAGGAATTGTCATGGTGAGGTGAAACCTCAACTTCCAAACACAAATGACAAGGGGAAGATGGTACAGGTGCTACCTGATTTCTAGTGCTTCAAGTGTGGACAACGTGGGCACTTTTCTAATCACTGTCCAAATCTGAGGGAAGTGGAGGGGAACCACCATCGGCCTCAATAGAGGACAAGGGATCAAGGTTGTGATTTCACTATCAAAATAGCTGAATTTGAAGCTCCGAATGATGTGGTAGTAGGTACTCTTATTATCCACTCAAGGCTAGAAAATACTTTGTTTGATTCTGGTTCTACGCATTCATTTATTTCCTCTATGTTTGCAAAGAATTTAGATTCAACCCCTGATTTTCTATAAGTAGAGTTATCAGTCAAGACTCTTGGTGGGACTATACATGCATCATTAGTGTTTAGAAACTCTATTATTTAATTTAGTGAGCACAATATTATCGCAAATATAGTAGTCATTCCCATGCTGGAATTTGACATTATACTAGGGATGGACAAGATCTCAAATTATAATGCTAAGATAAATTTTAGAAGAAAGGAAATACTAGTAGTATTGAATGGAAAACCTACAGTTATCTTCCAAGGAGAGATATCTCAACCTGATATTTGTCTAAAATAACCCCCTATATCCTTATTTATGGAGTTGATCGGTGAAGAAAAAGAAGATGATGATGTGAGTTTAAGAATAGAAAGTGTCCCCATCATCTAGGAATATGTTGATGTATTTCCAGAGGAGTTTCATGGACCTCCCCCTGAAAGAGTGGTAGATTTATCTATTGAGCTCATACCGGGATCTCATCCAATATCAAAGACCCTGTATAGGATGGAAAATGTGGAGTTGGAGGAATTAAAGAAATAACTCAAAGATCTTTTGGAGAAGGGGTTTATCCGAACAAGTGTGTCTCCTCGGGGAGAACCAATTCTCTTTGTGAAGAAGAAATATGGATTGATGCAGCTATTCATTGATTATAGAGAACTGAATGGGATCACAGTGAAGAACAAAGACCCTCTTCCAAGAATTGATGACTTATTTGACCAACTTCATGGATCTCAATTCTTCTTTAAGATTGATCTTCGATCTGGTTATCATCAATTGAGGGTAAAGAAAGAATATATTCCAAAAAAACCTTTCTGATCAAGATATGGGAACTATGATTTTGTTGTTATGCCCTTCGGATTGACTAATGCACCTGCTATTATTATGGATTTGATGAATAGTCTTTAAGGACTACCTTGATTACTTTGTGGTAGTTTTTATTGATGATATTCTGATATATTTCAAAAGTTGCGAGGAGCATGAGGATCATATAAGGGCTATTTTACAAACACTATAGAAGGAAAGGATTTTTGGTAAGTTCAGTAAATGTGAATTCTGGTTACAAAAAGTTGCTTTCTTGGGGCACATTGTAACCAATGAAGGAATTGCAGTTGACCCTGCAATGACAAAAGTTGTAGAGTAGTGGCCTTAACCTACAATAATAACTGAGATTCGTAGTTTTCTTAGATTAGCAGGATATTATAGGAGGTTTGTCAAAAAAAATTCATGACTTTCTAATCCATTAACAAAGTTAACTCACAAAGGGGTCAAGTTCATCTGGACAATGAAGTGTGAGGAAAGTTTCTAAGAGCTGAAGAAGAGATTGGTTACTTCACCTGTGTTAACTCTACCCTCAAGTGGAGAATGATTCATTATATTTAGTGATGCATATCTAAAAGGGATAGGGTGTTTCCTCATGCAAAATAACAAGGTCATTGCTTATGCATCTCGACAGTTGAAGAATCATGAGCAGAATTATCCTACGCATGATCTGTAGCTAGATGTGGTCATTTTTGCTCTGAAGATATTGATGCACTATCTTTATGGGGAGAAATGTGATATATACACAAACCATAAAAGCTTGAAGTATATTATCACAAAAAAGGAATTGAACATGAGACAAAGTAGATGGTTGTAACTTCTTAAAGACTATGATTGTTCAATTCATTATCATCCTGGAATAGCAAAAAAAGTTGCTGATGCATTAAGTAGGAAAGACCCAGTTTTTATTTCCATGATGATGATTCAAAAATATTCTTTGATTAATGACCTAGTAAAGCTGGACATGGGAATTATAAGGGAAGGGACATCATTAACCCTAACCCAAATGATTTCTCAACCATCATTACTAGAGAAGATCAAGAAAGCTCAGAAAGAAGATCCTTTGTTATAGAAGAAGCTTGAAGTTGTAAAGGGTGGGAAGTTTCCTGAGTTCAACATTGATCAAGAAGGTGTAATGAAATTTTGTACAATATTATGTGTTCCATCTATTCCGGAAATAAAGAAGGGGATGATGGATAAAGCTCATAGATCTACTTTATCTATACATCCTGGAAGAACAAAAATGTATAGAGACCTTTGTGATCATTTTTTGGTTGGATAATATGAAGAAGGAGATTGCTAACTACACTACGAGGTTCTTATTTTGTCAGCAAGTGAAGGCAGAGTGACAACTTCCTAAAGGGGTGTTGCATCCACTACCCATACCATCATGGAAGTGGGACAATATCACTATGGACTTCATCACTAATCTCCCGATGACATCCAAAAGAAACAATGCGATATGGGTTATTGTGGACCGTCTCACCAAGATTTCCCATTTTATCTCCATTCAGGAAGATTTCTCTCTCGAACAACTTGTTAGGATTTACGTGAAGGAAGTGGTAAGGCTGCATGGAGTTCCACTTTCTATCATATCTGATCGTGATCTAAGGTTCACATCAAAATTCTGGAGAAGTCTTCATCATGCTCTGAGCACTGAATTGAATTTAAGTACGGCCTATCACCCCTGAACCAATGCCCAATCTAAAAGGACTATTCAAATACTTGAAGACATAATGAGAACATGATCAATGGAATTTAAAGGTGGATGGGATCAACATCTTCTTTTAGTTGAGTTCTCTTACAATAATAGCTTCCACTCGAACATTCAAATGGCAACCTATGATTCTCTATATGGGAAGTGATGTAGAACTTCTACTTTATGGGATGAAGTTGGTGAGAGAAATATTCTTGGGCCTGATCATGTGCAAGAGATGACAGAAAAAGTCCATGCCATCAAACAAAAAATAAAGGCTGCTCAGAGTCGGAAAAAGAGCTATGCCAACAACCATTGAAGGGACTTGGATTTTGATGTTGGTGACAAGTTATTTCTTTGAATTTCACCTTGGAAGAGATTCATGAGGTTTGGGAAGAAAGGGAAGCTCAGCCCTAGGTATATTGGACCCTATGAAATCCTGGATCATGTGGGAGTAGTAGCCTATCGGCTTGCACTTCCTCAAAATCTAGGACAAGTTCATGATGTCTTCCACATATCCCTCTTGAGAAAGTACATATCTGACCCTTCACATGTACTAAACCTAGAGGTGGTACAACTGGAACATGACCTCTCTTATAAGGAGCATCCGGTGGAGATCTAGGATCATAGAGACAAGGTTCTACAAAACAAGACTGCCCACCTTGTTAAGGTGTTTTAGAGGAACCAAAAATGTGAAGAAGCCACATGGGAACCAGAGGAGTATATGAGGTAGAATTACCCACACATTTTATCCTTTGAGGGTATGAGTTAAAAATTTCGGGGATGAAATTTCTTCAGGTGGAAGAATGTAACAACCTGAAATATTGAATAAATTTTGTTTCCTATTTTTTTCGGTTATTTTATTTTATACTCAAAAAGACTATTTCATTTAATAAAATGAGTATAATTAAAATGAGACTATTGGGTTTCGATTTTTATATGACCATTGGTCAATATGACCATTGGAAACTAAAAGATACAAATTATTTTATATAAATACAAATGAACTTGGTTAATACAGAAAGAAGATTTGATGGCCCCATCTAGTAGTCTCGGGCTGATCGAAGCCCATCTAATGGAACTCGAAAAGGAGTTAGTACCTTTGGGCTTTTCTCTGGAATAAACCCAAGCCAAACTTCATCGTGTGAAGTTGGAACGGAATCACCATCATGAGAAGTTCAAGCAGATAGAAATCACTACTCGGGCAATGTTGGCCGAGCCACCTCAAGATTCTATCACCCTAGTACACCTTACTCTTAGGTCCTATGCTTGTGTTATAAGGGGATATGTAATGAGACAGTAACTGCCTTGTGTAATCCTTTGTTTTAAATAATAATTGTGATTTCTTCTTATGGTAAAGTTTGTGAATTTCCAATTGTCTGGATAAATATAGTAAGCATATTATTGATGAATGTTAGAAAAAAGATATTTTTAAAAATATTTATGTAACCCTTAAATAATTAATAATGTATAATTATTTTCAAAAAATGGTCTTCTACAGTTATGTTCAGTAAGAAATTTAGAGTCTAATAAGATCAAATTATTTTTTGATGAATAGTAAATTATGAATAGTGATTTTACACTTATGATTAGTAATGTGATCAAATAGATTAAGTAACCTCACTTAAGAAAATATTAATACAATTTAGGCACCTTGATTAAATAATGTGATTCAATAAAATAGGTAAATAACAGTTTCTGAAATTATTGGTTAAGTATTAGTTTTTTTGGGTGAATAGTGTTTTTTATATAAAAATTAAATTAAAAATATTTAGAAAATTATTTTCATAAAATGGAGTTCATTTTTGAAATCAGAGCCTCGATATTTGGTTAAGGTGAGTTTTTTGGATTTTTTCTGAAACAGTTGAATTTTCGGTGAATAGTGTTTTATTTAAAATTAAATTAAAATTATTTAGAAAATTATTTTTATAAAATGGAGTTCATTTTTGAATTCAGAGCATCTATATTAGGTTAAGGTGATTTTTAGGGACTTTTCTAAAAAAGTTGAATTTTCAGTGAATAGTGAAAATACAGTTTTTAGTTTCGAGTGTTTAATGACATCATTAAGGATGTAATAATTCTGTAATCTTTCTGGTAGACCTATGAATAGTAATATAAGGTATAAGGTGTCCCAATTAGCCAATATCGTGGGAAAATACCATGAGAATGGCCATGGTTTTTCCAATACCACCGATGAGGTGTCCCTTGGCCATTAATGACTTGTCCCCTCACTTCTCCAATAAATACCAAGTAATTCCCTCATTAATTTCATTTCCAAATCCTCCCCAATGAATTTCAGGTCTCTTTACCTCCCAAGGAGTCCTCCCAAGGTTCCCTCAAGCCTCCCAATGTCCCAACATTCAAGCTTTTGAAGTTACTCTTCAAGGTAAGGGATCCTTTCACCCTCCTCTTTTAAGTCACGACCTCCTTTATTTTGTGTCCTCTAATTTCCATATATTTAAGTTGAGGGTATGTTCTTATATGTTCTCATTTCTTTCCATTTCATGAGTAATTGTTGAGAGACCCTTTCCACTCTCATTAATTTATTTTTTTGAATTTTTATGTGACGTCGTTAGGCTGCCGAATTTTTCGTAAGAAAAATCGCATCTTCTCTTTTCTTTCATGTTTCCTTTTCATGTGGTATGTCATTCAAATAACTGTACAATGATCTTATTCAGTACCAATATTGTATTATGATTTATTTATGAGTGGGTGACCCTTGTCCCCTCTCTTTTCAATGTCTTCTAAAACCATGTTATAATACGTTATGCTGCAGAAATTTCATCTCAAAATTTCTATCTCTTTCTCCCAAGAAATTCTATTGTTTGTTTATGTGAATACCCAGACTTATTTCGTTCCCATGGTTGTTTGTAAATATATAAATATGATATATTTTATTCTGTATTTTACATACATATAACCCTCACTCCCTTTCCATGGGTTATAAATGACATAATGATCTTATTTTTAAGCTCTTTTTAAACGCCACGATTTTGACATGAAACCCATTTCTTTGATTCCATTTGGGTTATTTATGAAATGTTTAATTGTGATCTATGTGGATCTCATGAAAGTAAATGCATATTAAGGGTGCGACCTGATATCACTCCAATTCATTGGGTAAAGAATTAATCTCTAGAGAAGACAAGTTTTACGATACCTTGGTGAATAACCTTGGTAATTTTTATGACACCTTGGGGATGGACCTTGGTGATATGTCCATGAATGTCCGAATTAAATGTTGTAGGCACATATTCAAGTTATTTTCCAAGTAATTTTCTTTATGATATTCCTATTCTTTCATTTCTCATGTCTTTATGTTTTTATTCAAGTTCTTATTGATATCACAAGTACATTGATTCCCTTGTTTACCCTTAATGGGCCTTCTGCTCACCCTTTCCTTTGATTTCTATCTCCAAGATATGATATGCAGTAAATTTACATAGGATAAACATTTTATGAAGCCTTATAGGTTTTTTATAAGAGTGTTTTATGTTCTTTTCAGGTATTATGTTCATGATTTCTAAGACACTAGACTTTTAAGATCCTCTGTTTGTAAATGGAATGAAAAGTTGTGTATTAAAAAGGCAGGATACCATACATGCCCATGTCATCACCCTTTTCTTGATTTATTATTTATTAATATAACTGGATGGATTTACCCTTGATTTCCATGGCCATGGTCTTATGAAGGTGCTAACATCTTGATCAATCGGGTTCATGATATAGTACTTCCTTAACCTGGAAACGAAAAAAAAATCATGACAATTCAACCAATGTCATACCACCAATGACGCACCAAACACTAGCTGCCTCACCCTGATATCATTATCATGGTTTTTGAATTTCATCAAATTACAAGATCAAATGTAACACATTGGTAATGATCTCAATTCTAGAGACCAATACACATGTCCATATAGAGGAACATCCTATGACACCCAAAATATGTGGTGTTCCTATTGGTGGGTCTTTCCTCATGATCTCACTAATAGAGATCACCAAGTACGAACATCAAGAGAATATGTATCAATTCTTTTGTTCCCCCGACAATTGATAGTCAAACATCTAATTTTTTCAGTCGGTATGATATATATAGACCATATGACATATGTTTAAGATTACTTTCATAGTATCTTAAGGTTCTCATTATAGCCTAGGATCTGCTATAACCTTTTGATATGATAATTAATATAAGAAAATTACCATTAAATTTTGGATGCAGAAATATCTAAACTATAATAGTAAGTGTGCATCATGCATATATAACTGTATACATGATATGGTAATCCAAATTTATGTATTTTTGGGTCTAGGTCATCCACTATTACAACAATTTTTTAGCTATATTTTCTCAAATGCTCTGATTGTTTAATTTAGAAACATTTCCTAGGAAATGTGGCTAAACTAGCCATGTTTTAAGCAACATTTTAAAACATTATTAATAAATATTTATGTGTGTGTGTGTTTATAATATATGAATACTATATTTTTATTCACTGTTATTAACAATATATATATACAACATAAATATAAATATATAACATAAATACATACATACATATATATATATATATATCAATAAATACATAAATATATATATATATTACAATATCATATATAACAAAATAAAAAATAAAAAAAATAAAAAAAATAATAACAATATATATAATAATAAATATATATATATATATCACCAAATATTAATATATAACAATATATAATAATATAATAACAATATATAACAATAAATAATATCAATATATAATAAAAATATATAAAAATAAATATGTAATAATATAACAATATAATATTATAATAATAAATATAATAACAATATGACGGTAAATATAACTATATAAAAATAAATATTATAAAAATAAATATTATTATATTATTATATTATTATTAATATAGAAAAATTATTATAAAAATTATGAATAATAATATAATAATAATTTTATAACAATAAATATAATAACAATAAAACAATAAATATAACAAGAATATATAACCATATAATATTATAACAATATAATATAATAAAACTATATTATTATAAACATATAACAATAAATATTATAAAAATAAATATAATAACAATATTATTAATATATAAAAATATAATAATAATATATAACTATATATATAACATAGATATATATTTTTATATATAATATATTAATAATAATATATTTAAATATTTGAAAACAAAGCTTGTGTGTGTGTTTTATTTTTATATATATTAATAATATATGATATGTAAATGATATATTAATAATATAAGGTTTGACTTGTTGGGTGGTGGTCCAATATAAAAACTTGATGTGGGTTGTCTATGTATTAATAAGTAAATAGGGGGTAGGGTGCTAATTAGTATGGGCAGGGGGTGGTCGTTAGTAGTTACAAGGGTGGGGGAAGTGTGGTGGTCAGTGTAGTCATTGGAATGAGTGTGGGGGTATTCTTTGGTCATCAATGGTTATCAAGTCATCGCCTTTGGTCGATGGTGTGGGGGTCATTGTCGGTGGCACAACAGTGCGATATCACAACGGTGATGATGATTGATAGATTCTAGTGGTAGCTTCTATAGAGGGAAATGTCCCCTATATATATAATAAAAATTACCAACATTTTAAATAAAGTAGGAAAAAATATAATTACCAACATTTCTTAAAATAAGGTGAATGACTATAAAATGTAGGGGGATGGTTTCCAAAAAATATATAAAATAAAATTTACCAATATTTGAAAAACCTTGGTAAATAAAATGAAATTTCCAACATTTCAGAAAATATAGCTAATTGACTAATTAGCTACATTTATAAATGTAGCTAATTAAAAACTAAGAATTTCCCTATATTTTTAATTAACATAGGTAAATTCTTGAGATATGATTTAAAATGTAGCTAATGCAAAAAAACATAGCTGAATTACAGTTTTTTGTAGTGTATTTAGGTCATGGGTCTTAGGAGGAGATCTTGTCAGTGGAATCAAACTCACCAACATCAAGAACATGCCTATATTATTAAACCATGAAAGGAAGTTTTTCATCACATTTTAATGATGTTTTAAGAGTAGTCTCATATCCCTGCTCATACTGAACAAACCTTCTAATATTTTTTGGTTGTATTGAGAGAAACATGCCGATATATTTTGTCATACACTATGGATAATTCTTATATTCTTTCCCATGTATATAAAACTCATCAACATGTCCTGATGAACACCATCGGATAGGAATGGGCCCATTTTTCATTCCAATTAAATTGTTGGATAATATCCTTATTCCTACTATATAATCACATTATAAAATACTAGTGTCAATAGAATGGTTGACTTTTATCCCTTCCCTCATCTTAAAAATATGGTTCTATATTCTAGAAACAATGGAAGGTGATCGTTCACATATTTCAAAATCTATTAGGGAAAGATCCATATCCGTACTCTCTCTAATATTAAAGCGGCCCATTGGCATACCCTAATAGATACTCAAGAGTGGTTCTATATTCCTATTCCCATTTAGGAGGATTTTCAACATGTCTTAAAGAATGATAAATAATAGGACTAATATTATATTCTTATTTCAACAGAATTTTGCTAACATATACTTCCAACCAATTTTGAGAATGCTCATATCCCTTCTAACCTCATATGAACTCTTTAGAACATTATAGTGGTTTACTAGAAAGAGGCCTATATTCCTTCCCCTATTTAATCCAAGTAATTTTTACACATATCTCAACATCAACCAAGAGGCAAGATCAAATTTCTACTCATTCTGAATAATCTCACTAGCATATTATTGTGGTGATCAAAGGTTATTCTCATATTCCTACACAGTTTTCAGGAAATATGTTGAAATATTCTAAAGTTTACTCAGGAGTCTACTAGGAGGTATCCGACATGGGAATGTTTTTATACATATTTCACAACCCTAGTTTCCCAATGAATAACATCCAAGAAGAAATCTCACCAAGGGAAACATAAAACCCAGGAGAAGGCTTGTATCCTTACCCTAAAAATGTGGATGTTATTGAGGACCTTCAATATATCTTCATAGTGTACCAAGAATATTTTTTCTCGTAATTAGAAGGATAATGTTGTTATTTTCACAATATTACTCCCTCAAATACTACAAGAAATATCTTTGGAGGTCCTCCTTATAGTTTTTTCCACAAAGGTCCTCCCCATAGAAACATTAAGGTTGATTATGGGATCATTTCTCATGATTTGATATAAAAAATACACCTCATAGTTATAAGATCAATTAAAAAATGTACCTCCCTTTCCAATTCATCAAACATCAGTAACCATGAAGGTCCTCATCTTAGAAACCAAGTCATTCACCCTAGAGGTCATCCCTATGGAATATGTTGCAAAGTTCCTCTTTGCAGATTGACATTAATCTGGGATAGAAGTCCTCACTGCCATATAGAATATGAATATGACCATGATGGTCCTCCCCATGGAATTCACCTTGAAGTTCCCCCTCATAGTGACATACCAATTTTATAAGAAGGTCCTCCCCTTAATGGAACTACTTTGAGAAGACTATTATATCGAGAATCACTCGAGAGATTGAGGCCATTTACACCAAGTATCTCATCCCTTGTAGGAAAAATCTCTTCTAAACAGAAGTATAGTTTGAGGAAACATTCTTCATCTATGACACCATTAAATATCCTTACCATCAATTCAATATAATAGATTCAAAAGAATCCCACTTCCCTTGATAAGGTATCTGGGAAATGAACACTTGGATCCCATCAAGTGTAATAATCCCACTCAAAAGGTGAAGAGAATGTTATGGTTATGAGGAAGAAACTAGCTAAAGGAAATTTATTATTTATGTTATAGCCCATAACTACCTCTCAATATGAAATTCTAGAGACTTTGAATGATGAATGTATACATTACAAATGCCTAAATTTGTGGAAAACACTCCTCCATCTCAAGAAAAAATACTTTTATTACAGGAAGTATGCTAACCATGCCAACGGGATGAGTAAAATCTATAACCAAATAAACATGGATAACCTTTTAGTCTTAGGAAATCCAATGTTAGTAATTCAGTTTTATGATCTCCTACATGAATTCCTTAGCACTTTGAAGACTTTGTGTTGATTGTTGATGACCTATATTACATACACATCTAAGGTTATAATGAAGTTGGGATTCTATATTTTACCATGATCCATATCCAAAAGAGTCCAACAAGAAAGGCATCATGAAATTTCATCACCTTGGGATGTATTTTAGGCCCATGTTCTATATATTTCATATGGTTTATCCAATATAATATCTCCATCTCTAAAGCATAGAAATTGTGTACTCTGTGAGAATGATCTATTGATAGACTCTTACACTAAGCAACAACAAAAAAATTGAATGAGCCCCACATATGAGGAAAGAAAAGTTCACAATTATAAAAAAACCCCTCAATGGAAAGTTTTCCACACTCAAAAAATGTTCTAAATATATCCTATTATTAAACTAAAGAATGAAAAATCAAGAAGGTAGTCTTGATGGCCACTTCAGTGGGAATATGAGAGTATCCCCACCCCATAGGGATGGGGGCACTTTTACCACCACCAAAACCACTCATGGGATCGTTAAATACTTAGTGGATCCAAAATATAATTGTGAAAAAACCGAGTCGACCCCAACCTATAGAGTTGGAGTAATTTATATCACAACCTTCACCTCCTCCATAAAAATATATATTATCTATTCTAGTGGAAACATTCATAATTTAATCCTTTAGGATTACTTCCATAATATGAGCAATCCATATCATTGGGGATGTGTAGGGTGAATACTGCTAGGGACTCTATTTTCATAACACTTTATAAGTAACTTATAAAGGAGTGTTATAAATAAAAGGGAATACCCCACAGGGTTCACAAGATGAAATAGTCCCTCAAGAAGAAATACACATAAGAGGATTGCAATTTTTCCCTTAAAATTGACTCAAAATGTTACCTGTCCCCTTACATTTCTAATTAAGACATAGTTTCTTTAATGTATTATGCATTAGTAATATCATTAGAACTAGAAATGCAAATAAAATAGAGCATGATGTAGGTGTGGAAAGAGAAAATGAGGAAACCTCTTCCCAAAATATGGTCCACAGTGAAATACATGAGGAACGTGTGTATACCTAGTATCAAATAAAGACTCAAAATCCTAGAGATCCTCCAAATACATAGTTACCACCTCTTTAGTTAACTTGAGAAAAAGAAAAAATGGAAGGGTGTGGTCACATACCACCATTCCTATGTAATTGAGGATCTTACTTTTGAGGAGAAATTATCCTGATATGAAAATGAATTGGAGGAAAAAAGGAGAATCAATACCAAATTACTCATAGGCAATATTCCCAATAAGTATAATTTCATGGAGGAGACTAATATATCTTCTCAAATTAATCTACTTAATCTTGGGAAATATTCTCAACCCATGAGGAAGGATTCCAATCATCCTACAACATATGGGTATAAAAAACTAGTCTTTCTAAACCCAATGACTAAGGTCTACCAAGAATTATCTTAACTAGGTTGGCAGCTAGATCCATGTTAGGTATGATACCCCAAGCAAGCTCGTAATAGGCATCAACAATACACATGGATGATTTGAACATATTAGTATTTTCTTATTACCTCTACTCAGGTGTCATCCTAGATAAGTACCTTTCTCAAACTCCATGACTCCAATGAGTCCTTGGTTTAATAAACTGAATCCATTAGATGATGATATGAATCTGTATATTTTTATATGAAACCATATCCTCAATGGTTTGATGAAATCTCCCCTCCACACCTCCACCCAAGTTAGAGAACAAAAAATACTTGATTTTCAATAAAACAAGACACCCAGAACAACATTTAGCACATCATATGTATCGATGTGGCCCCCTAATGGGAAAACATGAAAAGAAATAATCAATAAATCTCATATACTATGTACATAATCTAGAATGATCAATGTTTCTCTAGTATAGAAATATACTATTTGTGTCCATTATAGGATGATATGAGCTTCATTACCAATTTCTCTATCAATTAAACTCCATAATGAGAAATAATATTATCTTATTTTTCATTAAATTTAAGAAATGTGGGAATGATAGAGTCTGAATTACTCTCTGAATATAAAACTCCTACAATAAAAATCATTAGATATTTTTATATAAAATATATGTGAAGAGTCATAAATTCTATTTATCCCATTGAAATACCCAGGTAGATTTTGAGTGTTTCCATCGATTGAAAAAATGTTGTAAGATGCAATCCAACACATAAAGGAAAAATCTTATCTGATGATTCCAAATTGGGGAAAGAGGTTTTGTAAAGAAGAAACAAAAAATCCTTATGCTTAGTCTTGTTCTGATATCTATAGTCGTGAAATATAAAATAATGCCTCAACTTGAATGAAACAAAAATTATCAACATCAATGATGGGAGGTAATAAAGAAAAATTTTCATTCACTATTCAAAAATGAGAAGAATATATTAAACTCTTTCTGAAAATAGAAATTCCTAGGTTACTCTATCACTACTATGGGAAAAAATTTCATAAGTTTTTGGAGGCCAGGAAATCCAATGAATTTCGTCTCAATGATCACCCTGGTTATTTTATCTACCATTTAATGTCTGGGAAAAGACTCTAGGAATGATTTATCTTCAAATACATACTATTGAAGATAGTTAATTTTTAGGAATTAAAATTGGGTATACCAAAAACCTATGTTACTTTTTTCTCTACCATATAACTAGAAGAAGAGGGGGTGAAAAAAATTCCAAAAATATGAATAAAAAGTTTAGATTGTTGGATGAATAAAAAATTAGTTAAATAGATATATTACATCCTTAGGATACAACTAAATAAAAAAATGTGACCCTAGTTCCCTCTATGATAAAAAACATAACTCTTTCATTATTTTAATCTACCAAAATTTTGTATTTTAAGAACCGTTATAATGGGGTCAACAAGAATAATGCACCAAAAGAATAATCCTTTCTAAATCTCAATCCAATTTAAACTCCTCATGACTTACTATCCATGTCATTGGGATGATGATAACCACTCCAATAAAAGGAATTTTCATAAGATGAGGATTTTCAACATGGTTCTGTCAATATGATTTACTTGGTGAACCCTTTTCCCAATGAAGAATATGAATATAAACAAGAGTTTACTACCTAAAACCAAGGAATAGGTCACAAAGGATGAGGAGGTAAAATAATATGAGTGTGATATAGATCTTGACATTCATGAAATTTCTATACTAAAGGCTTTAGAATCCACAAGGTGGGAACTTAATTGGGCTCAACAGGAGGAAACATTACTCTTAAGTCATCTAGAGCATGATCAAATCGAATTTTATTGGAATAATGACTCGAAAATGTGTTCATGTCTAGTCCACATACAAATTTAGGAGGTTCATCTCATCTTGGTCAATAAAAAGAAAAAATTCCTTCAAATTTTAGTTAGGGAAATAATCTTACATCATAAGAAACCTCATCCACCAAGTCTCTAGCCAAGTAGTAACCTCATGATGGGAAACAAAAACCTTGGTCTCAATGTATGATATTTTCAAATAGATTAATATCATTACATACAAGATTTCAATCATGGATTCAATTCATATTTTAAAGGTTCTTTGAGAAGTTATCATTGATTCCCTTTTAATACCTCAAGAGATTGAGGCTAAGGTATTATTTGTTGATGTGTATCGTGTAGAGACCAACCATGTTGAATATCAAATGTCCATCTTCTTCGCACAAAAAAAATTAAGTCACCATATAAAGGTAAATAAGACCCTTTTATGTTTATGGAAAGTTACACGACATCGATTTTCATTGGGATATTATTAATAATGGTTTTAAAATCAACATAATATCAGTATAGAACCTATGACACTTGGATATTCTTGATTATAACCTTTCTTCATTCAATATAATAATCCAAGAGTTTGAAAAGAGTGAGAAAAAACATATTGACTGAATCAAGCTAAAATATCAGACTGGATACTTCTTCATAAACTCTGGACTCATGGTTATCTTCTAATATACAACATTTAATGATCTATTGGGAATAATGTGGATTAAATTTTACATGGAAGTGCCTTTATAATACCATTAGTGCATCAAGTACTCTTTTAGTGGGAAATTTTGAGTGTTTTATAATGATAATGCTGCCTTTTGTCTTCAGAATCTAAATATATAGTTGTAATGTTTTATAAAATGGAGGGTAATCATTTAGTGATATATAATGATATCAAAATTATTTCCACCAATGGTTTAGATATTTCTCCCAATAAACCATTTAATGCACTCATTGAAGAATATTTATTTCCCATAAATTTTTTTCAAGGAAATAACTCTATAATTTGGAAGCCGCTAGGTAATAAAGATCATCCCCTACCTCATGATATAACTCCTGTCAATTAAGCCTCACTAAGTGGAAGTGGACTGTAATTGTAGTGAAAATTATACTGATCCGTATAAAAATCATCCTTCTTTTTTATTAGGATATAAAGAAGGCCTAGAATCATATTTAAGATATAAAGGTAAATCTATATCGTCTATAAAATCTGAAAATTATCCTATAACATATTCATATTCTCAAGATGTTATTGCATAATTTTTTCCCAATGATAGTGAGGAGGAAATAAAAAATATCTAGGATTCCCCAAAAAATGATATCCTTGCATTGACAACCATGGGATCTGGAGACACATCATTATCATTCATAGAATATGAAAATTTACCTATGTTATCTCATAGATCAAAAAAATATTCCATAATCTCCCACCTTTTAATTATATTGAGGAACAACAATGATGGAGAGAATATCTTAGAATTTTTCCTCTAGTATTTGAGTAAGGAGTCTCTACTATTATTACTGTTCCCAAACAAGTGAATCTAGGTACTAATGAAGATCAAAGACCTATGCTGATCAATGCATCCATTGGTTCTGAGGAGAAAGTGACAAATACCTCATTTGTAAAGAAACATTGTGATTTATTCATCTATAATTATATAGATATTCATATACTGGACCCAAATATGTCTATCAATTATTTAACTCTTCTAGTGGATCATTTGGGGTTTAATAAGGTAGTTGTAAGAAACAAAATTTTCTCTGAGGTATGGATTTTTTAAATTTAGGTCAAATTATTTGTCTTGGACCTAATATAGATGTTTAATAAGATCATTATAGTTTCAGGGGTGTGTGGGGCTTGTTCAAATACTAGAGACTTGGTTTTTGGAAAAGGAAATTGGTCCACACAATTATTAGAAACCATGAAACCCGGTTTTCATGATTTGAATAACATTATGAGGGATTGAAAAAGGGCTTCAAAAGGCCACACAGTTTCATGAAACTATATATCCTGAGGTGCATGCTAGTGTGGGGGGGGGTTGAAACTTTTATTAGAGTAATTTTATAAAGTGTTCACATGGTTATTCAAACCATGAACATAAAGCCATTCAGGGCCCCTCCTTAGATAGTGGGAGGTTCAGGAATGGCACACGGTTTGTCCAACCGTGCAGAAAAATTGTGTGACCATGTAATTTTGGGTTGAATTTACGATTTCTCCCTTAAAACCTATTAAACTCAACCCCCTCCTCTCCTCTATCATTTCTAGTGGAAGGAGACTCTATTTTATCCTATTGGATCTACCTAGTTCCCTCTTCATAAAATTTTTTCCTAATCATTCAAGTATTCTTGTATTTAGGCATCGATCATCTAGTTTCGTAGCCACCAATATGTTCTTCAATCCTTTGGCTCAGTTCATAATTTTTTCCCTCGATGATGCTACCTTGATGTGGTCTCATATTCCCTATTTTATAGGTATATTTTTTTTATTTTCTCTCGATCCAAGACAAATGGAGGGCCTATATTGTAAGAGAAGAGTACTACAATCTCAAGGTAGGTGGTCTAGTATTTCTCACTTAATGTCTTAATGTTCTATAACATGAGTTATATGTCACATGCCAGATTCATTGTTAATTTTTCAAAATTACACCTAAATTATGTAAAATTTAATTCCTATGATAGAAGTGATCTAGAGATCCCTTATTTTGGTTGGGTTAGCTCCCTTCATCCATTTCCACCCTTCAAGGTGTGGCCATGGAATTTCAATGATATAGTTAAATGATTATATGGCTAAATAATCTTCTAAATTATTTTGGTGAGACTCCAAAGTGAGAAAATTTTATTTATTTAAATTTAATGTAAGTGGTATGGTCATGTTACCTGATTAAATAGACAATGTTTACACCCTTGTAAGAATAAAGGTCAATAGTTGTAAAACCTATTTGACTGGAAATTAAATTGTGAATTATAATGGTCATAGTGCCCCTTGATAATTATTGTTAATGGGAATGATAACCCTCATTCTTGTTCTATATTTATGGGAATGTAATCCATTACTAATAATGTAATATGAGCATGGATACCCTATAAATGTGATACTTAGACATGACGACCCTTTATATATATATGTGTGTGTGTCTATGATATGGGCGTAGAGACCTTATACTGTGATACTAGGAATAGAATCCCCTAATCTTGTGATATTGGTCATAGAGTCCCAATACTATGATATTTGGAATGGTGTCCCTATACTTTGATAATGATCTTGGTGACCCCTGTTGTTTTGATACTAGGCATGATGTCCCTATATTGTGATATTGGTCATGGTAACCCTATTTCTTTGATATCAGGTGTGGAATCCATTACTACTATGATATAGAGCATGGGATCCCTTAATACTATGACATTTGGAATAGTGTTCCTTACTATAGGGATATATGGAATTGTGTTACCTGATTACTTATTCAGAGATATCCCAACATGGGTCGAAGTAGGTAGTGTCAATCTGGTTTTCTCTAGGAACTAGCATTGACCAATTTACAGTTATTATTACTAATTTTCATTATAATATATGAACACTTCCATTTTATGTACATAAACTAGATATATATATATATATGTCATTGGAGGTGACCTACAAAGTCTATTTCATACCATATCTAGGTCGCTAATGGCATCGGGGAAGACTATAAGCTTATATGTGTTGATAAGGGGAAGCATCCTTCTATGGATGGGTGATATTTCTCATTGCTTAGGATGGGATCTTGGTAGCAGATGATTGGGCTAGAACTCGAGATTCTTGGATATATTTTGGACTTTTTTATTTTTGTGTATCATGTAATACTTGACTACCTTCTTCAATGTATACAAGTTTTCCTTATTTTATAGAAATGTGACATCATCGTCTTTGGTATGTGATTTAGGTTATTGCTTCTGATTATTATTTAGTTCCTTTAATTTTTTACAATATTTTTATATCTTTATCATTATTTATATGCTTCCACTATTTTATTTGTTGATTACACCATATTGGTACTCTGACCAGAGGAAATAGTCTCCCTAGAGACACACCCTAGACCCTTGCTTCTAGTCAGTAGCTACTTCCATATAGGGAGGTACGCTTGAGGCCATGTGTTCCCCTGGGTTCGGGGCTTCTTTGAGTATCACCCAAGTCTGGGACATCATAAATTTGAATCATAGTTTTCTCTTCTTTACATAATGTTTTGTGATAATAGACAAAAGATTAGGAACACTTATAAATTGTTTATGAGTTGTGTTTGGGTGTAGCTAACCCAAATTTAGAGAAATATTGAGTTTCTTGGAATAAGAATTTTTATTCCTTATTTTTTAATATTTCAGTTGATATCCTTTCACCCTTTTTTGACACACAAGATATGTGATGGTTATTATATTTATTATGATTAGGGATTTGATTTTATCCTTATCCAGATGAGATGTGGGAAATGAATCATTTATCATGCATCATTTTAGGAACCTGGTAATAAATTCACATGTCATTCATATGACATTCCATATAGAATAATTGTTTTGTTTTCATTGAACTTGATTTCCATGAGTTTTTTGACTATTTGAAATATAATTTTTATTGGCTAAGAATTCTTCTAGGATATAGAGAAACATAGTTGGTACTTAGAGCGTCTATCTTAACCTAAATAGTGTTTTACTATTTATTCTATAGTATACAACCTAAGAAATAAACTATAGAACATTGAGTCATGGACCATTGGTCACATGGACTGGAATGTGTTATGCTATAGATTAAGTGGATGCCACATTTTGGTTCATAAGGTGCATGGGACCTTATGGATTTGAAATGGTGAACCACTTGGTTCAATAGTTTAAATAAAATTGTGTCATTATCATAATTTTAAAATTTTATTGAAATATAAAGCATAGAGCTTGACCTAGTCTCGGCATTAGTTGTGGGAAGTAGATATCATCTCTTGTGTTATTTATAAATGTTTCTATCACACGGAACTGACTCTTTAATATGGAAGAGGGGTTTGACTATTACATAGGAAGGTTTTTACCTATATTATTCATGTATTTGCAATGTTATCACTATTAAATAATATTTGTGGCTTGTGTTTGGAATCTGTATAAAAATTCCACCATGATGTCCACTTATCGTACGATTGGGGTGGTGATGACCATGATATGGAGGCGGTGGACCCCGAGCCACCAATGATACCTCCAGTAGTGATGTCTATTTAAACTCTTACTATTCATGACATAGGTAGTGATTCCCAGTTTTGAGGATATTTTCTATGGATGATACATACTATATAGGGAACTCTGCACTCTTATCCTTCTATGGTCAAGTTTATGCAAGAGTTCTAGTAGTAGGATACACCCATGTTTTTAGGGGATGGAGGATCACATGTTTTAGATCTATAGATCAAGAATCTTATGTATATATTTTAGCATCTGGAGACACCTCCTAAGAGGAGATTGAAACTTTTTATGTGTATGCTTCAAGGATTCCCCAACCGATGGTGGGATATTCTAAACCAAGTGGGTTAGTATCAGGAAGTGACTTTGAGAGATTTTAAGTTATGCTTTGTTGATTATTTCTTTCTTGAGACCCTATGGTGTGATCATGCATGGGAGTTAAGGAACCTATAGAAGGGTTCTATGATAGTTATAGACTATTCGACTCATTTTACAGAGCTTAAATGCTTTTCACCCATCTATATTGCTAATGAGATAGAAAAAGTGAGATGATTTGAGGATGGTCTGAGACATATTATTCATTATTAGGTAAACATATTTCAGTTGACGAATGTATATGATATAGTAAACCAGGATATTATCACTGAGTGAAACTTGATGGAAGTAGATAGTGTGAGTCAGTGTAGTTTAGAACCAAGATAGGTTACTAGTTCAACTAGAGGTTAGAAGTGATGCTTTGAGATTGTGTTCATGAGTAATGATAGCCAGTTGACACCTGTAGAGGGGTACGTGGTTTTTAACCAATTTGGTAAGACTTGGTATAAGAGGCCCCAATGTCCTAGAGACTATGTTGAGTGTTAAAGTTGTGACATATTGTGACATCTATGGTGATTCTATAGGACCTTCCTATTTGTGTTGAGTAAAAGAGGAATCATGATAACTCCACCTTCAAGAGAATTATCAATAGCACCTCTCTAGGTAGGTAGCTAGAGTACTTACTCACCATATAGGAAAAGGAAGATGTTGTAGTCATGGTAGATAGGATTTTTATATATAGTTGTATTAGAGTAGACCTTCTATGGGTAGTCAGGGTGAAACACAGGTATGAGAATTAGGCTATATCTATTCAGTGTAGTCTATAACATAGGATCAGGGTATCAACCCATCTAGAGTTTGAAGTATTATTCTAGTATCCACTACTGTCATTTGTACCCTATTAGATATAGGTACATCATATTATTTCAAATTTGTGCTTGTTGTGGAAAGCCCGAGCCTTGGTGTTTAGTTCTCTAGTTTCATGATGACGCTGGATACACCTTTTGGTATATGTTCAGAAGGTATACTCCAAATCAAGGACTATCCTCTTGAGGCAAGAATTCATTATTTCTTATAAAACCTATTTTCCCTCAAGATTAAGGGATTCTATTTCATTCATGGGATGGATTTTTTGATTCCATAACATGCCCATGTAGATTTTTATCATTAAAGGGTGTTTTTTATATAACCAAAGGGTTATAATTATATTCACAAGGTTGAGTGGGATGTCTAGGAAGGTAGATATGGACTAGATAATATTGGGATAGGTGGAGTGACCACCCAAATTTATATCCTTTACAAGGAGGATCACAGATTACATTATATTGAATTCCATCATGTATTTGATCGATTTAGGGATGTTTTCCCCTAATGAATTTTCTAGACTACATCCTGAGATAATGGTAGAGTTTACTATTGATCTAGTTCCTGGATCTAAACTTGTATCCATTAATCCTTATAAGATTTAAACTATTGAGTCAGAAGATCTAAAGAGGCAGCTATATTATTTGGGGGCTAAGGGTTTTATATGGAATGGTTCTTCTCCCTGGGGTTCATTGGTACTTTTCTCCAAAAAGGTAGACAGAACCCTCAAAAGTTTTCATAGATTATTAGATGTTAAATAATCTTAAAGTTAAAAACTGATATCCCTTACCTTATATTGATGATCAAGTTGACCATATTAGAGGATAAACGGTATTATCGAATATCAACCTGATATTGGGCTATCATCATGTAAAAGTTAGGCCTTTGTATATTTCTTGTACTTCTTTCCATAGTCTTTATAGCTTATATGAGTATCTCATGATATTTTTGGTCTTAAGAAAACACCTTCTATCTTTATGTATTTAATGAATAGGTTTTTAGATCCTTATTTGGATTCCTTTTGTGGTATTCTTAGATAACATCTTGATGTATTCTTATACTCTAAGAGAGTATACCACTCATCTTGAGATCATTTCGAATACCCTGAGAGATCACCAACTATATGTTAATCTCAGTAAATGTCACTTATATATCAAAAAGGTTCACTTATTGGGTCATATTATCTCATAGGTAGGAGTTTTAGTGGACCCAGACAAGGTGAGAGCTTTGGTTACCTAGGAGCAGCCTAAGAAATTCTTTGACATCCAGAGTTTCTTGGGGATATATGGTTACTAAAGATGCATTATACATGACTTATCATACTTAGATGAACCTAATATATACATAACTAAGAAGGGTGTCATGTTTATATGATATGAATCATATGAGATAGCCATTCAGGAGTTAAAAGGTAGAATAGCTTCTGCATTGATCCTGATTATACCTGAGTCTGGCAGAAGCTATATTGTATATTGTGATGCATCAGGTATCCTTCTAGGAGGAATTTTGATTACAGGAAGATCGATTCATTATTTAAGGTTCATACCAGCTATAGTATCATGAGTTGAATCACCCGATGCATGAACTCAAGTTGGAATTTGTTGTCTTCGCCTTGAATTATTGGAGGTATTACTTTCTTGGAGATAATTTTTTGTTGTTAAAATACCAAAAAATCCTTAGGTATATTTTCAAACAGTGAGGCTTGAATCTTAGGTAGTGAGTATGGGTTGAATAACTATAGTCCATTGACTTATATCTTTCCTATATGACTAGGAATGGAAATGATGTTGTTGATTCTCTGAGTAAGAGGATTCAGACACAAGTATTTCAAGAGGGCAGTAGAAAATGATAACTTATGTCTCTATTTTTTAATATCTACATCAAGGTGGAGGAACATTATGGACATTTTTTACTGGAATTTCTATCAGTGACCTCTTCACATATAGTGAAGGTGAATATTATGAAGTTTTTAGATCTTGAGGTCTTGGTTTAATGGGAAGGTATTTATGGTGAGGATCCACCTTCGGATTAGACTATCGATGATGAAAATAGTTTATATATACATGGGTGTATATGGGTTCCCATAAATATAATATAGGAGCTAATGCGTGAGTCACCTGCTTCATAGTGAACATTTCACGCGGGTATCTCCAGGATGTATCATGATATGGGTCGATGGTATTGGTGGATAGGGATGAAATGTCAGATAGAAGGTTTTATTACTAGGTAATCCACCTGTCAATAGGTGAAGGTGGAACACTAGTGACCTGTTGTCTTGTTACATCCGTTACTGGTCTCAAAATAGAAAAGGGAGGGTGTTGCAATGGATTTTGTCATTAGTTTACCGAGGTTAGCTTGAGGTAGTGATGTAGTTTGGGTAGTCGTGGATTAACTTAAAAATATTATCCCACTTCCTTTTGATCTACGATACTTTATTAGTTTATGTCCTATGAATAATATATGTCTGTGATATTATACTGCTACACGAGTCCCCTCGTACTAGCATTTTATATAGGGATTCTTGTTTCACATCAAGGTTCAGGAAGGGGTTGCAAAGAGATATGGGTACACTAGTGATTCTATGTATATCCTTTCACCCCTTGACTTATGAGCAATTCGAACGGACCATACTAGATTCATAGGGAATGTTTTGATCTTAATTCTATGATTTTTTCAGTTCTTGGAAGAAACATATCCCTCTCATCATGTTCATATATAATATAATCTTTTATGTGATGATTTAGATGGATCCTTATGAGTCCCTATATGATAGGTTGTGTTGTTCACCCATGTGCTACATAGAGGTAGGAGAGGCAGTGTTATAGGGTCCTTATCTCATTTAAGAGACTTCGGAGTAGGTTATGCTGATCTGGAATCAGATTTCTACTACACTTTCTAGAAAAAACCTTATGTCAACTAATATCAACAACCTTTGGAGTTCAAGGTCAGGGATCATGTTTTTTTGGGTATCACCCAAACTCATACATAGATGGAAACAGAGTCAATGGAATCTTTCATCATGATTTTTCGGGACTTTTGAGATCTTGTAGAGTCGGGCTGGTATCCTATCAGTTTCTATTACCTCAAAGGTATTGTTTTTATGCACGATTTCTTCCATGTTTCATATCTTCATCATTATCATGATGACCCATTTCATTCTATTTATCTTGAGGATTTAGAGATATAATCTGATGTTTCTTTAGAGGAGTATCCTATACATATCATTGACCAAAATATGAAGGCTCTCTGAGGTAGGTCTATCCCTTTAGTGTGGGTTCTATGGATGAACAACCATGTAAAGGATGAAACATAGGAGTGTGAGGCTGACATACATGCCCAGTGGCAGGAATTATTCTTATACAGTATTTTACAACACTTGTAAGGTGAACTCAGGGATGAGTTCCTTTAAGGGGGAAGAGTGTAAGAACCCAATTTTTTGTGAGATATGGATCCTTTAAATTTCAGTATAATACTATTTCTTAGACCAAATATGTATGTTTAATAAGATAATAGTAGTTTTAGGGGTGTTTGGGGATATTTTTAAGCCTAGAGGCTTGATCTTTTGAAAAGGAATCTTTTCTTATGGTTATTAGAAACCATGTGACCCAATATTTATGGTTTGAGTAACTATCTGAGGGTAGGAAAAATGGATTAAAGAGTCCACATGGTTTGATTAAACCATGAAGACTAAGGTTCACACCCATGAGGGGGGTTTTGTAACATTTAATAAAGGATTACAACATGGTTTATGCATGGTTAGTCAAACCATGCACAAGAAACCATGTAGGTCCCATCCTTAGATAGTGGTAGGTGCACGGTTGGCACACCATTTGTTAAACCATGAAACCAAATTTTGTGACCCTATAATTTTGAGGAGAATTTATAATTTTTTCCTTAAAATTTTTTAAACCTAACCCCTGATTATATTTTATCATTTCTAGTGGTAAGGGTATCTCTTTTCTCTCATTGGAGATCCCAAGTTCCCTATATATATATTTTGATCCCAATAATTTATTTGGACTCGGATTCAAGCATAGATCATCTCATTAGATATACACTAGTGCATTATTCTATCCTTTGGATAAGTTTTTCATTTATATTTCCCTTGAAAATTATATCTTGAAGTATGCTCATATGCCCTGTTTTGAGGGTGTTCATCTGTTCTTCCATTTTCTCTTGATCTAGTCCAAATGAAGGACTGATACTAGATGAGGAGAGTACTAGGAACTCTAAGTAGGTGGTATGGTATTTATCCCTTAAAGTCAGGATGTTCTATAGCATGGTTTATATACCTCATTCTAAATTATCCATGTCTTTCTCTAAATTAAACCTAAATAATGATAAATTTACTGCATGTGATAAAAGTGATCTAGTGATCCCTTATTCAAATTGGGTTTGGTCCCTTCACCAATTTACACACTTCAAGGTGTGCCCATGAAATTTATATTATATTATTAAATGCTTAAATGTCTGAATAATATTCTAAATTATTTTTATAGACTCTGAAGTGATAGAATTATATTTATTTTAATGTAATGTGGTTGGTACAACCATATCACCTGATTAATTGTACAATGGTTACAGCCATGCTAGAATAATGGTCAATAGTTGTAAATCCAATTTGACTAAAAATTAAATTGTGAATTATAACGGGCATGGTGACCCTTGATAGTTATGGTAAATAGGAATAAATACCCTTATGCATATTATATCAATATGGGCATGGAATCCTTTCCTAATAATGTGATACAGACAAGGAGACCCTATAAATATGATATGTGGGCATGAAGAACCTTTATATATGTGTGTGTGATATGGTCATGGAGACCCTATACTATGATACTAGGCATAGAGTCCCCTAATCTTGCGATATAGTTCATGGCATCCCTATACTGTGATACCGATCATGGCATCCCTATACTATGATACTAGACATGGAATCCCCTATTCTTGTGATACTAGATATGGAATCCCTATACTATGATAATGGGCATGGTGACCCTAATTATATTATACCAGATATGGAATCCATTACTACTATGATATTGAGCTTGGAATCCTTTACTACTATGATATTAGGCACGCTATCCCTTACTATTGTGATATGAGGCATTGCATCCCTTGGTTGCTTGTTCAAAGATATTCTGACACAAGCCAAAGTAGGTAGTTCCAGCCTTGTTTCCTTTAGGGAACAAAGTTGAACCATTTACATTTGTTATAACTTATTTTAAATATTTTATATTATCACTTCTATGTAATGTAATGGACTATATATTTATAAACATTTTTTGTGGTAGACTACTAATTTTATCTCGTACCCTATCTGGGTCATTGATGGTACCTAGGATGACTATATGCTTGTAGGTTTATAAAAGGAGAATCATCCTCTTATGAATGTGTGACTTTCCATGTGACTTAGGATGGGATCTTGGTAGAGAATGACTAGTTTTCAGCTCAGGATGCTAGGGTAGATTTTGGCCTTTTTATTCCTTTTTTATATCTTGCATTTCTTGACTGCATGTTTCCATGTATACATGTTTTCCTTATTTTATTGAAACATGACATCATCATATTTTTTATATTATTTAGGTTTCTACTTAAAATTATTATTTAGTGATTATATGTTTTTACAATATTTCACTATATTTACCATTATTGATATGCTTCAACTATTTTATATGTTGATTACACTATTTTTCTACGTTTAATAGAAAGAATATTATCCCTACAGACACACCCTATGCCTTCACTACTAGTCGGAATCCTCTATTTTATGGGGAGGCATGATTGAGGAAATGTATCCCATTGGGATCGGGGCACCTATGAGTGGAACCTGGGTTCGGGACGTCACAACATCCATGAGAATGAAACTTACCCATACTACCAATGTAGAAGCTAAAGCTAATAACCATATTAAAGACAAATTCATTTGGGAATTTCAATACGAAAAATGGATCTTCATCATTGTCCCTATGAAAAAGAATAATAAGATTATTAGAGTTTTCATTGACTTAGGAATCCAAAATGGCACTTCCCAAATGATGATTTTTGGGATTCAATCACAATGATTCTAATCAATGTGAAAACTAATTTCAAGGCCCTCACTGTTATATAATGGTATTTAAGATACCACCAAATCATAATGGTCCCTGAATATGGGGATTAAACCAATTTCAAGGCACCCAAAAGGGTATATTTCTATCGATTAATAATATTTATCTTAAAGAATTTTTGTTCCACATACCAATGCACCATGCACCATGTCTTCAATCCACTTTTGAGGAAAATTATAAAATGTTACATTGATGATTTTGTATTTAAGCATCAATAGTGTTGTGATCTTATTAAAAATCATGATATTGTTTTCAATGTGCTATGAAAATACAAAATGAATATAAATACCTTGAAATGTGATTTTAGGGTAAAATCAAGGAGATTTCCCTAATTTATAGCATATCATCCTAGAATCAATGTCGACCCCAAGAAGGCTAAGGGAATCCTTAAAATTCCACCTCTTTGAAACATCAATGAGTTGAGATGGATTTGGGTACAGCTTTCTTAAATTTTTCATTTCATATCCAACCTCACTAGAAAGTGATCTCCCTTCATAAGAATTATGAAAAAGAGAGTCACATAATTGTGAGATAAAGATATTAAAGTATATTTTAATGATCTCAAGAATTATCTTTTACACCCACCTATATTTATGTAAATATTAAAAGTAAAACAACTCATATTATTCATCGAAACTATGGATTGATTTCTCAACACCCTTCTCACTTAAAATAATTATGGGATGAAATAAAATGGTCTTTATTGTCTTAGTAGAAAAATTTTAGATACCGAGACTTGATATTCAGAAATTTAAAATAATTTTCTTGCACTGATCTTCATGGTGTAAAAATTGAAACACTATATATAGTATCATGAGGTCCATTTGGTCTCTCATATCAACCTACTAAAATATATTCTCATTCATCCAATACTTACTGGGCTTCTGGCATGGTGGGAGGTCAACCTACTCCAATTTGAAATCCAATTTGTGTCTCAAAAGGCGGTAAAGGGGTATCCATTTTAATATTTTCTTTAAGTAAAGCATTTAATAGAAAGTCATCGGTATATATTAAACTCCAGGTTGAAGAGGTTTTTTCCATTTGATACTCTCCCCAAAAACAAGAGATATACTTTCATGGTGCCTCCAAGAGATTAATAGAAGGGGAAATAGAGAATATGAATCTCAATAGAGTTATCTTGTAAATTGTTCTTATCTCCCCAGAAAAATTCCTTTCTATATTTTCCTTATTATTTTCATAGGGATTAGCCAACAATTAAGTTAAATATAAATCTCTCATTATAGTCTTGGAGTTGGATTTTCATATAATGATGGTATGCTTAATCATCAAAGGAGATTCAAATTTGGTGATTAAATAGACTAATGGAAAATATACCTTCAAGAATGAATAATTAATTCCCCTAATTGATTATTTATGAGGGTTTATTGAAGAATTCTTCTATGATCCAGCACTACCTCATATCTTATGTTCATATAATGATCATGAAGAGGCCTTGGATAATACAGTAATAACCATGGATGATCTAAACCAGGAGAAAATTTTTATCTACATCGCACATCATAGGGTGGTCACTCCATTCATTGGAAATGAAATATAATAAATTAATGAGATCAACATCACCCATGACCAATGAAATCTTCTATCCTCACAAAATAATAACAACATTAGTTGGATGTACCTGATAACAAAATATTTGAAAAATTACAATTCTTCTATCATTTTAATATAATTAGGAACATATCTAATGACAAGAAGTCTACTTCATCCTTTATTATATCCAAAATTCCAAAAACATATTTATAAAAAATGATTTAATGAAGTCCCCCTTAGATTAATTGAATGTGGAGAAACCACTACTATTATGTAGGGAGTTCATGTAGGCTCCTACAATGCTCATCAGTCATGAGAGAATCCCTCCCATTAAATAAATTTGTTTAGATACTTATGGCCAAAGATGATACAATACTACATAGAATAAATTAATAAGTTTCGTTCATTCCAGATTCATTTTTATTTCATCTATCAACCCTTGTATCTACTAAATATTACTAAATACTCTTCGACATTTTCCATTTGAATAATATATTTCAAGGGACCGTATACATCATCTACAGCTATGTATTTTAATTATATCCTTACTTCCACTAACTTATTCTCCAAATTGACCAAGGATATACCCCTTAAGGAGTTTAGAAGAAAGGTTATCATAAATTTTTTGAATTCCAATATCATCACTATATTTGGTATACCTCACATAATATTGATGAAAAAGGGAACCAATTTCTACTCTTTAGAATTGAAAATTCTGTATCAGGAATACAATATTTAGTCTAACCTATCTTCGCACAATCATGTAGTAAAAAATAAATAGATTTATAATATCAACAACACCATGTATAACAACCTTCAAAAGATGGTGGAAAAGGACAAGAATCCTTAAAAAAAACTCATTCATGATTTATGGTGTTAATACACCTCAACTCGTACTTCCACATAATTGACCCAATATTCACTTGTATATTGGATATAAGATGTCTTACATATCAAAGCCTAGATGACATCACTTCATGTCATTATGTATATTTGGATCTTTAAAATGAGAAATCTCAAAAGTGGATTGATGGGTTGGAATTACTCGATGAGAAAATATTTTACACACTATGAAAACTACAAATCCACAAAAATTGGATTTTGAGGGTATTCAATACAAAATTTTTCCTTTGTTTATTCTTCAAAGGATAAATGGTAATTTAAAGTGGTTTTAAAGGAAAAGTTTTAAATAATTTATGATTAAAAGTGTTTTAAACTATTTTAAAATCTCCCTTTATATGTTTTCAAAGGGGTTATTTTAAAAGAAAAGTATTTATAAAATAATTTCAATCCTTATTTTTATGTTTTCAATGTGTTTTCTAAGAAATAGGTTTTCAACATTTTTTATGTTTTATAAAGTTATTTTTGAAGAGTAAAAATTATTTTCCTTGAGAAATGATTAAAAGGAAATTTTAAATACTTATTTAAAATAAATGGATTTCTAAAATGGTTTTATGATAAGTATTTTCTATGAAATTATGTTTTCCTTAAGAAAAATTCCATGTTATCTTTCAAAATCATTCGCTATATATGATGGAATACTTTGTTATAGTCTATGAATACCTTTAATATTCTTCCTTGAATGGTTTATATTTTGATGGAATGATGTTTATGATACCATTTTCTCTTCAACAATTTATATTCTTTTGAAACCCACTTATTTTCATAGGTTATGCTTTTATTAAATTATTATAAAACCTCTCCCTTCTCTATAAGTTTTGATGTGATTAAATTTTAATGATACTCATTTCATTTCATGAGCCATGATATTAGGAATGATTTATTATCTTATGGAATATGCATGTATGATTTTATTATGTGATGGGTTGGACTTATATATCCCTCCAATTAATTAGGAAATGATAAAAGTTTTATTATATCAAATAGGGTACATGGGACGACATCCAAATCCCAAAACAAGAGGGTATACATTAGGGAATTATAATCTAGAAACAACAGGGTTCATGAGAGGTCATCTCAAGCCCAAAATAAGAGGGTACACGAGAGGGCATCCCAAGACCAATACAAGATGGTAAACGGGAGTGCATCCTGGGACTGAAGAAGGTAAACTAGATATTATTACAATCCTAATATATTTTGAAAGTATTTCTAGCTATCCTTGACATAGGATTTAAAAGGTTATGTTAATTCCCCAAATTCCATGGAATATTCATATGTTATGTTTTCATGGATTATAATCATGTTTACCTTATGATTCATGTCTTATGAACTTCAAATAATTATTCTAGTTCTCATGGTTATGATATTTATTATCTTAAAATTTTATTCTCATGTAATCATACCCTTATGTTCATGTTTTGCTTACATATTTCCTTTATTTAACCTTATTAATAATTTGAGCTTTCTAATTTCTTATGTTTCTCTTCCCTAGGTTATGAAGAAAAATTTTAGATAGTATTACTAAAGGGGAAGATATATAAAAAATATTTTGAAGATCTTTCACCATATTAAAATAATGTGTTCCATGTTTCCAAATACACTAAACTATTATGGTCCTTAGACAAGTATTTTTCTAATCTACTTAATATTCATCTAAAATGTTGTAATATCCATGTATGTTAAACATGTGGTTCTATAGTTGGTATCAAAGTATAGTTTTAGTCAACCCTTTAAAAATAGTATGATAAAACTTTAGTGAGATACATTGGGATATTTATAAGGATATGTCTAGGGGGATCTCTAATGATAAGTCTAAGTATGAGTTAATGTTTAGGAAAATAACCTAGAATTTTGGTAAAGGATTGTGTGAGTGGTTTCCTAGAAATTCATCACAATCTAGATAATACAAGTGGATGTGGTTATGTAACAGATTTAACTAGGAGTAACAACTCCAACATGGTTTTTTGTGCCTACCTCAAGTGTAACCTGGTACATGATAGTGGACCTTACTGTGTACCTAGTTTGACACTCCCATGGGATATACTTTGGTAATTCACAAAATTCTTTCAAACCATCTGGAAGGATTTAAATATAAGATGACTATGAATATCCTAGGATAAACCTAAGGGTTCAAAGATTAAATAGGTACGTGTCGTTATTTATATATCCTATAATTAATTTTTATTTATTATGTAGTTTTTTAAAATGACAATATATTTTCACCCTACGCTTTCTGGACTTAGTCAATAACAGGAACTAGAAGAAATTTGGTTAACATTGAATATTTCAGATGTCGAAGTATGTCAATTATACAAATCAATTTTCTAAGTGGAAACCTTATAAAGATAATTAGAAAGGTGGTATGAGTAATGGATATACTTATAAAGATAAGATGACCACAAATGAGATAAAAAATGTATGGAATGTTCTTCTAGTATTTTATAAATTAAATACAAGAATCGTGATTTGATTAGGGTTTAGAACCCATAATAAATTTTTCAAATTTTATATTCTATAAAATAGGTATTAGGAATAAGTTGAATAATTTTGAGTAATGGTTTAAGAATAAAGTTAGATGGTTAAAGTGTATATTATTTGAAATTCTAAGATTATGTTATATGAATTATGACATATATAAAGATTTTTTTAGATATTTTTATATTTTCAAGAATGTGTTAAATGATACTTATGACCTAGAAAATAGATTTAATGGAATGGTTACATTAATGGAATGTAACCCTTAACATGTTATTAATGATTATAAAATGATATTTTATATAGATAAAGAGGTGATGATATGGATAAATTAAATTGGATAATATTCATGACATCAGAAATGATAAAGGATTATTGGGAAAAGTATTCTATGTTATCATGGATTAAGTTCGAAATTTATTGGATTTATGGAATATATGTAGTATTATTTGGGATAAGGAATCATGCATGTTTTCCAAATGATTCATAGTAATTCAATTTATTACCATGTTTCAAGATAATATAAAATTAGGGTATTCACATGTTTGGAATGTGACAAAAAAGATAAGATTTGTGATATATGGGGAAAATGTTAATCAAATTTCATGACTTTCTTTCTAAAGTTTTAGATTTTCATTATTCTGAAGTTTTATAAGGTTAACCATTTATAGAATATATAATTTAATATTTAGATGAAGTGTTTATATATTGAGGTTTTATTGAATACCATAGTTAAAATGTTATTTAGGGAATAACCTTATTTAAAAGATGTTAATCATATTTATTTTGGAAATTATATCAATGTGGTTTTAGAAGAGGACAAAATATATTTTAAGTGATAACTTATCATGTCTGGAATGGTCACTGGTATTGAACCCATGATCGAAGGACGATAAGGGTTTCACTCCTACCACTATACTACATGATGTCCTTGCTAAACTGTAATTACTATTATTTTAGTTAAAAATTATGATGAATTAATATCAATGATGAACCAGTACTGTTAATTTTTAATTTTAGAGATTAATTTATTAACCATATGGACATTAAATAATTGATAGAGACAAATAGTTATACTTTTTCACTCTTTATGGTCCTTAAGAACCGTTAAACATGTCTCTTTGTGCTTTAAGCATCAAAGTTGATTTTTGTATATCCATTTATTGATATAATAGATGAATTATAAATTGATAGAGGACAATAAAAGTATAAAATCATGTTTATAGAAATATATCGAGTAATTATATTTATTATATTCTTGGTCAATAAAATAATTAATCAACATTAGAAAAATGATCAAAAAATATTCACCATACCTTAATTTTTATTGATCTGATGGATTTTTAAATCAACACATTTTTATAACTCTAAGAACCTAAAATTTCCATTTACCATTAACTTGTTTGTGATTTGTGATCTCAATCACTCCCTATAAATATTTACGCTTTTCCTCTAACTCTATATTTTCAATTTCCACTAATGTTCTCGAACGTGGAAACATATTTATGAGTTACTTTGGGAAACTATCATGTTTCCAACATTCCATTTTAAAGAGTAATTTTAGTATTATTTTAACAATGTGGGTTTATATTAAAGTAAATTTCAAGTATTAAAATTTTGATACCAAGATGATTTTTCATGGGAGAAATTTATTTTAATGGGGGTAGAATGTAACACTCTGAGATTTTGTGACATATTTTTTTCTATGACATATTATTTTTGAATTATTTTAATATTTTGATATTTTTTATTTTACACAACACTAAAAGAAATTTAAGAACTAAGTTTGGATTGAGTTATATGAAAAACCAAGTTAATTGTTCACTATACGCAACATAATTTTATCTTTCTCTATATGAAACACCGAGGTTTGATTACATTACACACAAAACCAAGTTTTACCGAACAATAATATATGATTAAAAATATTATTATTTAATATATTAAGATATAACCTATATATTAAGTTTCTATTTATGAATAGTATTAACATAATTATGAAAATACATGGTTGAATTATTTGGTTACAAATTTATTATAAATGAATATAAGAACCAAATGAATGTAAAGGGAATATTTTTATAAAACTACTTTTATGGTCACAATGGAATTTTACCATAATAAATTAAATTAATCAATATTTTTTAATGATTTTAACGAGATATATATTTATATATTCAATAAAATAAATTTTTTACATTCATCTAATATATTTTATAGACATAAGAAAGGAACAAACCCAATATTACACATAAAAACCTATATTTTTATAAAAGTAGTTTTAACACCTTTTAATAGAAAAATTGTTTTAAATATAAATTCTGAAACATTTTTTAATTTTATATGTAAAAATAAAATTAATATTTAAAATATAAACATAAAAAAATTAGGGATAATTTTGGGGTTTTTTATGTTTCATTTTTTTATGAATAGTGAAAAAATATAGAATTATAATTCAAAACTGATTTTTCATCAAATTTATTTATAAGATTAAATTATATTTATAATTTTTTTGAAGTATAATCATATAAATTATACATAATGTAATATAATTTAGTTCATTAGGGTCAATTTACATTGAAATTAGATATAAAAACTTAGCTAACTTTTGAATTGGTTTACTTTAAAACCCTGCATTTTCATCCCATCTGCGGGATTAATTTTAAATTAATTTCTACCACTTATATCATTAGAATTTGAAAAAAAAATCCATTTTTGGAATAATATTTTTTTATAATTTAAAATAATTTAAAAATATTTTTTATAAAAAAAATATTAAATGTAATTAAACATAATTACATTGATTAAGAGGAAAATTAGCTTAAAAAGGATTAAACCTTGCACTTTAGGGTCAAAATGACATATAAAATTGTGCAACATAAATTTTATGGACTACTTTTCAACATATAATAACTTTTATCTAATTTTTACATCATTTGATCCCTTTTTAATAGGAAAAAATATGGTAGAATTCCCTTTTCAAAAATTTACAGGAATGTCACTCCACCTCCAATATAAAAATTCACTCACCACTCCCACTTATTCATACCTCTAAATCCATTTGGATAATCAAAATTCATTGAAAATAATCTCCAAACTTCCATAACATCCTTATTGAATCATAAATTTGGGCATAAATCTAACCAAGGAATCCCTTTTGTGAAAATTAAAAGGAGTTATCCTAAAGAAGAGGTAACATCCTTCCTCAAGCTCTATTCTATTATTTTTGTTCTCTACCACCTGAATTTTTCTTATTACATGCTTATATAATAAAACCACTATCATAAATATAATTATATTTTGTTATTATAATATTTCTACCTTAAATTACACACACTTCTATCTAATGGGTAACAAACTTAATGTTCTTATGTACAGAAATTACCACCTCACGAAACACTGTTGTTTGTTATTCTTTTACCACCTATCATGGTTGGGAATTATTATGGAAACTATATTATTTTATGTTATATATGATATTTATTACTTATTTATTCTTATATAATTATTATATAACACATACCTTCATGCTTTCCATTTTGTGTAAGCACAATAATTTTGTTTGGGGATGTGTGGACTACCGCCTCCTCAAAGCGATGTGATTTCTTTCACACCTTTCATGGAATGTTTTAAGGGTGTGTTTAGTGAACTTATATAATATATATTAAATAATAATTATATTTTAATTATAATTTATATATACATATATATTTAATTTACTTTATTTATTTCAATATGAGAATAAAACATAAACAACATTCATGTGAACATACGATCTACCGTCTCCATGAACATTGTATTTCATTTCATACTTCAATATTATATAGATTATTATAAATAAGTATATAATTAATATATATGATATTTATACCGTTTTTTACATTATATAAATAAGTAAATTATTATATATGTAAGAGGATCAATAATAACAAGTCAAAACATATACAAAAAATATAATAGATATTACCTGAAATATAACAATAACATAGAGTTTTTAATAAATGGGTAATATAAAGTCATAAAATCATATATGGTATTAGATATAATAATATGGCTCAAACATTGATCTATAATAAACTTATATTTATTATAAAATAGGTTTGAACATGTATAAATATATTCAAGACTTAAAGTAAGGGAATTTCATCTCACTTTTTATCTCTATGAGATACATGCCTTATTCACCACTTATTTAATTTATCTGGTATGTATACTACACATGGATATATTTTATGATTATTATAATTAAATATATTTTTATTTAAATATCCATTTTATGATATTTATTTCATGGGGTTTATGGTTAAAAAGTTACAAAATTCGTAAATTAATTTTGTCTCAATTTTCCTTTTTTTGTGACACAAGAATTGTTATAGACCTATATTTTTTCTTTTAGGTGTATATAACACCCTTTGAAAAGTTATGTAATGAATATAATTGTTTTAATGATATTTTTAGATTCATTTAATGTTATTTTTTCCATACTATTATGATTCAATGTTACCATAATGGTAACATTTTATTACAACAATCTCATCGTTTATCAAGATTGTTTATAGTTGTACTTCCATTGATGAAATATTATCATAAATATCTAAATATCACTATTTAATTTTATTATACTATATTTATCCATGATATATTAATGTATTAGTTCCATTTCCACTCATTTTTACTTAAGACAATTAATAAACGGTTTTATATAAATCTGATTATTTTTCTCTTTTCGGTCAGAAATCTATGTTATTTGAAAACCATGTTTTCTAAAAAAAAATTTATTTTTTCACTATTATAATATTATGATTAAAGTAAATTTTTACCATTTTTTTATATTTTTAAAAAATAATTTAAAATGAATCATCTTTTCATTTTTCGATGATGGAACTTTTCAAAACGGTTTAAGGTGAAAAAGAAATGTTTGGAAGGAACAGACTTACCCACCATCATGACCATAATTTCAGTAAATATTCCATTGTAATATTGAAAGCTTATTTTTAAAGAAATTTTTTTCCTAACATTCCAGAAACTTTTTAATTTTAAAGAGGTTTTCAAAAACGTTTTATGTTTAAAAATTGTTTTAAATGATTTTCAAAGATCCCTTTAATTTATTAAATGGGTTATTTTCAAAGAAAAAGATTCAAATTATTTCAAATTTTATTTTTAATCCTTAAAAACCATTTTATAGAAAAGTATTTCCAAAATTACTTGAAGCCTTATTTTTGTGTTTTCAAGGTGTTTTCAAAGAAAAATATTTTTAAAATTCTTTATGTTAAAATTATTTTTTTAAAAGGAAAAGGTATTTTCCTCAATAATTTTTTTAAATGAATTTATAAATTATTATTTATATGAAGTGGATTTTTGAAATAGTTTTATAAAAAGGATTTTTAAAGAATAGATATTTTCCTTAAGAAATATTCTATGTTATCTTTAAAAATCCTTCTCTATCTAAGATGATGACCATTGTTATAGTTTATGAATATCATCCATATTCATTCTTAAATGGTTTATGTTTTGATGGAATGATTCTTATGATCCCTATTTCTCTTCAACTAGTTATATGATTTTGAAACCCACTACTTTTCATAGGTTATGCTATGATGAAATTATTATGAATCATTTTCCTTCTCTATAGGTTATTATGTTATGAAATGTTCATGATAACCATTTCCTTTCATTATTCATGATGCTATTATTGTTTTGTTATCTTATAGCCCATGCGTGTATAATTTCATTATGTGATGGGTGAGACCTATATCTACCTCCAATGTATTGGGTAATGATAACTTTATGATCTAAAGAGGGTACACCAGATGGAATATCAAACCTGAAACAATAGGAATCTAAAGTAAAAAACAAGAGGGTACACGGGAGGACATCCCAAGAACAAAACAAGAGGGTACACGGGAGGACATCCCAAGACCAAAACAAGAGGGTACATAAGAGGGAATCCCAAGCCTAAAACAAGAGGGTGAATGGGAGGGCATACCAAACTCAATACAGGTACACTGTTTATTATCCAAATCCTAACATGTTATGAAGGTCCTTGTAGGTATCTTCACTTATGATTTTCTATTATTATATGTATGCCACAAATTTCATGAATTATTTCTATGTTATATTTTCAGGGATTTTGATCTTGTTTTCCTTATGATCCATGCCTTATGAACTACCAACCTTTATGCCTTGTCTCGTGATTATGATCTTTTTATATAGGGTATGATCTTCAAATGTTATGATCATGTTATCATACGATTATGTCAATGTTATTCTTACATATTTTATTTATTTACCCTCACTAATAATTCAATCTCATCCCTTTATTATGTTCCCTTTCCCAAGGTTATGAATATAGGTTTTAATTATGAGTACTAGAGGTTTGATATTTAAAAGAAGATGTTGTAGATCCTTCATAATACTTGAAGAATGTGTTTCATGTTTCCAATGATGCTAAACTATTATGGTCCTCCGGCATGTATTTTTGTAATGTGTTTAATACTAATCTAAAATGATGTAATATTCATGTATATTAAGCATGGGTCATTATAAGGATGCATATTTAGTCTACCCATGTGTTAGTACATGGATTTAGCCTATGTACATGTTTCAGTGTACTAATAAATGACTTAGCCCTTGTAATTGGTCCAATTCATGTTCCTGTCAGGGAGTATATGGTGTGCTCCAACCCATGTACTACAATCCTTGTCTGTGTAGCCTCTTACGTACACATAGAGTTTCCTGGGAGGAACCACATGTCGTGTGATATGGGTCACAGGGCATGTGATACGTAAGTTATTCCAAAACACTAGTCGTCGCATAAGAGGACCCACACGGTGTGTATATCCAGTTTACATGTCGTGTAATGCTTGATTTTATAGAATCCCATATCTATAATATGAACGTATTATCCTTAATCCATTCTTCTATCTAGATACTACCTTATTGGAAAATCATAAATCTAATCCCAAAGAAACTTTCCATCATCGAAAAATATGATTTGACCCTTCGATATGCCTAGAAAACGGATTTATATGTTGTTCTTTATTGAGCACTGAAGAACATGAAATCGGGTATCCACGTCGTTCGATCAGATACCACTACCACTATCACACATCCTTCGTGTCGTGTCGATCTTGTATCTTTGAATTTGGATCATTATACTAATAAATGAGCGGGTAATGATCAATTAATTTGTAAACATTGAACTACTGGCCAAATAAATAATTCCCATGATGAATGGAGAATCATGGGATAAAGCACAAAAACAATCAAGACGAATAGACTTTGATTGATGTTGGTGTCAATTTAAGTTTATTTCCATTAGAATGATAATCAAATAGAAAAAAACCATAAATAATTCTCCTAATAAAATCTGTGTAATTAAACCCATCCCGCAATATACACAATTCACAAATCAATCCACTATTAGATCAATTCATGTTTTCTGTAGAAATATAGAATGGGGGATAAAAAACAAATGACCACTCTATCTTGATTCAGATTGATCACTGGTGAAGAAAAGGTATGTGACATGATCGTTGGTGATATCCTTTGAATCTGGGGGGTGCTGATCATCAATCTACTATCTTGTTGTCATTCACCTATGAGATTCCAAATGGTCTCTATAAGAAGTCTCCACCAGATCCAAGGTTATATATATAACCCTATAATTTCTCTATGACTGTCTATTTAAAGACACTCTAATTACTATATTGATGAAATAAAAATAAAATAATTTATTTAATTATTTTATTTATTTTACGCATATGATGGATTTTCCACAAAAAACCCATGATAACCAAGGTTAAGTTACACCAACAGTAAAACCCACATTCTAAACTCAACTGTTCCATCATATTTCTAATATGAGCACCCATTTAGAATTTATTCCACCTTTTCCGGAAAACTACATTCATGTGATATTTATTACATTTAATATATTTCATACATTTATCCCGGGCACACTGGGCCTTAGAATGAAAATATGTCTTAGTACCTGATCAAAGAAATAAAACATACAATATCCAAAAATAATATAATGAAAATCATAATCATTCTAGTACTAATTAGTGATATAGAATTATTAGTAGAATTGTTTTTCATGAATTGAAGTGAATTACTTTTGGTTTTTGATTGTAAGAAATGATTTTTTTTTATTTTTCATGCCAAGTTTATGTTGAAATTCCAAGATGGATCTTATAAAAGTATTTTGTACTTCAAATGTGTTTTTGGATATCTCAAAATGGTTTTTAGGTGGATTTCCAAATTTAAAATTTGTGCGTGTTTTGTTCTTAAAAAAATGGTTTGTCTTTGAATGGTTTTTTGAGTCCCGATTGGAAATTTTAAAAAGGTTTCATTGGAAAACCATTCTATAAAAGGGTCCCTCTCCTTGTCGGTTTATGAAGAGGTTGGAATGTCCTTGATTCAAAAACTCTCTTTTCTGATGATGGTTTATAGGCATGGTTCCATTCTATATGGTGGTCAGTGTGGTTTGGGTTTGTCTGACTCATGTGATGGATCTTGCTCAAATACATGGTTTTTTGTTTGGCTCCCCCCCCCACTTTAGATATGATATAGGAACCTGTAATAGAAAGAGGATTATTTGAGAATGTTTGTTGCAGTAGTTAGGATTTCACTCTTGCTAGTGTCCCTTAGTACGAATCCTTCTCAACTTTGGGATTGTTCCCCTCTGTTAGGATAGGAAAGGTATGATCAAGTTTTCATGGTGGTTGATGGAATCAGGGAGGTGTTTCTATGGGATGAATCATGTTTTAATATGTTCTAGATTATCCACTAATATCCTAGGTATTACCTTGTTTTCTATCACTTATTTATCTTCAGTAGATGATTAAAGTGCCTTGTTCTGTTGGTTACTAATGTGTGTTATTTTACATTACCCTTATTGTGTGATCATTTATCTTTATTTCTAATATGGTGTACTTATTTGTTAAAAGTGAGGAGTTATTTATCAAATTTATTATGGAAAATTATTTATATAATGTTTTACCCATGTTTTTTCATTATTAAATACAAACTCATTTTTTATAACTTTTCCTCTTTTTCTATAAAATACTAAAGACTCCATATTTTATAAAGGAAACCAAATTTTAAATAAAAAGTTCAATGGACCATGATTGTATTCATAATAGAAAATGTGTGAAAAATAATGTTTATATATTGTATCTCAAAATCAAAATTGATGAAAATTTTATTAAAAGGAAATGTATTGAAAATAGATTATTTAGGCACAAATATTGAGTTTTAATACTCACATCTATACTTCCTTATTTTTTTAATATTAGGTGAAAGTTTTAGCTTAATATTGTTCTCCATGGGTGATTTTGGGTTTCAGATTAAAGAGTAACCCATGTGGTCATATGGAGATATAGTGGTTTCAGGTTCTGTTTGGTTTCATTTTTAGTTTTGTATGTATTTTTAGTCTTTATGTAAATGATTGTTTAGTCCTTTAGTTTATTATTATTGGGTTTCTTAATTTATTTTCATTATTTGGTATGTTAATATTGGGATAAATCATTCCAATTGGATCTCTCCGATTCCCTTAGCACTTATTGCTGGTTCAAGAGGATCGAGAACACCTCCTGGGCCCTGTCGTAGGCTGACTCGAGTGACCTATTTGGGGTCAAACCAAGTTGGTTCATGATGTAATATATCTCCATTTGTAATTATTTTTCGTGATAATTAATTTATTATAATTTAATATTTTAGGAAATTCCAAAACTTTCCCTCACCTCAATTATAAAATGGAAACTCTTCCCTTCAATTATTCACACCTTTTGAGCTATCAAGGTTCAAAAAACATACCAAAATCCCTTCCAAATATCCTTATACACCTTTTATAATTTTTTTCCCAAAAAGACTAACCCTATGATACTTAAGAGGAGATCTAAAGTAGTTATTTCAAATAATAGGTAGTCACCTTAAGTGAATAGTTTTTTTCTTCTTTAACTCCTCTAAAAATATGGTATTTATCATAAATTAAAATTAAGTTTCATAAATATATTTAAATATTATTATTATTATTAAATAACTATTATCCATCCTTCTTCGCATCAAATGGGAATTTAAAGTATCACTTGTACGTAGGTATGGCATACCATCTCCACATAGTGATACAATTCATTTTACACCACCCTATTTCATGGATGGTTATACTGATTGGTTTAATTTTCAGATATTATAATTATGAAATAATTATACTTAAAGAATTATAATATCACATATACCTTTTTACCATAAAATATGTTAGAAAATAATAATGTCACTCGTGTGTACGTGTGGAATACCACCTCCACGAAGTGATGTTATTTCTTTTTATTTTTTTACTTGGATGGAAATAAGGATAGATTTAATTAATTTATAGGATTTATATCATATAATAATAATTTTTTAAAAGTTAATTATTATTTATAATTCTTTTATCCCATCTTTAAAAAAGTAAAAATAGTGTCCATGCATATGTATGGCCTACCATATCCCGGAATGGTGTTATTAGTTTTTATATCACTAACTCTTATAGAGGACTATAAATATATATATATATATAATGAATATATATGATATATTAATCATTACTAAAATTATCTATATTATGGAACCATGAACAAAGTATAAGGATCAGAACTACTCAACTGAAATACTCATGATATATGAAATAATTAACACACTAAAATAATGATTTCGATAATTAATTATTCAAAATTTGGTGTTTAAATTTTATAAATGGATCATATATGAAATTATAAGTTCAAAAATGTTTCAAATCTAGAATTATAATTTATTATAAATGATTTTAGAGTTCTTTCAAAGTAAGTGGAACTTGAGGGAAGGTTTTTCATCCCAATTTACCTTATTTAGAACATATGTTATGGAATACATATATATTCTTTTATGAGGTTTATATACTAACATTTGAAAATTTATATCATTATTTTCCATATTTTCATGTTATTTAATGTTTTATTTGAAGTTATTATTTCATGGGTATTATGACTCAATTGTTACCAATGTGGTAAGAGTTTTATGTTACAATCTCAATGTTTAATTAGGATTGTTTATTATACTCTGGTTATTTATATAAATTAAATGTTTTTATTTTTATTTTTATTCACATTAAGTACTAAAGATACCAAAATAATGTTTTTAATGAAAACTGACTTCATTTCTCTCTTCAATCAAAAATCATTTCTCTTCTATGTCCATATTTTCTAAAAATGTTTTCATGAATGTTTTTAATATTATCTAATTATTGTCTAAATTCATTTTTACCCATGTTTTACTTTTTAAAAATTGATTAAAATTAATATTATTTTCATTTTTTGAATGAGTTAAATTTTTACTTTTTATAAAAATATTCAAGGAATTATTTTTTAACTTACACGACATGAACAGAATTTTTCATACCTTCACAAATACTAAATACAATAAATATTCCCATATAAATTTCCAAGTTCTTTTTCAATTATTTTTTATCTAAATATTTTGTTTTTTTTTGAAAATTTATTTTCAAATTGGAAAGTGTATTTTCCTTGAGAAAGTTTTAATGATCTTGTTATGGTATATCTTTTGATCAAAGAAAAAATAACTTTATTTAACTTATTCTTTACTATGGATATGATCCAAGGATACAATCATTATTATTTCTATGTATGGTATATGTTTATGATGGTAATATTTTTATGATAATATTTCATCTTTGATGGTTTATGCTATAATGAAATGAGGAAATGTTTATAAAACCCACACCTTTTTCCATGGATTGTAATTTGATTAAATATCCATGAAACCAATTTATTTTCATGGGTTTTGCTATGATGAATGTTTTATGATATTTTAGTACACATTTTTATGATTTTAATTATGTTATGGGTTTACCTAGAATTATATGTCCCTCCTATGCATTGGATAAATATTAATATCTCATTAGATATACAAGACTTGAATGGGGAGTGAACCTAGTTCAGTAAGGGACTATATGCACTCTGATAGTATTGGGAGTGTACTTTGAGTACTATGATAGTTTTATGAGTGATCCCAATACACTATGGTTGTCTTGTCAATAAGCATTGACTACTATGTAAATTATTTTCTATGATTATTTGTATAACACAAACTCATGTCTTATGCCGATTTTATGCTCTTATTTGTCATGTTATTTGATTCCTTTACAATTAAAGTCTTATATTTCCTATATATATTAAATAAATAAATATTTTTATATATGATATGAATAATATGAAGTCTAAAGGCTATTATAATTTTCTCATAACCTTAATCTCATGTTATGCTCAAATGATCATTGTAATATCCCTTGATTACCATTATTGACCTTCTAAGATGACACTTTATTATGTTTCATTTTCCATGGGTTATGAAGATTTGTTTTCAGTATGAAGTGTCTAATATGGGTTCTAGTTATGAATATTTATGTGGGAGATGATCTATATATTTTATTAACCAGTATCTTATTTGTCCACGTTTCTAAAGATGTTATACCTTTGTGGTTTTGGTATGCATTGTTAAGTTATAAAATGAATATAGATCCATTAATATGATATATATATATTTATATATATGAAAAGTACATTTCACTATATTTGGTATTAGATAAAGGTTTATTTAACATTTATAAATTATTGTGATAAAAATTCAGTAAGAACTATGGGGAAAATCTAAGTATCTCATAACAATGAAAAGTTTTGGTAATGATCATGAATAAACTACGTAAAACCTAAGGTTTCATAGATTTAAAAGAATGTGCCTTCATTTAGACTTCCTATAAATGTTTTTTCAGGATTATTTAGTATCCTCACTATGATTATTGTTGATCTCACGGTACCTCTTTGTTTTAGTCAATGGATGAAACTATGAGGATTTGTGTTAACACTGATGGACAATGGAATGATTGTATTTATGATTATTCATAATAAAATATCATGTTAAATGATTAAAAACCTCAACATGGGTGATTTTATTAACACAAATAATAATATAAAGGATTTTCATGAATAACATTTAGGAAAGAATATTCATCTTTCAACATGATGATAATTTGTGAAAAACACTCAAGGGGATGTCTCAAAGAAACACAAAGATTTTTTAGTGTGGAAATGAAGGTTATAGTAATTAATGAAAAAAAATAAAGAGTTTGATAGAGGAAAATAAATTCCATCTTAAGGTACCATTTATATTTGAATGCCTCATCTGTGGGTAATGTGGTAATTATTTGAGAAAATTCTATAATAAAAGGGTTAACTCCTAGACCAAGGAAGTACATATGTTATAACAATATTTGAAGTGAAAGGATTCAAGTGTTTATGTATTGGGATTTATGAGTTATTAAAATGATATTTTTGATATAATAATCAAGTAGCATCTCAGGATTATTCCATAGTAGTTTTCTATAAGAATTTAAAAACATAGGTTGAATGGTTTTGATAACTAATAAAATTGATTTAGTGGTAAGGTGAAAATATATTTTTCAGATAAACAGATGATTGAAATTAATGAGATAGTATTTATAACATAGAAATTTGGTGATGATTTTATGAAAAAGTGATTTAGGTCATATTTGATGAAGTTTATTGTATTTCTGGATTTATGGAATATATTTAATAGTCTTTGAACATATTTAAGGAATAATTATTACATTAATTATTGGAATAATATATTTCTCATGTGAGGTTATCAAAATAGTTATGTATATCACCATTCTTTCATAGGTTTAAGTTCATTGATGCCTCTTTTAAGGTTTTAAGTGATGGGATTTTGGGTTGATTTGAAAATTTTATTGTGGTTCAAAAATAATACAATATTGAGGTATAAATAACCCTTTAGGTTAGTATATGATTTGATGGTATGATAATTATCGTTTATTAGATAGTATGAAATAGATAATTTTGATGATTGAAAAGGCGATTTATAAACAAAAAATGATTTCAAAGATATTTATGGTCAAGTTTAGGATTGCGTTTTAGGTTGGAATCTAAATTTAACTCATGATATTTTGGTGAAGTTCACTACATTATAATATTTGTAACGATGATTATGGATATTTTGGGAGATGTTTCATTGAGTTGAGTTATATGTAACCCTTAGGTTTAATATGTTATTTAATATGAAAGATTATTTGGGAAGAATGGCATTAATTTTTGGGGATGTAAGACAAAAGTTATGAGAACACCTTTTTAGGTTAAAACATTATCTAATGTTGGGGTTATTATGGTTATTTAGGATGAATGTTTGTTTATTAAATGATCTAAGTGGAGGCTTTTTTGTTACTGTGAAAATTATGGAGTTAAATAGGCAAGTTTACATGTTTGGATATTATCTTACATTGTGATAAACATTCAGTTTTCATTAATATTTAAAGATAAGAGGAATATAATATTACCTTATTTGGACTTCAGGAATGAAAATTATGCCTTGATTACACATATTTTGTAGTAAAACATTAATTTAGGGTGGAAATCAATTAAAGGATAAATTTTTACTTGTCAAGTATTATAATTACCTTATTTTTTTTCTTGATGGTGAATAAATTCATTAAATATAGGAAAATGATTTGGAAAAAAATGTTGTCTGATTACCTTTTATTTTTATGAATCAATGGCCTTTTCATCCATCACATATTAATGGCTTTGTGGTCATTAAATTTATTTGGACAACATTCTATATCACTCTATATATGTACATGGAAGTTATTTTACTCTTACATGTCTATATTTTCACTTCTCACTATTTTTATTTTATTTGGAAACATAGTTTCGTGTTATTCTAGATGGCCTTTGTATTTTCCTTTCCCTTTCAAAAATGAATTGTTATTAACCATTTTCAAGATGTGGGTTTTCCACAAAGGAATTTTCCAATATCAAAACCTTAATTACCAAGAAAATTTTAAAATTTTTGGGATGCAGTTTATTAAGGGGGTGGGGAATGTAACAACCTTATATTTTTTAAAGAAAAACATTATATTTGATAGTTTATACCACAAGCAACAAGAAAAATAATTGAACCACAAAATAATATTATTTAAAATGTCCATCATAACATATATATTGTATTGGAAGGTATGAATATTAATAAACACAATATGATATATATATATATATATATATAAAGGTCATACTCAATAAAAATTTATTTATTAATTCTTAGTAAATAAGAATTGAATTTTTTGAAAAGTTATATTATGGTTAAAAAAAAGATTTCCATAAGAAATTATTTTTATTGATTTTTGTGAGAAAATATTTTATTTATTTTTTGAAATTTTTAGGAAATTTTAAATGAAATTATATTTTTAGAACAACATGTATTAATTATTTAAAAGTGAATTTTTAATAATTTTCTTATAATGATGATTTTTAAAGGAATGGTAAAAAAATATTGATTTAATTAAAAACCATGTTTCCATTTCAATAACTCAAAAAGATTTTTCTTAAATTAAATTATTTCAAAGTAAAATTAGTTCTATTATATTATTTATAATCCAATTATGTTCATTAGAATTGATTTTATGGTTGAATTTTGTATAAAAATTTATACTTAAAAATATATTTTCCCGAAAAATTGTTTTCATTACGTTTTATGATTAATTATTAAATTAATTTATACAGATTCTAAAAATTGAATCTATAAAAATATATTCGATATTTTGGATTATGAGATTTAAATTTGTTATGTGTGGCCCTTTTATTTTTTGTTAATATGCATAGTTATAGTGGTAAAAACTATCGCCTTAGTAAAGGGTAAATCAGGTCAATCTAGGTTAAAACTAAGTGTTAAGGTCACCATTATTAATATTAATTATTATTGGATGAATTAAAATTTTCCATTATCACCTCATTCTTTAAATTTACTTATTTTAGGGAAAACTTTCTAGGAAAATGACTTATATAATATTTAAATCCAAGAAAGTTATAAAATGACACTCTCTTAGTTTTAAATATTTCTTATGGGTCCATATAGGGACAAAGTCAACTAGTGAATGAATATTAATACTTATTTTTTCATAATGAAATTATATTCATAATGAAAATTTATTTCATATTTTTAGTGATTAAATAATTACATTAAATGCATGTGCAATGGTAATACACTATTTATTTAATTATTATAAAAATAAAAGAAATGATTTTAAAAATATTGAAAGTAATATAATTATAGTGACTTATATTATTCAACAAATTTTTTATATAAATATAAAATATCAGTTCTATTTTAAATTATTCGATTTTAATTTCAAGTTTTAGTTGTTTATTTAAAGTGAAATTAAAAGAGTAGTTACAAAGTTTAAATTAATGATATTTTATGGAATAATATTTTTATTAAATTAATTAAATATTATAAAAATAATTAAAGAGGAAAATTAGGACAATATATGGTTTTAAACTTCAACGCTTTTCTATTTATAATTCAGTAGTTACCATATATATAAAATTATTACCCTTTAAGAATGAAAAATTCATTACCGTGGTTAAGGTTAAAATGGGTTGACTTAGGGGTTAAACAAAAAGATTAGGTTTAAAACACCACTTTAAACTATCCAAATTCAATTGGATTATGGGAATACAATAAGATAATACCCTATATTTTAATTTATGTCCATTTGGAAGTATTTTTCTTCGGAATGAATTTATTATAATTTAATATTTTTAGAAATTCTAAAAGTTCCCCTCACCTCAAATATAAATGGGTGCCTACTCCCATCACTTGTTCACACATTTTGAGAAATATTTCTCAAAAAAACCCATAAAAATCTCTCCAAAAAATTCTTATATACAATTTATATGTGTTTTTATTCCTAAAATACTAACCCTAAGATCCTTAAATGTATATCTAAATGATTTATTTCAAAGAAGAGGTAATCAGTTTAATGAATCACTTTATTTTAGTTCTTCTTTATCATCTCTAAAAACAACTATTTATACTAGAGTAATAAATTAATAATACTAGATATAATTAAATTTTATTATAATTGTGAAATCTCCATTTTTCAATCTCTTTTCCATCAAATCAAAAATGAAAGTAGCACTTGGGAGTACATACGACTTATCATCTCCACGTAACAGTGCAATTAATTTTCCACCACTATATTTCATGGGTGGTTATTAGGATGATTTTAATATTTATATATTATAATTTTGGAATAATTATAATTCTATAATTATAATATCATATATGTCTTATTACCATCCAATCCACTGGAAAATAATAACGTCACTTATGTGTACGTGTGGACTACCACCTCCATGATGTGATGTGATCCATTTTCATTTTTATTTTAATTGTATGGTAATAAGTATATATTTAATTAATATAAATATTTATATGTTATAATAATTATTCAATAAATTTTAATTATTATTTACCTTTATTTTGTTCCATCTGTTGAAAAGTGAAAAGAACGTTCATGCGTACGTATGACATATCATCTCTATAAACAGTGTAATTTATTTTTTATCTATAACAATTAAAAATAACTCCCTATATCTATATATATATTTTATTATATTATATTTAAATCATTATTAATTTTTTGGTTATTATAGAACCATGATCAAACTACAAGGATCAAAACTTATGAACTGAAATACTCATCATAAATGATACAGTTAACACCCGAAAAATATGGTTTTAGTAAGATGTTATTGATAAGTTTGAAATGGAATGTTATAAATGGATCATATATGATATTATAAGTATTTATATAATTATTATATATAATTATAATGATTTTAAATTTATTATACAGGGGGTTAGAATGATTTCTAAGAAATTGGAACTGATGGTAATGGTTTATACTCTGAAATTACATTCTTTAAGACACATGTTTTTCATTCACGTATATTATTTTATAAGGGATATATATTACCCTTTTACATTTTATATCATGAATATCCTTATGATCATGATATTTAAATTTTCAGTTGAAGTTATTCTTTCATGGGGATTGTGATTCAAATGTTACCAAAGCAGTAAGCGTTTTATATTACAATCTCATTTTTTTAATCTAGATTGTTTATGATTAAGTTCTGTTGGTGAAATATTGTGATATATATCTCAATAATACAATTAATATTCTTATACTCAATTTATTTCAATAAATTAAATGTTTTTTTAATTCCACTATTTAATTACATAAGAGACTGAAATAATTTCTTTAAGGAATACCAAATTTATTTATATATTCAATCAAAAATCCAATATCTTTCATGACCATGTTCTCTAAAAAGGTTTTTAAAAATTAATATATTATTATAAATACAATTATAGTCATTTTTAGCCATTTTTTAATTTTTTAAAATTGTTTACAAGGAATATTATTTTTATTTTTTGAATGAGTTACTTTTTGACTTTCTATAAAAATGTTGAAGGAATGTTTTCTTTTACCTTATAAGGCATGAATGGAATTTCCCACCATTATGATAGCTCAATAATGTAAAGCTTCCTTTATAAGTTTCCAATTATATTTTCAAAGAGAAATATTTTCACAGTATTTTTTGAATTTTTAGTTTTTGGTAATTAATTTTCAATGTAGAAAAGGTGTTTTACTCAAGAATTTTTTAATGATATTATATTGGAATATCTATTAATAGAAGAAAAAAACCTTGATTTCACTTTTTATTTACTAGTGGTATGACCGAAGGATATCATAATTATAATTTATTAGGAGTTTTTATGTTTTTTATGATAAGATGTTTATGAAACTTTTTCCTCTTCCATAGTTAACTCTACGATGAAATGTTTATAAAACCCATTTTTTATAGATTTTGATACGATGATTATTTTATGATATTATGGTATACATATGTATTATTTTCATTATGTGATGTGTAGACCCATAATATATATCCCTTTAATGCATTGGATAAATATTGATATCTCATGAGATAAACATCACTGAAGTGAGATGTGAACCTAGTTTACTAAGGGACAATATACACTATGATATCTTTATTAGTAGACCATGACTAGAATGATTGTTTGGGGTGATATCAATCTACTATTGTAGTCTTGAAAATGAGCATTGACTACTATGGAAATGATTTTTTTTGTGTGTGTATTCCATAAAATCATGTATTATGCTAATGTAATTATCTCATGGTTCATGTTCTTTGATTCCTTTATTATTAATGTCTCATGAACTTTAGGAATTTTTGATGTGACTCAAGATTATGATCTATGAGATTAAAGGTATGAATTTCAAATTTTATACTCATGTTCTCATATCCTTATTCTCATGTCATGCTCAAATTATCATTGATATCTCCCTTGTTTACCCTTACTGAGCATATGAGTTCAATCTTTATTATATTTAATCATTCTTATGTTATTAAGAGAGACTTAAAGTGAGATGTATATAATAAGGGATTCATTTATAATGAACTAAGTGGGAGACGATATAGATATTTTATAGACCACTTTATTATGAATTTAAGTTTCCAAGTCAACTAAATCATTACAGTCATGGCATAGATAATTATGCTATGAAATTAATATATAACCATTAAGATGTGATATATATTTATGAAAATTATAGGTTGTTATTGGATATTTATCCTGAAAAAGAAAATATCAAAGAGGTTTGAGATATTCAATAATTGTTCACATGTAATCTTGGATAGTGGGTATCATCTGGGACACCTATAGTTGAGATGATTGTATACATTGAATGCTTAGACATCATAGGGTTTAACATCCCTGATATGTTTCATATATATCTCATTATATCCTCAATACCTAAAAACTTTTCCAGTTTTAATGTGAATTATAATATTAGTAATTGTGAGAAGACATTATCATAACTTCTTACTCCTGTTAATCATGTTAATAAAGACATGGAATCTAAAAAACCTATAGCCCTTATGGTGAATAAAAATAGTGTAAATAAGGGAAAATGTTCCAAAGAATAATTCTAGTGTAAATATCAAGAGAAATATCCTTCCAAAAATATGAATATCTAAAATAAAGCAAAGGAAAAGGATTTGGTATGTTTTTCATGGGGCAAATAGGTCCACTGAAGGAGGAACTACACCCTTCCAAAAAATAAAGGTGAATCTTCAAGTTAGTTTACTGTTGAATGTAATCATTCTAAATCTATAATTTAGGTATTTTACACTAAATTTGGTTATTACATTTATATTTATATAAAAAAGTATATTTAATAAGGTTTCAATAGGTAAGTTGGATCTATGGGCTACCAATGGAGCGATCTTGGATGCTCTAACTGTTGGATACTACCATCTCACATTGCATATAAGATTGATTTTGGTTTCAAATTTTTTTATTATGGTCCTAGTATTACGAAGAACATCAATTAAATTTCTTTCTTAGATATGTATGGATTTATTTTCAGCTGTATAAATAAGGGATAGTACTTTTATACATATAGAATTTTTTTTGGTTTGGTAAAGTTGAATAACATTATTTATATAGTGAATTACAAAAACGAAATATTTGAAATTGATAATCAAATAAATATGTGTGACTCATAAAAAATCCAGTTATTGAATCACTATCTTGTTCATGTAAATGAGAAGTGTTTGAAAACAATCTACTAAGTTGGTTATTTAGACTATTTTGTGCTTAAACCGCATGAAATTTCTTATTCTTGTTAACAAGGTAATATGAAAAAACCTGTATTTGGTGATCAAGTTGAAAGGGCCACAATGCTTCTAGAATTGGTACACACTAATGTGTGTCAAACTTTTCAAGAATATGTGAGAGGAGTATTCTCAGAATTTATTACTTTTACGAAATAATTGAGTAGGTATGGTTATATCTACTTGATGAGGTATGAGTCTAAATCCTTTGATAATTTCAAAGGTTTCAAGAATGAAGTTGCAAATCATATTAGTATGAAGATAAAGAAACATCAACTATATTTAGGTAGAGAATATCTTGAATAAGACTTTCTTGGATTTCTATAAGAGTATGTGATTTTATCTCAACTTACTCTACCTTATACACGACAGTGGAATTGTGTTAGTGAAAGGTGGAATTTTACACTAATTTACATGGTATGGTTTATGATGAGTCATTCAAGCCTTATATTATCCTTTTGGGGATATATAGTACAGGTGGGATGATACTCAAAAAACAGAGTACCAACAAAATCATAAAATGGTATTTCCTTGGAGTTATAAAATGGAAATAACCTAGTTTGATCACATATCTTGAAAGGGGTTGTGAGGAATTTTTTAGGGATAGATCAAACAACAAAATAGCACCCATAGGCATAAAGTTTATCTTTAAAGGGTATCCCAAGGGTAAAAGGGATACTGTCTATATAAACCTTCAGATAATAAAGTGACCATCATGAGATTGACCATATTTCTTGGGAGAGAGAACAACTTCAAGGAGGGAAATGGGGGCAAGATATACTTTTATGAAGTTGATACTCAAGATATATAAGAGGTGGTAGAGGAACAAATTCCATAAGTCCGTGTGGATGAATCTGATCATGAAACAAATTTTTTTCATAGGATACCTAGAGAGGTAATAGAAGCAATGGGATATGTTTTCTAGTAACCAATTATGGGGACTCATTATTGGTTGAAAATGATGATCCTAACTCTTACAAAGAGGTAATAGAGAGCTCATAATCATTAAGATTGCAAGAATCCATGAATTCTACTATATATCCCATGTATCAAAACCAAGTTTTGTTTATTGAACCACAAGTTGACAAAAATATCATGGGTTTAAATGGGTATTCAAGATAAAAATGGATGTGTAAGGTAATGTAAATACCTATAAATCATGGATAGTGGCTAAAGTGTTTAGACAATGTCAAGTCATTTAACATGATGGAATATTTTCTCTAGTTTCAATTTTTAAATCCATCAAAATCATAATTTCCATACCAGTTTAACATGACTAATAAATTTGGAAAATGGATGTCAAAAATGCTTTCCTTAATAGTAACCTTCAGGAGGATGTTCATATAACAAAACCGAAAAAGGTTGGTGATTCCAAGAAATTCAATAAAGGTATAAAATTTGAAGAGATCAATTTATAGATTAAACCAAGCATTCAGGTCATGGAAAATTCAGTTTGATGAATCCATTAATGAATCTAGATTCATTAAGAATGAATGTGATCCATTTTTTTTTCAAGTTTTTTAGTGGGAGTATGAATTTTGTATATTATTATATTTTTATGACATATTACTAATTGGAAACAATATACTAGCATTACAATAGGGTAAAGAATGTTTCTGAAAATGATTCTCCATGAAGGACATAGGTGCGTCGACCTACATTCTCGGGATCAAGATAATGAATGATAGATCCAAGAGGCTAATTGGGATAACTCAAGGTGCATAAAATTAATAGATACAGAATATGTTTAGTATATAAAAATTAAAGAGGCTATAATTCTAGTGTCACATGGTATACATCTTTCCAATAAAATTTATGTCATAAAAAATATGAGAAAGATATGACTAGTGATGTCCCATACACTTTTTTGACAAGATCTATCATATATGTCATGTTTTGTATGAGTCTTAATTTTTCCTATGCTTTGAGCATGTAAAAAATATATCAAGAAGATCCAGGTGAACAAAATTAGATTGTTATTAAGTAAATACTTAAGTAACTGAGGAAAACTAAGGATATATTCCTAGTGTATGGAAGAAATTAAGAGATAGTAATCATGGGTAACATAGATTATAAATTTCAAAATTAGGAGATATGATTTAGAAGAGTAAAAAGAACCCAGTTTTCACCGATTCTACAGTGGATTCTGATTATATTACAGCTTTCAATGTAGCCAAGGAAGCAGTTTGGATTCACAATATTAACTAAGAGTGTAATTTGTTACCTAGTAATCAAGACCATATCATAGTTTTCTATGATAATGCTAAAGCAGTGGCTCTTTACAAGAAGATAAAATCACATCATAGGACAAAGAACAAACTTCATAAGTTTCATATCTTAAGGGGTTTTTTCTCAATGAGGTGAGATTACAATGAGAAGAATATCCATGGACAAAAATGAAGTGGACCACTTTACAAAGGAATTATCTCAATAGATTCATCAGTATCATGTGAGTACTAGTGTATTAAAATATGTTTTCATTTAGATCTAGTGAAAGTGGGAGTCTGTTGGATTTGGTTCCCTATACTCAAATTTATTAGTAATTTATTTCATGTTTTCAATATTAATTATATTTAATTGTAACAACGTCATTATTTTTATGCATAAAATTTGTACATGATAATTTCCTATGAATATATATATCACACTAAAATTTTATGATAGTTCCTCACTGTGATGTGAACATAGAGGTTTCATGATAGTATTCTTAAACATAGTTATATGGTCGAATGATATTACCTAATGGGACATAAAAAATAAAGGCTAATAGGGGATAGAGTATCATAAGTCATTAAGGAACCTTATCATGGTTTTTCCCATGGTAATCTTCAATATAGGAGGTGATGATAATAAACTCATTAATAGGAAATCCTAATTTCCATGTATCATTGGATTTTATTATCTGCATATGTATGTATTGATCCTAGTAATTTAATTTTATCATTAATGGATATCATGACTCAGATAATTTTATGCATTTTAAAAACCATGATGAATTTTGTTAATGATGAAGTAGGATCTATTGGGTGTTTCATGAGTGATATTCTGTTAATGGATAATGTGGGGAAGGATTTATCCCTTATGTTCCTTGATATAAGGTGATATCTTAGCCCATTTGATTGTAAACGAATTTCCTAAATAAATCCATGTAAACAGTGTTAAGTGGATGATTTAATTTTTAAAAATACAATGAAATGGTCATCAAGAACATAGTTTGATGACACCGACATGCAACCAACTTTATTTGCGATATCACGATAAAGGGATTATATTACATGGTAAGTGTTCAAGGGAGGTTGGTTGTTGTTACAATGTTAACTTCTTTCTCTATGTATTCCTTGGAGTTTTATTACATGTTACCATGTACATTAGGCAGTTATGCCTAATTCCACTAAAAGATAAATTTAAGGGGACACACACTAATTGTTTATACAATCATAGTTAAACTCATGTATTAAATTTAACAAGTTAGAAAAAAATTAAATTTATTCAAGTTTGGTTTATCAAAAAGATTTAATTACAAGTTGTTTGAAAATAATAATTGAGTTAAATATTAAAAATAAATATTTTTTTCATCATTTGGATAATATAATATTTATTATATTTTTTCAATGAATAATATAATGAAATGTTTTTATTAAATAAACTCTCATTATTCACGGTCTGGTAAATACCGATGAGGGAAATCAGATTGAGCTTAATGGTCTGGTTGGAAATGGTATAAATAATATTTATTTAATATATTATTAAATCATTTCACAAGTAAAGTAAACAATAATAATATTTATATTATTTTTGAAAAATGTTTTTTAACTAAAAATTATTAACTTATAAAGGGGATTTTATTCAATTTTACGTCGCTAAACCTTTCTTAATGAATATCTAATTATATCACTTCACATAAACAATCTTGGTTTGCATAGAAGATAAAGAGATACTCTCTCAATACCTAAATATATATCTACAAATATAATAGTTCTCTTCACTCCCCCTCTCCCAATCCATCGAGAGAATATCAAGAGTTCTTCCTCCTTTAATAAGGATTCAACTGCGATCAACCATGAATAACACAAATGATCGGGATCAGTCATACTAGTACCCAATGATTCTATGGTGATGTTAGAATATTATGGTGCATGTTTGGATCACCACTAAAAATATTTTGTACTTGGATCCTATAAAAAATTACAGTTCAATGAGATTCAGTCAACCAAATAATCAATGAAGAGATAATTTAATGTTGACGTAATTCTAAAGGGATAGAGAGATACTCTCTCATGGACTAGAGGGAGATCTAGATATCTAAGAGTTATATTCACCCTTAATCTCTCAAGAAATTGAGAGAACATAATGAGTTATTCCTCATTCGAGAAAATTTCGGTTGTGATCATCTATGAACAACACAAGTGGTCAATGTCATCCATGCTAGCACCCAATGATTCTATGGTGAAGTTTTGAGGTTGTTGTGCATGTGTGGATCACCAATAAAGGGATTATACACTTGGATCCTATGAAACAATGATGATTTGATGATATTTAGTCGAATGGATCATAAATTAAGAGATAATTACAAATTGAGATAATTTTATATCTGCTAATAAATTAATTATAAATTACATTTGAGGATCCTTCTCTTCTAGTTCTAGTGATTTATTTAGTCAAGTAATCTATGATTCTCATTGGGTATGTTGTTATTTTTCATTTAAGAAAATGATTATTCATAAATTAAATATTAAAGTACTATTTTTAAATTTCATATAAGGCCTTTCCACTGTGTTTGGAACCTTGTGTCATGACCATCAACATGCCACTAGGAGTGAGATCAGAGGGTATCAAACATCGCAATGATTTTTCTCTTGAAGTGGGTGGATTCTATTTCCTATGGTAAAATTTCTACTAGAAATGATAGGATTCAATATGATTATGGGTATGGATTTTCTATTTTTATACTAGGGTCATATCAACTATTATCGAATGAGATTTATCTTTTTATGTCTATAAGGTGGCAGTTATATCCATCAGAGAGAGTGGGATATTTCAGATGGTCGTTCCATAAAATTCAGCGAAGATTGTATTTTATCACAACTAATCTGGTGATCCTTGTTTTGGAAGATGTAAATTTTCATTTTATCTCCTTTCCTCCAGTAGTAGACCATTTTCAAAATGTCTCTCTTGAAGAGTTATTTGGATTACCACTCAAGAAAGAGATCAATTACTCTATCAAGATGGAGATGAGAGTTAAACTAGATTATATCCCACATTATAGGATGGGACCAATGGAGATTTATGAGTTGAAAGTGAAGTTCTAAGATCTAGTGAAAAGGGGATTCATATGGCCCAGTACCTTAATGCGGGGTTCTCCCATACAATTTTCCAAGAAGGATGATGGGACTCTACACTTGTGTGTGGATTATTAGAGACAAAACTAGATTAAAGTCAAGAACCGGTATCTCATAAAACACATTGGTGATGTCTTCAATTAGCTGAGTGGTTCCCATTTTCTCTCCATGATAGACTTGAGGCTAGGTTGTTATCATTTGAGTGTGAGACCATCAAACAAACCTCGTACTACTTTTAGGTGTAGATAATGTCTGTACAATTTTTTAATGATGCCTTTTAGTCTAATGAATGCACTAGTGATATTCATGTCCATGATAAATTAGATCTTTCACTTTTTCCTTGATCAGTTTGTGGTTATATTTTTCAAAGACATCATAGTTTACTGCCAATCTATATATGATTATTATTTTTGGGAAAAAATCCCTCAAGGTAACATTAAATCATTTTTTGGTTGATTGTGTTTGTTTAAAAAAAGAGTTTCCATGGTACATTGTGGAGTCCAGGGGGATTGTTGACTTGGTATGTTGATAAAGATCCAAGACAAAGGAATGGATACCCTATAAGTGGTACCGAAAATTTTGTACACAAGGTGACATTGTTTCCAAGTGTTTTCCAAATTTTGGTGGTCCAAAATTTGGAGTTTGGATAGCACTATGAAAGATATGTTTCCTTTAATGCCTTATGAATATATGGAAAATTCATGATTTTCATAAATTATGGGATTCATGAAAGATGGTTCTCAAAGTCATGAAGGTTTTGATGGAAATCTCTACAATTACGACAAGTATCAGGAATGGGAAATTTCCACAGAGATTTGAGAAGAAGGGAGCATCATGGTGGAAATAAAGGAGTATCACAAAATAGTGATTATGTGGCTAGAAGATTATGGAATTAGTGGAAACTCTTATAAATAGAAATATACCCCCTTTAGAAATAAAAAGAGACATAATAAGGATCTTAAGGATCTAGAATCATGAAGGTTGTTCTCAAAGGGGGTCTTTTTAAAAAAATTTGCGATGTCTATAAACCCTAACCAAAAATTGTGAGCATCCCAAAAGTGTTGGAGTTCACAAAGGCTGTAAAAATTTGACCTAAAGTTGTGAGCTTCACGAAGGCTAGTTGTTCTTTTTTAAAGAATGTTGCTTCAAGAAGGCTATTGTAGCTTCATGAAAGAGTTGATCTTCATGAAGGAATTGATCCCCAAAAAAGTGTTTAAAAATGGATTTCATAGTGAACTGTGGAAAAGTGAGATTCATCAAGTGGATGAAATTTGGACTTTAATAGAGAATCCATCTACAAATGAGGATACAATAATTACGGATAATGAATGGACCTACAAGTCCATAAACTATGTGTGGATCCCTTCCAGACCAGTGATAAAAGGAAAATGAAGATGGTGATTCTTTCCATAGGTAGTGATCTAGAGAAAGAGAAATAGATATTGACCCTTGGGAAAGCATTATCCTGCCCTAAACCTTACAAAGGCAGTGATCTATCACAAGAAAAATTTTGGCATTGATCCTTAGTGTATTTGGTACATTGGAACATTGTCATTGTTTTCTCCTTGTATATATCCCAATGAGGGTGAACCATGTAAGAATATGTGTGTTTTTCTACTTACATCCATGCATTACATTCAAAGAATCATCCACAGATAAAGAAGGAAAGAATAAGATCAGAATTTACACTTATGTGAAAACAAAGTGACCCTTGTAATAAATAGGTTGATATCCAGTGGGGAAGGAAATTTTTTGGAAAGAATATTCATACACTGATTCACCCCCCCCCCTTTTTAAGGTATCTAGGACTATTTTTGACCTAACAGTTGGTATCAAAGGGAAGGATCACTTTATCAGATTTTTTTACTCTGACTTAGTTTAGTCAATATATGATGTTAAAGATTTGTTCTCCTCTTATCTTCGTATGCAATGTAAAATGGAATAACTTTAAAGAATAATAAGAATTCTGGTGGAATTCCTCAGTATTATAGTGTCTATGGAAAGAGAATTATTTAATTAAAGGAAACCAATAATGTACTAAAGAAATATTTGGATGAATCATACAGTGAAATCATTCACTCATTCAATGATGATGAAGGAATGAGAGAATAACCTATTATTCCAAGTGATGTTGGTAATACTGATGATGGTTAAATTGTAAGAAGAAAAAAGTGAAATTTTTCCACAAAACAAAGGAATTGGATTAAAAAATGGCTGAAGAAAATAAATCTAATGATATCTAGATCCAAGTGAAATAAAGATAATTAAAAAAGTTGAAAGGTTTGAATCAAATACTACTATAAGTGTCCATAGATAAAATGAAGAAGAATGATTCTCAAGTCGAAGAACTGCAAAAAAATGTCTACAAAGATAGAAAAAATCAAAGATGATGATAAGGGAAATAATTTTAATTTAGATGGAATTTAGAATCTAAAATCCATAAATGATGATCATACTACATAGCTATATGCACTAGTTTAGGAGAACAAAGGGATACAACAAGAAAGTTTGATGTGACTTGGATAACTGATAAATGAAAAATGAATAAATAATTTCTCATCAAATTGCATGTCATGCCATAAGGAAATAATTGAACCAAAAATGAATATATCACCAATGGAAAAAGATGCCTGAGAAAACCACAAGTGGAAAGATTCATAATCAAGGAAAGATTCATGAAAATTGGAATATTGGTGGAACCTCAAAGAAGAAAATTTATACTAATGGGTATAAACCACAAGTTTTGAAAAAGGAAAAGTCTATAAAACCTAAATATCAAAAGGAGACACAGAATGTGGGTAAAGAATATTTATTCATATGCCAAGAATAGTTAAGGTTGGTTGGGAAGTAATAACAAGAATAGAAAGAGTACATTTATTTTAAATAAAGTATCAAAGGGTTGATCCATAAATATTGGCCAAAATCCTCTTCTTTATGAATCTAGAGATACCCTTATTCCCATGCATTAAATGTTTCTAATATCAACTGGATGTTGTGCAGGAATAAGTGGGAGATAAAATCCAGGGTGTGTGTGTGATGGAAGGGAACAAGTGCATAAGTTGAATGGAGATACATGTGAAGAGAATACTCTGAACAATTGAAATTCGCATAGGATATCAGATTCAACATGTGGTGTTACACAACAATTCTATTTTTCAATTCTGTATCAGAAGGTTTTCTGTTGTGGAAAAAGGAGATGATATGATGAATATTCTACTTCAAAACTGAAGATATATTAAATCTATACATGGATGATACAGTTGTTTCATGTTGAATTGAATATATAACCCTCAGTATCAAGACCCAGTTTAGGTTTTAATTGTCCACTGGGAGAAGAAAGATTGTAGGAGAAGCAAAAACATTCATGAAATTCATGATTATGTATTTTCTTATAAAAATATGGTATCGGATAACTATTTTTCGGATACCAATATTCTACAATAAAAGATTAAAAATGCTTCAATATGAAGCTAGGAAAGTCAGTTGAGATCCATGATGTAACTATTATGGAGAATGAGATGAATCTTTAGCAAATACGTGACCAGTCTCAAGAGGATAGTGATAAATATATATGAAGATCAGGGGATTTTCTAGTTCTAGATGTGGATTCTGAAGAATATTGGGATAATGAAAAAGATGAGCACAATCTAGTATCTGCAAAACAATAGAAGAGAAGAGTTGAAATTGATAGATAGAACATAATTGGTGATCATATAGTGCCAGTACAGATAATAAGGATGAAGACTCTACAGCAAGAAGCGTACTTATCATAGGTAGAGCCTAAATGTTTTGATGAAGAAGCTAGAGATGAGAATTGGGTTTAGGATATGAATGAATAACTTGATCAAATTGTGAATAATCAAACATGGGAGACTATTTTGAGACAAACCTATAAGCATGTAATCAGGACTCAATGGGTCTTTCACAACAAAATTAATGAAGTTTGTGCGGTAATATGATACAAAGCTTGACTAGTGTACCAAGGGTACTCTTAGAAAGATTATATCGATGTTGAAAAAACATTTGCATATATTTAAAGTCTAGAGTCAATCATATTATTCTTGGCCATAATAGTTCAAATAAATATCAATGTTTTCTAGATGGATGTAAAGATATCATTTTTTGAATTTGGTTCTAGAAGAAGAGGTTTATATTGAGAATCTATATGGTTTTATCATTCATGAGGATGAGAAAAGATTTTTTTGGCTGAAGAAGGTGTTATATGGGATGAAGAAATCACCAAGAGAATGGTATTCATGGATAGATCAGTTTTTGAAGAAGCATGGTTTTAGTGTGGTGGAGTTGATTGCAATATCTCTGTCAACAATGAATGTAATCAAAGGATGATGGTGATGGTAATACAAGGAAATAATGGAACATTCATTTCTCAAACTAAATATTCTAGGAGTTTTTTTAGAAGATTTAGTATGGATAATTCCAAAGATATGAATACTTTGCTGGCTACTCAGATGAAACTATTATGGGATGATTAAGGAAATACAGTTAATGTCACAAAATACTAGAAAATCATTGGTAGTCTACTATACTTGTTAATGACAAGACATGATATTGTTTTTGAAACATGTTAAGCCATGTAGTATAAAATTAATCATAAGGAAATCTAATTACTTGTAGTTAAAATAATGATTTGGAATATCAAGGGTATGATGTATTTTGGTATGTTGTATAATAAAAAATCTAAACCAAAGTTATTGAGAAATACAGATGCAGATTGTTCCAGGTCAATAGATGATAGGAAATCAACGTTGGTTGGTGAATTCTATTTTGGTGGATTATTTATTTTTTGGCTAATAAAGAAACAAGATTTCATTTCCTTGAGCACCATAGAAGCTTAGTATATTGTGTCTACGAAAACATGCACACAGTTATAGTGGATGAACCAAGATCTTGATGATATGGGAGTTGAAGTGAATTCTATGATCTGAATCTATTGTGATAATTCAAGTGCCATAAATCTTATAAAAAATCTAGTCCATCACTCAAGGACAAATAACATTGAAATAAAGTACCATTTTAATAATGAGAATTTCGATAAGGTTCTTGTGAAGTTGGAGTATGTGCCTATGTACCTAAAGGTTGCATACATTTTGACAAAGGCCTTACACAATGAATTATTTGAATGTCATATATTGGATCATTGAGTTCAGTCGACTCCCCGCACATGAAAAAGTGTTGAATTGGGACCCCCTCTCCCCAAAGTTTAGTGTAGCTTTACTTAAATTTACTAATATGTGATCTTCACCTTGTTGCGGACAATAAAAAAGTTATATTTGGGTTTATTAACAAAGGGGGGGGATTCTGGATATGAAGGGGGGGAATTTCTTAATCAAGACAGGGGTAGAATATGATAAGTGGGGCAGTGATATAGGGGGAGTATTAAATTTGATGATGTTAATGGTAATTAATAAAAGTTTATATATCATGATATATGAGTTTTATTATGAAATAAGTTGAGAGGTTTTGAATGAAGTGATTCACTGATGCACTTTTCGCGTTACTCTTATTTCCCATGTTGATCATGGATCATGTGGGATTAGAGTATGTGTTGAGTATATATTTGATAGCTATATTAATCACAAGAAGTGAATGATGTAAAAATATGTAAGAATCTTCAATTAGGTATCAAAATGTGAAGAGTTTTTGACAAATCCAATGAGGGATATTGTTGGTCAAAAATACCTCAAGGTAACATTTAATCATTTTTGGGTTGATTCTGTTTGTTGAGAAAGATGTTTTCCATAGAAAGTTTTATATTCTCGTAATATTTTTGAGATGGTATGTTGAAAAATATCCAATATAAATGAATAGATTCCTTAGAAGTGGTATCAAAAATTATTTACATGAGGTGTCGTCATTTCCCAGTGTTTGCCAATTTTTTGGGGTCCAAAATTTGGAGTTTGGCTAGTATCCTAAAGGAAGAATTTCCTTGAAGGCCTTATGAAAATATGGAAAATAATGAGTTTCATGAAGACTAGGATTATTTAAAGGTGGTTCTTCAATTCCTGGAGGTTTTGAAAAAAAAGCTCCACAATTACGATAATCATCGTGAATGATGTGAAGGTTTTTATGAAAATATTCTTGATTAAGACAAGCACTGTGAATAGGAAATTTCCATGGAGCTTCGTGAAGAAGGGAGATTTGGGGAAGAAATGATGGAGAATTTTGAAATTTTGATGATGTGGATGGAAGCTTATGGAATCATTGTAAACACCTATAAATAGGCCTCTACCCTCTTCAAAAAGCAAGTGATAATTAATGAAGATCTTATGGCTGTGTTTTCATGAATGTGGTTCACAAAGGGGGTCCTTGTGAAAATGTTCATGAAGGAGGATTGTTCGTGAAGGCTATAAATGTTAACCAAAATTTGTAAGAATCATGAAAGTGTTGGATTTCAATAAGGCTATAAAAATCCAACCGAATGTTGTGATCTTTGAGAAGGCTGGTTGAGCTTTATTAAAGAAGGGTTCTTCGTGAAGGCTATTGGAGCTTTACAAAAGAGTTGAGATTTGCGGAGGTAGTTATCATCTCGAAAGTCTTTAAAAAGATATTTCACAGTGAACTTTGGTAAAGTGAGATTCATCAAGTGGATGAAAGTGGGACTTAAATAGGGAATCCATATACAAATGAAGATCTATTAATTAGTGATAATTAAGGGGACTATAAGTCCAAAAATGGTGTGTTGATACCTTCCAGAGTAGTAAGGAACAGAAGAGGAAGATGGGGATCCCTTCCATATGAAGTGATCTAGATAAATAGACATAGGTAGTGACCCTTGGGAAAGTAGTGAGATGACCCTAAACCTTGTAAAGGAAGTGAGCCTGGGCATAAAAGTGATCTAGCCCGAAAAACATTTTGGCAGTGAGACTTAGTGTATTTGGTACATCAGCACATTAACATTGCATGATCTTTGGAAGTATCCCATTAAGGATGAACCAATTAATAATATTTTTGTACATCTAATTTCTTTCCTACATTAATTTTAAAGCATCATCCATAGATGAAGAAGTAAATAATAAGATCAGCATTAACACTTAAGTACCGAAAAGGGGACCCTTATAATAAATAAGTCAAGATCTAGTGGGAAAGGAATAATTTTTGAAAGAATATTCATACCCTAATTCACCCCCTAGGGTATATAGGACCCCCTTAGACCTAAAAATTCCCAACATCTTGAAATCATATTGTATACATTTAGATATCATCAAGTTTATGTGATCCTATCCAAATGTAATTTTTAGTTTATTATAATTCACTTCTTGATTAATTTATTCTCGTAGGTTGGATTGTTATTATATCCATAGAAGGTTGCAGCTATGGTATATTGGGAGAATCCCAAGAATATATTTGAGATTCAGATCTTCTTGGGTTTAATAGATTATTAACGTTGTTTCATCTAGGACTTCTACCATCTAGTCGAACTGATTTTTTGGATGACCAAGAAATGGATGATGTTTCATTTTTCAGATTCTTACAAGAGTGATTTCTATGAAATGAAGAGAAGAATGACCGTAGTACCAATATTCACTTTACCTATTCTAGGTGAGGGATACAGTGCATATTTTGATGCATCCTAAGTCAAAATTGGAGTAGTTCTAATGTATGATGATTGAGTGGATTCTTATAGCTCCATGAAATTGAGACCTCATGATAGGAATTACCCTAATCGTGATCTAGAAATGGAATTTAGGGTATATTCCTTGAGATGTTAGTGGAAATATCACCTGGGTGAGATTTTTATGGTTTTCATAATCTACAATATCTTAAAGAACATATTTTCTTAGTGGAACCTAAACCTTTTGGTAGAGGAGGTGAGTTGAGTATCTGTAGTCCTTCAAATTTGAATTTTCTTACACTCCAAGAAAGGGAAATGTATTTGTTGATTCATTGAGTTAGAATACAAGGGAATAGGTAGTATAAAAATCTTATGATGAGTGGTAGATAATATAACTCTTTGTATACATGAATTTATATATTCTTATATCCCAGGGTTAGGCAACTCTAACATCTAAATATGGTATTACCATGCATATTTACTAGATCAAGATAGATCATTTATTGAATATGAAGTGCTTATCTCTGATGGCCATCTTATATTTTAGGGACTTACCATCAGGATGATCTCTTAGTAGTGGTGATTTTCTTCTTATCCATGGCCATGTATTGGTTCCTATGGGCTTTCATAAAGATTTGATGAAAGTGTTTCATTTTTCTAAATGGGTGGTATATCCAAGATAGAAAAAGTTTTATCTTGATATCTATAGGTAGTACTGATGGATGGGGATGAATAATGAGATAACAACCTTTGTGATGAGATGTTTCACCTATCAATAGGTGAAGGTCAAGCATCAAATTCCTGTTGGTGTATTGCAACCTCTTCATATTCTAAAATTGAAGTGGGATAATATCATTATGGATTTCATGATTGGACTAACAAAAACTCCTCTACATGTGAGAGATAGTTTGACTGCATGATGTTGTGAGTAATATCATTTTTAATTGATATCCTCATTTCATGTATCATTTATAGTAGGGACTTAAAAAGTTTTTTTGATCATAATTTCATCTAATTACATCCTATCATCCTCAGAATAATGGCCAATCTAAGTAGATGATTCAAACTCTAGAAGATATTTTATGATCCTTTGGATTTCAGTGGTTCTTAGGAGAAGAATTTGGAACTTGTGGAGTTATCTTATAATAACAGCTTCATTGAATCAGTCTAAATAGATCCTTTCAATTCCTTTTATGTAAGATCATGTTGTTCCATTTTTACTAGTTGGAAGCAAGTGAGTGAGAACTTGTAAGACCTACTCGCTGGATAGAGGTAACATAGTAGGTCCAGTTGATCATAAAGTGATTGGTGACCATGTATACCCAGATAAATCATATTCTAACCATCATAGATAATTATTGGAGATTGAAATCATTCATTGGGTTTTTCTTTAGGTATATCCTAGTTTGAGGAAACATCATATTAGGATGTTAGGGAAGCTAGAACCTAGGATTATTGTGCTATTTGAGATATTGAAGATAGTTAGTCAAGTGGGATATAGTTTGGCCTTTCTATAGTGCTAAAGCACTATAAAAGAAATTTTGTACATTTCTTAACTTTGTAGATATTATTATGACCCTTATCACATGATATATATTGATGATGTTGATCTGGATGTTGATTCATCCTTTTAGGATCATCATATCTGTATCGTGGACCATAGTGAAACGAATCCCCATGGTAATTCCATGCCTGTAGTTGGAGTGTAGTGAAAACATGGATGTGTGAAAGAGGAGACTTAGGAGAGGGAGTTTGATATGAAAATTGAATGACCATACTTTATCACTGCTACTATATAGTGATGCTTTTGAGACCATCTTGGGGATGAGCTATTATATGGTGGGGAGGTTGTAAGATCTCATCATTTCTAATTATGTTCCTCTTTAAGTTATTAGTTAAATCTCTTTGATCATAGTTAATCATTTAAACTAGTTTTTTTATGTCTTATACTCAAATGGGTTTCTGTTTCAAAGAATGTTTAGTGGTAAAAGAGAGGGGAGTTTAAATATGTCTGTAATAAATATTCACTCCATGAATTTTTATTTCAAAAAACAAATAGTTCTGAGAAGGACCCATGAATTTTATTCAATGTGTGAAATAGTTTCCTTGAGTTTAGATTTTAGGATATGTCATTTTAAATGCATAAAAAAATTTAGGATTCATTATTTGAATCCTAGATTCACCTCATGAATTGGGAATGTTTAACAGGTTATTTTAACCCATAAGTTCAGTGTCTCTCAAATCACTCACTCTCCCTTTTATCTGATTCTCTAAACCTTATTTATGAAATCTTGGGAGTTATATATGATCCAAAAGTAGTTTCTATTGTATCATTGTGTTTCAGACTGATATATTGAAGGAAATACTCTTATTTCCTCTTCTCCATCTTGATTTATTAGTTTTTCCTTGGGGATAACCCTAGTTTCTGATGGTTAAACTCAAATCAAAACACGATGCCCTGTGATGATAGTGTTTCTTGGTTTTATTTAAAGGGAATTAAGGAGGAATCCAAATATACCTTGGTCATTGAATAATTTATTTATCTTATCTCGTTTTGATGTAATAGTTCTAATTCATCTCCCTTAGGTTTTTTTGGTTTTACTAGTATCTACAACACATGTGACTATGATAGCACATTGTATGGATGACATAAACTAAATAGTAAACCACTATATATGATATATTCATTTTCTGAGACCTCCCATGTATCTCGTTGGGTTTGTTTGCATTGAGATCAGACTTTTGTTCCCTTATAGGTGTGCCTACCTTTGAAATAGTGATGAACTATTATTCATTAACATGGGAATTGGATTGACCTTTAATTGGATTAACATGGTAATTTATTAACTTGGATCAACACAATAAATGGTTTCAAATTGATTATTAAATGTCTAATTACCTTGACATGTGATGAAATTTTTTGTATGCTTGGTGCTTAGTAATATAATTTGTTTGTTTAGAATTTTCTCTTTTGTCTTGATATGACTCTCAGTTATGTTATAATTCTTATAGGGTTTTCACCCATTTATGTTATAATACATATAGTGCTTACACTCGATTATGGTGTAATGCATATAGGGATTCTAGTAGGTGGTGTTTTAATACTTATCGAGCTTTCTCAAGGTTGTGTTTTAATTATTATTGAGGTCATTCATGTTTATATTGTAATTCTTATAGGGACTTTTCGTAGTTATGATATAATTATAATAGGGATTTTTCCTGGTTATACTATAATGATTATAGGGATTATGCCCGATTATAATATAATGCTTATACTAATTGTGTCGGGTTAGACTATAATGAATATACAGATTGTGTCTGATTATGATATAATTATTATAGGTCTTTCACCCAATTATGTTGTAATTATTATAGGTCTTTTGCCTAGTTATGTTGTAATACCTACATAGATTTCACCCAATTATCATGTAAATCTTATAGGGATTGGATTCAGTTATTCTATAATTCTTATTAGGATTGTTTTTTACTATATTATAATGCTTATAGGGCTTATTCTTAGATGCGACCTTTACTTATGGGAGGTTTGTGGTACTTTTTGGCTTCTTGGTGATGGAACCTAAGTTATGGATTTGGTTATGGTTGGAATAATTTTGTAACATGCTCAGAGACACTCCCGCATCACACCAAAGTATGACTGGATAACCAAAGTGTCAGTCTATATCTCAAGGGTTGGTTTATTTATTTGATACCTAAAATTAATTTATAAATTTTTGTTCTTTTTTTTAACTGTGTTATTAACAATTTATGTAGGATAGATATGATTAGACACCTTGGGATTTGTCCTACTAAGTTGTACTCGTACCTTGTTGGGATACTATTTGGTACCCAAATAGATTTCACGGATTCAGGTATGGACAAGGGAAAATGTCCAGATATTGATTTATTTTATGATTTATTGGTTAGATCTTAAATATATAACTGAAATGGGGTTCATGATTGGGGATTTGGAGTCTTATTTATCAAGTCTATTTATTTTTTCACTTTTATAACTTTCATCACGTCATTTAGTTATATTTATCACGTCATTACAAGGTATCTATTACTATATGGATTCTTCAATTTTCCCTTTATTCTTATTATTTTTCATATTTATCATTTATATTATTTATTCCATTTCTATGACTTTGTTCCTGAGGGTATAGTCTCACCACTATGTTTCTTATACCCTTACAACTAGTTGGCAGTCTCTGGAATGCAGGGAGGCATGTGAGAGGTCCAATAGAAACTTAGTTCGTTCATGTGAGGGAGTACTAGGCCAGTGATATTATAGAGGTAATGATTATTGACCAAGTCAATACTAATAATACAATCTAAAACCAAATACTATTATACTTGACAATAAAAATTATTATTATAATATTAAAACTAACTTGACAGAATAATGAAAGGGGTTTTATTCTATAAAGTGCCTGAACCAAATCATTAAAAAAGAAAACATCCCCTTCCAAAATAACTCATATTTTTACCACTCTATGTGAAAGGTAACTAAAAATAATTGCAAATAATAAGGCAGTTCAAAACTAAGAAAACAAAAAAAAAATACTGAGAAAAAATTTTCTCCTCTATGATTTATCTATCATATATTTTTCAGATTTTAGATCACAAAAAAGATTAAAATCATTAATGTGTCTTGATATTATTTTTTATAAATTTTATTATCTATCTACCCTAAAATTTTAAAATATTTATTACACATATAATAAATTTTATGTTGAAATTACTAAATATTTATTTTTATGGATGAACATACTCTTCATCTTTATCCACTTTGGCACAAGCATCGATTAGATTAATGAGTTAATTTCTCCATGAAATTTAATTTTGACAACTTCGTTTGATTTATCTCTCATATCTAACAATAGTCACCTCATTTGGTTATTTTTATCTTCATATATGCCTCATTTATTGAGGAGTGGTCAAATCTATTTTCCCAAAAGGTGGTCTACATTGATTGATTTATTTGGTCCCCATAGAGTTTGAATGATAACTTAGTATGGTTGAATAAGTTTATTATAAAAAATATATATAAACCTTCCAAAAAATAATTTCTTAACTTCTATAAGTATAGGAAAAGTTATGAATGAAATAGGGAAGTGGTAGAAAATAGTTAAAATTACATAACTCATTAAGGTGTCTTCTTAAATTATTTTTGAAATTTTCTTGGATTTTAACCCTCATAATTTTAAATATTTTGGACACATTTATGAAAAGTTATGCCTAAATTCATGAAGCTCTCATTTTTCAGTTTAACATAAAATTCATATTCTTCCACTTTGATACATATATCAACTATGTTAATAAAATAATTTATCCAAGAAATTTACTATGGGCATTAACCTTTAAGTTATTTTTCATATCCAATTAAAATCACCTCATTTGGATCTTTTTATCATGAGATATTCTTCATTTATTGTGGTTTGGTCAAATATATCAACCTAATTTTTTATCAAATTGACTGATTCATTTGGGCCTCATGGAGTTATAATGAGAACTTGGCCGAGTTTAAAGAAATGAATCTCATTAATAATAGAATTTTAAAAAATAATTTCTTAATTTGTTTAAATATATAATTTTTTTTTCTCATAATACAAAATTGGTATAAAATATTTGAAATTCTATAATTAATCAATTTCCACATTTTAGTTCAAAATTCATTAAAAATACAAAAATGATGCTATTCAGATCAAATTGAGAAATTATTTGGATTTAAGCATTTTAAATCCTATGAAAAGTGACTAAAATATCATCTTTATTATTGTGACTTAAATAAAAAATGATTATTGGTCATATAAAAAGTGATATGTCAAGTCATATACATCAATTTAATGTATCACTCAATATGCAATTTATAAATTGAAGAAGAATTTATAGGGTTTATCTTTTTTATAGTCTATGATTCCAAATTTCTTTTGATATTAATAAATCAATTTCAAATTATAATAAGATTATAATTATTAAAGGATACTTATGGATGGATAAAGATAATGATTATATTTATCAAAGGAATAAGCTTTAGTGGGAAAGAATTTTACTTATGGACTAATTGTATGATTCAGTTGGATTTTTTTATTTCAAGATTTTGATGGAGATTCTGGTTAACAAGAGTAATATGGATTTCATGAAAGCATATAATAATATCATTGAAGAATTATTTGTCTGAAAAATAATATTTTATGTTGTGAGGATCATTAATATGGTTAATGGATAATGGAATGAAGTGATGTTATGTGTTATTTAAATGTGCATTAAGAATACTCATTAGATACCTATAATGATATGAAAATAATTGATTTATCATGTTCAAAGTATAAAAAACTAGATTAGCGATGAGAAATGAAATATATTGATTATTATTGAGTTTATAAAAATTCAAAAAATGGTTGAAGTTCAATAAACATGAAGTTGTGATAAGTTAATCATTTAATCAGTTTATGTGTGTTTGTAATTTTTTTATACTTGGTTTATTTTCTTATGAGGAGTTATTAATCCATCCCACTATTGTTTTGGATTGAAAGTGAGTCAGGTAACTATCTTGTACTTGTAATAAAAAATTATTTATAACGATTTTTAAATAAAATAGTGTGCTTAATATACCTTGTATGTATCTCACATTGGGTGAATAAAGTAAAAATTTATACCCTCTCTATGAGATTATTTTTCAATTACAACTTCATTTCAATTAGTGAAGGTTAATAATTCTTTATATAGAGAAAGGATTGAGTTATGAAATATATCACCATAATAAAGGATGATTAAAAGTATAAATATGTAACTCACCTCGCTATTTATGTCTATCATCATTATTGGGCATAGCATTATTGCAATAGAAATTGGTATCAAAACTCTTTTTATAAGACATGTGGTCTTATTTTTCTTCTAAAAATTTTTTATTTAAAGAATAGGAATACCATTTAATAGTTATAAACACAAGAGATAAAATAAAAAATGATTCCATAAATAAGATAATATAGGAAAAAATAAAAAAATAACACAATGATTTGTGTGGTTTGGGAAAAATTCATACATCAATATAGAGCAAAAAAATCACTATGTCAGGAACTAAAAATGAAAGAGTAAGAGAAAAACCCGAACCCTAGGTTAATAATGATAACATAAATAAACACTATGATGTAGTTCCGCATTATATAACAATATATAGATCTAAAAATATCCCACTATATTATAGTAACCCATTTCAGCATGGTTCACACTACTATAACCTGTATATGTGAATCTAGTTAGCTCTACTATTGTGCTTAGACAGAAACCTCAACATTAAGGTAAAAATATAAAATTCATTGAAATTGTGTTCCATATGAGGCCCGATAATTGGAACAAATCCATAAAATTGATCAGAATCCACCATTTCAACATTAACCATAAGGGGTTCCATGTTTTAATGGGTAGAACTTTTATCTTTATAATTTTATAATATTTCACTATCTGAAGTCGATTGGAATGGAGGTTTACCTTCTTTTAATATGTATAATATTAATATTAGAGAAAATTACCAATGTTTTTAATGTGAAGAATAATAATAAGAAATAAAATGATTATAAGTATATTAATATTCTGTGAGGATCTTTATCTGAAACTATTTATAGCATTGTGATGGATTGAAATTCATCTAAAACTATATGGGAAAATCTTATTAATATATATAGTTTTGTAAACATTTATACAACTAAAGCTAAAAATTCTGAGAAATTTGTTTGAATAACTCAAAATATTATATCATGTGATTGTTTATTCATTATTTAAATAAAATAATTAATGTGGTTATATCCATGAGAGGTCTTATAGAAATAATTGAAAACATTAATATAAGAAAAATAATTTCAATGATATTAAATCCTCACTTTAATATAAATATCTCTATGATTAAAAAAATATACATGAACATGGTTTCTCTTGATGGTTTTTAAAACATATTTGTTCCTTACGAAATGTGAATGTGATATGGTTTACTTAAGATTGGAAAATAATCTAGAGAATTTTCACCCAAAAAGTATTGAGAAAATTACTTTATAAGATGAGTTAGAATATGAATTAGATTATATGGTGATTTTTTTCTCAAGTAAACTTAAAGGTTGTAAAAAAATGTTCAATTAAAAAAATTATAACTAGTTTTAGGTGTATAAATGTTGTAAAATATATTTTTGGGTGTCCCACTACGTATAAATATTAGGAAAATGACGAAGTATTCCCAAATAAGGTAATGAAGTAGCCTTGTAAGAGAATATTCAACTGAATTTTGGGGATATTCAAATTAAGAAATATTATGATAGAATAATATGATTGTGATAAATTTTTTATAGACATAGAAGAGTATAATAATTATAAATATTATGAGGATGATTTTCTTGTAGTCTTTAGTGATCAATAAAATTCCATACATGTGCTTAGAAAAAACTGAATAAAATGCTTATGGTGTTGTATACATGGAGAATGAACCTGATTGTGACTTAAAGGGTATTGATAACCAACGAGATAAAATAAATAAATATTACAATGTTATATGGGAATATTATAAGGTGCTACTTGAAAATTATGAAGAGAAGAAATATTTCAATGAATATAGATATTGGAAGTATTTCAGATGAAAAAGAACATTCTATGTAGTGTTAATATTTAATGATTTTGGATGAATATAATAGTATTCAAATATTCCTTGTAATTGGGAAAAAGGTTTGGGATATGATCCACACACTTATTAGTACATGAAAAAACTAAATGATACTAATTTTTTTAAAACATGGGAGGTTAAAATTGATAACAAAGTATATCAAGTGTGACATTTAGTTTTACTCCAAATAAATGTTTATATTAATGAATATATAGATAACTTATTAGTATTCTCATACTAATAGGGATATGTAAAAAAATATTCATCAAGAAATTTTTATCAAGATAGATTCAATAGATTTCATGGATATTTATTTGCATGAAGTTAATTTGGTTATAGGAAAGTTCATTGTTAAAGAATATTTATAAAAAAAGTTTAAGAATAAGTTTTTTATAAAAAATGATTAAGTGATAAATTAATATTCTAATGATGTGATGATTTGTAATTAATTTTATATGCTAATGTAATAAGTAGATACTTTATATGAGACCAAGAAGAGAAGTGTCATTGAAAATAACATGAGATATATTGTTTGTTAGAAATAATTAAAAAAATATACATATAAGAAAGGGATTATGGGATTAAAGTGGAACTAAAATCCAATTATAATGTAGTAAAATAGATCTTATATAGTAAATATTCCTCACATATTACAATAACCATTAATTTATTAATGAATTTAAAATCCAAAGTGAATGAAAAATTAAATTTTGGTAATGATGGTGAATTAAAAATTAAGGCCAGTGGTAAAGTTAATCATAGTGGATAATAAATGTTAAGATAAGATATATTAATTGTAAAAGGCTTGAAAAATAATTTTTTGAGTGTCAGTCAACTATAAGACTAAATATTTGTTATCAACTTCACTCAAAGTAAATATATGATTTAAAGAAAATTTGAACGTTTTTTAATGAGAGGAATAAAAACCTATGAAAATGTTTATCAAATTAATATGGTTGAATGTGGTTTATTCATATCCAAGTAATATTAAAATAGTGATTTTTACAAAATATTATTTCATCTTAGTTAAGAAATTTTAGTAAAATTATAATGGTATAAAGATACTTTATATGTATTGGGACTAAAAATAGACAAAGGGGATGCTTTTCAGGCATGCTAATAAGAAAATATCATAGTGAAATAATATAAATCTATGAAAAGAATATATGGAGTTGTATTATAATTTTTCTACACCATTACATGTGGTCCAATGAATCAGAAAGGAATAAAAGGATAATTATATTTTCTCTTATTTATTTTTTGTTATAGTTATATAGGTTCTATTATGGTTATATGACATAAAATAGAAGTAATTCCTTGTCTCAAGAAGTTTATAAATATGGTGGAAGATTTGTTAAGAAATAAAATCAGTGTATTATGTTATAATGATGGAACTCAATTCACTAATCCATTAATTGATTGGTATATAGAGAAAAATGGAATTGCTTGCCAAGTGTCAAATGTGAAGAAACACCAATATAATGGGGTAGTTGAGAGGTGAAATATAATCATTAATAATATTCCATAAACTATGTTGATCTATGATGATATTATAAATTACAATCAAAAAGGAAGTTTAGAATGAAATATATATTATCAATATCTTCTTTTCCCATGTGAAAAATTAACTCATTTTTAACTATTATGTAAAATGAAACGAAATGTAAAGATTTTTTTGGTATTTGGTAGTAATTTTATATTCTAAATGTAACACACTAAGATTTTATAAAATATTTTTTCTAATTAATTTAATTTCTTTGATAACTTGAGTTACACACAACACTAATTTTTAATGAACCATGATATATTATTAATATTATTATTTAAAAATGACTATTATATCCTAGATATTAAACTTGGAGGTATTAATATGAATAACCAAATTTTAAAAACTAATAATAATGGTTTTTTTATAAAGAATATATATTGATAAATAAGTACTTTAAAAATAATTCTATTTCTCAAAAATAATTTTAAGTGTTCTTTTCTATAAAAAAATAAAGTTAATTTTTAAAACATTTGGAAAATTTATCTGAAAATATTAACTTCATTTTGGAAATAAAAATCTAAAAATTATCTTATAGTTTTTTTAAAATATTAATTCTTCTATTAATTGTGAAAAACATTGTTTTTTATGAAACAATTTTTTTTAATAAAGTTGTTAAAAAGTTAATTTTTTTTTAAAATTATTTTGAAAGTTAAATTAGTAAAATCATGTTATTATTAATATAATTTATGTAATTTTAATCAATTTTATGTAAATTTTTTATATAAAAACATTTTATATTTGGGAAAACCATTCTTTCAAAAATCATTTTTCCAATGCATGTATGGGTTTAATTTTAAATTAAAATCATCCAATTGTATGAGTTTAATTTGTTAAAATGGATTCGAAATTTTGAATCATAATAATTAATGTTATATAATTATTTCAAACTAATTTTTTTCATAATAAATAGTAATATAGTAAAAATTAATTACCATAGTTAATGTTATAACAAGTTTTACAAGGGTTAAACAAAATATATAAGGGTAAATATTACATAAAAACATTTACAATTAATATTTTATGGAAATATTGAAACCTTATACTATCTAATGTTTTATAATGATCTATTTTTAATGCTTTTTGTGTGTGAAAAACAAGGGCGTCTCTTCTTATTTTTCAAAAATTCCAAGTGTGTCATCACCCCCACTTACAAAAAGACACTCTCTCTCTTCACATCTCCACACTTCCATAGCCTTATGGACTAGAAAATACCTTCCTAGATACTTTAATTACTTACCTCACCATTTCTTAGTGGAATTATTTTTATTGTGTAACCCTCCTAAGTAGGCTTTTAGTGTAAACCTAAAGAGTTTGTTTGGAGAATATGTACCATTCTTAACCATGATTTTTTGTTTTATTTATTCTTATAAATTATTAAACTATTATTAAAATATAATTTTACAATAACATAAGTATATAAAAAATAATAATATGTTATTATGTTAATTTAATAACCTATATATATCTCATCTTCCAATAAATGGGAAATGAAACCATTGATTGTGTGTATGGTGGACTACCGCCTCACGGGATGATGTAATTCATTTTCCATCACTGCCTCTCATGGGTGAATATAATGATGGATTTAAAGTATATTTTTTATATTTATGACACATATATATATATATATACTTATTTAACTATAATATCGCATCTTTCATCTTACCTTCCAATCTTTTGAAAAACGGTAATGTTGTCGTGCGTACATGTAGACTACTGCATGCACAAAGTAATCTGATATGTTTTTAATTTATTTTGGAATGGATTATAATAAATATATATTGATTCAATATATATAATATAAAAAATATTATATAAATTTTAATTAATATTTACCTTTATTTCATTCCATCCGTAAAAAATTGAAAACAACGTTCATCTGTAAGTACGGACTACCGTATCCAAGAATGATGTAATTCATTTTCTATCTATAATTTTTTTTGTATTAATAAAAATAAATATATAATAAATATATATCATGTCATGACCCATCCCCTGAGACTCGTTTCGTGACTACCCCAAGCCCTCCTTCCATAGGCCATGGGCTGGCAACTAGTACTGAAAGGGGTATTCCCTATAACTGGGAAGGCATTGCCTTTATAACCAGGAAACACATGCAAATAAGCACACAACAAGATACAAACACAAGTCAATAGTATGGAAAAAAGACTGCTAAAAGTAAAAAGGGGCCAGAATACAAGCCCAATAGTAACAGTACAAGTACAACTGAAATACAATACAACTAAAGAAAAAGAAAGGCAGTTATTGGGTCGTCCTCCGAGGTTCCTACCTAAAGGGTAGGTACAGATCTCCTACTCATCACTCCATGTCCTCCCATCTCCTTGGCGTACCGTCACACCGTATGGTCCACCTCCGGGCCCCATTTAGCCCTGGTACCCTCAGCCTCGATCAGTGCTTTCTGTCGTCTACACCAAACACAACAAGGTGCAGGCATAGCCCATGTAGGGGTGAGTATAACGATACCCAATAAGGACGCCGAGACCCTCAAGGCCCCACAAAATTCCTCAAGGATAAATCACAAGGCATGAAATCAACTGACAACCCTTCTTATGTATATGCCCATACATATACCTAAGTTATCAAGTATACTTATCTCCATCATGAGGAAAACACAGAGTCCAACTCAAAGCCCAAAGATCAAATATTACACAAAGGAAGGAATACCAAGAAGGTAAGTACCACACAAGTACGCCACACATAAGAATACCACAAAGGTATTACCATGAAGGAATGTACCACAAGGTACAGAATCAGCTCACACCAGGCATAACTTAGGTACAGAATTACAAATGATTAGATGTAAGTACTGAATCATCTTACTCTATTAAGAGGATCTGCTACTGACCAACATAGGATTGCTCCGTGCTGACCCACATAAGTTCTCTAGATGCTGACCCACATAGGATCTCTAGGTGCTGACCCACACAAAATTTCTCGAGGCTAACCCACATAGGATTGTTTGGTGCTGACCCACATAGGATTGCTCGGTACTAACCCACACAGGATTTCTCAGTGCTAACCCACACAGGATCGCTAGGTGCTGACCCACACAGGATCGCTCGGTGCTGACCAACACAGGATCGCTCAGTTCTGACCCACATAGGATCGCTTGGTGTTGACCCACACAGGATCGCTCAGTGCTGACCCACATAGTATCCCTATTCATTATTCATGTCATAGCCAGCTACTGGGTTCCCGAACTAAGCTTGGTAATTTCTGGGAGGATCTGCTCCTCAAGCCACTAGTCGATAATCCAACTTCCATGAAGTCCCATGAAAAATTATCCCAAAGGACCAACATGTCATAGGGGTGTCAATGTAAGAGACAGTGCTTCATTTGGATGCCCGGTCTGTAAGTTATTAGCCTTTTAGTCCCGAGGGCCTGGTTGGATTCGTGCTCGATCCAACATGAATGTATCCCAACTTTATTCAAGTCTCAAGTGGGGTATACCAAAGGGACCTTCTCACTCCAAGGTTTCTGGTACGGTGGATGGTTCGTCAAACGGACACCCAGTGCCAAAGTTATGGCCAAAAGAGAGTATAGGGTCGAAACTGGTCTGGGTCCAGTCCGACCCAATCAGAGTGACCTGGACCGACCCAACCCAGGTTGACCCGATTTTGGTCAACTCGACCCAACCCGCTAGGTTCGGCCCGGCTCGTTCTGGGTGGTCTGGCCCGCTGGGCAGCTTTTCCTGGTGGCCCGACCTAGGCAACGGCCCGAGAGGCAGCGGGGTGGCCACGGAGGCCGCGGGTGGCATAAGGTCGCAGAGGCTATGGGGTGGTGAAGACCATGGGGACCGCGAGGCGGCGGAGGTCGAGGAGTAGTGGAGGTTGCGGTGGTCGTGGGCGGTGCGTGGTTGTGGAGCGGCGAAGGCCTCGGAGGGCATGGGAAGCGCATAGGGTCGTGCTGTAGCGAGGACGTGGGGCAACGCAGAGGGCTATAGGGTGGCACGGAGGGCCATGGGGCAGCGAGGCCATGGGGCGCCACGGAGGCCACAGGGCGGCGAGGAGCCATGAGGTCGTCTCCTTCTTCATGGTCGGTGGTGTGTCAGCTGCTGCATCCATTAGTTGCCATGGCACAAAGTTGCCTTCTTTCATCACAAAGAACACACCATTCAAGAAGAACGACAGAGGGGTTGGACCATGTTTTTTTCCCACACCCTCCGCATTAGAGCGGTAGCAAGAAGCTCAAATAAATCTTGAATAAAGAACATCAAACCCTACAACCTCGTGCAATGATTATTCCCAAACCCTCAAAAGAAATCATCTACAGATCAACTAATTATAGAGTTCATTCGTGGTATTTGTTTTAAAAGGGAAGAACATAAGAATATATAATTATACACCACTAAATGCCTACCTCAGAGATTTTTTGACAGAGTTCGTGAGGAAGGAGCTAATGTCATTGGGGATAGATGAACGTCGGTGATGTCGGCGTTTCCTCGATCGTCGGTTCATTGTCATTGAAGACATTCCTCATTGGAAAGAGTGTTCTTTGTTAGGGAGTGCATTCTTCATTAGAGAGAATAATACTGCAATAATTATCCTCTCCCAATTCCACCAAAATGTGAAATAGCCAACTTTTTAATTTAATTTTATCAAAATAAATTATGTTGGCACAAAAAAAGTTGGCATAATTAATGTACTATGTTGGCACCATTAATTATCTCATTTAATTGGCCCAATTAAATGGATTTGTGTTGGCATAATTAATGTTGGAGGAGTTGAGAGGTTTTCTCTCATCAAAGTGGTTCGGGTGGTGCCTGCCTCTAAATTCAAAATGGGGGTCAGTTTAGGTGGTCCCCACCTCTTAACATTCACGTGGTAGGTTTAGGCTCGGGTGGTCCCCACCACCATAACCCATTTTGAGGGGTTTCTAAAATAAAAATGTTAGAAATTTTTATTTTATTTAATTCTTTCTCAAAAATCACAAAAATTTATCTTTCACTCTCAACCCACTTTGGTCAAGGTGATTGTATCATTAAGGGAACACTGGCACTATGAGTTCAACAGTGCCCTCAGATTTCAATTCCAAGCACTGGTTCAATAGTTACAAAAAATCGATCATACATTTACTAATTGTACCCAAAAAAAGTTCAGAAATTCATTCCAGGCGAACCAGGAATCGGAATCACGCACCGTTAATTTTAGTGGACTCGTAAAATTCCAATATAATTAAAAATATACAGGAAATTTTGAGGTCATTAAATTCTCTCTACCTCAGATATTTTCATCCCCATAAGACATAACAAAAACTAAGGAAACAAGTGTGGGTACTGAGCACGAATCTGAGCCTCCTGCTCCCATGTGATCTCCTGGAGGTTTCTGTGCTGCCAATGAATGCTCACCAGAGGTATTGACCGCCCATGAAGGACCTAGTCCTATCGATCCTCAATCTCTACTTGAACCTCCATAAAAGTCACCCCATCATCGACGTCCAACTCTCCATGGTTGATGATGTGAGAAGGGCCATGCACGTATCTCCTCAATTGGGATATGTGGAAGACGTCGTGCACCCGGTGCAACATAGGGGGAAGTGCTAGGCAGTAATCCACCTCGCCAACTCTTCTGAGGACCTAGAAGGGTCCAATGAACCTCAGAGATAACCTACAGCCATGGGAAAATCTCTACAAACCTCGTCGATGTGAGACCCGTAGAAAGACGTGGTCACCATCCTCAAACTATAGAGGTCTCCATCTCCTGTCGACATAAGACTTCTACCTGCTCTGTGTAGTCTTCATATACAACTGGATGATCTGCACCTTCTCTGTGGTAGCACGTACCATCTCTGGTCCCACTAGTACTGACTCAACTGGTCCAGTCCAGCACAAAGGAGATATGCAAGGTCACTCGTACAATGCCTCAAAAGGTTCCATCCTAATGGTGGAGTGATAATTGTTGTTGTATAACCCCCCCCCCCCCAATGTCAAGTGATCCTCCCAGTAGCGACCAAAGTTGAGGACACAAGCACGCAACGTGTCCTCAAGAGTCTAAATGGTCCTCTCAGTCTGGCCATCCGTCTGAGGATGGAAGGGAGTGCTCAAATTAATCTGCATCCTGAAATCCTCCTGCAACCCCTTCCATAGTCGGGAAGTGAAATGTGTATCATGATCGGAGAAAATTGTCTAGGGTACTCCATGTAGTCTCACAATCTCCTGCACATAGAGGCGTCCCAAGCTCTATACTGAACCCTACTCTTTGATCAGTAGGAAGTGGGCCGACTTGGTGAGTCTGTCGATGATCACCCTGATAAAATCATGACCTCTAAATTTATGTGTAAGTCCCATCACAAAGTCCATGTATATCCCATCCCAATTCCACTCTGGGACCTCTAACGGCTGAAACAATCCTGCTGGTACTTGATGCTCCACCTTCACTTGCTGACAAGTGAGGCACTGAGAGACAAACTCTACTACTGATTTCTTCATTCCCAACCACCAGTGCTATCGTCAGAGATCCTAGAATGTCTTCTACACTCATGGATGTACCTCTAGAGGGGTTGTGTGGAACTCCCTCATCACTTCCTCCTGATTCAACACTGGTACCATGGTACATCCTCTGAAAAGGATGACGTTCTCCCCACCTTCAGAAAATCCATCAGGTGTCTACCATGTGGATATCTGAGCACGTCTATCCTCTCAGTCAGTATCACCACGATGTGCCTCCCTGACTTGCTGAAGAAGTGGGGGAGTGACTCTAAGAGACTGAAGAAAGAATACTCCATCCCGATCCACAAAGGATACATGCAAAGCGGTAAGATACTCTGTCGCCTCACCTAGTAGCTGTATACCAGACCTCATATTGAGTGCATCTACTACAACATTCCCCTTCCTAGAATAATAGACTATCTCGAATTCATAGTCTTGGAGGAACTCAAGATAACGTCGTTGTCTCAGTTACAGGTCCTTATGAGAGAAGATATACCTGAGACTCTTGTGATTAGTGTACACTGTAAAACATTCTCCTATCAAGTAATGTCTCCACATCATCAAGGTGAAGAATAATGCAGGTAACTCCAGGTCATGGGTAGTGTAGTTATTCTCATGTTGTCTCAGATGCCGAGAACCATAGGTGATCACTGCTCACTCATGCATATGTACACATCTGAGTCTGGTCCCTGATGCATCGCAATAGACTACGTACCTTACGCCCTCCTCTGGTAGCCTCAAGATGGGGGCACTTGTCAGCCTCTGCCTCAGCTCTTGAAAACTCTACTGGAATCTCTCCGACCACATGAAGGGTTTCCCCTTCTTTATCAATTCTAATAGTGGTGCTTCCACTGTGGAGAAATCTGACACAAATCTCCTGCAGTATCAAGCCAAACCCAGGAAACCTCATAACTCCGTCACACACCTGGGTGGCTCCCAAGAAATTACTACCTCAGTCTTCGCTAGATACACTGAAACTCTAGCCTCCAAGATGACATGTCTAATAAAGTGAACCTCTTGGATCCATAACTACCACTTCGAGAGCTTACCATAAAGATGGTGCTCTCGGAGTGTGTCTAATACTACCTGCAAATGATAGGCATGCTCCTCAATAGTTGAGTAGATCAGAATGTTGTCGATGAAGACTACTACAAAGTGATCAAGGTATGGCTAAAAGATCCTATTCATGAGTCCCATGAATACTGCTGGAGTGTTGGTCACGCCAAATGGAATAACCAAGAACTCATAATGGTCATACCGACTTCTGAAAGCTGTATTCTGCACATCCTCATCTTATACTCTGAGCTGGTGATATCTTGATCTGAGGTCTATCTTCGAGAACCACTGTTCTCCCTTCAGCAGATCAAACAGGTTGTAAATCCTTTGGAGTGGGTACTTGTTCTTCACGGTCACCTGGTTCAAGCACCGATAGTTGAAACAAAGTCTCAAGCTCCCATCCGTCTTATTGGTGAACAAAATCGGGGCTACCCAAGGAGAAACACTGAGCCAAATGAACCCTTTCCCATGTAAGTCCTCAAACTATACCTACTACTCACAAAGCTCCACGGGAGCCATCTGATACGCTGGTGTTGATATCAGTGCCATCTCGGGGTAAAGTTAATGTAAAAGTCCACCTATCTGCGAGGAGGAAGAAATGAAACATCATCAGGGAAGACATCCACGTACTGGTCCACCACTATAGGATAACTTGGACTCTACACATCAATTGCTCTGAGGGTAAGTCAATCCAAATGATGAGTGATCAGCTTCACTCTCCTCCGGGTATGTCCATCCTGTGCTGCAAAGGCTCCCTTCTCACCAGTGAAGGTAAACCTGGTCCCAACCATGTGGACACACATCACTTTTCACCTAATACAGTAAATCAAAACATGGAATGTAGATAACCAGTCCATACCCAAGATGAAATTGAAAGGCCTCGATGATGCTACTAGGAGATCCCAGCCAAAGATCCCACCTCTTAGAGTAAGCTCACAATGCCAAAACCAGTGTGTTATCATTGAATCCACTTCCGTATGAGTCTATAGCCATAAGGATCTATCCAACGGCTCTGTCAGAATCTCTGAGCTCCGAATGAGGGCAGTGGAAATAAAATAATGACTGGCACTTGTGTATATAAGTACTGTATCTAGAGTGGATTAGATGTAGACCGTAACTCATATCATTTCCAAAGTGTCGTGTGCGTAGGCCTCAACTACCTGGAGCTAAGCTCACTCCTGTCCTCTTGCTCCCTGCAGTCGAGGTGGACCTCCTGGTGGTGGTGGAAGTAACATCTCAAATCGTCGTCCACCACTAGTTGCACGACCAGCTCCTCAGCCATGTTTTCCTGCTCCCTAAGGAATACCTCGATCGAACCTTTGTCTTTTCCTGGGCAGTCCTTCGATCGTCTTCTGATCATCCATACAACGAGTCGGACAGTCACGATCCATGTGACCTTTCCTGCCGCATGTGTAACACTGCCCACTCCTGGAATGACTGGCTCTACCTCAGGTGCCCTGCACAACTAACCCTAAATCATGCGGTCGTCCAACTGTAGGTCTGATCCCCTTGGACCTCTATGACATCTATCTACATCCAACTATGGAAGAATCTACTATGTGACGTCCGTTGGTGGGTCTTGTTGCTTGTGACTACTCAGTAAGAAAAATCTACACTAACAGGGATTTCTCTAACACTCCAACCTACATCTGGATGCTAAGAGAAATCATCGAAGCCTTAATCTCTCACCTGGGCCCATGTTCAAAGGTATGTTCCCAGAAGAATGGGTCCCACACCATATCAGTGGAGTAGCATGAGAGGTCAGTGAACCTCATTGAGTACTAAACTACAGTCGCGATGCCCTGTTGTAGATGAAGAAGCTCTTATATGTGCACTACGTGAAGAGTCACTGGGATAAACTCTTCCCAAAACGGGCTCTCGAATTCTTCCCATAGAAGCGTCACCTCGTCGTGAGCCTAGAGCATCAAGATCAACCATTTTCCAACTACTGCCTTTAGAAGACTGCTAGCAAGGACTGCCATTAGATCGGCTGGTGTCCCTACCAGTCAGAAGACTCTCACTATAGCCTCCATCCAATCCTCAACTACTTGTGGTTCTATCTCTCCCTTGAACCTGGGTGGCCTATGGAACTGAAAATAGTGCAACACATTCAAGTGGCATTCACCCTCTGCATCTGGGGCTGGTGGCATCAGTGGCCCAATGGGTAATGGTACTGTCGGTTCCTCTGCTGGTGCCTCTTTTGGAAGAGGGCCCTATACTGAGGCCTCGTCACTCATTGGGCTATCAGTGGGTACTACTCTCGGAACCCCAGCAAGCAATCTACATGGATGCATACTAAAAAGAAATAGGTGTGCCATTTTCAATAAGTTATACCTGGTAATTTGACTCAAAAGTTCACAAAGAAAACTTTTGAAAACACACATGCAATCTGTGTTTTTGTGCACTATGTTGGAAATCCGAAGTCAGGGTCCTGGTGTATAGATACGTCGGTCACCGCACCAACATTGGATTTCCTAAACTGATAACCACTCTCACTACACTTAACACTATTTCCATTAAAAATATCATAGTCCTATGTTCCACTATATAACTGAATCCTTTGATACCAATTTTTCATGACCCATCCCCCAAGGCCCGTACCATGACTACCCCAAGCCCGCCTTCCATAGGCTAGGGGTTGGAAACTAGCACCAAAAGGCATATTCCCTATAACCAGGAAAGAATTTCCTTCATAACTTGTAAACACATGCATCCAAGCACACAGAAAAATACAAACACAAGTCAACTATATATCAAAAAGAGTGTTGAAAGTAAAAAAGGGTTCGGAATACAAGCTCAATAGTAATAGTACAAGTACAACTGAAATACAATACAAGTGAAGAAAAAGAAAGGCATCTATAGGGTCATCCTTTGAGATTCCTACCTGAAGGGTAGGTACAGATCACATCCTCAGCACTCCACATCTCCCCCTTTCCTCTGCGTACCGTCACGCCATATGGTACACCACCGGGCCCGATCTATTTCTGGTGCCCTTAGCTTTGATCAGCGATGTTTGTCACCTGCACCAAACACAACAAGGTGCAGGAATAGCCCATGCAGGGGTGAGTATAAAGATACTCAGTAAGGACCCCAAAACCCTCATGGTCTCACAAAATCCACCAAGGATAATCCACAAGGCATTAAATCAACAGACAACCCTACTTAGGTATATGCCCATACATATACCTATGTTATCATGTATACCCATCTCAATCATGAGGAAAACATAGAGTCCAACTCAAAGCCCAAAGCTCAACTGTTCCACAAAGGAAAGAATACCATGAAGGTAAGTAACACATAGGTATTCCACACAGAAGAATACCACCAAGGTACTACCATGAAAGAAAGTACCACAAGGTACAGACTCAACTCACACCAGGTATAATTCAGGTATAGAAGTACAAATGATTAGATGTAACTACTGAATCATCTTACTCTGTTAAGAGGCTCCACTACTAACCCACATAGGATCACTTGGTGCTAACCCACATAGGATCTCTAGATGTTGACCAACATAGGATCTCTAGGCGTTGACCCACACAGGATCACTCGGGGCTAACCCACATAGGATCCCTTGATGTTCACCCACACAGGATTGCTCGGTGCTGACCCACACAGGATGGCTCGGTGCTGACCCACACAGGATCTCAAGGTGCTGACCCACATAGGATTGCACAGTGCTGACCCACATAGGATCGCTCAGTGCTGACCCACACACGATCACTCGGTTCTGATCCACATAGGATTGATTGGTGCTGACCCACACCGGATCACTATTCATTCTTCACGTCACAGCCAGCTACTGAGTTCTCGCACTAAGATTGCTCGTCTCAGGGAGGGTCATCTTCTCAAGCCACTGATCGATACTCCAACTACCATGAAGTCCCATGAAAATGTATCCCAAAGGACCAAAACATCATAGGGGTATCAATGCAAGAAACAGTGCTTCTATCGGACACCCAGTCTATAAGATATTAGCCTTTTAGTCCCGAGATCCCAATTGGATTCGTGATTGATCCAACCCAACCATATCCCTAATTTATCCAAATCTCAAGTTGGGTATACCAAAGGGACCATCTTGTTCCATTGTTTCTAGAACCACTTACAGTTCATAAAACGGATTCCTGGTGCCAATGTTTTGGTCAAAAGATAGTATAGGGTCGAAACAGGTCTGCGTCTAGTCTGACCCGTTCTTACTGACCCGGCCTAGTTCGACCTAGTTCTGGTCGACCTGGCCCGACCTTCTGGTTCCAGCCCTGCCCGCTGGGTGGCCTAGCCTGGGCAGCGTCCCACAGGGCGGGGGTCGGCTACAGAGGCCATGGGTGATGCGGGGTCGTGGAGGCTGCAGGGTGGTGGAGGCCGCGAGGACCACAGAGCAACAGAGGCCGCGGAGGCCGGGTGCAGCGTGGGGCCACAGAGCGGCGGAGTCCATGGGAATCATGAGGCCACGGATCGGCGGAGGCCATGGGGGATGCAGGTCCATGGAGCGGAAGCGGCCAGGGAAGCTGCAGGCGGGGCGGAGGGCCACGGGGCGGCAAGGCCGTGGGGCGGCGCGGAGGACCGTGAAGCGGCGAGGCCGCGAGGCAGTGCGGAGGGTCGTGGGGCACCGCGGAAGCTACAGGGTGGTGAGGTCACGAGGTGGAGAGGAGGTTCGTAGGGTGGCGAGGCCATGTGGTGCCGTGGAGGCCGTGGGGTGCTGAGGAGCCGTGGGGTCGTTGCCTTCGTTGCGGCCGGTGGTGTGCCAGCCACCGCATTTGTTCATCGCCATGGCACAAAGTTGTCTTCTTCCATCATGAAGAACACACCATTCAACAAGAACAACTAAGGGGTTGGGCCATGTTTTTTTGGCTCGCACCCTCTGCGTTAGAGTAGTAGCAAGCGGTTCAATAAAATCTGGAATGAAGAACATCAAACCCTACATCCTCCCAAAATGATTATTCCCAAACCCGCAAAAGAAATCATCCGCGGATCAAATAATTAGATATTTGATCCATGTTCTTTGTTTTATAAGGGAAGAACATGGGAATATATAATCATACACAACTAAACCCCTACCTTGAAGATTTGTTGATGGAGGTCGCGAGGAAAGAGACGATGTCGTTGGGGGTAGGCGGACGTCGGTGACATCAGCATTTCCTCGATCGTCATTTCATTGTTGTTGAAGAAGTTTCTTGTTGGCGAGAGCATTCTTAGTTGGGGAGAACATTATTAATTGGAGAAAATAATCCTCTAATATTTCTCCTCTCCCAGTTCCACCAAAATGTGAAATAGCCATCTTGTTAATTGAAGTTTATAAAAATAAATTAAGTTGGAACAACAAAGTTGGCATAATTATTGTACTGCATTAGCACCATTAATTATCTCATTTAATTGGACCAAATAAATGGATTTGTGTTGGCATAATTAAAGTTGGATGATTTAAGAGGATTTCTCTCATCAAAGGGGTTCATGTGGTCCCAGCCTCTATATTCAAAGGGGGCGTTAGTTCAAGTGGTCCCCACCTCTTAAAATTCATAAGGGAGGTTTAGGCTCGGGTGGTCCCCACCACCATAACCAATGTTGAGGGGGTCTCTAAAATAAAAATGCTAGACATTTTTAATTTAAATTAATTCTTTCATGAAAAGCGCACAAATTTATCTCACTCTCGACCCACTACGGTCGAGGTGATGGTCTCATTAAGCGGACACTGGTGCTGCGAGTTCAACGGTGCCCTCAGATTTCAATTCCAAGCATAGGTTCAAAAGTTACAAAAACTTACTCATACATTTAATGAAGATACCCGAAAATAAAGTTCATAAATTCATTCCGGACACACCGGGCCTCGGAATCACACGCGGTCAATTTTCACAGACTCATAAAATTCCCATATAATTAAAAACAATTCATAGAATTTCTGGGTCTTTACATATCATATTTATATACTAATGAATATAATAGATATTATGGAACTATGATCAAAGTAAAATTACTAAAACTACCCAACCAAAACATACCTCAAAAATGAAGCAGTTATCACCCAAAATATTGATTTAAATAAATATTTGTTAATAAACGGGTGATAAAAGGTTATAAGTAAATAATATATTGTATTTTATATATTTTTATAGTTATGTAATAAATTTATAATAAACCTATATTTATTATATATGAGTTTCTAATATACAAGAATAAATTCATACCTATAGTAAGCTATTTTAATTTCACCTTTATTGTTGTGGGACACATGCTTTATACACCACTTCTATCTTTTTTGTGGTGTATATAATTCTCATGAATACATTTTATGTTTATTATTATGAAAATTATGGGTATCTACATATCCATATGAGTTTATTTTCTTTATGGGGATTATGATTTCAAAATTACCAAAGTGGTAAGGGTTTTATGATACAATCTCATTGTTTATTGGGGTTGTCTATGATTATACTTATGATGATGAAATATTGTGATCTATCTATCAATAAAATCATGAATTTTAATATCCTATAGTTATTTATGAAATTTATATGTTTTATTTTCCTTATACTCTATTTTTTACTCAAGATTCCAAAAGTATGATCTTAATGAAAAAAGCATTTGTTTCTCTCTTTTGTTAAAAATATTTTCTCTTCATTGTCCATGTTTTCTAAAAAAATAGTGTTTTTAATATTCACAAAAGATTATTTAAATAAATTTTTACCATTGTTTTAGTTTTCAAAATATGGTTTAAAATGAATCTTTTATTCATTTTTCTAACGATTTACTTTTTACTTTTTACCAAAAAATGTGAAACGTGTTTTTTTAACGTATATCACATGAATAGAGTTTTTCATTGTCATGACTAATCAACTATTTTAAGAATTATTTATAAGTTCCCAAGTTTATTTTCAAATTAAATATTTCCTTTTATTATTTTTAAAACATTTAGATATTAAAAAATTATTTTCAAAGTGGAAAGGTTATTTTCTTCAAGAATATTTTTAACAATATTTTAATGTTATTTCTATTCCTCAATGAAAAAAACCCTTGATTTTTAATTATGCTCTAATAGGTATATTATCTTAGGTTCCCTTATATATTATTTCTCTAGATGGTTTATGATTATACTTAAAACATTTTTATGAATCATTTTCCTTTTTATGTGGGTTATGTTATGATGAATTGATGTAATGATTATTAAAATCATTTATTTTCCATGGGTTATGACATAATGAAATGATTATGAAAACCATTTACTTTTCATGGGTTATGATATAAAAAAAATTTGTGATATTTTGGATCATATCTATATTATTTTCCTTATGTGTATGGGGGTATTGAAATTATATAATCCTTTAATACATTAGGTAATGATGGACTTCTCATGAGATAAACATTAATGGAATATGGAGTGTACCCGGTTCTCTAAGGGGATTTATCCACTATGATAGTCTTGGATGTAAACCTTGACTACTATGATTGTTTAGGGAGTAAACCCATTCCACTATGATGGTCTTGTTAAGGAGCCTTTAGTACTAAGTAAATTATTTTCTATGCTTATGTGTATTCCACAAATCAATGTTCTATCCAAATATTATGCTCTCACAGATCATTTTATTTGATTACATTATGATTCATGTCTTATTAACTTCCAAACATTATGTCGTGACTCAATATTATGAACTTTGATTTTTAGGGGATGGTTTAAAAATATTATTCCCATGTTCTTGTACCCTTATGATCATTTTATTTTTACATATCTCCATTTTTTTCTGATACTGAGAATTATAGTAAACCCTTTATTTTGTTTCCTTTCCATAGGTTATGAAGAAAGGTTTTATGTACGATATTTCTGATAAGGTTGATAGTTATAACGAACTTAGTAGATGACGATGTAGTTCACTTATGAACTAGTTATTTTTGTATCAAAGTTTCCAAATCCCCTAGAACTATATGATTCTAAAAAGGGATTTTATGTTATATAATTAATATTCATATATTAAGATTTAATATTTATGTATGAAAAGTGTGGGACATAATAATTGGAATTTCAACAAGAAATTGGTCGAAAGTGTAGTGGAACTTACTAGGTTGGTATGTAGGGTCCACAATGAGGATATTTTACTATAGGGAGGTGAATATAACACCCTATGAAGTTAAAGGGTTAAAAGGATAAGTGTTACTATCCATGCCAACTGGGTGCACCATTATTTTTGGGATCCTACCTGATTAGAACTCCCCAGTTAAGTGTATTTATCTGAGATTAGTGGTCACATTTGGTGACCTCCTAAGAAGTTTTCTAGGGTGTGTGAGAGTAAGGAAAATCACACTGGAATTAACATGTGTTGTACTATGGGATAGTCATTAACATGATGATCTGTTCTAACATGTGGGTGGGATCTAGGTCGGGGATCATGTGTCTGCAATGAAAATGGTGGTGTCTGATGGTTCCAGACCCAAGATCCAAGTTAAAGAGGGGTGTTTGTACTATTTTAATGGACCATATGTTACACTCAATAAGAAATGTAATCAATGAATAGATTAAAATCAAGATAACATATGAATACTTCTTGGATATTTCAAAAAAATTACTTATAATTTATTTTACAAGAGTCTAAATAGAATTTTAGAAATCAAATATGTAATAGTAGGGGGTGGAAAAATTAACTATGATAGAATAACTGAAAAAGATAAATAGAATACTAAATATTTATAGGATCCTAGAGAGTTTCTTAGTGATCAAAAGGACTCTACAATTGTTTTTGATGATGAAGATGAGAAAGAAAAAGACATGGAAGGTCATATTTTATTGAAAAGAGTTTTCATAACAAAACATACTTATATCAAGAACATTATGGGGATAAATTCACTCTAATGAAAAAATATTAGTTTGAATAAATTTATGTGTTTCTTATATCTTATCTTTAATTGAGTCAAAAAAAATTAGTAAACAACCAAAGTTCAAATCTTTATAAAATATTTGAATGATGGGTTAGATTGTATAGAAAAGAATAATAATTTTAAATTATCATCCAGGAAAATAGATGAAAATTATAAAGGAACAAAATATAGATATACAAATAGTATTAATGATAATATAGAAGTGATAAAATATAAGTTCATTCTTATAGTAAAGGGATATAAACAGGTTTTTGGTGTGAATATAAATGAAACATTTTCACTAGTTATATGGATTAATACTGTTTGAATCATTCTTAACATTTTTTATAGGGAATATTCATGGTATATTGGATAGATGTGAATTATGATTTTCTCAATACAGTCTTGAAATAGGAAATATGAATTTATCAAATAGGTTGATTTCAAATAGATTATAATGGAAAGTTTATAAGTTAAAGAAAACATTTATGGGTTGAAAATATATTGAAATCCTAGTATTCATGGATCTATACATTTATTTAAAATATGATGTTTGTTATAGTAGGATTTGACCATATCCTCTATATCAAAATGACATATAATATTAAAATGATAGTATTAGTGTATATAAATGAAATTTTCTTTTGAGGATCAAATATTAATCACTATTAATGTTTTACTAATATTATATTGAAAGAGTTTTAGATGTCCCTTATATAATAATTAAATTTATTTTTGGGTTTATATGTTTTTTATAAGAAAAATAGAGCATGAATATAATAATTAAAGTATATTAAAAAGATTATTTAATTATTTAATATGGATTAGTGTATTATAGAGAGTATTCAAATTATTATTAGAAAAAATTTGATAAAAGATGAGGATATAAATATAGTTAATGTTATTCAACACATAAGAGTTATTACAAGCTTATTTTATATAACTACATCTAAAAGATATTTTGATTTTGCAACCAATCATAATTTAAGTGATAAAATTGTATCTCAAGGGATCCATGTAGATAAATTAAAAAAAGTGAGATATTTTAAATTTGTTGTAAATTATTAATTATATTATACTTGAATACCATAATGAGAATCACTTGACATCCACTACTGTTGTCTAGTCCATATCAAAAATATGAAGGAAGTTAACATCATAAGGATCTTTCTTTACATAAAACATGTGTATATAATGGATAATAAATAAATAATAATCTATTTGATCATAGATGAAGATAAATATGTTATTGATACTCATCCTCCTTATTTTTTGTTCTGGATGAAAAAAAATAACTTACTAACATAGGTTAAAATGGAGCATTATATTTCCATTTTGTCTGAAAAATAGTGTCAAAAACATCAAAAATAGTACAATTCAATATTTCAAGAAAAAATGAATATAAATAAAGATCATTTTATTAAAATTAAGGTTGATAATAATTTATTAAAATTATAATATGTTTCCTATGGTGATAAAAAAAAATTGGTACTTTTTACCAAAGATCTTTCCAGTCCCTCTAGAAAGAAACACAGGTCATGCCTTTTTTAATTTTTAAATTTATTATTTCACTCCCGTATGTATTTAATTTTTATAATTTGAATTTTTGGTGGGTTTTTTATTCTTTATATGGGGTTTATATAGAAGGATTATTTTTCTAGTGCTTACAGATTGATATGAAATATTTATTAGAACTACTTATTTATTATACTCAGAATAGCTCATTTAGGCTTAAGTGTTATTGGTTGGGATTATTATGTGTGAATATTTTTTATTATTATTAATGGGGGGAGAGTGATAGAGAAAATTTATTTTCATAAAGGTGGTTTTATAGTTCTAATATTTCATACTTTTTTTGATACCATTGAGAGTTTACATACAAATCCAAGGGTAATGTTGGATATCTTTAGACTTAAAATAATATCAGTTTTCTATATAGTAAATTAGTGTGAAGATTTTGTTTCATGGTTAGGAGTTGTTAGATGTTGAGTGAGGTGTATTTATGAATTATATAGATATCATTATAAAAGTCTTACATGGTGTAAAAATCTATTGTATATAGTATTCTATGATTCCTATAAGTCATAATTCGTGACCTGATTAGGTTGTATATCACAATACGTGACTAGAGGAATAGATACCCCTTAAAATCATAAAATTAAAAACAATTCATGAGACATAGAAAACACTAAATATAATCATATATACTTTCTCAATAATTAAGTATGTCATGGATAATGATATGGGTATACTACTAAAAATAATTAAATAGGAAATGGGTTATAAACTAATAAAGAATTATATCATACATGGAAATTGATTTGTATCTAATATGGATAGATAATTATATTTTTTTAATATAATTATACTCATGGTAATTGAGGAATACTTATTCATGGGTTCTATAAATATTTTTATAGTGGTCACTGAAAAGAATTTTAAGAATAATTTTCGTGAAAGAAAGTTTAACATTACATAGAAATAATATTCTTGTTAAATTTAAGAATAATTTAGTGGTTATGATGTGAGTATTTTTTATATCAATACTTTAATATCATAAGATATAATTGAGTCATAAATAATGATATGTTAATGTTATAGATCGTGATAAGCTTCTTGATCATATCACATAATGTGAAGAAGAGATATTATAACTCATGATTCAATCCAAAATATAGATTAAGATTTATCATATACAGTGAAAGATTATATCCTAATATGTGACTTCATTCATAGATATAGATTAATAATTTCATAAGGGACATGAAAAATTGCAAGAAATGTTTTAATTATCCCTCAAATATGAAATAGATAAATTGAATAATAATTCATAAATATTATTTTTATTATAATCTATAATTGGAGATGTTGTATGGTATACATAAATCACTTTACTATTATGATTATGTTGAAGTTATTAAAGGTTACAAAATCCTTGATAATATTGATTAATATATATTTCAAATAAGTACACCTAAGTAGGAAAATTTTTTATGTGTGGACTAATCATATGATTTAGTTGCCTTTATTTTATTTAAAACAAATTTATGTAGAATCTTGTGAATGTGGGATACATGAATAACTTGAAAGTACTGGGTAAGATCATAAAAGTGTTATTTTGCAGGGAAGTGTTAATATTTTCTATTTTGAGGATAATTAATGTAGTTAGTTGGGTATAAAATGAAGTAATAAGTTGAATTTTTCAAAGGATATTTGGGAATACTCCTTGGATATATAGATTAATTTGATAAGTAATTATTTATCTTTTCTGAAATATAGAAAATGTAACATCCCAAGTCACCCAAAACATAATATTTTCTTCTTTGGGCCCTTATGTCCCCCATTACTTTGTTTTTCTTATGTTATATCTGGAGAAAATTCCTTATAATGGGATATTAATACACACCACCTAATAAAGGTGTGATTCATTCCACCTAAAACTGATATGGGATCGCATACCTCCTCACTATAGAGGTCAAAACCCCCATTAACACATATATTAGGGAATTAATCTAATACCACTATAACAGTTCAGGTCACCCACATTAAAATATTGTCCTATTTATGCCCTTCCATCCCTTACGACTTTTTTTTGGTCTATCTCTAAGAAAATTCCTTATGATAGGAGTAGTATCCACACCCTCTTATATGGATTGATTCATTATCCACTACAAGTAATGTGGGATCATATACCTCTCCACTATAGGGGTTAATTCCCTTATTGAAACATCAATACAGGATCGAAACTGATAACACTATAACATCCCATGTCACCCACATCACAATATTTTCCAATTTGTGTCTTTTCATCCCTCAAAACATTATTTTTCATAGTTATTTCCATGAGAAATGGAATTGGGATGGGAGAGGTATCCACAAAAAATTATAAAGAAGTTATTTATTCCCCCCTAAAACAAATTTTATGTCACATACCTCCCCACCATAGAGGTTAACACCCCCACTAACACATCGATATAGGTCATATGTTATTAGAATGGTATCATATCCCAATCCCAGATTGATGTTTTGGTGGGGTCATTGACCCTTATTGATTGAATGGACATAATCCTATGTTGATTAAATGAAAGAAATAAGTACTATTTTATAAGATGATGTGGATAGCTTTCCCATAGCAATGCCTTTTCTCAAGATTCTACCTAAGAAAAAAATCAATGAGGAGCTGAATGGCCCAAATCAGACAACATTGTGATGTGGCTAACATAAGCTATTATAGTGGTGTCATAGTTAGTCCTAGATCAATGTGTCAGTGTGGGTTCTGACCCCTATGGTGGGGAGGGATGTAATCCCACATTATTTGGGTGGGAGAATGAATAATGTCTTATAATAGGGTGTTGATACCTATCCCATCACAATGCCTCTTCCAATGAGGGAATCAATAAAAATAATGTTTTGAGTGACGAAAGGTACCAAAACAGATAATATTGTAAGTGGGTAATTAGGCCTATTATTGAATGATTGGGGTTTTTATATAAAATAGGTAAAATATGAGTAATTATGTATGACATAAAGTATTTATTTTCTAAAAATAGAATAAATATAAGGAAGATAAATAAAGATTGAGGTGTACTCATTTGATCACCTAATTTGTTTAAGGGTATTTCTCACACTTTTTGTAATTTATTTGTATATTAATAAAAAGGTATTCAGACATATCATTGTTATTTATGATAGATAATGTTTCATATCTCCATATTATAAATATACTAAGTGGAGTATTATGGAGAATTTTATATTCAATAGTGTGTTGCATATGCCTTAGACATTGCTTACATTAGGTAAATGAAGTAAATGATGGTGAAATTTGTGTGTGTTTTTATATCTTCTATAGCTTCATATTAATCATTGGAGGTTAATATTTAATAGTATATGGATAGAATCTGTATATTAAATACATTACTGTAAGAAAAATGATGATTAAAAGTTTAAAGGTCAGATTTACCCCACTCTAAAGTCATCATCATTGTGGTGCCTAGAATCCCACTACCAATGATAAAAAAATTCAAATAATATATTATGAAAGTTTCTTTTATACCATTATAAAAATAATATTTCAAAAAAATTAAAATTTAGTAAATAATATAAACAAAATTATGATATATTTAATTTCATATGAAAATTGTAATATCAAATATAGAAAATAATTGTTTAAATTTTATTAAAAACTACATATCAAATACAAATTAGCATAAAAATATAAGTAAAAATTCCATGAAACCAAAAAAACATGTATCATAACATAAAATTCACCCAAAAAACATTTCAAAAAAAATTAATGTATTCTTTGCATTCAATCCAAATATTTATATAAAGTTCGAAATAAATGAAAAATGAGATTTACTCTAAAAAATAATTAAAAAATATAAGAAAATAAATTTACCATTAGTTCATTTTAATTATAAGGTTTTAAATATTTAAATTATAAATTTATTGAAATAAAATAAATAAAATAAACTTAATTTTTCTTGGCTAAATTAAAAAAAACTTCATTTTTCTTAAAAATTAATCAAGGATTAAGGATTACGTTATTCATGTTTTCTTCTTCTTAAAAATTCATAAATATCATATTTTTTAGGTTAATTTTTTAAAAAATATTTTTTATTTTTTATTTTTCAACTAACATTGAAAAAAATAATTTTTTTGGATTGAATGTAAATAAACACAAATCATTAATTTAATAATAATTTAATGTATATTATAAATAATTAATATGTTAATGGATGTAAAAAAATTCCCATATATGTCCCTCATTTATGGCTCAACCATTTATATTCATTAATCTTGATGTGCTAATTAAATTCTTAACCAATAATAAGGTAGTGGATGACCTGAGTAAGGATGTACGTGTTATACTAAATTAACAAAAAATGATCAGATTGAACTGGCATAAAAAATAAAATCAGGCTTAAGTTAATGTATCAGTTGGTAATATTGTATAATTTAGTTTTTTTGTTTATTTATGTTAGTCTTAACCATTTAAATAAATAATATAAATAATTAATGATTTTTTTGTTAGGATTATTCTTTTTATTAAAGCTCTTGTTGTTATAAATCCTCTTTATTTTTTATTATAGTGGGTCATGAGTGACTAAGAGTAAATTTAAGTGAAAAAAATCATTAAGTTAAATAATAACATAAAAATTCATTTTCAATTTGATTCATTCATTCTAAAATTTATATTTAATTTTTTTATTATAAAGTAAAAACTAAGATAATAGATGAGTTTTTATTTAATGATTTATGGATTTATTTATATGGGTTATCCTTATTTATGTTTTTTAATTTGTTATCATTGATTTTTATATAACTATTGATTAATTTTTATTTTTATTTTGTGATTGGTGTTTTTTTTTATTTTGTGCTTTTGGACTTATTTGCATATAATTTCATGCACACGAAATTAAAAAATACATATATTTTATTCATATTATGATCTAGCTTGACTTGAGTTCTTAGAAAAAAAAATTATTTTTAAATAGATTAAATATGACTATAACCAATATAGACTGATTGATTTGGTTTAATATAGTTTTTTTATCATCAATTGATTTATTTTTTTTATTAAGATAATAGGTTTAAAATTATTTAGTTCAAATAAGAGACATATCCAGTCAAAATAAATTGTGAAAAACCCTAGGCTTAAGGATCCTATATAAATAATGTTTACCTTTATCATTATACATAGCTATTAGAAATTATTTATGGGGTTAAATCCTTATGATATAACCTTAAATACTTGTTAACTTTATTTCCAATTTTATAACACATCATCAACATGAACCCTCCTTGGTTTAAGTGCTTGGTATTATCAGGTATAATTTATCTTATTAAAAGTATTCTATACAAATTCATCACATTTAGTTCTAGAGGATGAAAAATTATAATATATAAGTGATATATAAATACTATAAGTGTGTTTAGTTTAAATTTTATTTTTATTTTCCTTTATTTATTAATTTTTTTGAATAATTATCAATTTAATATGATTTTCCTTTTTGTAAAATTTATACATTTAAAAGGTTCTTAAATTATTATCATTCTATCGCATAAATAAAAAAATGATTTATGTAATATTTTTTCAAAACTCACAATGTTTTTTGAAATTAGACACAATTTAATTTTGTATAAATATTATATAATTTTTTTAAAGAATTTATTTTTTGTTCAATGTATTTCTACAAATAGTAAATTTTCTCAATAAAATCATGGTAAATATTATATTTTAGTATTTCTTAAATTTTGATAAATATTTCATTAGGATTTTATAAACCTTAAATTTGTAATTCTAATTTGTTGAAAATTATTTTTTATTTTTACATTTGAATTAAATATATTATATTTCTAAATTATCATTTATTTTTTATTTCTCTAACAATATTTATTGAATCTTATAGAAAATTTCTAGTCATTGAAATTTTTAAATGCATAAATTTATCATGAAATTCATTCCATATTATAAACATTGAAATTATTTTAAAATATTTAATTATATATAAATTTTTTATAAAAGATTATTTTTAATGGTTTGTTGATAATAAAATTCATTATAATAAAACAATTCATGGATATGTAATTAAAATTTTCCCATTATATCACGTCCCATCACAACCTTGATGAATAATTTACTTCTAATTAAAAATTATTAAGCTCTATTTTGTGGTTCAACTTCACTACCTAAAATGAATGTTATTGTATATGATAATTTAAATATGTAAGGTCATAGTGATGATCGACATGTCAAGGATGAGAAAAAACTTATGCTCAAAGTAATTATAAAAATATAATAAAAGAAATTAATAATGAGGATTACCAAAGAAAGTTGAATGATGAACAACCACACTTGAAAAATAATATTTAAAATAAATTATTTCTCTGTGGTATGAAATTTCACTAGTCACTTACTTATCATAAATAAATTCACTTTGCTGATATGTAATAATATTTATTAAAAGTTAGAGATAATTTTATCATTGAATTTTTTATAATACAAACAAATCTTAAATATGAGAAAATACTTGTCATACATAAAATGGGTAGGGTCCTTATATGTATCTTAATATGTCCTGTAAAATTGATTAAAGTTTCCAAAATAAAAAGTATATATCTATATTTTGGTATAAATATATTAATAGACACAATCTTTAAGATATTATAATAAATTAAATAATTCTTATATGTTTAATTATGTTAGATTATAATTTAAATAAGATATATACACTACTACAAATACGGGCATTAACAGCACTAAAAGCGCGCTTTAATAGCGCTAAAAAAGCGCTGTAAAGCTCGGCACTGATAAAGGGTTCCTTTATCATTGCTAAAAAATCACTGATAAACCAACCCTTTATCAGCGCTAAATAAGCTCTGATAAAGGTAGACTTTATCAGCGCTCCTTTATCACTAATAAACTTAGCTTTTATCAGCACTTCTTTATCACTGATAAAGGGGTATTTTATCAGCACTTTTTTAGCGCTAATAAAAGCAAGATTTATCAACACTAAAAGTGCACTGATAAATTCCCTCTCTGCTACTCCGATAAATCTGCAGTAGCACACCCGAACACCTGCAAAAAAAATTGAATCTTAATAATCCAATTAAAAAAAGTATACCCATACAAAATTAACTCATAAATCATAAGAAAATTAGACGAAGTATACCCATACAAAAATTATACCCCTACACTATTAAAACATAATTTATAAGTTAATAAAGTACTTAAAGAAATCAATTCAGAATTAAGGGGGTTTGGGGGCTATTCAAGGGTTTGGGGTGGCTGCCCAAGGGGGGGTAGGGGGTGTCCGGGGGGATTTTTAGATCAATCCTAAGGCTCCACATGGGTGTGTTTTATCAATACATAAATATTTGGACTTTTCTCTATCCACTATGCATCATGTTCTCAACCTCAAAGAAGTTATAAGGTTTGTACACACACTAAGGTGCACATACATGGGGGGGGGGGGATGAATCTCATTATTAAACCCCCAAAATGAAACCTACAATAGGCTATTTTAAGTGTATGATCAGGCAATATGCACAACCTAGTTGAGAAAAAACTGGAATAAAACTAATAAAAAATCATCATTGATCCTCAAATCCATGACCATGATTAAACCGAAATTAATTTTCCAAGTGCTAAACTTTTACCAATCATTTCACAAGGATCGTGTCGACATTATAAAAATATAGTTTGACCAAGTCCTACCCCATCTACATCAATACACATTGATTCTCAAGTATTAAAGCTTGATCAACCATACCTACTTCATCCAATGTTAGGGTTTCTCTGATTACATCATAGGAACCACACAAAACATATAATATACCATGGTCTCCCCACGATATACATAATTATCATTGACCTCCAATATTTTAGTTTTATTTATACTCCATCATGGAAATCCACTTATGGGAGTTTTCTCATCCAGGGAATACCCTCAATAGTATCTCAGACCACCCATATGTGTTCTTCCAATTCCAAGTCATAAGACCTACAAGGATCTCATCCCTATACTATGGGAGTACCCTTATTTAGGGAATAATACTAAGAAGTATATATTCTTTACCATATGAGTGTATTATCATCCAAATAATAAACCCTAGAAGCATATCAACCCTCCAATATGGTTGTATTCTCATTTGAGGCATAATCTATATAATCATCTCACCCCCCCCCCCTATGGGTTTATTTTCATTTAGTGACTATTCCTGATAAGAATCTCATCCCACTCCTATGGTTGTATTCTCATTTGGGGAATAATACCTATATACATCTCATCCCTCCCCTATGATAGTGTTCTCATTTAAGGAATAAGAACCATAAGCATATCCACCCTCCCAAATGAGAGTATTTTCATCCAGATATAAGCCCATAAGTATCATAGACCCAAACACATGATCACCCTAGTATACCAGGCCAACCATAACTTGATATATATGAGGCCCCTAATAGATCACATGCCATGACCCCCCATTTAAATGATCAATGCAATCTGAATGCGTTTGGTCGGATTTCCGTATGTCAGTTGTTGTTTTCAATTAAAATCGTGTCCATTTTAAACAAAATAGAGACCCTTTGATTGCTAGAGACCACACCATGACTTGGATTGAGGCGGGGTTGACTCATACACGTCACCAATTATCCTTGTATCATTCTTATAAAAGATCAATTCAATCCAAATGCGTTTGGTCAGATTTACGTAGGGCAGTTGTTGTTTTCACTTAAAATCTTGTCCATTTTAAACAAAATAGAGACCGTTTGAGTGCTAGCGGCCACACCGTGCCTTGGATTGAGGCGGGGTTGACTCATACACATCACCAACAACCCTTGTATCGTTATTATAAAAGTTCAATGCAATCCTAATGTGTTGGTAATATTTCCATAGGTCAGTTGTTGTTTTCACTTAAAATCTTGTCCATTTTAAACAAAATAGAGACCCTTTGAGTGATAGCGGCCACACCGTGCCTTATATTGAGGCGGGGTTGAATCTTACACATCACTAAAGACCCTTGGATCATTATTATAAAAGATTAATGCAATACGAATGCGGTTGGTCAGATTTCCGTAGGTCAGTTGTTGTTTTCAATTAAAATCGTGTCCATTTTAAACAAGAGAGACCCTTTGAGTTCTAGCGGCCACACCGTGCCTCATATTGAGGCGTGGTTGACTCTTACATGTCACCAAGGACCCTTGAATCATTCTTATAAATTATCAATGCAATATGAATGCATTTGGTCAGATTTCCATAGGTTAGTTGTTGTTTTCAATTAAAATCGTGTCCACTTTAAACAAGAGAGACCCTTTGAGTGCTAGCGGCCACACCATGCCTTGGATTGAGGTGGGTTTGATTCTTACACATCACCAAGGACCCTTGTATCATTTTTATAAAATATCAATGAAATACTAATGCATTTGGTCATATTTCTGTAGGTCAGTTGTTGTTTTCACTTAAAATCTTGTCCATTTTAAACAAAATAGAGACCCTTTGAGTGATATCGGCCCCACAATGCCTCAGATTGAGGCATGGTTGACACATAAACATCACCAAGGACCCTTGGATTGTTATTATAAAATATAAATGCAATCTGAATGTGTTTGGTTGGAATTCTGTAGATCATTTGTGGGTTTCAATTAAAATTGTGTCCATTTTAAACAAAATAGAGACCCTTTGAGTGATAACGGCCACACCATGCCTCGTATTGAGGCAGGGTTGACTCTTACATGTCACCAAGTACCCTTGGATCGTTCTTATAAAATATCAATGCAATACGAATGCATTTGGTTGGATTTCTGTAGGTCAGTTATTGTTTTCAATTAAAATCGTGTCCATTTTAGACAAGAGAGAACCTTTGAGTGCTAGCGGCCACACCGTGCCTCAGATTGAGGTGTGGTTGACTCTTAAACGTCACCAAGGTCCCTTGTATTGTTCTCATAAAATATCAATGCAATAAGAATGCATTTGTTCAGATTTCCGTAGTTCAGTTGTTGTTTTTAATTAAAATCGTGTCCACTTTAAACAAGAGAGACCCTTTGAGTGCTAGTGCCAAAACCATGCCTAGGATTAAGGTAGGGTTGACTCATACACATCCCCAAGGACTCTTATATCGTTTTTATAAAAGATAAATGCAATCCTAATGCGTTTGGTTGGATTTCCATAGGTCAGTTTTTGTTTTCAATTAAAATTGTGTCCATTTTAAACAAAATAGAGACCCTTTGAGTGCTAGCGGCCACACCGTGCCTCGTATTGAGGCGGGGTTGACTCGTACACGTCACCAAATACCCTTAGATCGTTATTTTGAAAGATAAATTAAATTTGAATGTGTTTGGTTGGATTTCCGTAGGTCAGTTGTTGTTTTCAATTAAAATCATGTCCACATTAAACAAGAGAGACCCTTCGAGTGATAGCGGCCACACCATGCCTTGGATTGAGGTGGGGTTGAGTCTTCCACGTCACCAAGGACCCTTGTATTGTTATTATTAAAGAAAAATGAAATCCTAATGCATTTGGTCGGATTTTCATAGGTCAGTTTTTGTTTTCACTTAAAATCTTGTCCATTTTAAACAAAATAGAGACCCTTTGAGTGATATCAGCCACACCATGCCCCGTATTGAGGCAGGGTTGAGTCGTACACATCACCAAGGATTCTTGGATTGTTCTTATAAAATATCAATGCAATCCAAATGTGTTTGGTCAAATTTCTGTAGTTTAGCTGTTGTTTTCAATTAAAATTGTGTCCATTTTTAACAAAATAGAGACCCTTTGAGTTCTAGCGGCCACACCATGGCTCATATTGAGGTGGGGTTGACTCATACACATCACCAAGGACCCTTGTATCGTTATTATAAAAGATCAATTCAATATGGATGCGTTTGGTCAGATTTTCGTAGGCCAGTTGTTGTTTTCACTTAAAATCATGTCCATTATAAACAAAATTGAGACACTTTGAGTGATAGAGGCCACACCGTGTCTCATATTGAGGTGGTATTGACTCTTACACGTCACTAAGGACCCTTTTATTGTTCTTTTAAAAGATCAATGCAATCCCAATGTGTTTGGTCGGATTTCCGTAGGTCAGATGTTGTTTTCAATTAAAATTATGTCCATTTTAAACAAGAGAGACCCTTTGAGTGATATCGGCCACATTGTGCCTCGGATTGAGGCGAGGTTGACTCTTACACATCACCAAGGACCCTTGTATTGTTCCTATAAAAGATAAATTCATTCCGAATGCTTTTGGTTGGATTTCTGTAGGTTAGTTGTTGTTTTCAATTAAAATCGTGTCCACTTTAAACAAGAGAGGCCCTTTGTGTGCTAGCGGTCACACCGTGTCTCTTATTGAGGTGGGGTTGACTCTTATGTGTCATCAAGGTCCCTTTGATTGTTCTTATAAAATATCAATGCAATCCGAATGTGTTTGGTCAGATTTCCGTAGGTCAGTTGTTGTTTTCACTTAAAATCTTGTCCATTTTAAACAAAATAAAGACCCTTTGAGTGATAGCGGCCACACCGTGCCTCAGATTGAGATGGTATTGACTCATACATGTCACAAAAGACCCTTGGATGGTTCTTATAAAAGATCAATTCAATATGAATGTGTTTGGTCAGATTTCTGTAGGTCAGTTGTTGTTTTCAATTAAAATCGTGTCCATTTTAAACAAAATAGAGACCCTTTGAGTGCTAGCGGCCACACTATGCCTCGGATTGAGGCAGGGTTGACTCATATGTGTCTCCAAGGACCCTTTTATCATTCTAATAACAGTTAAATGTAATCCGAATGCATTTGGTTAGATTTACATAGGTCAGTTTTTGTTTTCAATTAAAATCGTGTCCATTTTAAACAAGAGAGACCATTTGAGTGCTAGAGGCCACACCGTACCTCTTATTGAGGCGGGGTTGACTTGTAAACGTCACCAAGGACCCTTGGATCGTTCTTATAAAATATCAATTCAAACTGAATACGTTTGGTCAGATTTCGGTAGGTCAGTTGTTGTTTTCAATTAAAATTGTGTCCATTTTAATCAAGAGAGACCCTTTGAGTGATAGAAGACACACCGTGCCTCGTATTGAGGAAGGGTTGACTCGTACACATCACCAAGGACCCTTGGATCATTCTTATAAAATATAAATGCAATCCGAATTCATTTGGTCATATTTCCATAGGTCAGTTGTTGTTTTCACTTAAAATCTTGTCCATTTTAAACAAAATAGAGACCCTTTGAGTGCTAGCGGCCACACCATACCTCAGATTGAGGCGGGGTTAACTCGTAAATGTCCCCAAGGACCCTTGGATCGTTCTTATAATAGATCAATGCAATCCTAATGTGTTTGGTCGGATTTCCGTAGTCCAGTTGTTGTTTCCACTTAAAATCTTGTCCACTTTAAACAAGAGAGACCCTTTGAGTGCAAGCGGCCACATCGTGCCTCAGATTGAGGAAAGGTTGACTTTTTCATGTCACTAAGGACCTTTGGATCGTTCTTATAAAATATAAATGCAATACGAATGCGTTTGGTTGGATTTCAATAGGTCATTTGTTGTTTTTACTTAAAATCTAGTCCATTTTAAACAAAATAGAGACCCTTTGAGTGGTTTGGCATTATTGCATGTTGTTGGTGCATATCATCTATTAAAATGGGAAAATGACTCATTGGAGAAGGTATGTTTTATTTAATAACAATTAATATTTTTCTATGAACATTTACATACAACAACTTTTCATCTTTTGATCCCCTTAACCCCTCTCAAAAATGACCACAAATTTTATATGTCCCCAAGTCAGATCTTCATTGTGTTTGTGTACAATCTTCCATTAGGTATGCGACCCACTCATTTCTGAACACATCTATATTTTCATGTGAGTATGGCGATTTTTGGCAGTTAGAGTAGTACTTCAAAATAATAAAAAATAAAGAATTAATAAATAACTTTAACGAACTAGTTGTTGTTTTTAAAAATACCTCTTTAGGGATGCTATTTTGCTGATGAAAAACGATCTCTTTCATAAATTTACAAACATAATAACCACAATCATTATCATTTGTTTGTTTTGGACACTACAAAAAAATTGATCATTAGGAGAATAAGTAACTTGTGTTGAGATGTGTTTTGATAGTGAAATTTTATTATATATACCCTGATATTTGTCCAGACGTATTGCTTTCTCGCCTCCCTATGCTTAGCCCCTGTCCTCATTCCTTTTTTTAGATGATAATGATACACCACCCTATAATAATAGAATCCTCAGTAAAAGATAATATAAATTATATTACTTAATGTTTAGACCTAAAATGTAAGATGTAGTGTCTTAAATATTCACAAACTCTATCATGTGTGGTCAATTTGATGGATATCCATGCTTTGAATCCAGAAAATAAATCTTCGGAGTATCCAAGTTCACCAAAATTAGCAACCAATGTTGCCTCAAAACACAAAAAGGAATTAGTAATAAAATAAGTGAAAATATAATTGATATGCTTTAATCGTAGAGTATTACCCCTGCATGGTTGGTATTAGAAAAAGTCTGTCATCTGTAATATTGCATTCAAATATTTTCAGCAAGCCGTTCACTATTTCATCCCTTTTTGATGGCTCTATTTTTGTTAGGTGTGTTGATGTGATATGAGGACTAACCGGTTCAAATCTTGGATCATGGGAAAATTACTTCAATTGTTTTTCATAAATGCATTTGTCAACAATATGAAATTCATTTAGTCATAATTTTCACATTAGATAAGCTTTTAAAAAATCAATTCATGTAAACATACCACATATATACATTTAAAACTATGACTCCTAGCCAACCGTTTTCAAGGATTTCATTTACATTTTCAGCAGCAACAAAATGCTGACTTTCCTATCCGTATATATTCTCTTCGAAAACCACTAGATGAATATTACCATATTTTAGCTTCGTATCCACATGAGTCTTCAATGCTAGTAAATGTGGATAGAGAACATGTGGTGTTATTGTGCTTTCAGTAGCTCCTTGGTATCGGTTGGTTGATCCTTTAGATGGTTTTGAGCCAACATTTGTCACCCCCTTCCCTTTCTTCGTCTATAACAACAATAATTGGTGCAGACCCTTTTTTATTAATTGTTAAGGGTTTAGCTCGAAAAGAAAAAGGAAATAAATACCTCTTTGTCTGCATGTACTCTTAAAAGTTGTGACGAATATGCGATGAATGTCCCCATATCCTTTTCGACCATATGAATATCATCGTCATCAAGTGGAATAGGTTGCTCTGCCTTTGGCTCATGAGCTACAGTAATCGTCAATTTCAGATTATCCTTCAAAAGTGGTCTATTATGCAGTGTGGCATCTGGGATATTGAACACAGTATCCCTCACTACAAGGTTATAGGTGGGTGTTGACAGATATAAATCACAATCATTATCACCCTGTAGAAGACGAGTACAGAAAAATTATCAGTGTTTTTCTGATTCATATTTCATGAGAACAATTATTAAAATATTGAATACACGGCTAAGACAATTATTTGAGGCGAATGTCTCACCTCAAAGCTGGTGGGGGGGCAGGATGTTCATGCGGCGGTTGTTCTTGAGTTGTGCCTTCCCTTTGCATCCCACCCATAAAAGTTTCTAGAAACTCTCGCTGCCATTGCAATTGTTCTTCAAGGGTTGCTATTTTTTCGCTCATTTGTTCCAATTTTTCATCTATATCATCCATTTTTTTCTTCTTCTAAAAATTTACTCGAGGTGTCACCCCAAACCCTGCACCTCTAACACGACCGTATTTTTCTGGATGCTTCAATGTCGTCGATAATAGGTCTGTATCAGCTACAGGAGTAGCTGATTCCTGTGACTGTCGGATATAAGAAAATAACTAATTATTTTTATATAATAGCAATTTTAAACAAATTATTTTATCATCGTGTCATACTTACACATATTTCCCACACTTTCGGTGTGTTCTCATCTACTAACTTCCCTTCTTTGTTCACACGTGCCTCCTTCCATAGCACATGACATGGGATGTAAGTGAATTTGGTTTTAGACTCATCAGTCTACATATAAATATAGAAAAATAATTATGATGTTGTTTATTGGAACCTGACAATATTATTGTAAATTTAAAATACATACCCTGTTCTTTTCTAATGAAGCGTACCCCATCCTAGCTTTACGATGGGGGTATGTTGATTTTGAAGCACGTTCCATATTTTCAGTACAGAGTTTCTGTTTCATAAATGAAATATTGACAATCAAAGTGATGAATACAGGTATCCTCAAACAATGTATTATCACTCACAATGTACCTGAAACTTCTCATCCCCACGACGTCTAATAAATGCATTCCATGCTTCTTGGGATATCAGGTGAGCGTAGACAATGGGTGGGTGAGGGTTTATTTTACCTTTAGAATCTTTGAGGTGACATCATGTTAAAATAGTGTGAAAACCTCGATGAATATTTCCTGTAAGCCTTAGTACATAATCCTTGTGTGAATCATCTACTATAAATGTACTCTGTAAGAGATTGAGAAGAGTAAGACATTGTTTCATTATTTTATTTCTTAGTAAATTAAATAAATAAATTCATAATGTTACCGTAATTTCTTCCCAGATCACAGCCTTCAGCCCGGACACAACATGGTGCCATGAATATATGTCAATCGGCATGCATTTCCGAGTGAAAAATCCAATGTAGCTGCTAAACATAGCCTTGTTGGGATTCACATGTTGGCCTCGTGCATTCCATCTGACTTCAAATTTGATGTCTTTGCTTTATGCCTTAAGAATCTTTGGTAACACCGTCAAACTATGATGCACCTTTGATTTCTGTGACGCTGGTCCTTCATTCCTGATCATTTCATAGATATCAACATCATCTATATGTTCATCTAGAATGGTATCAACGACATGTGTTGATGGTTATTGGACCTCAACACTAAGAGAAACAGGAGCCGCAGCAGCATGAGCAGCAGGAGGAGGAGCAGCAGCAATAACCGCAGCAGGAGGAGAAGCAGGAGAAACTAGAGCCGTATCAAGAGAAACAACAACAACAGAATGAGCTACAGGAGCAGCAACAGGAGCAACAGTAGTAGCAGCATGAGCTGTAGGAGCAGCAGTAGCCACAGCAGCAGCTGCTTGAGAGACTTTTTCAGCCTCAAGGTTAGGAGCATCAAAATCTGCAGAAGTCATTATCTTCAAAAGTGCTTGAACAGTTAATTCATATTACATAAATTTAGTAATTATAAGATAATAACATGAGATAACAAGATCTATATTACAAACAAAATAAAACCTGTTTTACTTAACTCTCTTTCTTTTTTTCAAAGGTTGAAGGGATTTGACGCCTCTATCTAGTATCCAAATCCCTTCATTGTGGTCTCCTCTAACATACAAAACATCATCTGAATTGGGACCGCTCCGAAATGATTGTGACGTACCACTAAAAGGGTCATCCTCAACTAAATTTTCATCGGAACCTTCAGTAGTTTTGGACAATAACAGAACAATTGTCCACTTTCGGTTTGTGGGATCTGGAACATAAAAAACTTGTACCGCTTGTGATTCCATTATAAACTATTCGTCTTTATACCCTTCTTTACTAAAATCAACTTTCACAAATCCCCATTCATCTATTTTAACACCACTATTGTTATCAATCCATTTTCATTGAAAAATCGTCAATTGGAATGTCGTATAATCCAACTCCTATATTAGTTTGATAATGCCAAAGTATGACATATTTGTATAAATTGGATTTCTGTCCTTACTACCCGAAACATGCATCACTTCAGCCACTAGTGTAACTCCACTATTTTACATGGTACTATTTTCATCATGTTCATCTGTATAGAATGTATAACCATTAATTACATAACCACTGTAAGATAATACATACACACTTGGTCCAGCGGCTAGCCATCGAAGACGTTCTGAAATTGAATTCCGATTTTCATCCAACTGCTTAAAAATATGGTCCTAAAACCATCCTATAAACTGGTATTGTGTGTATCTGATAACCATTTTTCAGCCCTCGATTGATTCAACTTCCTAAGAATTTCTTTGTGAGTTTCAATATATGGAGAAAACTCCCAGCTGTTATGCCAAACATAAAAATGAGCCTGCTCCTGATCTGTAATACTGATTGTTACAACTTCTCTTCCAGAAATACCCTCTCCCTCAATGTGTCCAGTTTGACGAGATTTCTGGAGACCAATTCTTTCCACATCAGATAGGTATTCAGTAAAAAATTCATTGGCTTCCTCAAAAATATATCGCTCCACTATACAACCCTCAGGCCGACATTGATTTTTGACATACCCTTTCAAAATATTCATATACTGTTCAACAGGATACATCCATCTATAGTGCACAAAACCACAAAGTTGAATCTCTCTCACCAATTGAATCATCAAATGAACCATCATATCAAAGAATATTGGTGGGAATAACATTTCTAATTCACATAATATGATGACAATTTATTTTTCCATAGCTGGAAATTTCCCCGGGTCTAAAACATTGCTACATATAGCTTTGAAAAAGAAACAAAGATTGGTTAACGTATGACGAACATTCTTGGGAAAATGCAACATAAAGCTATAGGAATTAGATCTTGCATCAAAACATTGCAATCATGTGATTTCAAACCTTTTAACTTTAAATAATTCATTGACACAATGTTCATGATATTTGATGAGTACCCCTCTGGAACCTTTACATCATTGAAGAAGTTACAAAACTGATATATCTATGCCCTAGAAAGAGTATAAGCAGCTGGAGGAAGAAACATTCGATTTTCACCCTTCACAGGAGCCAACTCTTATCATATTCCCATGTCAACCATGTCTAACCTTTCCTTAATTCCATCTTTTGTTTTTCCAGGGGCATTTAGCAATGTTCTGATAACACTGTCACATACATTTTTTTCCATATGCATTACATCAAGAAAATGTCTAACGTACAAACAATTCGAGTATGGTAATTCAAAGAAACTGATCTCTTTTTACAACCGATTTTCGTTTGGTTTTTCAAAAATGGTTTACCAAAAATAGTGTTCAGATATTTTACTTTCTCAAATAGTTGATCACCTGTTAGTCGAGATGGTGTTGTACGTTTTTCTAAACTTCCATTAAATGATGTCGTCCAAGATCGGTACTTATGCTGATGAGGTAGAAATCTATGATGTCCTAGAAACACAGATTTTGATGAATGTTTAAACCTAATTGATTCTATATCTTCTTCACACACGGGACACCCTTGAGTTCCTTTAATGATATAGCTTGACAAATTTCCATAAACAGGGAAATAATTTATTGTCCCATACAACACCGCTCTCAACGTGAAGTATTCACTTTTATAAGAATCATACAACATTACACCTGAGTCCCACAATAACTTCAAATCCTCGATCAAAGGAGCCAGATAAACATCAATATCATTACCTAGTTGTTTTGGTCCTAATATAAGCATAGATAACATGATGAATTTCTACTTCATGTATAACAAGGGTGGCAAGTTATAATTTACCAACATAACAGGCCATGTACTATGAGTGCTGGTTTGAAAACCAAAAGGATTCACTCCATCAGTAGATAACGCAAGATGAAGGTTTCTCGGCTCTTTTCCAAATTCAGGATACTCATGATCAATTTTCTTCCATCGAGGAGAGTCGGCCGGATGACGTAATAAACCATCTTTATTTTTTTATTTGTATGCCATGAGAATTGTCTTGCAGTTTCTTCACATCCATATAGACGCCTAAACCTTGTAATGATTGGAACGTACCATACAACTTTCGTAGGATTGGATTTATCTTTCCTGTATCGAGAAGCACCACACTTTGGGAATTTTTTAAGTGATTTCTTCTCTTTGTGAAACAATATACAGTCTTTCGGGAAGGCATGTATTCTTTCAGAAATCATTCCCATCAAGTGTAGCATTCGTCTAGCTTCATATGTCCGGCATGGGAACTCATTATCTTTTGGGAGCATGTCATTAAAGAGAGCTAGTAGTTCCATAAAACTAACATCACTCCATCTGCTGTCTGCTTTCAATTTATACAACTTCAGTACAGCTGACAATGTTGTATACTTAGTGCAACTAGCATACAATGGCATATTTGCACAACTCTTTAACTTCTCTAACAATTTTGGGAAATCACGGAGTTCATCTTGAATTGTCTTTGTCATTTCATCAATACGATCTTAATCGTCATTGACATCTGTAATCACATCTTCCATACGGTCTTCTTCATTATCCATATTTGTATTCATATCTGACGATCCATAAAATGTAGTTTTATCCCATCCAGTAGCTACATTCGCTTTTTTCCATGTTTATTCCAACATTTATAACTCCGATCTATTCCGTGACATATCAAATGTTCTTCCAACTCCTCTAGAGTAAGTAGTCTAGAATAACAACAACGTAAACACGGAAAAAGGATTTGAGAAGGTTCCTTTGTGTGATCCTTTGCAAACTTGATGAACTCTTTCACTCTGTTCTCATAATCTATTGTTAAATGATTAGCATCCATCCAATATTTATTCATCTCCATCCTATTTTAATCTCAAATATTAGTATTTATGGTTCAATTACACAAAACAAGAATTCCAAATACAGTAGAATAGAACCACTTCCTTATAAAAATGGAGATTAATAGAGCCTAACCATTAGTATTTATTCATATTCATTAAATATAATTACTTTATATTCATAATAGTTTCCTCAAATCACCCCATACCAAACACAAGAATAATAAAGAATGATACATCTACCACTCCTAGGTATCTTCCCTACATTCAATATCATCATGCCTAAATACTCACTGTTGGTGGAAGTGAAACCGTTCCTGATGATCATGCCAAGAAGAAATGGAAACCAAAAGGGGGGATTGAATCAAAATACCCCAAAGAATATGGAAAAACATGGTATTTGAGAATAGGTTAGTGGCTTTCATGTTGGCTAGACACCTATCCAATAGACTCCACAAGCGGTGATGGCCCCTACAGTTGTTACACCAGGTAAAACTGTCACCTGAGAAGCTGAGATAAATGAGGCACTTCCCAACCATGAACTAAACAAACTCCATGATGGCCTTCCTCTGGAATGGGCTTCTACCTTTCCTTTCCTTTGGGCTTGAAATGACATTAATGTCACCCCCAACAAACAATGGATGGTGGTCGGGATCGAAGGTATTTTGTTCAAAAGGACAATCAATCCCCCTCAATTTTTTAAAATACCAATACCATAAACCATTTAAAAACAAGACATTTTAATTTATTTTGGAAATCATTCCCAAAAAAATTAAATAAACAAACACATGCCAAACCATTTGGAATTTTATTTATAGAATCAACTTATCTTTATTTTAAACCATGATTTTCATTTATAATATCAAATCCACCAATGGTAGAAGGAAACCTAATTTATTTCAATGAAAAAGGTTAATTCACAACAAGATACCATCCATTCCATATATTATTTTCATTAATAGGGTTATTTTGTGCTTCAAAATGATCAAAACATGTCTAACCAACTTCAAATGGATGAAATATGAATTCATGAAACACATGAATCCCAAAAATAATAAATAGTATAGAAACACCCACTTGGAATCTGAATGAGTCTACTCAAATGAAGAACATCATACATCTCCAACTACATCGATGCTTTCTCATATACAACGACACCACTAGCTGGATAGTGGCCCTCACCAAGAACATCATACATCTCCAAATAAGAGACTATTACCACTAACCATGAAGAACATCAATAGATGGAAATATACTAAGAACACACCCCTTAACCAAAATAAGAGACTACAACCACTAACCATGAATAACCACTAAGAGTATAATTTGAAACCTAAGGAAAGGTACACCCAAAACATACCAATGAATTCAAATGAAATACATTCTAAACCAAACCATTGAAATCCTCAAATGTACCTAACATCAAAACCCATCATATCTACTAATAAAATTCTTTGATAAAACTATTTCATGGCCTATACCCATTTAGAACCCTCAATTGGTTAGTATATTATAGTGTAGTGACACCCCTCAAACCATCCTCCAACATGTCATGGGTTAGTGAATGCACTGAGGTTATTTATCACAACCATGTGCAATGTACTACTAATAATAAATAATTTATATAGTTTAAAATCAAGTTGTATAGATGATTTTTTGAATGATACCAAGTGAAAGTTAGTATGGCAAATATGTGCGATAAGACATTTTTGGTCTAACTAAAAGGGGATATAGACTAATGAGTGTATTTTGGATTCACAAAAAATATGACTCTATGTGGTATAGGGTTTTTTCAACTAGTAGGAGTATGGACCACTTATTGAATATAGTCTTCTATGTGTGGGAGTGTTTTCATTTAGAGTATGGCCTATATGTATAGTTCCCATATAATAAGGCCCATTTGAATTGGATATTTGGGCTCATGGGTAGTTTTTTTATGCCTCTACTGGGGAAATCACCCAGGCTTGAATCTGTTTCCTTAGGCTGGCCACAATCCTCATAACCTACATAGGGACTTCATATTCTCTTCACCTAAGGCGACCTAGGATTATCACCTAGAGTTGGATGTTTCTTGAATTAAGAGTGGTCATAGGTTTATATCTCCATAAAGGAACTCACATATTTTAATTTTAGAAGAGGGAACCACCCGATACACTCATCACGTTGGGGGTGAGCATAGTTTTATATCCACCATTTCATTATTATCCATGAAGTTATTCGATTCCCACCAAACCATTTTCAATTTCATCATTAACAACTATATTCTATGTCACTGGGAAACTAAAAGGAAAACCCATATCAACTAACGATGTAATCTCCCACAATAACCCACTCATTACATCTTTTTAACAATGGAAAAGTTGATGCTTCCCCACTACACGATTTACCACCTCAACCATCTCACATTTTCCCCCAATGGAATCTATCACAGCAAAACTAACAAAAAACTTCTAAAACAACCCCACCAAAAGAAATGACGATTTTCAACAATAAAAGTAAACCAGCACCATGTTCTTGAGAAATATAATGAAAATTACTAAACACATGTGAATCATCCCCTTTACATCATTTTACATCAAGTATGGTTCATTTTCTTTAATCAGTCAATCCATAATACTCACCCATAGAATAAAACTCATGTTAAAAAAATGATATACAAATGGGAGAGGAGAAAAATATTGAAAAAAGATTTGGAAAACATGCATTAAAGGAGGTCCGGAAAACCAAAGCTTGAAAGCATTGCAGGCGGCGGAGGTCCGGCAAACTGAAGCTCGAGGGCGGCGAAGGTCTAACACCGCAAACTCAGCAGGCAGTGGAGGTCCGGCAACAAGACGCGAGGGCGGTGGAGGTCTGGAAACATTATCTCAGTGGGCGGCAGAGGGGAGTCCTAGGGTTCCAGTACCGCGAGAGCTTTAGGTCAAAATAAAACAAGGACACTGTGTGACTAAATTAATAAAAAAATGCACTAAGGTTTTATCATCACTAAAAAAGCGCTGATAAAGAGTACCTTTATCAGCTCTAAAATTTTAGCACTGATAAAGGTGTCCTTTATCAGCACTTTTTAGCGCTGATAATAGTACCCTTTATTTGCCCTACAAAAGCGCTGATAAATCCTCACTGTATCAGTGCTAAAATTTTAGCACTGATACCGGGAGTCTTTATCAGCCATTTTGTAGTGCTGATAAAGGTTACCCAATATCAGTGCTAAAATTTTAGCGCTGATAAAGGAGTTATTTATCAGCATTTTTCTAGCGCTGATATAGGGCATCTTTATCAACGCTAGAAAAGCGCTGATAAAGAACCCCTGTATCAGCGCTACAATTGTAGCACTGATAAAGAGGCCATATATTAGTGCTAGAAAAGCGCTGATAAATAACTCTTTTATCAGTGCTAAAATTTTAGTGCTGATACAGGGTAACCTTTATCAGCGGTTTTTCTTATCACTGATATAGGGGGGCGCTTCCCTTGACCGTATTTGTAGTAGTGATAGTTTTTGAACAATAATAAACTTTTAATTATAAATATCAAACACTAGATTTTTATTAAGGGGAAAGATCCACTGAGATATCATTAAGGATACATGTTATGATATGGGTTGGGAGAATCACTAACCACTATCATTTTACATTCTAGGGGAAGGGAACCTATATTTGTGTGCACTTTGTATGACTTAGTTTGGTCTCTCTTATCAGTCAACATGTCTATATCCTTGATTCCTTTTCAATAGACGTGTTTAGTCCATACACCATATCCCACAAGCCTTTTAAATTTTATTAGGATGTACACAATACTCCAATAAGGTAGATCTTGACTAAAAAAAATATTCCAGTTGTATGTAATTTTTTTCAATTATAGATAAATGAATTTCATGGTCTCTACATATGAAGAGGCCCCTGAAAAGATACTTGGAATTCATCATGAATTAATTACTAATACCATAGTAAGTGTTGAATAATAGTTGGAAAGATTACCTAGTATCACAAATGATTCCCCCACCTTTAATATCTATATGGATGAATATTCCACAATTATTTAATTTAAATCTATAAAAATAAGGTCCCCATAAAAATCACTTACCAAAACCGCCAACACCCATTCCTGGTTGTGGATAATGGATCAGGGGGGATAGATTTTAGAAATTATAATTTCTCACATATACGTTTATCAGTGAAACCAAGTCATTTATCATACTAAGTATTAATTGTTTTAGATGGCCATTACTGATTATGTAGTCATTGTGTTTATAATTTTTCCTGGGAACCCAAGGGTTTTAGAAATCTTCTATGAAGATATCAGTATGAATATTCCTGGAAATAGAGAGAGAATCAATTTAATTAATCCATACAATGAGAAACTAATTGAATGCATCCAGTCTATAAAAATTCCAAGATATTCATGAAATAGAATCTAGATAAATTAACCCTATTCCCCTTCAAGAAACAAATGAGTTTCATTCTCCACCTATGAATTATTTAAATAAATTAATTTGGATTCTAGGGATATAACCATACATTGTATATCATTGTTAGTGGGTAGGTCATTATGTCTATCATGCCAAATTAAGAAGTTATATTTATAGGGTAGTGAACCATCCTATAGGGCATTGTTTAAGTGATCCAAAAACTGGATTAATTGATCGATCCAATAGAATTATTTTATATTAAAATGTTTGGACCCTACTACGGTGAATATGAAATATAAATCCTCATATGTGAGAGAAATTTTATTGTACATATTATTCTGGTTCATCTATAGAACCACATTAGTGAATTTGGGGCTTCCTTTTCCATCTTGAAGGTGATATTTTGGGCTGGTAAGCCATATAACGAATGAGTAACACTCACCCAATTGTCGTTCCAAAACAAAACATCCCTCCTCCCTAGGATTTGTATAGTAAAATTTGTAGGGAGTATTAGAGACACCAAAAAATGGGGGAGCAAACAACTTTTCCTTGATTTATGTCCGCATAATCCTTCCCATATTTGTTTTTAATGAAGATAACCCATAAAGAGTCTCTATAAATCACATCCTAAGAGAACTTGGATTATATATTTTTGAAGGCCTCTTCACATTTCCTTATGTTGATGTGTCCCTATTATAATGGTTTGGGAAATCATTTTAAATTGACCTAGTGACTTCTCACCTCAAATTATGTACCCCAAGGAATATAGTAAAGTACCTCTCTATGTTGGATAAGATAGTTTCCTTAACACCAATAACCGATACTATATACATGGGCATCGAGGTTAGGACATAGTTGATGAGATTTAATCTACCATTAAATAATGGAATTTTGTTCTTCCTATTGCTTATATATTCAAAAATGATAAAAACTATCTCATAAAAGAAATGAAAATAGATTCTTCTAATCAATAGGGGTGTTCCTATTTATTTCATGGGAAAAGTACCCTTTGAGATTCCAATACAACACTTAATACTTTCATCTCACATCATTGGGAATTTAAAGGTGAAATATATATGACTTTTTTATGGGTTATAATTTACACCATTCTAACTTTTATAAACCCACATCATCCCTTTGAAACATTTAAAAGGCAGCTTTTTTCTATTCAACAACAATGGTATTCCATCCGTAAAAAATATAGGAGATATTGATTGCCTCATGCCTTCTATAAAATGGTTTCATGCCTCTAGTGATAATATCCCTACTCAGATTATGGGTCAACGCATGCTGCTCTAGCACAAAAATACTAAGAGATTGGGCATCACCCTATCATAAACCTCAATTTAATTTGAAAAATCCATGTTTATTACCCCTGATGTTAACTGAAAACCAAGGATTGGAATAATATTTGATGAAAATATCATATACCCACATTGAGAATCTATAACATCACAGGATCTTATTAATGAAAATATATTAAATATTATTATAGTCCTTCTCGATATTGACCTCCATCATAATATTATTACCAATCACCTTCTAATAAAGATCTATCATCATCTTCTATGCTATCCCAATTACACCTTGGATGCTCTACTCATTTATAAATTTATATTGTTACATAGAGACAAAGATGGGAAAAAAATAAGAGAGTATGTTATTTATGATCATGTATAGTATCTTGTAAAGAAAATTAAACATAATAATAATAATAAACTATTGGAATTAATTCATATGTTCGACCTTGGGAATGATTATGATAAATGTGGAACAAAAAACTATAGGTAGATATACACCTTTAAAGAATCTGGGATATCCACACTAAGATCATTTTTAATAGTGTCCCATTAAAATTAGGTAAAAGTAAATAGGGATCCCTTTTGACCCAAAGTCACTTTATGGGTTCAAACGTTTATTGTTTTCTCAAATATATTAATAATAAAATATAGATTCAAAAATCTTTTGTTTTGTTTATTAATATTCTCATGAATACCCAAAAATAAAGGTTCATCCTCCCCTACTCTAGGATAATCATGAGTCATCGTACATACACCTGTTAGTAGATAGGATAAATTAGGAACCTCTAGTAGACTAATGATATTTGTGAAATGAATAAAGATCATATCTTTGAGATGAATATTTAAATTACCCACAAATTTTATCTCTTTGGTACTCACATTTAAAAAATCCAATTTTTTTATCACCCACATTAATCTATATCATTTTGTACCTTTCTCTTAAATATCTCTCCTCATATAGTAACCTTTCTAATTATATTAATTGTGTTGTTTCCATGTACATGAACATATTTCTATCATATTGATCCTATAGGTTATTATTAGTCACTTAAATATCTCTCTCTAAGCCTCAATGTTTTTTGGGAGTATGTTTCCTACACTACTATTCCTATAGATCATTCCCCAAACATCTAATATTATTCTTTGGTATGGACTAGGGATGTCCAAAAAATTTTAGTGACCCCGTAATGGCTTTATGTAGGTTTATATTAAATACTTTTACATTTTATAGGAAGAATCAAGGTGGGACTAGGTTAATGCTAGCTAAAGAAATTATGAGTAGTAAGTACTCTAAAAAAGGGAGGGCTTGGTGGATCACAGAGAAATTAGAAAATTATGTGATCCCTTATAAATTGGATAAATATTTTCCCAAATGACTCTAATTAATGTTTCTACCATTCCTTTTTTTCACTAAGAATACCAATTACCTGATAATCTGAGGATAGTGAGATTGTTGTTAGAAAGGAACTTTAGGAAGACCTATATAGATTTTATAGGAAAAGGGTATCCTTATTTTTTCTCTGATGCTACATTACCTATATCAAACTCTAATAAATTATTTCAAATATCTTCTCTATTAGATACATTTATTTTATATAAATAAATGATATGAAGACAATTTGTATGGATGGATATGTTTCCACTGTGATATGATGTGATGAAATTTTAACCAGCTCTAAATTAAAATGATCCTTCTATAGTATCCATATATATAAGTTTTATGGGTTAACCTATAATTTATAATTAATCCTTGACAAAATAGTATAATTTTATTCCCTAAATTTATTGTGTATATTAATTGGAAATAATAATTAAGGAAAACATGATGTTTATAATAATAATAATATAAAATAAAATAAATATCAATGAAAGAGACTTGTTTTGTACTAGTGGTACAAAAAAATATTTTATTAATATTTAATATAAAAGAATAAAATAAATTATATTAAAATAAGTCCCATAATAACAAGATAAATTTTTCTTAAAGAATCATAAATACCATCTAAATAGATTAACATCATCCCCTGAATTGAATGATTTTTTCATTATAATACTTGAATGAGATAGTATACTCATAGAATTTTTCCCAATAAAAAAAACTATATGATGTGTAATTAAATTTTAATTATATACAAAAAATTATATAATAAATATTCTTGGATGAAAATGATTTATTAGTATATTTTATATTAATAATTTTATGTATTTTAGTAGAACCAAAATAATCTATCAAGTTTAAAAAGAATATGTCATAGGAAATATCAAATAGCTGACTTGAAGTTCAAATTGGTGAACTTTATACTCATAGATTGATATTACTTAAAAAATTGATTAATGGAAAAACAAGGAAAATATAAAGACCAAATAATAATTTATTTTCAAAATGTGATAAATAAATAACCTTATATTTAAATTATACATGTCACTTAATCTTTTTTTCTAATTGTAAATAAATTTGTTTATTCTTGAAGAAAAAAAACATGATAAATAATAAATAATGATTTTGAAACACTTCTAACACATGGTTGAACTATTAATTAGAAATAAGGAATAATAACATATATTATTTTCTAGAGGATGAAAATATTATTTTGAAACCATTAACAACACATTATTATAAATATATCACCCTAAAAGTATATAAAAACACTCCATAAGTGATTTTATTGTCAGAATATTATAATATATTTTTAATATATGAAAATCAAATTGATTATATATTTTGAAATAAAAAATATTATGGTATACTTGAAATATTAATAAGTGTCGACACTATAATGATCATGTAAACTAAAAACAGTGATATAAATACAAAATAAATCAAAACTATTAAGTGATGAATCTTAATATGTCAGGTTTTGTGTTGAAGTATACCTAGTCTTTATGATGTCCATAGTAATGATCCAAATTATCAAGTGTCATTCCATTATGAAAACATCATATCTCAATTGGTGAAAATCCCATTAAATTTAATTTTTTTGTAAATTCAGGTCGATTGAAAACATTTTTAATGTTTTTTGAGAGTTCAGATGGAGATTTTAGAGATTAAAAAATTATGGATATAAAATACATGAAGTGATATTTTGGGTGTTTTACAAATGAGGGATATCTAATGGTTCGTAAAGGTATCCATAAAAAACCTAGGGGCATTCCATCAATTTTTTGGTGAGTTATACTGTGACACTATATTTGTCACTTTACCTACCATTGAAATACTAGTGGGAGGACACTAAGTTCCTGGTAGTCATATAGATAGTCTAGTGAGGATAACTATCCTATCACTGGAATGATCAACCCCCAATTTTATGTAGGGGTATTTATTTATTCTTGTATATTTTTTTTAGAAACATGAACAACATTTCTTCTTCTCCCAACCACCCAAGTACGAGTTCCCCTCACATTTCTCTTTTCCGCTCCCCTTGTGTATTTAAGCTTTAGATAGCTTCATACTTCTTTTTCAGTGATGGATTCATGAAATATTGGTGGTTGTGTAAATCTCTTTCCAAGGCGAAGTTAACACACCCAATTGTTGTTGGTTTTCATTTTCACTTGACGGAGAACATTTCTAAATACCTAATTTGGGAATTTTTTATGTGAATTATCATATCTATTGATTATGTATGAATCAAGTTACTATATTTAGAAACTTAACTCTTATTGGATAAAAGAGGGTGTTCCCAAAAATTATTGATTATTTTATAAGTGATTTCTGCATCATGTGATGTGTGAACTTGGGTAAGTGGTTGTGATAGACCCAAATGGGAACTGAAAGGGATAAAATATATGTGATAATATATGTGAGATCTTTTAGGGATGTGTTACATGTTCTGCACATGTTACCTTGTATTAAGAGTCTCATTGAGATTGAATTGAGATTATGATTTGTGGTTAGAATTGAAAAAAAATCTGAAGAGGGAGTTCAATAATATAATATGATTTGATAGACCTCTTAAATTATTATCTAATGATGTGGTATATTTCACTGAGTGGTGAGATAATTATGGGATAGGTGATAGGTTGTCTTTAGAATCACTGTATGGTTTAGGTTTACTATAGGCGTGAGTTGTGACTTTAGTCTAAGATGAATTGTAGGATACCTATAAAGTTCTTGTGTGATTAAAATAAAAACCCTACATTGGGTATACAATTAAGTTGATTACCCAATGCATGGATCACCTTGGGAGATTAGTTAATGTAAATATAGATATGATTCCTAAGGAATATTCAATCATCATGAAAGTGCTCAAATAAATGTTAAGATACTAATGGAGTTATTTTATGGCCGTGATTGATGACTTATAGAGGGTGGGGTATTGTATTGATTATTAGACAATATGTTTATCTTGATACATTGAGTATAGAAATGATGAGTTATTTTTAAACCCACTTTTGGTGTTGTATTTGTTTTCAATAACAAAAAAAATATGTGATTTTAATAAGTATAAATGGAATAAATGGAGGTTTTATGATGTCAATATATTTATAAATACTTTATTGGAAGGAAGTTTGAATTTCCCAAGCTTATTGAGAAGTTATATTGAGTTCCCAAGCATATTATGATGAGAATATTATATGTGGATTAAAGATTTATCTAAAAAATTATAAGTGAGGATGTTTTTATTACCACTAATTGTGTGGAAATGAGATGTTAAGTATTCTATGACATTGGAACTATATATATACATTCACTTATGTAAATTTTCATTAAATAGAAGTGAGTTATTTCCATTAATTATATAGAAAAGTTGTTTGGACTCTAAAACATTCTATACTTATATTTAAGAAATAAAAAATATTATATATATAATTCTCAGGTTGAGTTTAATTGAAAACTATTTTTATATGTGAAAGAGATGGAGTATTAATGTTGATGGTTCCTATATCAAAAGGAATTGAAGCATGCTATTCTTGGAAATGTGAAAATTATAGAGAAGGAATAAAATTTGCTAATTCAAGGATAGAACATCACTTGAACTCCCAATAATTCATAAAGAATTCTAACTGATCCCAAATGTAAAATCCAACTAAGAGTGGCATGTTTGAAGGCATTGAGAGCCAGAAAAGGTCAGTGCTGATAAGAAATGCATGGGGCAGTGAAACAAAGAGAGATCAATTAGGAATGGTGGCATAGTGGACCTTCTAGATAGGGTATCCCTAAGGTATTTGTTCATATGGTTGTTGTATAATAATGGTTAATAAACAATTACCCACCCCTTTGATATATTGGTTTAGGATTACGAATAATGGGAAATATTCATCAGTAAAAATTATCGGTAGAAGTGCTTGATACTATTGGTTACACACTAAAAATATATGCATATGATACATATGATAGAATATGTCCCATCCAACATAATGTAGTCTGATTTCATATATATTTCACCTCATAGGTTGAGTGTGTTCATCTTCCACCTCCCCAAATGGTTTATTTTAGTTACCAATCCATTATGAATGGATTCATTAATATGTTTCTTGTAAATTTAATAGATTTAATGGATTCTGCCTTTGGGAATTAATGCACTGAATGAAACCCAATACATGCACATGGCCATTGAATTTTAATTAAATAGAAAACATTCGTAATTTCATATAAAATAGAATGAGTTCCCTTATTGGTGGTGTGTGTCATCAGTTTCATGTAAATATTTCTAAAGAAAACTCTCTTATATGAAGACTTATTCATCACATTTAAGTATAGGTGATAGATCCCCTTAGAGTGTTATGGGAATCCTTATGTTATGAACTTGGATCCATTGGTTTGTTACCACCCTTATAGGTAGGAGGATTTAATCTTATACTCTAGTGATCTATATAAAGAAAACTTAATGAAGATATAGGCTAGCCCCATTAACTATACAATTATACATAAATTAAGGTTATTCATTTATGTATACATGTTTATTTCATCATGGATATATGGGGTATAAATATGGGATTTATTTTTCTATAATGTTTATAAGATGGACCCCATAAAACCCATAAGTGGTATCAAAACTACATTGTTTGGTAGATCGACATATTTATTCAATATTTTAGGTGAATAAAATGTTAATGTAATATAAAATGGAATGTCCCTACATAAGGATATGTTTTCTAATAACATAATATTAGGAAGTGTTTTTTGATATTACGTTAATAATTGGCATATATTGTGTTTTCTTCTTGTATTACCTTGACGATCTAATGTATTGTGCACTAAAATTTGAAATTAGATTAATAGTTAAAATAATTTCAAGGTTGGGTGAAGTGTATATTATGGGATAACATCCACACCATGGGAAATAAAGAATCTTACTGGGAGTACTCAACACTAAATTGAGTTTCAATGTAGTGTGTGGTATCTACATAATACTATGTTTGAGTAATAATGTAATGTGAGGATAGTACTTAAAATTATGAGACAATGTAATGTATTGGGAGGTGATCCACCATGACTTTATGTTGTGTAAAAAATATTTGTGGGGAATCAACATGAAATTATTTTGAGGGTCAATGTAATGTCAACTAGATATATAAAATAAAAAATAATTAAAATTTTATATTTAGATAATTTTTCTTCAAGATAATAATTTTTTATAAATGATAGTTGGTAGACATTATAAAATATGATTTTTTATGTCTAAAAAAATATAAAATTTTCATATTGGTATCTCATGTTTTGAAAAATAAATAAAATCATTATTTAATTGTTAAATTCAATTATATTCATGTTCAGTAAATAGTTTATGAAATATGAATATTATATATACAAAATTTATAACATAAATTACTTATAAGAGATGGATACCAACATTTCAGGCTATGTATGACTCCATAAAATTTATTTTTCCATCTAGATTGACCTTAGTTTTTAATCTAAGTTATTAGCCTAGATTTATTTATTGAGAATATTTTAAGCATTTTAAGTCATATAATTATTATTAATTGGATTATAACTTGAGTAAAGTATCTGTGTGTAAAGGGACATTAGTTCAAGATTACCACTAGCCCAGAGGCTTATGTCTTGTTATCAAAAGGTGAGGGTTTTCTATCTATAGATCAAGTATTAATCATATAGTTATTATTAATATCATAATGTTTTAAACCTCTACATAAAGAGTTTATGTCTATTATGCATGAAATAAATTCATATATGTGTGAATATATTGGTTTTTATTTCGAATGAATAACACAAAGTTGTGGGTTGGGTAAAAAGTTTCACATTAATGTTGTGTGAACACATTAATTTGGTGGATGGAATAGAGATTCCAAAACAAAATCAATAGGATCATGAATTCACAAAGGAATAAAACATGCGAAAATAAAGATTTCATAAGATTTTATAATTGTGTATTTAATATGAATATGAATTATATTAAACTAGTGATACATAAAATGAAAATCCCCTAAAACACTAAATTTGAGATTCCTTCCAGATAAACACTTGTAAAGACCTAGATCATCTAACTTGGTAGGTTCTACCAAATTAAGGTGACATTGGATTGTCTTGTCTTAGGAAAGAAAGTAATGGGTAACAACAGATCATCATTGGGTCGGTTCTTCCAAATTAGTGTGACCTTTTATTGTCTTTTCAACCTGTTCTTGGTGTTTTATTTTGTAAACACTTATCCTATAAACACTTAGGAAGTATTGAAGTAGAATAGAGTTGAGTTTTCCATATGATTGATCTAAGAAAAGAGTTTTCTACTCAACTATCCATGAATCATAATGGTCATTATTTGGATGATTAAATTCCTAAATAACTAATTGGATATAGTAAATCCAAAGTAAACTCATTACTTAGTAAAATATGGATCTTGGATCACTAAATAAATATGATTTATAAGGTTAATAATTTTATGGGGGAAACTATCATTAAAATTCTATGATGAAGAGATATAAAACATGATGCTCACCCATGGATATATCATTGTTCTATGTAATGTAATACTGTATAATAATCATATTGAAATCATTTATATTAATAATCTATAAAATACTTAGATAATGGTATCTAGGGTTAAGAAATTTCCTCCTTGAGAAGCATTCTGAACATCTAAATTTTAATGTTATAGAGATTAATTCCACCACCTCTAAATCATAGGTATTAGATATTATGTGTGTGTGTCACACATTTTTTCTAAAAAATATAGACTCAAATATATAAGGTAATTAATGAAAGGTGAAGTGTATCCATGTGTCCATAATGTTACAAGATTTATTTCTTTATAAGTTTTCACTTTTGATTTGGCTTTACTAGGTAGATTAATATTACAATTAGAGAATTTTTATTATGTTCCCACCATAAACCTGAATTTTATTTTTGTATGTTTTTTGGAAAATAATTTATTTTCAATATAAATTAATAAAAAATAGTTATTCTATAAATAACATTGAAATACATTATAGAATTAAGAATATAATAATTTTTTTTATAAATTATAGATATGGATAATCCAATTTATAACATCCCAAATAATAATCTCAAGGTTTATTATAATTCAAACTATCTTTGTCATTGTCACTTTGGACATATAAATGAGAACTGAATTCAAAAACTCTATCAAAATGGTTTATTTGACCTATTTTATTATGAATCATTTGATAATTATGGAATATTTGTTTATGGAAAATTACTAATAAAACATTTAGTGGAAATAAAAAAATACTAGTGAACTAATGGATCTAAAAAATAGTTTTGTATGTTGAAAAATAAGAACACAAACAAGTGTGGTTTTAGGAACTTTGTTACCTTTACCGATGACCTTAGTCGGTAAGGTTAAGTGTTTTTGACAATACATAATTACAAAATTTTGAAAAAGTATAAAGAATTTCAAAATAATGTACAGAATCAACTATGTTAGAGTATTAAAATCCTTCAATCAGGTCAAGGTGGTGAATAATTGATCTTGGAATTCAATGGACATTTAAATAATTGTGGAATTATACCATGTTGTAAATAGTTAAATTCATGATGAGTTAATGTAACATCATTATTACATTATTGGGTTATTCTATCAAGACTCTAATTTACTAATAAAATAAATTCTATATAAATCAATCATAAAGATTCCATATGATATATGTACTAGGAAATGTCTCATTATTTATTTTATGAGAATTTGGAGTTGTGAAGAATATGTATGATTTTTGGATTATGAACAACTTGACCTTAAGTATAAAAAATGATTATTTTTTCCCAATGAAAATATAGATAATTAATTCAAAATCCATGCTAAAAAAATGTGTTCATGGACAAATTTTTTATAGTCCGTGAGAAGGAATTTATCAATTGAGGTATGACATCCCCTGTTTTTGTTTAACATTAGTTCAGGATTTATTACATTAGATTAAAAACAATAAAACCTAGAATATTTATAATTATAGTGTATTTGGTAATTAGGTATGTTACATAACAACTTAAAAAATGGGTACATCAATATTATTGAAAACATCCTTAACATGCCCATATGATTCCATCGTTCTTAAAACTGTATGGGATAAGCTAGGAATTTACATAAGAAAGGGGTGAGATATAAATCCTAGAAATAGAATAATAAAATAATAAAATGTAGAAGGTATTACATGTTATATAGTAGGCATAAAATGGGTTATATAATGGGTGATAATAATAAACATCTATAAAGAGGCATGATATAACAATAACATAAAATAAATATGGGAATGTGACAAAAACGTTAAACATGACATCATAAAAATAAGTTATGATTCACCACTAGGAAATCATAACATAATGTTCTTAGGATAACCTCATGTGAAATATACATGGATTATCATGAGACTAAAATATTACCCAATGCATTAGAGTTCCATATGGGTGCACCCATCATAATCATATCATGTACATGTATAAGTGTGTGATATATATCATATAAAATAAGAACATATTTCACCACATTTAATCAAATTATCTAGGGCTATGAGATAAATACATGGAAGTACCAAATAAAATAATTATATTTATTTCTAGATGAATACACTTGAGTGGAATTAGTGATGGTATTCACAAAAAAAAGGTTTTTCATGGAAAAATCACAGTTAAATTGCAGCAGCATAATGACAGTAAATAAAGGTTCATAAAATAATTTAATGAGAGATAAAAGTGTATATAACCATTTTTAAATAAAATTTTAAGCAATAGTCATGTGGAAAAACATATCCAAACATAATTAATTAGAAATAAAATGGCATAAAATGAAGAAGAAGTTATAATAAAGAGAAGAAAGAGAGAATCCCTTACCTTGAGAGGGTGATTCCAAAAGCTTGAGAGGAGATTCTTGATAGTTTATGAGAACCTTGGGAGGACTCTTGGGAGGTTTTTTCTGAGTAAGGACGTGATACATAGTTTTTTAGTGAATATTAATGGGATTTGGGGTGGGTTATATAAGAAAAGTGATGGAAGTTTATTATTTTTCAAACATAGGTTTTGGACTTTATACAATAAAGTAATCAAACCCACAAACTATACCATGCTTTTTCCCATGGTATCTAACAAATAAGAGTGGTTTTAATTATTTTATAATAAAAAGGGACTAAATCATTGAAATATTAACTTTGGTGATGTACAAGTGAGTTATATTCTTAAATAAATTATTTTAAAACAATAAAAATATAATATAGATTTTAAAGGATTCATAAAGGCTTTATAAAATTAATAAAAAACCTAAAAAACAAATTAATTTAAATAAAAAATATATTTTTGGTATTGGGTACCTTTTATTTCATTTATTACATCATTTTTCTGTCATTATGAATTAATAATACACACCGTATATTTATATTGTATTTAATTTCTACATTAGAAATTTCACTTCTCAAAATATTATGAAATCTTCAGCATTGGATAATTTTGACACACTAATTACAAAATTAGTATTTATTTTATAAAAATAGTTTTTGAAATATTTTAATTTTAAATTTTAAAACAATATCAATATTTAATGAGAAATTTTGGGAGATTTTTTACAATAACAGTTTTCGAAACCTTATAAAAATTACAATTGAAATCATTAAAAGTAAATTATCATTTACATTTAATAATAATGATTTAATAATAATATGTTTTTAAAATAATATTTATTTCAAAAATCCATTAATTCATCAAATTAGATGTTTTAATTGAAATTTTATATTACCCCAAAATACAATTTGAGTTTTTCTGTATCAAAATCAAAATAATTTATAAAGTAACAATGATAAGAAGAAAATATATTCATTATTATATAAAATAAACATATTCATATTATTATGTTCATATACATAACCCTTTATTACCCCAAAAAATTCCTTAAGTGTAAGGTGTGTGACTGTGAGATTTTCATTCAATGGTTCAACATACATAGTTTGGGTCAGTATCTCGATGATCTTGAACTTATCTAGTAAACAGTTTCAATCTTGATTTATTGGTCAGATCTCAAATTAGGATGCTTAAGTTAAAATCCTAGTAATCCTATCTCCCTTAAAAACTCTGATAAATGGGCTTAAAATGGTATTATCCTACTAGTTGACGCAATCAATTCCATTTTTTGTGTCAATTGAATTTTTGAAAACCCTATATTTATACTAATTATATGATCTCTGCTCAATTGATACATTATCAATAGTTATGATTATAAATAGGCATTTAAATATGATATGATATAATAAAACAAAATAAGTTCTTGTTTTTTCTTGAAAATGTAATTTTATTTATAAAATTTTAGGTCGTTACAATCTTACACCCTTTATAAATTTCACCCTCTAAATTATCATTTCACACACTAAAATATATAGAGGTAATTATATTTCATCACGTACTCTAGTTCCCACTTCTATTCTTAAAACTTATGGTTTCTCAATAAGTAGTTTGAATAGGTGATTTTTTTTATTTCATATACCTTTGTCTATATGATCTAATATCTTCACACGCTGCTCCTTATATGAAAATCATTCTTCAATGGTACCACCTATGGATTCAGAACATGAAATAAGGCTGGTATGTACTTCTACAAGAGGGATACATGGAACACATCATGTACTTGAGATAGGTTAGGTGGGAGTCATAGTGGATATTCCACCACTCTAATTTGATCAAGGTTCTCAATGGGACTAATATAACTTGGACTAAGCTTTCCCTTTTTCCCAAATAGCATGGCTATATTTTATTGAGATATGTGGAGGAATACATTATATCTAGCTTTAAACTATAATTATCATCGACACCTTTCATCATTGCTATTATATCAACTCTGAGTATTAATAATTTGTTACCAAATGGTCTTGACATTTTCCATAATTTCCTCAACCATTTTAAGACATAGAAATTTTTGTTCACCAACTTCATCCCAACACACAGGTGTTCTTCACCTATTCCCAAAACTAGATTCATAGGGATTCATTTGTATTCTTGAGTGGAAACTATTATTGTATGAGAAATCAAACAGAGGAATATTTTAGTATCATCCTACTTTTAAGTCCATCAATAATTCTCTCAACATCTCCTTGAGTTTCTGGATATTTTGATCATATTAGCCATTATTTTGAGGGTGATAAACCATGCTGAAGTTTAACTTAGTATTTAGATAATGTTGGAGACTCTTACAAATATTTTAGGTAAATATTATATCTCTAACATATACAATTGATTGTGGTGTTACATGAAAACTCAAAATTTCTCTAATGTATACCCTTTTAGTTGATCGAGTGATAATTCCTCTTAGATTGAAATAAATTGAGATTAATTTGTATGAAAATCAACCACTACCCATATAGAATAATTTCCACTTAATGTATTTGTAATACTAGTGACAAAGACTATGGTTATGTTTTCCTATTTTTATGTAGGTTTTTCTAATGGTTTCGTTATCCCCTTGTATTTTTTCCTTTCATACTTCATGTACTAACATA